>OX453294.1:767783-2034568 GCA_949710015.1 Crataerina pallida
GAGAGATATCGGAAGAGTTTACTTTTCTGTTTTATAGTCGTACTAACATGGAAGTCTTTCGAAGAGAGATATGGTAGATGGACTAGAAGAGCATGACATTTACTGTTGTGTCGATATTTTCTCCTCGGACCTTGAAAATTTATGGTGGGGTCACGCAAACTTCTCAACAGGCCGTACCAATATCCGCAGCTGGTCTCCAAGGTGAAGAGTCTCTAGTCGATAGAATAATGTAGGTAAGGGAAGTCGGCAAATTAGATCCGTAACTTCGGGATAAGGATTGGCTCTGAAGATTGAGATAGTCGGGCTTGATTGGGAAGCAATAATATGGTTTATGTGCTCGTTCTGGGTAAATAGAGATTTTCGGATCTTGTTCCTCGGATAGTAGTTACGTAACCAATTGTGGAACTTTCTTGCTAAAATTTTTAAGGGATAATCATTTACTTGATATATCCTTTTTAAATTATAACGATTATCAATTAACAATCAATTCAGAACTGGCACGGACTTGGCGAATCCGACTGTCTAATTAAAACAAAGCATTGTGATGGCCCTAACGGGTGTTGACACAATGTGATTTCTGCCCAGTGCTCTGAATGTCAAAGTGAAGAAATTCAAGTAAGCGCGGGTAAACGGCGGGAGTAACTATGACTCTCTTAAGTGTGAAAGTATAAAAAAGTGAAAATGAAAAGTTCCGTATTTAAACGTTTTTAAAAATAGTTAAAGCTTGTGAAATGTGGTAAATGTGGTATGGGATTAAAGCCTGAGCGGTAAGGAATAATTGTGTGAAATTGGAATTATCAAATGTAACATGAGAAAAAAGATATAAGTGAAAATATGCGATATCATATAACAATATTATGATGTATACATTCTACAAACCGGTTGGGAGTAAATTTGCTACAATTAGGGCTATTGATGATTCCAAAAGTAACATTTGGCTCGAAGAGAGTCATTGGCCTTGCCCGGGTCTTGATAACCGCTTTGCCACACGAAGCAGCTTTTGCTAATCTGGAGTTTGTATACACGTAAACTAACAACATCTCAAGAAAGTCGATAAGTGACGCGAGCCACTTGATTTTTTAAGCTTAATGGACAACAATCAAAATAATAATGATAGGGAAGCCAGTACTTCGGCTATCCCACCATTGGCAACAGAGCTTTGTCTGCGAGCTTTCACCAAATTAACACAGCTAAAACAACATAAAAGAAGAAACACTTGCCGGGGAAATATGCCACACATTGAAAATCACAAAAGCGAAAACAATCAGATAAATGAAGAAAAAGCATCCAGGTCTAAACTGAAAAAATGGACCGTCGATGAAGAGAGAGCCCTAGCACTCTTGGAAATAGAATTTGGGTCGAATGATCAAAAAACCATTATAGATCATCTTACTCAATTCTCTTCGAGAACAAGAGAAGCTATTAAAAAGCGAAGGCAGATGAATTCATACAAACAGGCAATAGGAAAAATACGCGAGGAAATCAATAATTCCGCTTCAATGCCTGAGGTTCAACAACAACAGGAACCATTTGATCTTATCAGCTTACCATCTCACAGTTTTCTTCACATCAACCCTTATCAAGATAATCTGGATATTAAAAATCAATCAATAATAACGTCAACTATACACACTAACTCAACCAACTCATCAATTTATCTTACTCCTCAAAATATCTCTCTACAAGATAGACTCAATGACTCGATAGAATCTGTAACAGGCAATATACACATCTCCCCACATATATCTGAAGATTTACCATCAAATAGCGTTAACAATAATGACGATTTAACATCTACCATCATGTCACTGCAGCTGGAGGACATATATCATGAAGCCAGAAACAACATCATGTGCGATATGACTAGATCAAGAGAATTCCTTGATGCATGGACTGAACGTCTAATTCAAAGCATCCAATTACCAGCTAGAAGAAGGAATAACAGAAATATACCACAAACTGAGAGAAGACCATCCACTCGAATAAGAGCAGCCAATTTTAGGAAAGCTCAACTTCTGTATAAGAACAACAAGAAGTCTTTCGCCAATAACATCTTGGACAACGATGAATGGTATAAAACTTCCTCTAACGATATATCTCCAGCTGTTGAAGATCATGAAATAATCCCCGACGAAAGAAGAACAATAACGTCAATATCCCATCCAATAACCATAGCTGAAATAGAAAAAGTCAGAAGGAACATGAAAACGATCACAGCAGGTGCGGATAGGATTAATCTAAATATACTTAGGAGAATAAGCATCAATAAACTAGCCTTTCTATACAACAATATGCTACTTTTAGAATATACCCCAAAAATCCTGAAATTCAGTAGAACAACTTTAATACCGAAAGGTACAAACAAAATCAATGTACCAACAAAATGGATTGTGGTCGAATGGTAGCCGAAGCCAAAAACTTTCTACTAAAACGAGGCATGAGCATCAATGCTGAATAAAGTTTGATAATGTGCATAGAAACGGTACCTAGTAAAAAGAAGGTATTTATAAACACTAGGCCGCTATTAATTGAAGAATTGGTTATTCCATCAATAAAACCGCACGAGTTTCTAAAATATCTGGGAGCACACTTTTATCCGGACGGAGAATCATCTGAACATCTAACATCACTGTTCACGTATCTCAATAGAATAAAGAAAGCACCGCTGAAGCCCCATCAGAAGCTTGTGATTCTAAAAGACTACTTGATCCCACGTTTTATAGCCTGTATGCAATTACCATTTATAAAAAGGTAACAACTAAAACAAGCAGACAGGTCGATTCGGATATTCATCAGGAAGATCCTACATCTAAATGCACACTGCCATAATTCAATAATATATGCACCGTTAAGAGAAGGGGGTTTAGGGATATTCTGCCTATCAGAAAGGATACCACACATACTGCTAAGCAGAATTAGGAAGTTATCTACGGACAACATATTTAATAACATCATGGCCATAAATAACAACCTAACATCCAAATTGGAATCACAAATCACCAACATAAGCGAAAGAGCAGCCAACAATGAACATCACGCTAACAGCTTAAACAAATCCTTCTCAGGCTGCCACGGATTACGACAAGTGAACGCTAACAAAAATAGCAGTCTATGGGTATACGACCCACCACCATTCTGATCCAGCAAGGATTATATTAAAGCAATTCAGCTGAGATATAATCTTCTTCCATGCAAAGCGATCCCCTCAAATAACACCAACGAAAGGAGATGCCGTGGTAATAGATGCCGCCGCCAAGAAACCGTATGCCATATTCTGCAAGCATGCAATACAACACACATCGACAGGATTGAGAGGCACAATTTCGTACAAAACATAATTGAAACATCCAGCAAACGACAAGGATGGAATGTCGATGTGGAGAAGCATATTTATGGTAGATATGGCGTCATGAAAAAGCCAGACCTTGTACTATCCAAACAAAATCAGGTGATAGTGGTCGATGTAGGAATACATTGAGAAGGTGAAGAAAGTCTGGATAATTTCCATAGATCCAAACTTATACACTACAGTACCCCAGCATTTATAGAAAAGATGTCCAATATATACCCGGATAAGCCTATAGGAGTCATGCCGTCCATACTGGGAGCTAGAAACGCTTGGTGCAGCAAAAACAACGATTTGTCCAAGATTCTCAAGCTAAACAATATGGACATTAGAAAAATAGTCGCGTGCGTTCTAAAAGGCGGTGTTCTTACACATGACAGGTTTATGCGGATGATATGGGAAAGGTACACGCATGGTAACAACCGCCAAACATCTGGTTGAAATTAGGGCAGAGGGCCCTCATCTTTAATTACTATATTGGTAACATACAATATTGATTAACACACACAACAAACAACACACAACACACATCACACATGAAATATATATGTAATATTCAATATTGATTTAAATAAAGATGAAATTTGAATAGCCAAATGCCTCGTCATTTAATTAGTGACGCGCATGAATGGATTAACGAGATTCGCTCTGTCCCTACCTACTTGGGCCCCGCCCTGATACGGAGTACCGGTATAGGTGCTTCGTCCAAGGATCACGGGGTCAAAACAAAAATGCAAAAAGCATATTATATAAGATCCCCTGGATAATTCCAGGGATCAAATAACTACCTTTTAGCAAACATAACACCAATGGGATACCAACCCATGGGCAATAGGCTGTCCGAAGTTGGAAGATCAAGTGATCGACAGTCCTACCAAAGACTAAGTTTGGTACCGCGGGGTACTGGAGCCCCAAGAACTAAGGTTCTTGCCAGTACGTACTCTTGGGTAGGACCCCTTGTGGGAGCTTCGCGGGGGATGTAAAATCGCTGGTAGTGCATGGCAAAAAACCCTGTCACCAAGGGGTGAACTTACATAGCCTGTGATGTAAGTTCTAAAGTTGGGACCTCCTTCGTGGGGGGGCGCAGGGACGCTCAAATCCCTACAAAACGTCTAATAGAGTCTCCACGACGGGTATAGACGTAAAACACACACTTCATGTCCCTACCTACTCATTCGGTGTTTGTATTTTGAAGTGTGCGGTCGTAATATCTGTGCGCGGATAAAATCAATTTCGGTGTGGTTGTTGTAATATTTGTGTTTTACCGTCGGCAAAACATACGAGTATTATTTGCTTGTGTTTTTGCCGTCGGCATTTTAATTATTTAACACTCATACGCCATACGGTGTATGAAAATAACAGTGTTGTGATTTTAGCGATTTTTTATTGTGATAAGTGATTTTGTGAAAACCATATTTAAGTGTTTTTAGTGATTTTAGGTGATTCTAGGTGGTGCGTGGACCTTGGAGAGGACTGGGTAAGTGCTCTATTCTATTTTTTTATATATTGTATTTAATATTTTATATTTTATATTTTATATATATATATAGTAAATAGAATTTTATATATAGTAAATAATATATGAATTCGGATTTAGAGATGGTGGGCACCCAGCCCTAGGGTTGTGAAACTGGCGAAGAAGAGGGTAAAGTGTTCGGGATCTTCCGAGGCGGATTCCTTGAAGAAGAAGAAAAAAATAAAAATAAAGAACTGGCAGAAAATAAAGAGGAACAGAAGGACGAAAGTAAGGTACAGACGGAAAAAAGGACTGAACAGACGGACAATCAGATTATGCCTCCTCCGGTTGTGGCAAAGGTGCCAAAAAAGGTGATGTTGAGAAAATGAGGGATTTGACGGGAAAAATGCACAATATTGCATTTGGACTGATAAATAAAGAAGACACTATGGCACTAGTTAGTATGGCCACGAAATATGAGTCTCTATTATTAGACTTAATAATAGAGAACTCTTTTCTAAAGGGCAAAATGGACGCAATAGGGAATAGGAATGTCCCGAATGTTGTTCCTGTTGCTGGCTCTGTTGTTGGTGGGATAGGAGGGCCAGCAATAGGAGAGAAAAAGGCGGTGGAAACCTTCGCCGTGGTAGTGAAGTCGAAGACACCGGCTTCCCAGTTGAGGTGGTGAAAAAAGTCCAAAGAGGTGTGTCCGACTTTGGGTGTTAGGGTCCATAATGGGTTTAATCATTAAGAAAGGTGGTGCGATAATACGCACAAGGTCTGTTTCTGAAAGGGAGAAAATCCTAAAGAATAAAAAGTTTAATGAGGTTGGCTTAGAAGTGGCTAAAAATTTGCCACCTAAGCCCAGAGTTTTTATTAAAGGGGTGGAATCCCTTATCACCCCTGATGAATTTATGTTGGAGCTCTATGAGCTCAATGTCAAGAATGCCTTTAAATCCTTTGAGGATTTCAAGAAAGGCATGAGTATCCTGTCCAAACCATGGCAGGAACAGATGGAAAATCGGTTGATGTTGTGATTGAGGGCACAACCGATGCAATAAAACTGATTACGGACGTAGGACGCATTTATGTAAAATGTTTCTCGTTTAGAGTGTTCCCTCAGGAACAAGTGACGGGTTGCTATAGGTGCCTGTCCTTTGACCATCTGGTAAGGAACTGCAAGGCAAAGGCCTCGACTTGCAGAAGATGTGGGGAAGCCGGACACTTGGTGAAGAGTTGTCCAAACAGCCTTAAATGCAGAAATTGTGCATTTTATGGTCGGCCCGCCGATCATTTAATGTTATCGTCGGCATGCCCGACATATAGAGCAATAGTAGATAGAAAAGTTGCAAGACATTAATGATGATGAATTCTCACATCATTAATGTGCTGCAGCTGAATTGTGGTCGGGGAGAAGCTGCCATGGCAGAAATTGGACAGGTTATGACTGAACACAATTGTAGGATTGCATTGCTACAGGAGCCATATGAAAAATATGGTGAACCGGTGGCTCTGCCGGCCTTTATGAAAAGGTTTGCAGATAAAAGATGCAATTCTGCAATTGTAATTAATGACAATAATTTGGACTGTGTGTTAGTCTGCTCCAGTGATTGGGGGGTATGTGTTAGTGTCGAGGGTGCATTTGGTGGTTTCTACCTATGCTCCTCGTACTTTAAACACAGTGAGGACATTGAGCCGTATCTGACATTCCTGGAAAGGGTGTTAGAGTTGGCTGGTAATGCTCCTCTGTTGATAGGGACAGATGCGAATGCATCTTCTATGCTCTGGCACAGCAAAATATCGGCACATGCCGGTCATGCTGCCCAGAATAGGGGTAACGTTATGTCTGAGTGGTGTATATCTAACAATGTATACACCATAAACGAAATGACTGAACTGTATACGTTCTCTAGTGCGAACGGATGCAGTGACATTGACGTGACCATAGTTAACGAATCTGCTAGAAGGCGTTTCAATTTTGATTGGAATGTCTTCAATGGCAGTGGACTATCCGACCATAATCCTATTGTTGTAAGGATTAGTAATTTAAGTAGGAATAGTGTTAGGGAAGATTTTATTAAGAAATGGCGGACGATGGGTGTTGATTGGAACACCTATTCGTCCAAAATTAGGGAAAAATTTTCCAATATTTCATTGGAGAATTTTTCGCTGGAAGATATTGATGGGCAGGTAGAGACAGTAAATGGCTTAGTTGGGAATGTCAATGACGCATTTCTCGGCAGATCCCGTAAGGGCTGTCGAGGGGTGTTATGGTGGACACCCCAGCTGACGCTAAAAAGAATACAAGTGCGACATTGTAGAGGGTTGTACCAAAGATCTAGAAGAAATAATTCTGGTAATTTGGAGCAGCTCAAAGAGACATAACAGATAGCTCGACTGGAATATAGGAGACTAATTCTGTCCGAAAAATTGGATAATTGGTATAAATTTGTTGAAGAACACAAGGATGACCCATGGGGTGACGTCTACAGGATTTGTAGAGGTTATGGGTCAGATAATAATGTGACTTCATTGACGGTGGGTAACACTGTTTATACAACCTGGACGGAGTGTATGACGGCGTTGACGGACCAGTTCTTTCCAAGACTAACGGAGGATGTAGTGCATCAGAATATTTCTGATGAGCTGCACTCACCGACCTTGGAGCGTTATGAAATTTCGCATGCGGTTGCCTCTCTCAAATCGAGAAGGTCACCGGGTGTGGATAGATTAACGGGCGAAATGTGTAAGGCAATGTGGAAATCCATTCCGGATTTTCTGCACAGCCTTTACACAAAGTGCATGGACATGGGCTATTTTCCAGTTAAATGGAAAATGGCACGTATCACTGTACTGTTAAAATCGCAGAACAAATTAAGGACGGATCCGAGCTCGTATCGTGGCATAAGTCTTCTTCCAGTACTTGGAAAAGTGCTGGAGAGGATAATGATTGAAAGACTGGAATCTTGTTTCCAGCTTTCTAATTGCCAGTACGGCTTCCGACGGGGTAGATGTGTGGAAGACGCTTGGACGAGGGTTAAAGAAATGGTTACCGGGAGTGTATCTAAATATGCTCTCGGTATTTTTGTTGACTTTAAAGGAGCATTTGATTGTCTCTTGTGGGATAGGGTGCTGGAAAGGTTGCGTATGCTTGGATGTAGGGAGATGCCACTCTGGAAAAGTTATTTTTCAGAGAGGAAAGCATGCGTGGCTGGATCCAGCAATTGTATAAATGTAGACATAGTTAGGGGCTGTCCGCAGGGATCCATCTCTGGACCATATATATGGAACATAATGATGGATCCACTGCTCAGGCAGCTAGAAAGGCTATGTAAGTGTGTCGCATACGCTGATGACCTGCTCATCATTGTTGAAGGCAACAGTAGGCTGGAATTGGAGCGGTCTGGTGAAAACCTGATGGCTCTAACTTCAGATTGGGATAGGGATGTAGGTGTAGGTATTAATGTGAGCAAGACAAATATGATGCTCCTCAAAGGCTTTTTGTCTTGCAATCGTCATCCTAGTATACATGTGAATGGTGCTACCATCCGGTATGCTAGGATAATTAAGTATCTAGGAGTATCAGTGGGAGAGAGAATGAGTTTTATGCCTCATATTAATAATATGAGGGATAAAATTGTAGGTGTTGTCGGACCACTCCAACGTGTAATGAGAAATGACTGGGGGCTGAGTAAGCGGGCTGCACGAATGATCTATAATGGATTATTTGTTGCATGTGTTGCTCACTCAGCAAGTGTCTGGTATGACACTGTAGTAAGATGTGTTACGGCTAGGCAAAAAGTAAATTCTTGTCAAAGAATAATGCTGCTAGCAAGTCTGCCAGTGTGTAGAACTGTATCTACGGATGCACTACAAGTCCTAATGGGCGTTCTACCACTGGATTTAGAAGTTATTAGGAGAGGGATTATCTTTAAGAGACTTAGGGAAATTCCTCTAACGGAAAATGACTGGGCAATCAATGCCACAAGTAGGATTGAAATAAAAAGGGAGGCTTTGTCATTTGCGCTTGGCAAATGGCAGGAAAAATGGTCCTCAAGGGTAGAGTAACGTTTAGGTTTGCTCCTGACGTTAGGGAAATTTTTGAAAGAGAAGGAATTGAGTTCTCTCTCTCTAGGGTACCTACTGACTGGACATGGTTCCCTCAATGCGTTCCTGTACGGTAGAAGTGCAGGAGTGGATTCCGCTGCATGTGCATGTGGCTTTCTGGTTGAGGATTGGATGCATGTGCTTTGCACATGTCCTCTGTATTCTGATATCAGGGATCTGCATGCCATGGGAATTCATTGGCATGAGGGTGATGTTGTATTTAGTAGGGTTCTATCTTCTGAGGATTCTCACTTGGCAATTGCTACTTTTGCCAATGAGGTTTTCAGAAGACGTAGGGCTGTATTAGTAAGAACTTGAGTAGGGTACCTACTCTCTCTCCTTGCTAAGTAAGTTATATATGTTGTATATAGTTTTAAAAATTTTTTTTTTTTTTTTATTTACTTGTATTAATATTTTTCTTATCTTTTTCTTCTAGTAGATTTTTATTTTGCTGTTATCATCGGGGCTAATTAGACGTTATATGTCTGAGCAGATGTCTAGTGTCTGTCTGATTTTCTGAATGATTGTCTGTCTGTTGTACTAAGCCTGTGGAGGTGCTACCTCACTTTCACAGACTTGGTACAGTATAATTGGAGATTACCCAGAGTTGAATATTGCAATCAACTCCTAATCGGCACCAGCTACGGGTGATAAGGCACCAACTGTTAGTAGCTTATAACATCTAAGTTACGACCTTCCATCGGAGAGGTTTAACATTCCGTACTATGGGTGTCGGGAGCCCCCAGGGTGATTTCACTCTTGGCCCGACAATTTGAGGTAGGCCCCCTTGTGGGTGCATCATAGTGGCTGTGGTTTGTCACCAAAACAACATCTTGGTGATGTCATTTTTGACCGCTGTAATGCATCCTTATAATGCATTACGCACTGTATGGTGCCGTGAGATTAAGCCTTAACAGCAGGTGCTCACGTAAAACCATACAACTCTCTGTCCATACCTACGCGAGTTACTTTTTAGCATTCGAAGTGAACGGTCGTGTTTACGCGCATTCTAAATTAGTGGCGATTTATTTTTATTGTATTTTTTATTCAAAAGTGTATTTTTTGCGAGTGTTTCAACCCTTATGCTGTGTGTGCTGTGAATTTTGTACCTGAGTACATAAATTGCGCAGCAATTTGGGTACAAGTTGCCGGCTACCTGTTGTCAATATAAAACTGACCTTTTTGTGTGTGAATAAATATTACCTAAACTGTGTGAAAAAAAAAAAAAAAAATGTTAAAGTGAAAAATAAAAAGTGTTTGTGAATTTGGCGGCTACCTGCTATCAAATAAAAACTTATATTGTGAGTGAAAATGGCGGAGGAAAATTCCCGTTTAAAAGGTAAACTTGATGTGATGAAGGGTATCAAGTCGATGCCGCAGAAAATCGCTGCACCAATTACCGCTGTGGTATCCAGCAGTATGCCCGAGGATACTCCCGAGGCCATCGTTAAGAAAGTGGTAAATGAGGTCGGACCGACTCTTGGCGTAAGGGTTCACGATGTCAAACCCATTAAAAAGGGTGGAGCAATCATTCGTACTCCATCCATTGCGGAAAGAGACAAGCTGGTCAAAAATACAAAGTTCATTGAGGCCGGTTTGAAAGTTGCACCTAATAAAGAAAAGGGCAAAAAAAGGCTGCTAATAAAAGGGGTGCATGTGCAAATAACCCCAGATGATTTCATGAAGGATCTTTTTGATATGAACCTCGAGGGTATCTGTGGCTCTCTGGAGGTCTTCAAAAAGGCTGTTACCCTGGTAAGCAAGCCTTGGGAGGCCAACGCTGATAAATCAATGGATGTAATGATCGAAGGCACTGCTGAAATTGTTGATAAGCTTCTGGAGGTTGGCCCCGTATACTCGAAATGGTTTTCTTTCAGGGTGCATGAGATTGATATTGTACCTGAATGTTATAATGCCTCTCGTTCGACCACAAGATCAAGGATTGCAGGATGAAAGGAAGCACCTGTCGGCGCTGTGGTGCTGAAGGACACCAAGTGCGCACATGCACGAGGGACATAAACTGCAGGAACTGCGCCTTTAGAGGATTGAAGACGGATCACTTCATGATGTCATCAAATTGCCCGATATATAAGAGTTTGGTAGCGAGGGCAGCAGCTAGACATTAAAATGGTAAGTCTACTGCAACTTAATTGTAGGGGATGTTCGGCAGTTATGGCCGAACTTGGACAGACAATGACGAAAAACAATAGTAGAATTGCATTATTGCAAGAGCCGTATAGTTTCTCTGACCAAGTCAGAGGGATGCCTAGCCATATGCGAATTTTCGCGGATGCTAGGTGCAATTCTGCTATTGTAATAAATGACAATAGCTTGGATTGTGTTAGGGTTTTATCAACAGATTTAGGTATCCTAGTGAATGTAACTGGAACATTTGGAAATATTTTCCTCTGTTCTAGTTACTTCAAATATAATGAAGAAATTAGTCCGTATCTATCCTTCATGGATAGAATTATTGATATAGTTGGCAATACTCCAGTTATAATTGGAGTAGATGCCAATGCATCCTCGACATCCTTAGTTTATTTATTTCGTCTAGCTTTGATTCTAGTGTTTCTTTCTTGTAAGGTCTATTTGGTGTCTTTTTTAAATTTACTAAAATCTTCTTTAAACTTTCTAAAATTGCTTTGCTGTCCTCCATGAATTACCCATATGTTTTTGTGTAATACACGTATGTTTTTGTATATTAATAATATTTTTACTAAGTTTTATATTTTTCTTGTATTTATATATAAAATTTTTTTTTCTTCTTCTGTTGCTTATATTGAATTTTTAGTTCTTTGACCTGTTGTTGTAGCCTTTTTTTATTTTCTGGGTCTGCAACAGTTATTACTCTGTATAAATCCCGGAGTGTTTGTAAGTATTTAATGTGTTGTCCTCCTCTCTTTTTTTTGTGGGTGCTGTATGCTGTGTTTTTGTAGTTTTTCTACCACTTCGCGGCGATGTTGTTGCCTCCTTTTGTACTTTTCTATAGTCAAAGGTTGCGGACGAGGAATTGGTGTAGGGACATAGTCGGGGTGGCCGTTATTCGAATGTGCCCCGGATCGTATATACGGTTGAGAACTGCAAAACGTGTTGGCGATATAGTTTTAGCAATAATTTTATATAGTTATATAGTTTTTGCAATGATTTTCTTGGTATGATATAATTATTTTGGCAGGATCGCCATGTTATATGTTTGTTTTTACATTATAAAGAAGTTTAATTTGATTATTTTCGAGTGCTCACATTTGCTTAGGAAGCAAAGTCCACTAGCACGAAATGCTATGAGTGGGTGAGCATCCTTATATTTGTTTATTTTTATAAATACTTACATTTGCTCTATTAGAGCAAAATCCAGTAGCATTAACTGCTTTGTCTGGGTAAGTATTTATTTTTAATATTTTTAATGAGGATTAATCTGAGTAAATCTTACTTAAGGTTACTTTATTGATTGATTAATTATTTTACAATTACTTCTGTTTATATACTAATTCTACTTTTGTGTATGACCTACTTACCTACTTACTTACTATTTATAAATTGTAAAATAATGCTTAACGTTCAAATGCTGAACTTAAAAATAACGCTTACTACGCTTAAAGTTTAAATGAGTACAAATATAGTGCTTACCATGCTTAATTAAAATTTGTGTAGTACACTGCGTAAAAATCGTATAGTACATTACATTAAAATTGTATAGTACACTATAATATACTCAAGATGATTGAATGTTTTATACATTCATCATTTGATAAATGTTTTGTATGTTATACAAACTAATTGAATAAGTACGTACCATAAAAGTGTTTTTAATTTTACGCGAAACTATGGTAATAAAGTACTATAAGGGGCGATACTGTTATAACATGTAAAGAACTAATGTTCGTAAACATACACAAGATGATTGAATGTTTTATACATTCATTATTTAATAAATGTTTTGTATTTTATACAAGCTAATTGTATAAGTACGTACCATAAAAGTATTTTTATTTTTTCGCGAAACTATGGTAAAAAAGTACTATAAGGGGCGATACTATTATGACATGTAAAGAAATAATGTTTGTAAATATACACAAGATGATTGAATGTTTTATACATTCATCATTTAATAAATGTTTTGTATGTTTTACGAACTAATTGTATAAGTACGTACCATAAAAGTATTTTTATTTTTTCGCGAAACTATGGTAAAAAAGTACTATAAGGGGCGATACTGTTATGACATGTAAAGAAATAATGTTTGTAAATATACACAAGATGATTGAATGTTTTATACATTCATCATTTAATAAATGTTTTGTAAGTTATACAAACTAATTGTATAAGTACGTACCATAGAAGTATTTTTAATTTTTCGCGAAACTATGGTAAAAAAGTACTATAAGAAATGGTTTCAATATGATATGTGAAGAACTAATGTTCATAAATATACACAAGATAATTGAATGTTTTATACATTCATCATTTGATAAATGTTTTGTATGTTATACAAACTAATTGTAAAAGTACGTACCATAAAAGTATTTTTAATTTTTCGCGAAAAAAGAGCGAGGGTGCGGACTACAACACCAGAAAACCCCACTATTGTGCCCTATATTATCGTGAAGCGACAACAAGATTTCAGCCAGCATACTGATCAGTGGAACGCCAGTAAAAGCCATGATCGATACGGGGACATCGAGTTGCGTTATCAGCCATCATTACCAGAATGAGCATAACCGGTCTACGCGAAAACACCAATTTAAGTGTCCTTATGGCCGACGGCTCTGCAAAAAGGATTAGTGAAACCATGTATTGCCTTGTCCAATTTGGAAATCAGCAAAAGGAACTTCCATTCTTAGTCATGCCTAACTCAATTGAGGAGGTCATCCTGGGTATGAAATTCCTGTCCGTATTCAACGCCTCATTAGCAAGTGCTGGGACCACCCTACAATGCAAAGTGCGACCACCGGATGCCAACGATAACCCACACGAAAATATTATCAATATGATCCGCCAAACAAACCACGAGGTAACCAACTATGCACCGACTTCATAGGCCCTCTACCCAAATCAACACACGGTAACACTATGCTACTTGTGATGGTAGACAAATTTTCTAAATGGGTCGAATTACACCCCATGAAAAAAGCAACTGCCGACGGAGTCATTAAGGCCATGAGGACAAAGATCATTGCACGGCGTACCCGAAGTTCTGTTATCAGATAATGGTATCCAATTTACCAGTAAAGCACTACGGCGATATTTAGAGAAGATAGGGGTTAAACATCAAACTACAGCACCTTACGCCCCACACGAGAACCCTACCGAGAGGGTTAATCGCACTTTAAAAGCAATGATGGCTCAACTCACGGATAACGATCATCGTAGGTGGGACGACAACCTACCCGAGATAACACTAGCCTTGAATTCGAGTATCTCTGATTCCACAAGTCTATCACCAGCGTAAACTTTATATGGACGTGAACCACGCCTACCAGGTACCCTATACATTGAAGTAACCACTGGCACAGGTACACAACCCATCAGCACCAAAGACAAACCCAACGTCCTACACGAAGTATGGGAATTGGTGCGCAACAACTTAGCCAAAGCATCCAAAGACCAAAGCCGGCATTACAACTTGAGAAAACGCTCTTGGAAGCCAAAAGTTGGGGACCAAGTGTTGGTTCGCCAACACCCTCTGTCTAAGGCAAATGAATACTTCGCAGCAAAACTGGCACCAAAATTTATTGGTCCTACTGTAATAGGGTTACTCTCAGCTGTGATTGTACAAATAGAAAGTTTTGGTCACCACCGAACGGCCCATGTGAAAGATCTCAAACCATATGTTAAAACTCATTCTGAAGACTCCGAGGGGTTGTCCCGACAACCACGATAATAACATCTTGTTTTTTTTCTCTCTTTTCATGAACAAAAAACTAGTTACTAAATATCAATTTAAAGCCATGAATCCTGAAGATGAAAAATTGCGGCGCACGAGCAGTCGCTGTAGAGATAAAATAAAAAGTAAAATTTAAAAACGTCAAACTATCTTCCTAAGTAGCCCACCAACAACTTCGCGGGGATACCGAAGCGGCCAAACCCGTGGGAGGGGAATTAAAAACAATCCGGTCAAAACCAGGCGCACGGGCAACAAAATCACCATCTTGCGATCCAACCGTAGGCAAACGAGGGCGAACCAAAATTTTGATAGCACCCCCCTCCGCAAACCAGGAGCCAAGATTATACATGGGTCACCCTTACCTCCAGAAAGATGTGCAACAGCACGAGTGTCTTCCCCAGTTCAAAAACGCAGCCAGGCAAACACGGCAGACGGGAAAATCCCACAAGCGAGCGACGAACACTTCTATGTGCAAGAAGCAAATGCCCCAGATATCAGTAAAGACCTTAGTCTGTCGGAAGAGTCTCTTGCCTGGGACGAGTTGTTTGGCCCGGCCGACACTCCTATCCAGACAGCAATCAACCCTCAGGTCGAAGCAGAAGAAGTGACCGTTTGCCCAGACCATTACGGTGATCAAGGACGCGATGAAGACCACATAACTTTCCGATACCACGCCCGTCACCGGAGATGTCCAGCAATCAAAATAACAGCGGGCGCCCCGCCGTGCCCAACATAGGCGAAACAAGAGATGATACCATCATTTATACCATCAGTAGTGACACAGATGAAGATGATACTCCACACACCTCACCAGCGTAACGCAGTCGCACTAAAGGTCATGAGCCCTACCTCTCACGTTTCACGTTTCTAACAAAGTCGTTTACGTCTTTGGGAACTCAGTCCCCTAATCAGCAACCACAAGACACCAAGGTAGGGGCAATATTCGTGTTCGAAAGAGCCGTACCTCCTGAAATACGGGTGCAGCTCGAAGCATGTCTCCTGAGAGAATATGTGCGCTTGCCAGCTCGTTCACGAACACAGAGATTTTACACCATTCAGGGGCAGAGAGAGTAATAATTAGGAGGAACGAGGAGATCCTGATACGAAGCAAAGACGCCGTCGAAGGAGGGAAGTAGTGTGATGAGGCAATTTCTCAAAGGAAAAAATTACCATCACATGATCTAAACATTTGTGTTTTCACCCCACAATCTTATTCGTTTCATCCACTAAACTTCATGGAATACTTTTTTTTCTCTCATAATAATTATTAACACTTGAATTACTTACATATACACAATTTTTCATTTTTTTTTACAATCGTTGCTTCTTCCTTTTTTTAAAATTAGTACACTTTACTAATAAAGCTACCACATGAACTAAATGAATATGTTTTATTTACTTATCAATTAAAAGAATTTGAACATGAATTTCTAGTTTGGTTTAACAAGTTTGGTTTAACAACTATAAATAACGTTAAGCTACTCTGTAATAGTTATAAGTCATATGTTATTAATTTAAGTTAACCCCGGATTAGTCATAGAAAATCATATGTAGCAAAAGATCAGATGTAATTGATGCAAGCTCTTGTCAAAGCTCTTATAAAACACAAAAGCTCGGCCACAGACCTATAAAAAGGCGATCATCACGAAGCAAAGTAGCTAGTTTTTCATAGCTATTCTAACAGGTAGGCAACAAGCAGGGAATTAGGCAACAAGCATTAGGCAAAGCATAGAATTGTGTTAGGCAAGTAAATACCAAGGGTAGGATTAGCATAGGAAAATAAAAAGGGTAAGAGCGAGTTGATACGTCCTCCTTTACTTCAATACTAGACAGAGCATAGGGCAAGTAAAAAGGGTAAGAGCGAGTCGATACGTCCTCCTCTACCTCAATACTAGGCAGAGCATAGGGAAAAGTGAAAAGGATAAGAGCGAGTTGATACGTCCTCCTCTACCTCAATACTAGGCACAGCATAGGGAAAGGTGAAAGGGGCAAGAGCGAGTTGATACGTCCTCCTCTACCTCAACACTAGGCAGAACATAGGGCCGTAAGAGAGAGTTGATACGTCCTCCTCTACCTTAGCATTAGGCAGAGTAATAAAACAATATAAAGGTACGAGAGAGTGATCCATCCTCCTCTACCTTAGTGTTAGGAAATCTCACAAAAGTACGAGAGTCGATTTTCCCTCTCTACACAAACTAAATATTTTCTCTTGTCCATTCTATACTCATTTAACATAGGGGAAAGTTGATGCGTCCTCTCCCAATAACAATTCACGCTAGTTTTAAAACACACCGAAATATAGCCATACACTCTTCAGGTTGGCTAATACATAAGAAAAGGACAAAACCAATTACAAGAAAGACTTAACTCAGAATTAAAACCATCGCGCACACTAGCAAAGACATCTGAAAATAAGCTCTAGGTAGTTGTTCTCTCCACTAAAACTCATCCATAAACCATTGTTATTATCTAAATATAGAATCCATAAGCTAAGATACAGATTTTAGGTTTAGTCGTCGCATACACTATTGTTAATCAAGCTAAGGTAACCGTCAAACTCTTGTATGTATGAAATATTGAATGCAAAGAAAAAGAATTAGTGAATAAATTGTCATCTTTATTTACATTGAAATAAAATATTCTTTGAATCGAACTCTGGTCGGCCCTGGGTCTACCCCAGCACCCTTCAGATTCTTTAAAATATATAAGAAGATCTTCATAGATACTCCTAAATAAAATTTTTTTACGTTTTCTAAATGTTCAATGAATAAAAGTTATTTTTTTGCATCCCCCAATCTACAGTGTACTAATTTTCAAAAGCGTTTCCTCAGCTAAAAATGACTTAATACAAATTAAGTTCCATTATAATTATTATCTTAATATTCTAAATTTTTACTGCAGTAAAAACTTTATTCGATCAAGTGGCAACTCCCGAAATTGTTAGGTAAAAATCGTTGATAAAGTGCGTGATATCTTGGCGTATGTCATATATCTAGCATTTAAACGTATGTAATCATATATGTCATGAGTTATGATAGTTCTAACTTTATTCAAAAATTTATTTTTTCAGTAATTTAGGTTTAAAACGTATGCAAATAATTTTAAAAAATTATACATATATCTATTTTTAATAAAGCATTCAATTATAATATTGTAATTTGAATTAGTTTTGGGGAGTATTGTGGATGCATTAAATAACGCGAAAATTTTGAAGAATATTATCTTCTAAATGGTAAAACCTAATCAAAGTACAAAGAACACTAGGGTAAATATACATAAATTGTATTCTCAAATATGCATAAAGTGTTTCATGAGCTTCTAATTGTGGATTTAAATTACATAATGCTATATCTTTAATGATAATGATAGAAAAAGGGTACAATAAGTCTGCGCTGTAATCATAATATTATTGCTCATGTGGTCGAAGTTACTTCTGAACATTAATCAGGTTCTGTATCGCCTTGTCCGGTTTACCTTCACATTTTTTATAGCGCAATGCTTATTTCGTTGTTTTATTGTTTTCCATTAGTGCCCAATATTTACAGCTGATGATTTGATGACACTGCTTTTAATACAAAAACCATTTTTATACTTTATTAAATATTTACATTTTAGAATAATACCTGATAATGTGAACTCGTCATCTTCCTCATCAGAATATGCTAATGAATTAACACCGTTGGATTTGGTTATTTTTTGTGACTCCGCAAAGTTTGTTCGTTCAATTGTGGCACATCTCCCATTAAATAAAGTGTTACTACTAGCCACATATTGTTGAGTATTTATCCGAGGCATTACATAATGATTTACCCATGATCCTTTCGCATTTGTCATTTGGTAACTATGATTTTGATGGTGATTATAACGATTATCACATAGGGATACCTTAGATAGAACGTCAGAGGCGGTACTTCGAGGTCCGCAAGCGGAGTTTGACGAAGCAGCAGAAGATGAAGACGCATTGCGTCCATGCTTGGTATTAACTATTGTATTGAGTGTTTCGCTTTTACGTACACTTGATTTATGAGAACTGAGCTCATATGTATTATAATTTGCGAATCTCGAGTTACCATTACCACTTCCAAAATAACTTGAAGAAGCACTGTGACGTTCGGGCTTTTCATATCCATTACATTCCGAAGCATTAAAAATCTTTTTTCCTTCTCGTTTTATGAACATGTTCTGAATCGGCGTCTCCACCGAAGTATGTGGTATGGATTGTTGATGACTCTTCTCAAAAGTTGAACATTGAAATTTACGGTATTCATAAGTTTGCGGACATGGTTCTGAATAAGAACCACCGCTTTGTAACAACAAATCTGAATTTGTATTAGATCCAAAGTTTGACTCGTTACTACTTAATCCCTTTGTGGAGGTCATAGAGTTTTCTTGAAACTTTTGATTTGCATCATTATTAGGAAGATGCAGCGTGGGACCGGAATCTCTTAAATCAAAATTTGGATTCTCATAGTGATCAGTATTATTATCCGTGAGATAATCAATGTATTGTGATTGCTGCTTACAACTATGATGGCCACTACAATCAATAACGTTATGATTAGATGTAGAACCACTATTATATTCAGAATTTTGGAGCTCTCCATCTGCCCTGCCTATGGCGACATCGCCAGAGGCATTATTACCTGCCATTGAATTAAGGACAAAACTATCTTCATAGATCAATTTACCTGTTCGCATAGTATACGTATGTATATTTGAATTTGCATTGCACACAACTGGGTAGTCAGTCTCAAAGTGTTCTTGGCTGGAAGTATAAGTGCAAGGTAAAAAAAACCCTGCCACAGTTGAGTGATTTTGATGTTGTGATTGCTGATGTGTGCTAAGGGGTTTTTCACGTCGTGACCCTCTTGTAGAAATATTCATACATAAGGGTGTCTCGCCATGTGATATACCCATATTAACATTACTTCCATTTATTGAACTTCCTCCACCGTTATTTGTTAAGCCAGCAACCCAACTTGTCAAGGTAATAATAGCAATTTCAATTAAACGTATAGAGAACTGAAAACCCCACTGCATCCAATCGATATCCGTATTGATTTGTGATATAATTAAACGTGATGTTGAGGTTATACTGATAGCTCCAACTAATTGTATTACAGCCAATAATATATACAAAAGAGCGGTTGCTATTGAAATATGTATAGCATAAGATAAATTCTGATAGCCGTGTATGTAATTCTGTGATTTATTCCGTAATATTCGCTTCAAAATACGGTACATATATAAGTATAGAAAACCTAAACTGAAGCATACAAATATATAAATAATCTGGCAAATCAGAGATAAAACTCGTGGAGGAGGTGGTGCAGCGGCTATATTTGCGCTCATCATAATAGGGAGCTGCTGTCTAACCTGTTGATTGCCGTAGGCTGATAAATTATTAAGTGTACTAGGAAGAAATTGTTGATATAAATTTTGTTGAAAATTAGGATGTACATAATGGTTCTGTTGCTGAAGTTGTACTTGGTGGCGTCGCAATAATTGTTGTTGTTGCTGATAAATAAAGTGTTGTTGATAGTGTTGGTGGAACGTATAGGACTCAACGTAATGCAATGTAATGCAAAGTATAACATGTACACCGCAACCAATGACTACAGTGAGCGGCCGTATTAAAGCTGAGTAACGATTATTTTTGTGGTTTAACGATTTCAAAGACAAAAATAATATTAATACTGAAAATGATATGGTTAAGAAAGTAGAAGGTAAATTTAGTAGGATTTCCGAAATGAATATGGGTAAGCTTGCATGTATGTTATAAGCATCATAACACAAATAAAAAATACGCATGGTGCATATAATGATCAACACCAAGTGAATGCACACGAAGTAAGACTGGGCAAAGAGATGCGTTAGTTTATTATAGGTGATCATTTTATACAATGAATAAACGGCCAGTATTGTAAATAGAATAACAGATAAATAAACGTGTATGTTCCACGCAATATTCCAAGTACTGTTGATGAAACCATTAGAAGCAAGTGTTGAGGTGGAAGAACTGCTGCCACCATCCTCTCCTTCTACACTCTTATTATTAGCAGATGATGAAAAATCAGTAGTACTCGAAATTAGGATTGATGTACCTGATGTAGTCTTATTATTACTATCGAAAGTGGGAATAGCTTCCGCCGTAGAAGCAATAATGTGATTATGATTAAAAGTTAGTTGAGTGTTCAGAAAATCGCCACTTAGACCACTGGCCAAGTTGTGCGTGATTTTCATTACAACGCTTTTGTTAATATTTGTATTATAAAAAGCCGTTGTCTTATCACCACTATATACATTTATATCTTTGACATCATTTTTTAATGTAGGAGTGTTGTTGAATAAAACAATCGGAGAAGAAGGCGACTGTTGGTGCATACTTCCTTTTGAACTTATAGTAACCTGTTTAAGTAAAACGTCAGGTACGTCGCTTTTGCGCCCTTTGGAACCACTCAATATGCGTCTTATACTGGGTAAAACTTCTTTAATTATCTGGACTTGATTCGAAGCCGATTTTTTAAAATCCTTATCGTAAACATCATATGTTACAACTTTTACTTCACCTCCTTTATTTTTTTCTAGCAATGTACTATTTTTCGAAGGCATATTTAAATTTTTTTTTCGTTCAACATCAAGTTTACCTATTTTTATTGGAATCGCAGTACTACGAAAAAGACCAGTTGATATCAGTGGAAAATCTGATGTTAGGTACGGTGCACTACTTGAAATTAAAACATCTGCTGGACGAAATGGAATACGTTCATGACCGGGCATTAAGCTAGGTGGTGGTATGGGCCTTCGTTGCACAAATGTGGCAGCATTAGTTACAATTGCTCCTTCATCGTTCGTACCTCTTAAAGTGGGCTTATCCGCAAACGGATGTTGATATTCAGGTGGCAAAGGCGGTGTAAAGAATGACCGAGCTGGTGGTGAGTAATGTGGAGGCAGGACACCGGATAACAATGATATAGTTGGCAGACGACCATTCTCTTTCAGGTCATTTGGAACTTTAATTAATATTAAAATCAGAAATTAACTTTTCCGTTCATTTTAATAGAATACTTACGTGAAGGTAATGGAGTGGAGTTTAATACATGTCGATGTCTCTCCCTATTGTAAATATGCTGACGGTTCGGATTTGGATAAGTGGGATTGCTATTGCTCTTTAGTATATCTGCATTGGGCGCTGATGTTGGCAACGCGTGGTCACGTTCCAAATCTAACTCATAATTTCGGTGATATTTTAATTGAGGCTGTTTTTTTTGATATCTTAAAAAATATAAATAATATATTAATAATAATATTCTTAAAAAAAAAGTTCAAAAATATTTGTTTAAATGACACCTAAATCTATTTTTACACTACAATTATGATACAATTTTTTATTAAGTTGAATAAAATCATTAGAACAAATTGTATTTGCTTTGAATGTTTTGTACTATGTAAAATATTGTGTAAATATACAAAAACATAGAAAGAAAATTCGATTTAATGATGTTATTCAATTTATTATTTAGTTGTACTCTACACCACCGTAGTACAGGATATATTATGTACAGGATAAATTATGTTTGTAAATCCTAAGCAGCAAGTGCTACACCCATCTATAATAATACCGATACAGTCAGTACCAAATACGTCGGCCAAGTAAATTTATTTATATAAGGTTTTGATTACAGTTTTTAAACCCTGTACCACTTGTGGCAAATTTGTGCGGGTGTTTGTAACTCCTAAATGACAAAGGCCACACTCACCTTCAGTTATACCAATCGATTCTGAATCAAAATCTGAATAGCCTTAACCATGTCCGTATGTCCATGTAAATTTGTGCACAAGCTACAGGTCGCATTTTTTGACATTTTTTTAGGACAAGCATTGGCCCTATTTAAAATAGATCGGATTGGACCATTTCTTTTTAGGTCCTGTTATAATGGAGGTTCCTATACGGCAAAGAGTCACAATTCTTAATATTTTTTCACAATATTTGTTAAGGAATAGTTAATTAGCTTAGTGATTGACTGTGCCCAATTTGGCCCCGCTTGGAGCATTTTAAGAAACAAGTATAAACAAATAAGAAAACGAAATTTGGCTTAGGCCAAATATTCAATACCCTCCCCCCATCCATAACGGTGGGCATGGCGTATATATATATATATAAATATATTGCGCTCTCTTATAGTGTTGGAAGGGCAACGACAACAAAGATTGGACGTACTTTTTAAACTACACTATAAACTATAAATTAAAACAAGTGAAAATATTATTGTCGATTAAGCCCGAGCATTAAATACCCTACACCACTTGATAAATTATTCATTTCAATTTTTTTTTTTCAAATTTGAAACATTTTATTATACCCTGCACCACGCTGTGGAAAAGGGTATATTAAGTTTGTGCGGATGTTTGTAACCCCTAAACGGCAAATGCCACATCCACCTTCAGCTATACCGATCGATTCAGAATCAACATCTGAATAGATTTAACCATGTCCGTCTGACCGTCTATAAATAGTGGGAAAGAGCCCCATGCTCTTGAAATCCGGGGCCAAAGATACCGGCTACGGTTTTCCTAGTATTGGATCCATCTGTGTCCACTCCAGAGTATCTGGTTATAGTAACACGGATTCCTCTTCCCGAGCTTCCCTACTCGGAATTTCAATTGAGAAAAGATGGGTTAATTTAACCTCCGCTAGACAAAAGTCCGAAACCTCATGTTTAAGGTTACCCAGTTTTAGTTTGTCAATACCCGGTAATCGAAGTACGCTCCGATCAGCCCCTCTTTCGATTAGTATTGGAAAAAAGGGGGGGCCTATGTGCATCTGTGGGGCACGTCGTCAAGGCCCCTGTGATGCCTACACTTGCAAGCCGTTGAATTTTGCTCAAAGCTTTTGCTGTAGTAATTTGCTTAATCTTTAGCCATCATGTCAAAGGTGCATAGGTTAGCATTGGAAGAAAAACGGTGGAGTAAAACCAATATGTCATCTTAGGACTAATATCGAAAAGTCGTTGACAAGTATAAAAAGTGTGTGTTGCCCTTTCAATTATATATTTCAGATGGAGATTCCACGTTAGCGTTTTATAAAATTTTAGTCGCCTCATCAGAGTACTGTATTTGCGTACTGTTTAGGTAAATGTTACCAAATTCTAGTCTTCTTTTACTAGAGAAGGGAAACAGGACCGTCTTATGTGAATTGATATTTAGACCCCTTTCCTGGCATCAGTTTTAGAGATGTTAGAGCTCTTTTCATGCGTTCCATCAGAATCTGTTCATACCAGCCCACAACACAGATAGCTATATCGTCCTCATAGCCCAGCTTTTTGAACCCCATACCGTTGAGATGGTCCAAATTAGAAAAGAGAGCACGTCCCTTTGGGAAAACGGAATTTTTAAATAGGGGTCCCTTATAAAATTGTCTGAGGTTTTCATCTTAGTTTTAAGAAGAAAAGAGGTCTCTACGACTTAGGGAGGTTTTGCTTTTTCTCATTTTAATCTAATTCCAGTTTTGTGGAATAAGTCTCATAAGGAGACTTGCCCTAAAAATCGTAATAAGTACAGGAACGATGATGGACGATCCCCGCTATAACATTAGGGTCTTGTTACAGCGTAGTATTTTTAAACGATGTAACGATGATAGAGCCCATTGTACCCTGTTATATTGGAAAATTTTATTTGCGGTACTGTGGTTTCTAGGAGCTCCCAATGAGGAAAGTTCCCCTGAGAATTTTTACTCATACTTAGCAGCCAGGAAAGTGAGTTTCCATAAATGACTCGCCTCATCTGGTCCTATCGTAAATAATCAGGTTTATTGAGGATACTGATATCGTTGCTGCGTATCTTGGCAAAGGCTTTCTGGAGTCGAGCTTCGGGAAGATTGTCAATATCTTCGCAGTAATTCTCCCATACAGCCTGTTACCGCCACAGTTTAAATTTCATTGATATATTTAACTTTTTCATTTTTTACTTATGTTATGAATTTTGTTGTTACTTCCTTTTTGCTTTGAAAAAAATACTAAAAGAATTTAAATATATATTATATATTACATATTTGTAATTAAAGAAAAATAAATATACATATTCTAAATTCGAACAAAACAACTTCTACCACGCTTCTTTTTTAACACAGCCTATTTGGCTGGCGCAACTCACGATTACCAAATTCTAATATCATAGTTTAATTTTTGTGGTAGATAAATATATATATATATATATTTTATTTATTTACTGTATTAACCCTTACAGAATATGACTATAATACATATTGCAGCAAAACTAACAAGAATAACATTAATAATAACAATAACAAAACTATTAATTAAATATCCTAATTAATTTAATTTTGAATTCTTTTCTCGTTAATTAAAAATCAATTTCATTGCGATTACACATGTTCAAAGACCGCGCTTATTGCATAGTTCGTGCGATGAAAGTCCTCTATAAATAAACGTACTTGCCGAAAGTTTCTTGAGGATCAAAATCCGGGCAAGTTAATTTACCAAATAGAAAATCATCTAATGATTGTAAGCCTAACAATTTCCGTCTACTAACATAAGGTGGAGACCCAGTAAAACTGTTTAGCAATTGTATGGCTTGTTTAGTAAATAGTTTTTGAACCTTTTCAATATGATTTATGTGGATCGCGTAGTTAGGATTTCACACTACTAGGCAATGCTCTAATTTGCTACGGACCAATGATACAAACAAAGTCTTAAAAGTAAAGGGATCTTTGAATTCCTTAGAGTTTCTTCTAAAAATTCCCATAAACTATAAGCTTTCGAAGTGATGTAATCAATATATTCATTGAAAGACAACCTATGCTCAAAGATAACATCTAAATCAATGATTTTAAATTGCCTTTCAATGATATGATTGAACAAAGTATAATAAAAATGTTTTAACTTTGAAATTTGTTATAGGATGATATGATATTGTAAAGCACTTCTTTATATTTAGCTGCAGTGCATTTAGTACTGTTCTGACCGCTTAGTACAATATCACGATCCTTCCAATATACAATATAACCTTTGTGGAAGAATTCCAAACTATTGATGTTAGGTACCAGCTAAGTAATAGCTAAGACGTCAAATTTACAAAGAGATAATGCAGTATAAAATTGAGTAGATTTAGTCCTCAAACCGCTAACATTCTGATAAAACAAAGATAAATTTGATTTAGGCGTTGTATTTGTAGTTAACTTACATTGTTTTTTTGTGCCACTGTTTTTTGAAAAACAAACAAATGGTCAAACAACAACGTCTGCAGGCCATATAGCAGCATTCAGGATATTATTTCATACTTATGACAACGTCAAGACAATCTACAATACATATTTTATTGCTTCTTTTTGTCTTAGAGATTGGAAGGTCGACCAAAAAAAAAAAATACCTGTTTGCTAGAAGATAGTTGTTGCGACACGCTGATCGGACTGGTTGCACGACCAGTAGAATTTGAATTTAACAATTGCACAGAGTTGTCATTACTTTTAAAAGCAGTTGTAGTAGAACTCTTAATAACATCAGCAAAAGTACGTGGTTTATTGAAACTGTTCAACAGATCGAAGTTTTTAGAATTTTTTTTTTCGACTAAACTCTCATTAAGCTTCTGGTGCAATCGCGATGACTCCTCCAACCTTTCAGTAAACATACACTCCATTGTTTCAAGAAGAATTTTTATTTTAATTTCTTGCTTACGAAGAGATGCATTAACACTAGATTGCCTAAGGAAGTCATTTTGACTGCTTTTTAATTTCAATTAGAAAAACGATTATGTATATAATGACATAATGTCTTACAATTTTGTGACTTTTTCTACAACATATATATACATTTAATAATAATACCTCCCCCTCCTTCATCATATATATAGAAGGGTCAAGACGTGGACAGTAAATTATTTAGTTAGTACACAAACACTGTAGTAATAAATATGTTACATGTATTAACTTTAAAACATCAATATACCTTTGCCTTTGTTGTGATGATTTTATAAAAAAAATGTCGTTTTTTAGTCGTTTAAGTAAATTTGAAACAAAAGCATCAACTTTATGTTAGAAAACTTTTTTTTTATGATTGAATTTTAATAAATCTTGTAATAAAATAACTAAAGTTTTCTTTAAATTTACTAAACGCTCCACATTTTTGGGGGCTCGTCCATTTAATTGATAATTCGGTAATAATGCCATTAAGCATGAAACCGATTTAGATGATTTTAAAGAAGCGGAGCAACTGATTGTAATTAAACGGAAGGATTTGAAGCAAAATAGTAGAACACATAGGAGTGTAAAAAAGCGCACTACTTCACACACAGTTAAGACTTTTGCACCTCTCGGTAATTCGAACCATTGCATCATTTCCGCATCCTTTTCACACTCAACCTTTATGAAAAGGCAAATTGGGCTAAGCTCAATGAATTTTTCAGGCTTTACAACTGGAAACTATGTTTCTTAGATAACAACGTAAATGCGCTGCGGAAATGATACAAAACATAATTTTCCACGGAATGCGGCCTTTCATTCCTTACAAAAAAATTTCAGTTAAACTCAAGGACAAAAGTTGGTTTAACCAGACATGCACTGATGCTATCAGGTCCAGAGAGGAAGCGTTTAGAATATGGCGTTTGAATTCAAACGACCAAACTAATCTGCTTCGCAAACAAGCAAGAAACAAATAATTATATTTAATCAAGGAATTTGGTAGCTCAATTTTATCTGCTGAAGTGCACAGGTTGTTGAAAACTCGCAAAAAGAAACAAAATGAGAGTTTTCGTGAATAGTTGTACGTTTTAATGGAAATTGGCACAACCGTTAATTTAGAGGAAGAAAGTCTGATGCAATAAACGACAGTAAAATCGCCAAAATAATATTATACCAGGCTAAAAATTTAGAAGACTTAAAAGATAAATTGAAAACTTATGAAAAAACTAGTAAAACTTCACATGATATACATTCAAAGATATTTTTTCAAAAGAATAAATTTGTAAATAATTTTGAAGAAACAAAAAGGAAATGTTACAAGTGCGGGGAACTAAACCACATTGTAAAAGGATGTCCTTTGTCACAAATAATATGCTTCAAATGCAAGAAAAAAGGACATAAAGCAGCCGACTGTAAACTGCAGTCAAATACAAAAATGGGACGTAGTTCTCCGTGTATTCTACGAATGCATGATGTTTATGAGCCTAAGTCCAACAAATTTAATCGGGTTTTCAAAGAAATTAACATTAATGGAGTTAAATTTTCAGCTATCGTTGATTCGGGAAGTGACGTTTCTATAATAAGACAAGATGTATTCAATAAAATAGATGGTGTGAAAGCATTTAAAGAATGGAAAACAATCATTGGTAACGATATTTTTAAGGAAGTCAATGTCACCGTTACGTTAGAAGGAGCAACATTTTCTAAAGCGGATATAAAAGCGGACAAAGAGGTACAATCTAATAAAAAAGAAATAAACAACAATTATGATTCTATGAATTTGAATAATTTGTCGAAAGAGTTAAAAAATATATGTTCTGTAGTTAAAATAGATGACGTTTGTGGTAAAAAAAATTATTTGAACTTAGCTCATAAAGAGACAGCTGTAATTATTAAAGATATAATAAAAAAATACGAGCCTCTGGAGAAACAATTAAAAGAGGAACAAAATCAAAAAAATCAAGAATGCCTTTTACTGGCCAAACATTTGTCGCAGAAGAGCACATTTTATGAGATTGTTAAATTAAAGTTGGATAATATTCTGGGTGAATTAGAGGCTACAAAACATAAACACGCCACATCCATAAAAAAATTTCAACGGGAAATATTTGAATATAAGAAAATGTTGGAGCAAAAAGATTTACAAAAAGATATTGACATAACGTTATCGCAGAAGGAAAATTATATTTTGGAAAAGGATGCGAAAAGGATGGAAAAGAAGCGGCGAATAAGGTAAAGGAATCAATAGTTATAAAATTTGCCAAAAAAGAAAAAGAGAGTGTCGAAGAACAGTTGGCTGATGCCCGCAAAGAAGTCAAGAATTGCACCATCCGCTTTCAAAACTTATTAGAAGAAAAATCACGCATTACTTCTATTTTAGATGAAAAGTGTAACGAAGTACGTAAATATCAACGGGAATGCGAAAAATTAAAAGGCGATCTTCATCATTCGGAATCGAAACTGAAATATCACATAAATAAACTTTACGTTGAAATGGAAGCGAAAAGAAAATTAGAAGAAGACCCAATGCTCCCAGTAAAGTAGAGGAGAAGGCTAATGAAAAACTTAAGGTTGAATTTGAAGTACAAACCATTTTACTAAAACATGAAACCACACATAAAAATGAACCAATAGAAAAACTTATCAAGGACAATGAACAGAAAAGGGAACATACAATTACGGGAACAACTACAACGTGGCAACCGTCATCGGGGTCGATGACAACGCAGGATGGCCGAATGTAGAAGGGACAAAGACGGGACAAGACGTGGACACTAAATTATTTAGTATAGTACACAAACACTGTAGTAAGTAGTAATAAGTATGTTAATATTTTAAAACATCAATATACCTTTGCCTTTGTTGTGATGATTTTATAAAAAATTTTATGTTAGTCGTTTAAGTAAATTTGAAACAAAAGCATCAACTTTCTGTTTTTTTATGAAATCTTAATTTTGATAAATTTTGTAATAAAATAACTAATATTTTCTTTAAATTTACTAATCGCTCCACATATATGTGTGTGTTATACCTATATTGCCTAAAAGCAGTCATTTGAGCGGCTGCCTATTGTACTGTGTGGTCAAAATTAGACGAAGGTGGCATTCCTGGAAGGTTAGCATTTACTTGTGCATTGAAAGGGCCAACAAGCTACCCAAGAAGGAACATTATGGTAGATAATCTTATCAGCTCATTCACCTTGATAATAGAAAGTGCACAGAAGAAGGCCGCCGAATTTTGAGTTTCAATTTGATGTCTCAAAAATTACGACCGTAAGAGTGTCAACAACAGACGGACGCACGGACACATGGATGGACATGTCTCAAACGATTTCTCTTTTCATGCTGATTAAGAATATATATGGTTTGTGGGGTCTCCGAGGCTTCCTTCGATGTGTTGTAAACGGATGATCAGAATGAATATATCCTCTTCCCTAAGGTGGAGAGTATAAAAATTAGAGATCAAATAATTATATTTAATCAAGGAATTTGGTAGCTCAATTTTATCTGCTGAAGTGCATAGGTTGTTGAAAACTCGCAAAAAGAAACAAAATGAGAGTTTTCGTGAATACTTGTACGTTTTAATGGAAATTGGCACAACCGTTAATTTAGAGGAAGAAAGTCTGATGCAATAAACGACAGTAAATTCGCCAAAATAATATTATACCAGGCTAAAAATTTAGAAGACTTAAAAGATAAATTGAAAACTTATGACAAAACTACTAAAACTTCACATGATATACATTCAAAGACATTTTTTCAAAAGAATAAATTTGAAAATGATAATTTTGAAGAAACCAAAAGGAAATTTTACAAGTGCGGGGAACCAAACCACATTGTAAAAGGATGTCCTTTATCACAAATAATATGCTTCAAATACAAGAAAAAAGGACATAAAGCAGCCGACTGTAAACTGCAGTCAAATACGAAAATGGAACGTAGTTCTCCGTGTATTCTACAAATGCATGATGTTTATGAGCCTAAATCCAACAAATTTAATCGGGTTTTCAAAGAAATTAACATTAATGGAGTTAAATTTTCAGCTATCGTTGATTCGGGAAGTGACGTTTCTATAATAAGACAAGATATATTCAATAAAATAGATGGTGTGAAAGCATTTAAAGAATGGAAAACAATCATTTGTGCAAATAATTTCAAGCTATACACAATTGGCCATTTTTTAGAAAGCGTCAAGATAGACGTTATAAATATTAACGTTAAGTTTCATGTTGCTGAAAATTTTGTTTATCCGGCGGGCATTTGGTAACGATATTTTTAAGGAAATCAATATCACCGTTACGTTAGAAGGAACAACATTTTCTAAAGCGGATATAAAAGCGGACAAAGAGGTACAATCTAATAAAAAAGAAATAAACAACAATTATGATTCTATGAATTTGAATAATTTGTCGAAAGAGTTAAAAAATATATGTTCTGTAGTTAAAATAGATGACGTTTGTGGTAAAAAAAAATTATTTGAACTTAGATCATAAAGAGACAGCTGTAATTATTAAAGATATAATAAAAAAATACGAGGCTCTGGAGAAACAATTAAAAGAGGAACAAAATCAAAAAAATCAAGAATGCCTTTTACTGGCTAAACATTTGTCGCAGAAGAGCACATTGTATGAGATTGTTAAATTAAAGTTGGATAATATTCTGGGTGAATTAGAGGCTACAAAACATAAACACGCCACATCCATAAAAAAATTTCAACGGGAAATATTTGAATATAAGAAAATGTTGGAGCAAAAAGATTTACAAAAAGATATTGACATAACGTTATCGCAGAAGGAAAATTATATTTTGGAAAAGGATGCGAAAAGGATGGAAAAGAAGCGGCGAATAAGGTAAAGGAATCAATAGTTATAAAATTTGCCAAAAAAGAAAAAGAGAGTGTCGAAGAACAGTTGGCTGATGCCCGCAAAGAAGTCAAGAATTGCACCATCCGCTTTCAAAACTTATTAGAAGAAAAATCACGCATTACTTCTATTTTAGATGAAAAGTGTAATGAAATACGTAAATATCAACGGGAATGCGAAAAATTAAAAGGCGATCTTCATCATTCGGAATCGAAACTGAAATATCACATAAATAAACTTTACGTTGAAATGGAAGCGAAAAGAAAATTAGAAGAAGACCCAATGCTCCCAGTAAAGTAGAGGAGAAGGCTAATGAAAAACTTAAGGTTGAATTTGAAGTACAAACCATTTTACTAAAACATGAAACCACACATAAAAATGAAACAATAGAAAAACTTATCAAGGACAATGAACAGAAAAGGGAACATACAATTACGGGAACAACTACAACGTGGCAACCGTCATCGGGATCGATGACAACGCAGGATGGCCGAATGTAGAAGGGACAAAGACGGGACAAACACGGGACAAGACGTGGACACTAAATTATTTAGTATAGTACACAAACACTGTAGTAAGTAGTAATAAGTATGTTAATATTTTAAAACATCAATATACCTTTGCCTTTGTTGTGATGATTTTATAAAAATTTTTATGTTAGTCGTTTAAGTAAATTTGAAACAAAAGCATCAACTTTCTGTTTATTTATGAAATCTTAATTTTGATAAATTTTGTAATAAAATAACTAATATTTCTTTAAATTTACTAAACGCTCCACATATATGTGTGTGTTATACCTATATTGTCTAAAATCAGTCATTTGAGCGGCTGCCTATTGTACTGTGTGGTCAAAATTGGACGAAGGTGGCATTCCTGGAAGGTTACCATTTACTTGTGTATTGAAAGGGCCAACAGGCTACCCAAGAAGGAACATTATGGTAGATAATCTTATCAGCGCATTCACCTTGATAATAGATAATTCTATTATTAAACATATAAAAAAGTGCACAGAAGAAGGCCGCCGAATTTTGAGGAACGATTGGACAACAACATTACCGGAAATACTTGCATTTATTGGGATTTTATATGCTCGTGGAGCCTACGAGGCAAAAAATTTAAAATTAACTTATTTATGGTCAGCAAAGTGGGGTCACGAATTTTTTAGAAAAACTATGGCCAGAGAAAAGTTCAAGCAAAGCCTACGATTTATTCGTTTTGACAAAAAAACCGAAAGAAGTAGGCGCCTACAAACAAATAAATTTGCCTTGGTTTTGGAAATATGGAACAAGTTCATTGAAAATAGTCAAGCTTGCTATCAACTAGGGCAAAATATAATAATTGACGAGCAGTTATTTTCATCAAAAGCTAAGTGCAGGTATACACAGTATATGCCTAATAAACCCAACATTCAACAATTCTGGCTTGCTACTTTCATTTGTATAAAATGTACAAATAATAATGCATAAATTATTTTTTTCCAAGTGAAGTAACTTGTTATATAAATCTAAATAATATAAAAAATATCAAAAATTAATTTAAAAAAAATTTCTTTGCATATTATTCTTTCACAATGCAATAATTGTGACTGCTTTTAGGCAATATAGGTATATACAAAGTTTCAGTATTTCTAGTGTTAAATTCGTTTTTATATTCAGCTAAGAGAATGCTGCCTTTATTAGCAATTAATTGCAGGTTTTTTAAAGCCAAATCAACAGTATGTATGTACCGAACACAATTATCACATAAATATAAAGCGTAGAAGATTATTGGCATTCAGAAGACTTAAGGACAACTAGTTGAGACCGTAACATTCCTAAGGTGAAGTAGAAATTTTTTTCACAAACACCCCCACATCTTACACTTGTTTCACCCCTTATTGGGATACTGCATTTGATACAGTCGTTCATTAGTAAACAATGCGCGACAAAGTAATACCAATAAATGAATTAAGCAAAATATATTTGTTTAAATAATAGAATTTATAATAATTTTAATAAAAAAATTATAGAACGCGAAAATTAACACCTGTTCAATTCAAGAGTTGCAAGCGTTTATCTATTGCGGATGTGTCTGTTCTCCGATGACTCCTACTTTCGGCACATCAATTGATGGGGTGATTATAAAAATGTGTACGAAATTTAAACTTAATAGCTCAATATTTGTGGCAGATAAATAAAATTTTGTCTATTGCGGGCACCACTCTTGACCGATTTTGCCCATTTTAAATAGCGGCCAGCGTGCAGAAACTAAGCGTATGTCCAAAATTTCAGCTAAATATCTCAAAATTTACGCCCATGAAAATGCCAACAACAGACAGACACACGGACTCACGAACTTACATGTCTAAATCGACTCAGTTTTTGATGCTAATCAAGTATGTATATATATATATATATAAATAATTATTATAATTACCTAATTACGAATTATAAGAAACTACCTGTCATGTCGCACACTTATATACAAAACCGATGAAGACTCGCGAGCTTATAATATCACATCAAGGGTACCGCAAGGCTCCATACTGGGTCCGTTACTTAGGAATATAGTTTATAATGAAATTCTCAGGCTACCAGTACCTACAAGGTATCAATATAACAGGGTACGCAGATGATATTATACTCACTATTGCTGCCAAGGAGCTTACAGAGATCCAGACTTCGTGCGTTAGAACTGTGGCAAAAATTGTGGAATGGCTCACTGAACATAAACTGCAGCTATCTCCACAAAAAACTGAAGCTGAAGCTGAAGCTAAATATAGCCGGACATAACCTAACAAGAGACAATATCAAATATTTAGGAATAGTAATAGACGCACGACTAAACTTTTACAGCACATCATATCAGTATGTAACAAAGCAAGCAAAGTATACACCGCTCTAGCCCGTATGATGGCTAATATTGGTGGACCTCGGCAACCAAAACGTTTACTTCTTGCTAAAATGATTATATCCATAACTATGTATGCTGCACCTGTACGGAGTAATATGTTGGAGAAATATCCTAGTTACAATAAGCATTTTAATAAATTGTTTCGCGCAACTGCACTCAGAGTATGCAGCGGGTTTAAAACTCCCTCAAAAGCCAGTCAAACAGAAAACTCACACACGAAGAAAAGTACGCCGTGATAATTGGCAGCTACCATGAATGGCAAAGAAGATGGGACATATTTAGCCAAGGTCGATGGACACACGTAATTGTAAATTGTATTGATGGACATGTAATTGGCTAAACAGGCATCACGGACATACTGACGTATGTACTGTATGACGAAGATTATCAGCGGACACGGTTGTTTCCGTAGTTACCTACACCTTTTCGGCCATGACAGCGAACCTTGGTGCCCTGAATGTCAAATTAACGAAGACACGGCAGAACACATTTTGATAGAATGTCCCAGATTTAAGGCTGAGCGGTGATATAATTGACGAGCCACTCAGCGGTAGCGCTATCGCAAAGTACGTAATCAGAGACAACAATGTATGGGCGAGCGTAAAGGACGTAAGTGCCAACATCATGAAAAGCCTCACAAACTATATATATTCTTAATCAGCACGAAAAGAGAAATCGTTTGAGACATGTCCGTCCATGTGTCCGTCTGTTGTTGGCACTCTCACGGTCGTAATTTTTGAGATATCAAATTGAAACTTGGCACACTTATTCTAAGTTTAATTTCTCTGTTTCGTATTGAAATTGGTTAAGAGACACGCCCACAATAAACAAAAATCTCAACATACCTCGAAAAAATTGTATCTTTAAAAAATTATATATCGCACAATACTATACCTATCAAGTTGAAATTTGGTATAAATATAAGTGGTACCGTTATTCAACCCCGTGCCAAAAGTGGGCGTGATTGAATTACGCAAACGCCTATAATTAAAAAAAAAAACACTATTTGCGAAAGTACATGAAATAATCATATACATAAATGTGGCAATAGGAACTTATTTTTTAGAGAGTTATAAAAGGTGGAGAGTATTTAAACTTCGGTCTTAACCGAACTTTTCTATATGAAATAATCATATACATAAATGTGGCAATAGGAACTTATTTTTTAGAGGGTTATAAAAGGTGGAGGGTATTTAAACCGAACTTTTCTATCTTGTTTATTTATTTAATTATATTATTCGAACGTTTTTTTATATACTATTAGAATTTATTAGTATATTAAGAAGTGCACCAATTTCAGATTACTTTGAAAAATCATTTTTAAGGCACTTTTATATATAAATATGGGCATTTCCAAAATCCTAAACGTTATGGGCGTATTACCTTTGATGCAAAAAATAGCACTCCACTCGTACTATAATATCATATAGTATAGTACCTCTGATCTATTATTTAAGAATATGGTGGTCGTGGTAAAAATAGTAAGTCAATTTTTTAGACGTCAATAAATTGAGCAATTCTTAATTTGTTTGTAATACAATTGTGCTTTTCAATGTGCCAAAATTTTATATGACACCCACTATTTACGGTTTAAATAGTAAATATCCCTATTTAATTTGAAAAATTTAAGATTTTATTTGGAAAAACTTTTTGCGCTTAATTGAAGATGCTGAAATACAACAAAATATGATTTCTTCTTACACTCTACACCACTTGCCGTATATTAAATTTGCATTTATAAATTTTCGTACAAGTTACAGGCCACGGTTTCTAATATATAACGTTTTTTTTATGTAATCCATCTTAGTGATGGTAGTATGTTAAGTTTGTTCTTCCGTTTGCAACACCCAGAAGGACGCATCAGAGACCCTACAAAGAATATATATTCTTGATCAGCATCAAAAACTGAGTCGATTTAGGCATGATTGTCCGTGAAGTCTGTATGTCTGTCTGTTGTTGATATACTCACAGGCGTAAATTTTGAGATATTGAATTAAATTTTGTACAGGTACTTTTAGTTATTGCACGAAGATCGGTATTTAAAATGGCAAAATGGGATAAGTAGCACGCCCAAAATTGAAAAAATTCTAATTATATGCCACAAAAATTTAACTATAAACTTGAAACTTGGTATATATGTATATTTATAAATAGTCCATTCATCAATGTATTAAAAATGGGCATGGTCGAACGCCCACAAGCGACAAAAATTCCTAAATCACAGTTTACAAAAAACTATATTCACCATAAAATTAGACTACCAAGCTGATACTTAATACACACACTATTAGAGGGCGCAATATATATAGATATTTACCACGCCCAGATGTGGAGGGCATTGACCTAAGCCAAATTTAGTTTTCTTACTTGCTCCCCTCTACCTTAGTAAATGAAGTTTGGTCTTCCGTTTGCAACACCCTAATATTACATTCATCATTTATATCTCATTATAAGCTAGACGCAAAAGTACAACCAGAAGAATATTCTGAACTATTAGTAATATATTGATAAAAGTCATAGAATATTTTATAACGTATATAAAAGCCAAAATATAATGTTGTTTTTTGATAAATGTATTACCGAAGTGTAGTAAGCAAAGGTGTGGCTACTGTAGTTAAACTTGGCACATAATTGTTGTCTGGTATGCTCCGCTTCGTAGTTGATGTAGTACCATATGCTACTTTAATCAAAACTGCGGCTAAGCTTCTCTCCAAATTGTCCAACTTATCCAAATAGGCGTTACTAAGACCAGTCGACACACCAGATTTGGTTACCACCAATAAATCTGTGTCACTATCTCTTCCAGCTGTTTGATATTTATTATTATTATTATCTTTGTAAATTGTTATAGAGCCTATATTTTCCGTGGGCTTTAAAATTGTATCATTAGAGGCAGCTGGGGCAGCCTTAGTTGATAACAATTGAGTAGTATACTTGACTTGCATCAACATTATTAAGGTAATGAACATTACATAAGTCAATTGAATACTTCTTTGTATAAGCCTATTTATCGCCTGTAATACATTTAATGCTGTATGTATTTCAATAATAGATCGTTGTTTTAATCGTCTGCAGCACAATATATGAGCACATCTTACATTATACATATTGCGTTGGTTGCTTGTAACTTTCGCATGCAGTAGCACATTCGTTTGTTCACAAATTATACGATAGTGTACCCAATAAGTCGCTTTTAAGGTTTTTAGAATCGTCATTGCCAAAGTTAATTTAGAACTATTTGTAGATTTATAGTTTGGCCAAACGCGACGGCAATTTGTGTTTTTAGCAAACAAATGTTCAAATTGTTGCAGATTTAGCCGTCTATCAATTACGTATTCATCACAGATTATTTTTGAAGATGTGCCAGTTGCGCGTCTAACGAAAGTATTTTTCAGTTTTCCATTGTAATATCGATGATTTTCATAATTATAATAAAACTTATTTTTTGCACAATTTTTTTCGATATCCTTGTGAGTACTATCAAATTGATTTTTATACATTGATTCATCATTTCGTCTATTATTTAATACGTTTTTCTTCTCCATATTAAAAATCTGCATCATTATGGTTAAATTGATAACGTAAAATATTAATATTACCTGTGCTGAGTGTTCTTATAATAACAGTAATGATTTTCCAATTAAATTCTTCTAAATTTATAAGGCGCTACCCGAAGCACTCATAATATATTCACCAAAAACGTGTCACCTTTAAAAGAAAAAAAATATTATAATTACTTCTGTGACTATTGGGTATATACATTTATTAGCGAAAAATATTTAAATTAACTTACATTTCTTAACCAAAAAAAAAAAAAAATGCTTGAGTCTTTCTAATACAGAACGTTAAATATCCACACCATTTTATTCAGGGTACTAATCACATAACATGAAACTTACTGCTCAAAACTATTCATGTATTTAAGTTTCGTATAAGTATCGTAAGAACCTCGTATATGTGTCTTAAAAAAGTTTTTCGCAACCAAACAGCTGATAAATATTGTATTGAGAGCAGTTATATTGATTGACATAAGCAACACAAACGTTTGAGATTCGTTAATATTTGCCTTTATTCGAACCTGAGTAAAATTGGTATCGTTTCCTTATAAAAAGTATAATTTGTGTATATAAAAAATATAATTGTATATTTATTGGTGTAGTTTCAATAATTTAAATACGTAAGTAAATATAAAGTTTATTTATACAAGTTTAATTTTAATTGTACAAATTTCGAAATAGTTAAAAGAAAAAAGGACCAACATTGTGGCTTGCTTTTTGGTGAGTAGAGGAAGGAGCAGTGTCCAAAAGCAAAGAATTATAAGGGAAAGGAAACTTCTAAGGGACTCATCAAATCTATTATCAATGCCCACACACATGTAAGTGAAAAATTCGGGGCATTTTGAAACACATATTAATTCTTTCAATATAGCTTCTTGCGCAATTTGCGTGTATCAAAAGAAGCTTTTATATATATTTTAGAGTTGGTGCACGGAATTTGTGGTATGAGGTGTACATATATATTACGATTAAGCGTTACCCTAGAAATGCTAGCATCAGGAGGATACCAATGGTTGACGGGGAATGATACTCACCTCAGTATGGCTCAAAGCACTGTTTCTACGATTGTGTCAAACATGGTTCGCCTCTTAAAAAGGAGATTGTGTCGCCAATGGATAAGGTTTGATACAAATGCAAATGACACGAAACACTGATTTTATACCAAGTATGGTATACGAGGAGGTAAAGACCGCTTTTTATTTAAATATTATTAAATTAATTTTAAAATTTATTAAATTATATTTATCAATTGTAGTGTATGCAATTAGTGTCATCTCTAGATTAATTATATTTATATTCCAGTTCTCATCTCTTTTTAGAATGGTCTCTCTTCTCTTTTGTAAATACACGTGAATGGATTGTTAAAGTGAAAATATACTGTTAAGGTTAATGGATTGTTAAAGTGAAAATATATTGTTAAAGTGAAAATATATTCGAAATATTATACTGGCGATGAGAGATAGAAGATGACGAGTGCGCTGATCGGAAAAGCTCCATGGTTTGATTATACGTCAAACACGTGGGAGGTGTTTCAGTTACAGTTAAGCCAATTTTTTGTCGCAAATGACATTTCATCGGACGCAAAAAGAAAGCAATTTTGGTGACAGCGCTTTCAGAAGGCTCATTTTTGCTGATGCAAAATTTGTTGTGGCCAACTAAAGTAGGTGATGAAACAACAAAATTTGATATGTGTTTAAAGCCTTGAGTGAGTATTTCAAGCCTCCATCGTCAGGATTGCCGAACGCTTGAAATTTTAAAGTTCAAACAAGGGGAGCACAGAAACAGTAAACGAATGGGCAGTTCGCGTAAGGTCGCTAGCAACAAAGTGCGAATTTGGTGCTAATCTGGAAGAGGTAATCCGAGATAAATTTATAATGGGGTTGGAGAAGGGTCTGACCAAAGATAAAATATTTTTAGAAAGTGTTTCAATTAACTTGGCGAAAACAGTAGAAATAGCAAATAGCGTAGAATATGTAAAGCATCAATACGAGGTTAACGAAATGGAGTTTAAGAAGGAAGATGAGTTGCAAGTGAAAACTGTAAATTCAAAAACTATACATTGTGAGGCGCAAAGTCACAACATTCGTTTTGCGCCACACATAAGATCAAAACTTAAACATATGTCACCCTAAACTTAGTATGCCATTATTTTTTTTTCAATGCTTTGTTTACAATTAGTAGAAGATTATTTGTTTTATTTTTATTGGATTCCATACTCTGTTTACTTTGTTTTGCTTCATTAAATTAGAAGCGCAATTAAGATCCCGCTATTTATTTATTGCTTATTTGTATGCTTGCTCGTTTTTTGTATTTGCTTATTTATTTCTATTTCTATTTTTAAAACATAATCCCGTTAATTATTATATTAATATTAGTAAAATTAAGTAATTAATATTAGTAAAATTAAATTAATGAAATGATGCAGTATAGCTGGAGCCGTCAAACTAGTAAGGTGAGCAAAATAATAAAATGAATTCTTGTAACAAAATAAACTAAGCTAATCCATTGTTTTCTTTCTGAGATATTTGGCTGCGAGCATAGCATTGGTCAGATTCCCGCGCCTAGATATCCTGCAATATTTATATTACAAGCGCCTAGGTCGCGCTGCCGTTGTACCTCTATACCACGCGCCTAGATTATAAAACCGAGCATTGTTTTTTGTTGCTCTGCAAAAAAAAGCGACACTCGCCGTCCAGAAACACGCATCGCTCGTATCCAGAAACAGTCACCGCACGTATCCAGTAAAGTTCGACCGCTCGCATCCAGAAACACCGCTCGTATCTAGAACGCCCGCCGCTCATACCCAGTAACATTCACCGCTTATATCCAGAAAACACTCCCCGCTTGTATCCAGAAAAGCTCACTGATTGTATCCAGAAAACACTCACCGTTTGTGTGCAGTAACACTCACCGCTTGTATCTAGAAACGCTCACCGATTGTATTCAAAAACACTCACCGCACGTATCCAGTAACATTGGACCGCTCGTATCCAGTAACGATCACCTCTGGTATCCTGTAACGCTCTCAGCAAACGCTCACCGCTCTGCATCCCGCACCGCTCATGTACTATACATCACGCATTAACCGCTGACCGATCTAGTACCACTCATTGCTCGACATTTTACTACATGCCTGTACCGCTCACCGCTCTATATCTTTCTCCACACTTGCATCGCCCACCCATCAATTCTGCAGTAACGCCGTGCCCCGCACCATAAGCCGTTACCGCTCTAAAATATATATAACATCCCGTCAAATAAATTTCTTTGGGAAGGACCTTGGACTCGCTGAGTTATACTCCAGCTACCTTCAAGAACTTCTTTACAACATGTAATAATTGTAAGAAGCGGAGGCATTTAAAAAGAATGTGTGGTGAGCAAAATGTGTATTATGTAGATAAGCCGTTAACCTATAAAAATAATGATAACGAGTTAAGTCTTTTTTCGATAGTAAGTTCAGGTGATGGTCCCATAAAGACACAAGTAGCCATTGAGGGCCGTCTTGTTTTTATGGAACTAGACACCGGTTCTGAAAATAACATGATTTCGGAATGTTTTTATAATACTAATTTTTATAGATATCAATTGAGAAGTGCTAATGTGATGTTGAAGTTGTATGATGGTACCAGTATAATACCGGTAGGAATGTGGGAGGTGCCAGTATCGTATGGTAAGAGAACAGCATGTCTGAATTTTATTGTTGTCCAAAACGGTGGCCCACCCTTATTAGGCAGACGGTTTAAAGTCAAAATTGCAAATTTAAATTATAACAATCCAGCAACCCCCATTAAGCATAATTTAATGAAGAAGTTTCCTTGTTTGTTCAACAGTAGTTTAGGGCTTTTTGGAAAAAGTCGCGTAAGTCTTAGCTTAAAAGACGGAGCAATTCAAATTAGCGTTTAGAGAGAGGGTTAATGAAAAAATCGATAAGTTGTCCAGGTTAGGTGTTCTAGAACCGGTAAAATTTTCAGATTGGAGAACACCAATAGTACCCATCATTAAAAAGGATGGGAGTGTTCGTATATGTGGTGACTTTAAAATAACCGTAAATCCCCTGTTAAATGTTGAACGATATCCGCTGCCGTGTATAGAAGACTTATCCAAGACTTTCCAAATTAGATTTGAGTACAGCATATCAGCAATTACAGTTAGATGCCAAATCTAAGAAGCTTACAACTATATCCACTCCCAAGGGATTATTTCAGTATACACGTTTAGTATATGGATTGTCGTCGGCACCAGCCATTTTACAAAGAATTATAGATACATTATTAACAGGTTTAGAAGGGGTGGTGGCATTTTTAGACAACATTTTAATTAGTGCTCGGACGAGAGAATTACATATAAAGCGCCTAGAAAACGTTTTAGCTATTTTGAATGATATGGGTTTTATGCTATCCATAGATAAATGCAAATTTTTCCTTGAAAAAGTACAATACTTAGGCCATGTTATAAACAAGAACGGACTGCGTATGGATCCGGTAAAGGTAAAAGAGAATAATAATGTGCCATATCCCAAAAACGTTAAAGAGTTGCAAGCTTTTTTGGGCGTGGTAAATTTTTATAGGAAATTTATACCTAACGTGTCAACCTTGCTGAATCCGTTATACCAATTGCTAAAAGCGAATCAAAGGTTCTGCTGGTCGGTTGATTGCACCGAAGCGGTAGATAAATTAAAAAAAGTTTTTTATGTCCGATCAAGGTTTAGCACATTTTAACCCATTATATCAAACAAAAGTTGTAGTGAACGCTAATCTAGTGGGCGTCGCCGCCATTTTGATACAACTAGATGAAAAGGGTACTGAAAGACCTATTGAGTTCGCGTCTAGAACTGTGTCCGTTACTCCCAATTAGATACAGAGGCGGTTTTCAATATTATTTGGAATTAAAAAATTCCATCATTATGAATTTGACCGCAAATTTGTGTTAGTTACAGATAACAGACCACTTCATTATATCTTTAACCCGCGGAAGAGTATTCCGGCAATGGTCTCGAATCGGCTACAACGTATAGCGTTATTCTTATCGGAGTACCAATATTAAATCGCGAAAATTAAATCAAAAAGTAATATTGCGGACTATTTCTCCCGATATCCTAGTAAGGAAACCATGGAAAACGAACTATCTGTTGACGTTTATTTAAATTTCTTACAACAAGGCAATAAATTATTAGATGTTAACAGAATCAGGCAGCAGACGGAGGCAGACATAGTATTGAAAAGGGTTAAGGAGATGTTAGAAGTAGGTTAGAATAAATGTGCAGATCCAGAGTTGTTACCCTATTTTAATATGGGACTTCAAATATCATTCTTAAGTATACTTGCATTCTTGCAGGATACTTAAGTTGCGCGTTGCGCGACACATGATTTTAGTTATCTACACAACAAGACACATAATACAAATAGTCCATATACGAATAAACCAATCCTGTATTCTTCGATCTTGTGCTGATATCCTAACTCCTCCACTGACTCGAATTTTTAACAAATGTTTATCATATGGCTTTTTTCCAGCAATCTGGAAACACAGCTTTATTATTCCACTTTATAAAAGTGGCTCTAGAATCAATATTGAAAATTATAGAGGTATTGCTAAATTAAGTGTTTTATCTAAGCTTTTCGAGTCCTTATTAACTAACCGAATTACTCCTATGATAAAAACTATACTTTCGTCAAATCAACATGGGTTTTTTAGAGGCAGGTCTACGGCTACGAACTTACTAGAATTAACTGGTGACATATTTCATGCATTCTCTGAACATAAGCAAACTGATGTAATCTATACTGATTTTTCTAAGGCTTTCGATCGTGTTGATTCAAAACTTTTAATTTTTAAACTGCGTCGTATTAGGTTCCCTGAAAATATGTGTTCGTGGTTTTATCACTATCTTACAGGTCGTACTCAAAAAGTCTTATTCAAATCGTGCTTTTCTCGTAAAATTATTGTGACATCTGGTGTACCACAGGGCAGTCATTTAGGGCCCCTTCTTTTTACTTTATTTGTTAATGATCTCCCTACATGTATTAAGTATTCAAAAACATTAAAGTTTGCTGATTATGTAAAAATATATTATTCTTTCGATTCTTTAGTTTATTCTAATTTGCTTCAGCTAGACTTAAATGGGTTATATATATGGTGTAAGGTAAATGGTATGGAACTGAATTTAAAAAAGTGTAAGAAGTTATCTTTCACATGGTCCTCAACACTGCCTTCATCTTATTATATTGAAAATCATATGCTCGAAAATGTTTCTAATTTTCTTGATTTAGGTGTTATGCTTGATTCTAGATTGAAATTTAATCTACACATCGAGTCTGCTGTGAATAAGGCAAAGTCCCTATTAGGATTTTTGAAGAGATGGTCAAAGGAATTCAAAGATCCTTATATAACTAAGCGTTTATGCACTGCTCTTGTTAGACCTACGTTAGAGTATTGCTCCGTAGTCTGGGCACCCAGCTACAGATGTTACATTGACCATATAGAATCTGTTCAGCGTAACTTTCTCCTTTTTGCTTTAAGAAACTTAGGCTGGGATCCAAGTTGGATTCTTTCTCCCTACGAGAATAGGCTTCTTCTCATTGATTTGCCAACGTTGGAAAAAAGGCGGGAAATTTTAGGTGTTATATTTGTTACAAAAATAATAAAAGGTATTGTTTGTTCACCCATTTTGCTTGAGAGGATCTCTTTTAACATCCCCAATAGGTTTACTAGGCGCTATAATCTAATTAAATTGTCTCATTGTCGCACAAATTACCAATTACATAACCCCTTCCGGGTTCTTTGCCAAATGTTTAATGACAACTATCATCTTTTTGACCCAGCTACTGATGACATTAGTACAATTAGAAATATATTATTACGTTCGCGCTTTCGATTCCCAGACTGATGGTTTTGTTGGTACATGTTTCTATTGTAAATGTACTAACAAAATATCTTATATTGGATCTGTTTGCACGTATGTAATTAGTCGTGCATGCACATCTAATCTTTTTTTTATATAAATATTTTGTTATTATTATCATATACCTATAACTAAGATTTATCTATATTTTATCTACTATATCTTAACTTTTGATTTACATTAATATTATTCATACGTCTTAACAATGGTTGTATTGGTTTTACTAATTTTAATTTAGTTTATTTCCAAGTTGTTCCCGAAGCTGCTGCTGCTGTTGTTGCTGTTGCTGTTGCTGTAGCTGTGCGGCTGTCTTATTTTATTTTATTGTATTTTTTATATATTTTTTTTTTGTAGTTTAATATTATATTTTGCCTTACTTTCATGTATTAGTTGAAATTGTTTTTGTAACTAATCATTTAAAACAAATACAAATACAAAACCAAATACTTATAACATGGCGATGCTGCCGACCACGATCCTAAAACAGAATTTTTGATCCTGCCAAATTTTTTGATCCTGCAAACGATGATCCTGATAAATTTTTTGATCCTGCAGAACACGATTCTGACAAATTTTTTTGATCCTGCAGATAATGATCCTGACAATTTTTTTTTTTGCAGACCACGATACTGCCTAATTTATTGCCATAATAGAGAACACAAAATTTGACACTCTACAGCGTCAACTCCATTTTAAAATAGGTTGAGTAATGTATAGAGTACGACCCTATGACACTCCTACCAGATGCTTTAAATACCTAGAATTCACTCAGAAAAACAAAATAGATAGGAGCAAATGCTGCCTTAAATGCGGACAAAACGGTCACTTAGCACGAGAATGTAAAAATGAGAGTAAGTGCATAATCTGTTATGCCAAGGGTGTAGACGCTAGCCACGCTACTACAAGTAGGTTATGTCCGGCCTATGTGGCAGTATTAAAAAAATAACACATAAACTGAAGATCCTGCAACTAAACCTGAATCACTGCGAGGCTGCAAAAGAACTACTAAATAAAATAGTTATTGAGCAAGATGTCGATCTAGCCCTTCTTTGTGAACCATACACAAGTATGGTTGACCATGGAGAATGGATATCTGATGATAGCCGCAAAGCAGCAATATGGGCTCTCTGGCCAGTACAAGAGTATATAACAACTGCAAATTTATATTATACGGCAGCTACAATCGGTGGTGTGCATTTCTTCAGCTGTCATTTTCCACCTAGTCTAGACATACTGCAGTTTGAGACTGAAATTGATGCCTTATGCAGGGATGCATCAACATGTAACCCCGTGATAATTGCAGGAGATTTTAACGCATGGGCAACTGAGTGGGGAAGCAGATTCACGAATAGAAGAGGAGAAATTACACTAAGGGCATTTAGTAACCTAAATGTAATACTACTCAACGATGGCGCCAAAAATACATTTGAAAAAAATGGACGTGGTTCAATAATTGACATTACTTTTGCCAGTACCTCCTTAGTGCGAAAATATAATTGGCATGTCAGTGACATCTACACCAATAGTGACCATTTCGCGGTATTTACAACAATAGCAACGGTGCAGCCACGAAAACCATCTAGAAGGCCCTACGAACTGGGATGGAAAATTAAAACAATAGACCGTGACATGTTGAAATACATGGTGAGCGAAGACCTTGAACTACCACCAAATGTTGAAGATCAAGCTAAAAAGCTTACAACATACATAACTGCAGCATGTGATGCTTCCATGATAAGGAGAACGAAGTGCCCGGAACGAGTATCCGTATACTGGTGGAATGCAGAAATCGCTAGGCTCAGAGACCAGTGTCTGGCAGCTAGAAGAAAATCACAAAGACACATAGGTTCATCCCAATATGACATATATAGAAAAAGATACACGGAAGCACGTAGATCTCTTAAAAAGGCAATAAAAGTTAGCAAGGACAAATGTTTTAAGGGACTTTGTGATATGGCTGACTCTAATATATGGGGTGGAGCATACAAAGAAGTTATGGCAAAAATTAAATGCTCTAAAAGAAGCACACCAACTAGTGCGAGGTTTATGCAAAGTGTGGTCGAAACGCTCTTCCCAAGACACATGCCGTTCGAATGTCAGATGCCGCCAGCTGAACAAGAATATCAGGGCTTAATGCACGACGAAATCAAAGAAGCAGTTAATAAATTTGGCAATAATAAAGCACCCGGCCCATATGGAATACCAATGGAAGCAGTAAAAGCAGCAATATGGTACAATACCCCTCTCTTTTTGAAAGTATACAATAATTGCATGAAAGGCGGAATCTTTCCGCGTATATGGAAGAGGCAGAAACTCGTTCTCCTGCCTAAGCCCAATAAACCTGAAGGAGATCCTAGCTCTTATCGTCCTCTATGCATGCTAGACACACGCTGGAAAAAATCGTGTATAGTAGAATTGAACAACATATTGTACAGACGGGTGCCCTTTCAAATAACCAATATGACTTTCGCAAGGTCCATTCCACTGTAGATGCAATAATACATGTTCAAAATATCGCTAAAAAAGCCTATTGTGCCCTAATAACTTTAGACGTTAAAAACGCATTTAATTCGGCCAGCTGGCGCCATATAATTGAGGCGATGATCAAAAAAGGTATCCCCGCATATCTAATACACATCATAAGAAGCTACTTATCATGCCGTAGCCTCATATATAAAACCGACGAAGGCACACGAACATATAATATAACAGCAGGTGTCCCTCAGGGCTCCATATTGAGCCCTCTGCTCTGGAACATTTTGTATAATGAGTCCCAGTGCCTGCAGGTGTTAGCATAATTGGATATGCTGATGATATTATATCCACCATTGCTGCCAAAACACTCACAGAGGTGCAGGTCACATGCGCCAGCACCGTTAACAAAATCAAAGAATGGCTCTTAGAGCATAAGTTACAACTAGCGCCTAATAAAACTGAAGCTGTACTAATCACCAGTAGGAAAAAAAGAAAAGTGGTGGAGTTAGACATTGACGCGCATCACCTAAGAACAACTAATAAAATCAAATATCTAGGTGTATTAATCGATGCTCAATTGAAGTTCTTACAGCACATAATATCAGTGTGTGACAAAGCTAGCAAAATATATACAGCACTGGCACGCATGATGGCAAATATTGATGGTCCCAGTCAACGAAGAAGATTACTGGTAGCCAAAGTGATCACCTCTCTCACTATGTATGCTGCACCTGTTTGGAGTGATACACTACAGAAATATCCCAGCTATAATAAACACCTAAATAAGCTGTATCGCGGAACTGTACTGAGAGTCTGCTGTGGATTCCGTACCATATCACTGGACGCAGCACTGATCCTGTCAGGCTTCCTGATATCCTAGCCCAACAAGCTGTAAAAATGTACTGTGCCAAAAAAACTTCTTAATAGGAAGCTCTCTAATGGAGAAAAACAGAACATAATGCTAGAAAGCTATAGAGAATGGCAAAGGAGATGGGATGATTCCTCTCAAGGCCGATGGACGCACAAAGTAATAACAAATGTTGAATGTTGGTTGAGCAGACAACATGGCTGTATGGACTATTATTTGACGCAAATTTTCAGCGGACACTGTTGCTTCCGCAGTTACTTGCACCGTTTTGGTCATGATACTGAACCTTGGTGCCCTGAATGTCATGAAGACGAGGAAACAGCTGAGCATATACTGTTAAAATGCCCAAAATTCGATGCAGAACGCTCAAAAATTGCAGACTTAATTATGGAACCGAATGGCGATATAATTCTGCACATGATTAACGATGGAAAGGTATGGTCCTGCGTCAAAAGCGTCAGTGCCGTTATCATGAAGAAGCTCAGAGTGGCAGAAAGACTACGAGTAAGACAGATGATGACTGACATCATACGAACGAATTGAGCATAGTCTCAGACGGTTTCTCCTGACGTAATACTTAACTACCGGGGAATTGCCGTAGGACGTTCGAAGGGGTGCAAATCCCACACTGACTGGGCTTTCAAAGCTTTCCCCTTCGTTAAAAAAAACACACTTTACTAAACCGATCTGAGCCATTCAAATTTAAAAAAAAATATTATCACAAGGAGAAATTGGATACGATTTACCAATTTCATATGCAAGCACTACCCTTCAAAGCATGACATAAACAAACCCATAATAGAAAACGAATTACTTGCTATTCATTGGAGACCATACCTGTACGGTCGTAAATTCGTGGTTATAACAGACCACTAGTGTCACTATTCACTCACAATAACCCATCGTCCAAAATGACGCGCATTAGAATGGAATTATGCGATTATGATTTTACAGTAATATATAAAAAAGGAAGCAATAATACAAATGCTGACGCTTTATCACGGATTAAAAAGGATACTGATATGTTAAAATATATGATACCTAAGAAGATAAATGTAATAACAAGAGGGCAAAAGTTAAAAATGATGAATAATGAAAAGATAGCAGATAACGCTAAATATAAGAATAATGACAAGAATAATGATATTAACCATACAGACTGTACTAAACAACCGAAGTCTGGCCAACTTTATATTTGGGATTGTACTTCAATGTCTGATGTAAATAAATTAAAGATATTAAAAATTGAATTTATCAAGGGCAAAAACAAAACAAAGAAAGTTAATATAGATATAAATGAAAAATATATTCTATTACGATGCAGTGAAAATCCACCGAATTTCGATTCGATTATGACATCAAGACTGATTAAAGAGAAAATATTTGCTATAGCATTAAATAAAGGAGATGATATATTTAAAATTATAGATGAAAAAGATTTTAAAGAAAAAGTAAATAAAAAATTACAAAAGATTTGTAATAATGCCCAAAAATTGACTATTATATTGTATAAAAACCCTTGTAATATGTTTGTTGTTATATTATAAAGAAGTTTAATTTGATTATTTTCGAGTACTCACGTTTGCTTAGGAAGCAAAGTCCACTAGCATGAGCATCCTTATATTTGTTTATTTTTATAAATTCTTACATTTGCTCCATTAGAGAAAAATCCAGTAGCATTAACTGCTTTGTCCGGGTAAGTATTTATTTTTAATATTTTTAATGAGGATCAATCTGAGTAAATCTTATTTAAGGTTACTTTATTGATTGATTGATTATTTTACAATTACTTCTGTTTATATACTAATTCTACTTTTGTGTATGACCTACTTACCTACTTACTTACTATTTACAAATTGTAAAATAATGCTTAGCGTTCAAATGCTGAACTTAAAAATAACGCTTACTACGCTTAACATTTAAATAAGTACAAATATAGTGCTTACCATGCTTAATTAAAAGTTGTATAGTACACTGCGTAAAAATCGTATAGTACATTACATTAAAATTGTATAGTACACTACACCCTCAAAAGATTAATGACAAATTGACTCAATTTAAATTAATAAATGAATATCACAATAGTCCACACAGCGGACATTTAGGAGTTAGAAAAACTTAATTAAAACTCAAACAAAGGTATCCATGGAAGGATATGAATAAAATGATAAAGCACCTTGTGAATAGTTGTTCAGATTGTAAATCTAATAAACAAATAACACATGTTAAAGAAACACAAATTACAAACAAGCACACCTACAACACAAGCATGGCTCTCAGCAGACTGATGGCAAATACACGAGGCCCAAGAGGAAACTGCAGACGACTTATAGTAGAAGTCGCTGCTCGCTAGATGTACAATACTGGATGAATGGCAGCGAAGATGGAGCTCTTCCGAAAAGGGCAGGTGGACGAATCGTCTAATACCAAATGTTAGTGATTGGTATTGCGTAAGCATGGAGAAGTCAACTTCTACCTTACGCAATTTCTATCTGGTCATGGGTGTTTCAGGTCTTATTTGTACCGCTTTATGCACGACGATAACCCCTGCTGCACGATATGTGGGGTAGAAGAGGACGCGAAACATGTGTTTTTCTACTGCCCCCGCTTTGAACAACGGAGAAGCAGGTTGGCGCTACTAATAGGAGAAACGCCTACCCCCGAAAATATAGTATGGCACATGCTAATTTCCAGTAGTAGATGGCAAGCGGTACAAGACCTTGCGGCCGTAATTATGAAAAGGCTCCGATTTCTAGAAAGGAATCGAGTAAACCCAGTTCTCTATAGCGTCGTTGGGTAGATAGGTGTCCGACTAGTTGGGTTGTGGTCATAATTGATGTTGTCAACGGTCAACGGCCTTTCCCCCCTGTGAAGGAATACTTAACGGTGGTTCCACAGGGACTCGGGAATTGACGTAAAGGTGGTTTTAGCGGGTTAAAGTCTCGCACCTCAGTTTTTCGATGCTTTCCACCTAACGCAAAAAAAAAAAAAAAAGCACCTACAACAAGCTTTGAAATAGTAGAAATTGACACTGTAGGACCAATAAGAATAACAAATGGATTTAGTTATATATTAACCATGCAATGTTAATTAAAAAAGTATATAATAGCATGTTCGATACAAAGCAAAGACGCCAAAACAATAGCGGCAACAACTGTTGAACAAGGTATACTGAAATACGGTCATTTTAAGATAATCAAGTCTGATAGAGGATGAATTCATAAACGAACTACTGAAAAACATATATGAACTTCTCAAAATTCAGCAAATATTCTCTACCCCTTACCATCATCAAACTTTAGGCTCTGTTGAAAGAAACCACCGGGTTATGAACGAATACATATTATCATTCGCAGAAAATGGCAATTGGGATAAATGGGTACCTTATTTTTGTTTTGCATATAACACACATGTAACGACTGGATGTACACCCTACGAGCTAGTATTTGGAAGAATAGCCTATCTGCCAAATGACAGCATTAATATAAATAAAATAAGTCAAGATTTAAACAACTATTATGATGAATTAAAAGGCAGAATAAAATTTTCTATACAAAGAGCGAAGAAATTTTTAGAAAAAGAAAAACATAAAAGAACATTAAAGAAAAATGCTAGAGAAAGCAAACCTTTGAATTTGGAAATAGGAGACTATGTACTATTAAGCAATACGAAAAAATGAGAACACGGACGGAAAAATGAGAAACACTATGTCGGTCCATACGAGATAATCGCAAGAAATTGCGTAAACTCCACTATTAAAGTAAATAACACTTTAAAAATATTTCACAATAACCTACTAAAACCATATGGTATAAGAAAACATCATACATTCTAGAATAATTGATAATTACACTTAATCTTAAAATAATTTAAAATAAACATTACTTTTTTTTACATATTTCTAATTAATCAAAAAAAATTTCTTTAAAAAAAATTATTTTTATAAAAAAAAAAAAATTTTTATATAAAAATTATATAAGATTATTTTTATTTAAAAAAAAATTTTTTTATTATATTAATTATTTTTATTAAAAAAAAAAATTTTCCTCTATGAGATAAGGGTGTAGTGTGCCTAGAATTTAGTGCACACTTATATTCATTTAATTACTAAATTTATCTTGCCTTTGCGATTTCTCGCTCAAAATCTCTTTTAAAAATATGCCAATTAGTGTTTTTGAAAGAAGAGAATTGTAATAAAATAAAAATAAAAAAATTTGAATTAAAGTTTCAGAGGAATATGATCCGAAAAACTGGCTAAGGAGCGCATATTAAAAAAAGTAAGAAAACTAAATTTGGCTTAGGCCAAATCTTAAATACCCTCCACCTTCACAACGATGGCTATATTGCACCCTCTAATAGTGTACGTAATACGTATTAGCAAGAAAGTCTATTTTTACGTTGAACCGACCATGCCTATTTTTGGTATATCGATGGATGGATTTATCTTTAATAAGTGCACTAACTTTCAAGTTCACAGGTCACAGATCAACTTTTGTGGCAGATAGATAGTTCTTTGCTGATTGTGAACGTCTGTTATTAATTCAAATACCTGTTTAAATCGACTCAGTTTCAAGAATTTATTTACTTTGTAGAGTCTCTGACGCCTCCTTCTGGGTGTTGCAAATGGAAGAACAAACTTAGTATACCCTCATCACTAATGTAGAGGGTATAAAAATTAAAGACCATTAATAAATACTCTCTTGATATTATTGCTGAGAGCCTGCAGAAATATTTATTTTTATTCACAATGTACGTGTTTATGTAAATATTCAATACCACAAGCAAATAAAAAATAGCGAACTTTTTAAAATTGTCATGCCTAGGCGTAATGATGTGTGAGTTGTGTCTTTACTAAGCTCAATTGTAAATGGTGCAGACGATTCTCTTGTGTGTGCACTAGCTAAGGTTAGTTTGCAAGAGCTCAGCCTGTGTTAAAATCTTGTTTATGATTGAGAGGTTAGGTCGAGTCTTAAGTTTGCCCTACCTATATTGTTTGTAGAGGCTTGCTTATAATATATAATCCTAGCTATTTGTTGAGAGGAATTTCACTCTCGTACCTATGCTTGCCTAGTTATAGTAAGCCTAGCTGTGTTAGAGAGGAATTTCACTCTCGTACCTATGCTTGCCTAATTATAATAATCCTAGCTGTGTTAGAGAGGAATTTCACTCTCGTGCTTGCCTGTTATTTTCCTGCGCTTGATATTGAAAAATTTGAAAATTCTAGTTATACAGATATCAGAACTGTGCCGATTTTTGTAAAGAAAAATAACTTTTTATAATCTTCCTGAATAATTTTTGTAATTTTTAATGCTTTTATAAATTTTTATTTTTGATAATTGTGCTTAAAATAATTTTTATATCTTGTTAACTTTTTTATATTGTAAAATTTCTTAAATAATTTTGTTAATCGTTGTCCCAGGCTTACGGCAGTGGTTTCTTAAGAGCACGTCTCGATGTCTCAACGTTATTTTTTGATGACTTACATAGTGTTACTTAAAAAAATATATATTTTCTTACTTACTCCTGTTTTTCTAGATCATGTTGATGTTAATGATTTTCTTTTTTAGTTGTTATAGCAATTGTTGATGTTGATTGTTATTGTATTTTACCTTTTTTCATACTTTATTTGTTATTTTTGTTGTTTACCGCTATATTTGTTATTTGTTATGTTATGACGTTGTTGAATAGTTGTTATTTAACACTTTTGTTGCGGATGTAAAAATGTTGTGGAAGAATTTGTTGCTGTTGACTTGCGTTGTTATCTTTTTCTTAATCTCCTTCGCCGAGTCCTGAGGTATTTTAAATTTATTTATATCCTATTATAAAGATGTTTATTTTTTGTTAATTATTTTGTTAGCTATTTTTAACTGCTATATTTTTACACATTTAAACTGCATTGTTTTTGGCGTTTACGTGCATTAAGTTTAATTGTAATTTTCCCTCCCTATATTTTTATACATTTACACTGTGCTTTTTTTCACGTTTACGCGTTTAATTTTATTGCAATCTTTACAAGCTATTTTGAAAACGTATTTAAGCCTAACGTTTAGATATACTAATTCAATAACGCTGCAAATGTGGGTATTAATATTAGTACGCCTTAAATAATCACGTATCAACATGAAATAATATATTAACTTTATTTAATATAATAGTGTGGGATGAGAGCGAGAGAGTAAACTTTTCTACAAATACATTCAGTTTATGTGCAACTCTGGAGAGGGAACGGTGTAAAAAACCTGAACGTGTTTCATTTCGGCGTTTTTAATTTTTTCCTTATTTGGTTTTGTAATAATTTTTCTTTTATATCCCATAAATCGAAATAAACAAAATTTTTGAAAGCTTAAAAAAACTTCACAATTTGGGGCCTCAACAGAGATAAGGAAGAGTTCTAAACAAAAAGGAATAAAACGATTTGTGCATACAAATAAAGAGAGAGTACAAAAACAACAACAACGTATAAGTGAAAGAGACTTATCAAAACAAAAATGCTATCGACGATTACGACCAATTGGATTGCATATGTAAAAGAAAACAAACAGCGACGAACTGTTGTATAAAAGTAAACTTTTAAAATACGTTTTGTATTGAAACAACAACAACAACGTTTATATTTTTTAGTATCTATACAGAATTAAAAAACGAATACACAGAAAATTTGCCAAAGAGAAAGAAAAAAGAACAAATTTTTACGACGAAAAATTTAAATTTTTGGGGTGTAAAACTGGAATGTGTAAGATCAAACATGTCGTTGTTAAGAGATTATGAGGCAGAGAGTAAAAATGTGAAAACACCTCAGCGAGATGCTGTGGTTACCATGCATAAATTTATATATGAGATAGAAGGAGATCGTAACAACAGACAACGTTTGCGTAGTTTTCATGAACTCTATTTTCGTGGAAAAGGTAAAATTTGTCAAGAATAATTTAGGTAACAAATAGAATAACACCTAAGTTATTGAAACTGGATACATTCTCTGGAACATGTTTGTTTAATGAATAAGATGTAGGTAGAGAATAGGACCAAGAGAACGTTTACTTTTTACATTTGCTTAAATTTAAAAACATGCCATTAAGTTTGCACCAAAAGAATTGAGGGACGTAAAAATTTTTACATCGTCAGCAAACATAAGAAAGCGAGAAAATTTAAAACAATTTGGAAGATCATTTGGAAAGAGTAAGAAAAGTAGAGGACCAAGATGACTAACCTGAGGGACTCCAGAAGACACAGAAATTTCGCGTGATAAACAAGACTTAAACAATACTTTTTGTGGACGACTGATAAGGTAATTAGGAAACCACTGTTGCTAAGGCCAAACAATTTAAATTTGAGAATTAAAAGTTGGTGATCAACTTTATCGAAAGCTTTAGTGAAGTCCGTATAAACTGCGTTAGTTTGCATTTGTTCAGAATAACCCTGAAATATATGAGATGTTAATTCCGAAAGATTTGTAGAAGTTCATTTAACTTTGACGAAGCTGTGTTAATAAGGGGAAATAATAGATTTAATTATCGGAATAAGTCTTTTAGTAATTATTAGTTCGAATAACTTTGGCAAGGCACTAAATTTAACAATACCACGGTAATTATTGATACAGTTTTTAGGTCCATTCTTATGTAGTGGAATAATAGAGCTACTTTTCCAACATAGTGAAAAACAGCCTCTTCTGAGGCATGCATTAAAAAGGTTAGTTAAAGGAACTTATAATAATTCCGTACAATGCCGCAGTATATACGAAGAAATATCGTCAGGGCCAGGGTAATAACACAACTTAACCGTCTTTAATGCACCAAGATTTTAGTTTCAGAATGGGAAGAAACAGGTCATATAATTTTATATCATATAAATAGTTATCACCCGGAACGCTTTCAGCTGAGTAGGATTTTTCAAAAAAAATCAGCAAAAATGTTAGATATCTCTGAATATTTAAAGATTCTAAGTTGTTATGTCGCATATTTACTGGAAAACCAGAAACTTTGTGTTTAGAGTTGACAAACGAAAAAAACCTCTTAGGATTATCAATTAATTTGTATCCTATAGGCGATATATAATTAAAATAACACGATTTATTCAAGATGTTAAAATTGTGCCTTGCCTTAGAATATAATACATAATCAGAAGACGGACCATTCTTAAGTTTTTGTCAAATCAGACTTGGACATTTCATAGAACTATAAACTATTTTTAAAGGAAACAGACTCAGAAATCTCAGACAAAAGATTACCATGCATAGCAGATAACGACTTATCTATATTGTTTATATCAACAATAAAGTTACAGACAGGCATTGAAAAATACCTCTGATTTTATTATAATTAGTCTTATTGAAGTTAAAGGGTTTATTCTACTCTAGAGTGTACATTACTTAAAAGAAGATTATTTAAGGTAAGTAACATGCATATCGTCCGGTACAACAAAATGCTCAAATCATTCAGGAAGGTCGAGAAGTTTATTATTAAAATGTAAGATTTTATTAAATTGAAATAACCCTAAGTCAGGGGTCGGAAACCTGTGGCTCTTTGAATGTGAAGCTGCGGCTCTTCAGTTCCATACGTATTGTGATGAGGAAATCTTAAAATAAAACTTCCATCACATAGTCTATATTTTACTACATTTTGTATTTATTTTATGAAGTTGAATTGTTAATACATGTACCTAGTTTCATTTTGTTATATTTGTTTATTCCTGCTGTATTCTTGTATATATAATTGCTTGATGCTTGTTTACTCTTTCATAAGCAACTCTTTGCTCATTAGTCATAAACAACTCTATACACTAATAAATATATCAGCTGTAACTGGTACAAACTTGCAACAAAGCTCTTGTAAACAACAAGCAAAAGATCAGCCACTAGCCTATAAAAGGCCGATCACCGCATAGTAAAGTAGCTAGTCTTAGGGCTGACAGATAGGTAGTCAGATCACGCGCAGGAAAATAACTAGGCAAGCATAGGCACGAGAGTGAAATTCTTCTCAACGCAGCTAGGATAATTATTAAAGCAAGCGCAGAGAGTGAATAATCTTCCCTGAACAGCTAGGGCCTCTTCAAACAACATGTAAAGCCATCGCTCCCATTGAATTTGTTTGCTCAATTGTATGTTATTGAAGTTAGTGTTATAAGTAAATATTTAATTGTTTTAATTTTTTACCTAAATAATTAATAATTATTTAATAATGCCAAATATATATATATATATATATTATATAATTTGTTATTACCCTAAAACATTTTTCCTTTTTATTTATTTTTATTTTTAACAATGAAGATATGGATTTTGTTTCTTTTTAATGAAATTTCTAGTTAAGCTACCCCGTACTAATTTTAAGTCATATGTAATTAGCCCACCTGTAATATAAGTAACCCTGGATTAGTTATAGACACCATATGTAACAAAGATCAGCTGTAACTTGTGCAAGCTCTCGCCAAAGCTCTCACTAGCATGCAAAAGCTCAGCCACTGGGGTATAGAAAGGCGATCAACGCATAGTAAATCGGCTAGTTTTAAGCTAGCTAACTGTTACGTAGGTCATATAGGGACTTAGATGCGAGAATTGATTCCTCTGCTGAATCCTCTTGACATAATTTTTGGCTGTTTTTTTCTTTTTTCTGCATTGAGCAAGCGTAGGATTATAATAGGTAAATAAATACTACATAGGGGATAGCATAGATTACATTTGATAATTTAGGTGCAAGAGTTGATTCGTCCTCTCTACCTTAGTTAATATTTTACTGGAGTGTAGGGGAGAGTTGAATCGTCTTCTCCACCATAGTTAATATTTTGCTAGACATCGTAGGTTATATTAAGTAACTTTGGTACGAGAGTTGATTCGTCTTCTCTACCTTAGCTAAATATTTTCACTAGAAGCATAGGGGAGAGTTGATTCGTACTTTCCGATAATAATTCACACTAGCATTAGAAAGCACTCGTAAAAATTTATCACACGGATTAACCAAAGAACCACCGATAAATACCCTTGCGCCAATTATATCTACGCTTTGTATAAACATTAATATTAAATCATCTCACCCGTTAGCCAAGACATAGGTAAACAAGTCTGCGAAAATACTCATTGCAACCAAGCTCTAGCATAGACACAACCAACAAGCTCCTCATAACCATTGTAATTAACCAAGGCATAGATAATAAGTCAAGACATAAATATTAGATAAAGATAATAGTCAATGCATGCACCATTGTATTTTAAATAAGCAAACGTCGAGGTTCTTTGCCATGTACAAATAGTTAAAAGAAATATTGGTAAAATAAAATTGTCATCTTTAATTTCTAACTAAATTTCAAGTTTACAAGTCGACTTTTGTGGCAGATATATAGATTTTTGTCGATTTTGGGCGAGTTTGTTATCGGACCATATAATTTTTTAAAGATACAATTTTTTCGAAGTATGTTGGGATTTTTGTTTATTGTGGGCGTGTCTCTTAACCGATTTTGCCCAATTTCAATATGGATCAGCGAAATTAAACTAAGAATAAGTATGCAAAGTTTCAATTTGATATCTCAAAAATTACGACCGTGAGAGTGCCAACAACAGACGGACACACGGACGGACATTTTTGAAACTATTTCTTTTTTCATGCTGATTAAGAATATATATGGTTTGTGGGGTCTTCAAAGCTTCCTTCGATGTGTTGTAAACGGATGATCAAAATGAATATACCCTCTTCCCTAAGGTGGAGGGTATAAAAAGGAGTAATCCAAAAGCAATTATCTCGAAATTATTTATTTACACAAAGAAGACTCTTTGTATAAGTAATCCATATAACACAACCCTTAAAGGGTGATAAAACCCATAATTGGTTCGGCAATGTGACAATTTAATCAATACAAAGGATCTACTAGGTAAAGCAGTTTTATAAAAAGAACTCACCCGTAACCAAGATCGTCTGTGCAATCCACGTAATGCGAATCGTAAAAATTATTTTAGAACAGATTCGATAAGATCAATGGCACCATTATAATTAGGCGGTCAAACAACTGCAACAGATTTCAGAATAGGCCGATCTAACGAAACATAAAGCGCTTTAGACACATGTGGATCAACAAATTCCTTAGGCCAGCGTTTTACAAAACCAAGAAGAGAGAGAGAGAGAAGAGATTTGTTAACAACGGATAGCTATAGCATATTAAAGTTAAATTTCATATCAAGGAGAACTCCTCAAAAAAGTGGTTAGTGGTTATTAATATAATTATCAACAGACATAGGAACAGAAATTGAACGTGTAAATTTTTACACTAATCTAAGTTCAATGTCATATTATTAAATTTGTACCACAGGAATAATTCAGAAAGGTTAGTGTGTAATACGATATTGCTATTAAAGGTGTCAAAAGAATGAAAAATTTGAACGCCGTGAAGAAACATTAAAACATTTAATTATTTAATGCATGAGGGAAGATCTTTAATAAACAAATTCACAGTAGAGAACCCAAATGACTTGAGAAATTAATTCAATATTACGTGAAATATACCTCTTAAAAAGCGCGTGTTGAATACACTGATACATATAGGACCTAAACCACTGCATCAAGTTTAAAAGACAACCAATACATCTCAACTTATGTAAAAGAAGAGAATAAGGGACTCTGTGGAAGGCCTTAGAAAAATCAGTATATAATATAATAACATCAGTTTGTTTTTGATGCGAAAATGCGCGATATATACTGAAAATTAATTCAAGCAAATTAGTGGTTGTAGATTTACCTTTAGTAAAGCCATTTTGGGAAGAAGACATATTTCTAATAGGCAGTTGGAGTCTATCAGTCAATAAACGCTAAGTTTACAATACCCCTATATATACTCGTATTAATTAAATTTCTATAGCCGCTCTTGTGGAGCGGTATAATGTAAGGGAAGTAAGCAAAATTTGCAATGAAAATGTACAATACATAACGGTACTCCATAACCGACACAAATAACAAAACGATTTTATTGAAAACAAAGCATTAAAATTTTCAATACTTACTTCATACTCAATATTATATTTATATCTTTCCATATCTGGCGGAAATCCAATTCGTTTAAACCCTTAAAAGAGTCTTTTCAGTACATCAGAAAACCGGACAAGACAAACTACTATTGTAAACATCATAGATTAAATTCCAAATGAAGTCAGACAGTATGTTATATTCCGCATTAAAATATACATAATACCTGTTGTTTAGTTCACAAACACGTTTACAAATATTCATTTCAATCAATTTTCAATGATACAGAAATAGTAGGATGATAAGAATCTTCTAATAAAATAAATGGAGCTGTGCGTAGTGTGGTATATGGTAAATTAAGTTAAGTTAAGAAGTCTATTATTTACATTAAGCATATGACTTAATTGAATTAAGCAGAGGTAACAAATAATTCATCGTAAAGAAAAAGATAACGAATTGGTGAAAAGGAGCCAAGATGTGTCCATACTAATTAAAATAACCTAACAAAAAAATCAAACCAGTAGGCCAGTAGTGGATATAGATAAATTAAATTTTGTTTACTTTGTCTTTTTTGAGCACCATAAGTTTTTAGCTTAAGCCATTTGCATGTGATTACTAGGTTGGCCAGAAACCTACAATAAAGGATCTAAGCATTTGAAAGTTAAAAACATATCATGATACATATCAATCTTAGATGTTAACGTGGCTAGATCTTTTAATTCCTTAAATCCCATCTTTTGGGCAAAAAGCCTATAAAAATCAATGTCCTTTTGACGACAACTAGGATATGTGTTGTGTTTCAGCTCTAAAGAAGTAGAGGTGAAAAGTAGTGGTGAAGGTGAAGTGATGTGAAAGCACGCTCAGAGGGTTCATGCTCATCTCACTTCGTGACGCTGATTCATTCGATAAGTGGTATTTGGATTTTAACCATTACTGGGCTTGCACATTGAATCGCATTGTAACTCGTTTTCATTTCTATGTGTGTTTGGTAGTGTATGTGTGCATATGTCGACATTTTGTGAATATTGAAAGTTTTTCATACGTAAAATTAACTGTTTGCATTTGCAACCATGCGAAAAATATATATAAAATCAAATAAAGGTCTTTCCAACTGAATTGTTAGCATAAATAGCACATAATTTTTATTAAAATAATTTATTGAACACAAAAAAAAGGAAAAAAACTATACATCATGTTCATGGAACGCCGAATAAAAAAGAATACAATTTGCTAACATAAATAAACCGCAAAAAAAAAAAGATAGCACCTGTTGTGTTTCGCCTTTAAAGCAAGTAATGGTGAAGGGTATGTGAGGTGAAAGCTAGCTCAGAGGGCTCATGCTCACCTCACTTCGTCACGCTGATTCATTCATTCGGTGGGAGGGAGAATGACAAGTTGTGCGTTTCTAATAACTACGAGCGCGCTACAAAATTTAACGTTTGCTAATTGACAACTATTTCAAAAGGGAGTGGAAAAAGTTATAGTCACGTGCGAATAGTAAAGAAAATAATTTACCGAAATCTATTATATATCATTCTAATAAAAACATACAAATAAATAGAATAAATTATGGTAGAAAATCTGCGAATTTGTGCGTAAAATAATTCACTCTGAGAATATATTGAAAAACGCTGCCATTTATATAAAGAGTTTTGTAAAACAACAACAAGAACAATTAATTGTTAAAACACCATTTAATTATTCATACTATGAAAAAATACAGCACATACCAAAATATCGATTACAAAAAAAAAAAAACACCACAAGGAAATAAAAAAAATACTTTTAGTAAGACGAAGAAAAAAAATTAATTCTACGTAAACTATTGCTATGAAAACTATATCTATGAAAACTATTTCTATGTAAATACGCTGAGATGTAAAATTTTTGCAAAGAAAATCCAAAACATTCTCCACTAAATCATACCACTAGCAACAACAATAGTACTACAAAAATACCAGCACGAGTCCGTTAAACAACAACAGCAAAAGAAGCCAGAACATTCGACGCTATAACTTCTTCACAAACAACAACAGCAATAACAGTAGAACACACAGAACAGCTGTTCTTTGACTTCATTTTTTTTCGTTATTACTTAAATCTTTCCTCTCACTTAACATTCTTCTTTTCCACTCAATTATTATTTTGTTCCCTCAATCAACATTTTTTTCTTATTAGCTACCACCACAAGTACCTACAAGCTGGCGCCTGCTTCTTGGGATTAAGTTGGGTAAGTGAGTTACTCTTTTCAGTTTCTTATCCATTACCTTTACTTTTACTCCTTTGTCTACACACGTCCGTCCTATTTTTGTATGTATATGCAATGATATGGTAAATAACTTAATGTACTCATTTTGCACTCACATGCATTTACATACTCTGCACTAACAATAAAAATTCAATTACCCCTTTTTTATATCTACATACCCTACAATAGCAATAAAATATTCAATTACCTCTTTTTCGCTTTTTTTATAAATACATAACATATTAAATAATTCAGTAAAGTTTTATTTTTTTATTTTTCTACAATATAAACATATATATATATACTCTACACTTTATTATTATTTATTATTTTTGCTTACAGCCTACAATAATATGTTAAATTAAATTAATGAATTTTCTTTTTTTCTTTTACATATACTCTACTCTTAAATACTTTGATAAATTTTCAATATAATAGCCTTATTCTGACATTATGATGTATCATATATAACAGAGGTTTTAAAGAAAGTTTTCTTGTCATATATTTTGTGACTACTCTCCAAATTTCGTATTTTGAAACAAAAATCACAAAAAAACTCTCCAATATCAAAATTATGATTAAGATATGTTTTAAAAAAACATATGTCTTAAAAAATAAACAAAAATTGAAAATTACAAATAAGTAAAAATAAAAATGGAAGCAACTGAAGGTAAGTTTTATACAAAGTATAATTTTTGTTTTATTAAAACCGCTTTTTTTAAAGAAACTAAGAACGCTAAATATCAAAGATGTACTACAGAACAACTGGAATTTTATTTAAAGTTTATAGATGATCATCGACAACTAAAACAAAACAGAAACAATTGCACAAATACACAAATTATAAAACAATTGTGGGATGAGTTTGCTCAAACATTAAATTCCATTCAAGGACCAACAAAAATTCCCAGAAAATGGAAAGAAGTAAGTGTAATATTTTTCTAAATTATTAATAATAAAAATGATTACATACATATCGTATTAGGTACATACTTTGTAGAAAGAAATTATTACGCCGATTGCTTCGAGTTTGTTTACAGCCGAAAGGGGCCTGCATAATTAAAAAAAAAAGGTTTAAACACGATAATGATCTTAGTCACTGGAAGCACCAAATACGCTCAAGGGCGAGAAAATTTGTTCCAGAACTACTGATCAACAATCAAGTGCTATATTTGTAACAAACCGCCATCTAGCTCTCCTCCATACCATTAATTCCATATCATTTTATTTGTTTGTACATCTATAACTAAACTCTAATCATATTTGAACGTGATTTTCCTTTGTACATCTCTAACATTATTGTATCTTTACTATACTGTTATTACTGAAGGTGAAATAAAAGCACATATACGATTCTAACTTTACCATAAGATTTTTTGGTCCCTCGAGCCGGATCATACAGTTCACTAAAAATTAAACCGTGCGTAATTATTATAAAATGAGTACGGCTAATTTATTAAAAAGGCGCAAATTCTTAAAATCACAAATCAATCGTGCACGTGTATATGCATTAAATCTAACAGAATCTGTAAGTATATATCTATACATTTTCTGGTAAATATGAGGAATGGCCTTCATTTAAAGATTTGTTCAAAGCTGCCATAGCTGAAAGGCCTGATTTATCAAACACGCACAAATTACAATATATGGCTCAGATCGGTTAAGTAAATTGTGTAATTTATAATTTTTTTTTTTGTCAGTATCATCATCGCCATTCCGGATCGAACGAACGACTATCCAATCCTATAAACGGGATTGGATAGATCTGCGATAGTTTGCAGATCGCGACACCGACACCGCAACCGAAATGATTAATCAGCTACACAATCATGGTTCAGCTGATGAAAGTACAAGTTAGACAGAGTTTAAATATTTTATTAATTTAATTTTAATTATATCAGCATTTTCACACAGATCGATTAAATGATAGTTGTCATTATAGGTCTTGCATAACCGTCGTAACGGGTTATTATTGCTATAGTTATTTTTGTAATAATTTATGCAAAGAAACTGAAAATATCTAGAAGGGCGTCGAGGTACATTGATATTAATGCTAGACAATAAAGACGCCGAATCAATACAGTTATTAAGCAAATTGTGCATAAAACACACGTTCAACTTTGTCCTTCTGCTTTTGAGGGTAGGAAGTTTTATCAAAGCAAGACGACTTGTATATGAGGGCAGCCTAAGGTTAGGACTCCGTGGCAGACCACGAAGACAAAAAAGTAAAAACTGTTTTTGTATAGATTCAATTTGGTTGGTATACACTTCATATTGCGGATCCCAAATTACAGAGCAGTATTCTAAAATAGGCCTTACTAAAGAGGTAAAAAGAAGTTTGGTTGTATAGGGGTCCTGAAACTCCTTCGACCATCTCTTAATAAAGCCTAAAGTTCTGTTGGCCTTATTACATGTAATATTAATATGCGCATTAAAAGTTAGTTTACTGTCCAGTAGCACGCCGAGATCATTAATGGATGATACCCTTTCAATTGGGACATTATTAATTATGTAGTTTGTATTTACCACCTCCCTACGACAGAAGGTCATATGCTTACACTTTTTGACATTCAAGGACATTAAGTTGTTGGAACACCACTCAACGAACAGACTTGTAACTATAGATAAGTTTAACATCGTCAGCATACATTAGTACACGACAATGTAGAATAACACTAGGCAGATCGTTTATAAACAGTAAAAATAGAAGGGGCCAAGATGGCTACCCTGCGGCACACCAGAGTGAACTTCAATTTCTTTGGAGAGTACATTATTGAATAAGACACGTTGGGTACGTCCAGTAAGATACGAGTAAATCCATTTAAGATTGCCTTCGTAAAAGCCAATATGTTTTAGTTTATTAAACAGAATTAAGTGGTTCACACTATCGAACGGCTTGCTAAAGTCTGTGTAAATTACATCGGTTTGTTCACCGTTAATGAATGCGTCATTAACGAATGTAGCAAGTTCCAAGAGGTTGGTTGTGGTAGATCTTTTTTTCAGGAACCCATGCTGATAATCAGAAACTATAGGTGATAATTGAGATGATAGAGTATCAGACAACAGTTTTTCAAAAAGCTTTGGAATTGCACTTAATTTCGCAATGCCACGATAGTTAGAGATATCGGATTTATAGCCGGCTTTGAATAATGGAATAATAAAGGATTTTTTCCACAAGTTGGGGAAGTAGGATTGTTTGATGGAGGCATTGAATAGTTTAGTTAATGGATTATATAAACGTGATGCACAATTTTTTAATATACAATTCGGCACACCATCAGGGCCAGGATTGTGTTTATCGTCTAATGCTAGCATACATTTAAGAACATTGTCACGGTTAAGGAGATTAAAATAGATATTATTAGAATACACTAAGTTATAATAATTAATGTTATGCACATTTTTTGACACATACACAGACTGAAAAAAGTCGGCAAACATATTTGAGATTGTATTATCGTTACTGGACTCATTATTATTATACTTCATTGACGGTGGGTAAGAGCTAGATTTCTTTTTTAAATTTACAAAATCATAAAAGGATTTAGGATTAATTATTATATCATTTTTCACTTTTTGCATATAGTTCGTATAACTAAGTTTGTTAAAAGAGTTATTCTTTGTGCGGGCCTTCATAAAATTCATATAGTCAGCAGACGAATTGGACTTTACATAGCGTTTGTAGAGTCTGTTTTTATTATTTTTTAAATATTTAAGTCTTTTGTTTGACCAGGGTGGTCCACACATATTTGAGATAGCGGTATAAGGCACGGTTTGAGAAAAAAGATCGAACAATTTATCATAGAACATAACAACCATCGATTCAATATCTGTATTCGAAACTGCTGATGATCCATCAGGTATAAATGACCAATTTACGTTAGAAAGTAACTTATTTAGATTAGTATAATTTGTTAATTTGAAATTATAGCGACAACATTTCGTTGAGTTTTTTTTTTTAGAGCAGGTATGTAAATCCAATGACAATGATACTGTTGGATGAAATTTATCCTCTGGGTACACAATTGGGGGACACTGCTTAACAGAATAATTAGAAGTAACGTTAGAAAAAACCAAATCAAGTGTTCTGTTCAAAACGTTCTTAATATTATTTAGTTGAAACAAATTTAATTCAAATAATTCATTAGTCCATGTAACATTAGTTAGAGGAAGCATATATATATCATCTTCAGCTCTAATCCATGAGATTGAAAGGTTACCTTAGCGCTTTCGGTTATAAAGCATATGACGATTACAAACGACAATTATGTTCGAGCTTGGGAGAGATTAGAAGAACGTTATAATCGTAAACAATTGATTGTATGTTTCTTTGTACGTAATTTTTTGTTTTTACCTCGTATTAATACGATTGATGTTGCCAACTTGCGAAAAATTACTGATGGCGCAGATGAAATTATACGAGGCTTAAAGGCACTTAATACAGAATCACGTGACCCCTGGCTTATCGAATTTTTATTGAATAAATTAGATGATGAAACGAAGCGGGAATGGGCAGAACATAGCGATTTACTAAAGGAAAGTACATTTCAAGAATTTTTGAAATTATTATCACATCGTTGTGACGCGTTAGAGGCGTGTCAGACAAATCATTGGACATCACGCAGCAAAAATACAGCGGTGGCAAATATGGCAAACGTTGATACTGTGACTAATAATTCAATTACATATAAATGCACTCATTATAAAGGCAACCATCAAATACGTAAATGTAATGATTTTAAAAATCTTAATATAAAGAACGAAAGGCCTTTGTCAAAGCTAATCATTTGTGCTGTAATTGTTTGGGTACTGGTCATCGGTCTAAAAATTGTTTTTCGTCTACCCACTGTCATGTATGCAGGAGTAGTCACCATACCCTGTTACATACAAATAATGTGAAAAATCAAGCGCATCTGTTAATACTAACATAGCACAGCCACGGTTGTTAATTTTAAAATAGTGCAGCCTCTAGTTTGTAATCATATTAACAACACCATGAGTTCATTATACACAATCTTGCCAACTGCCTTGGTAAAGATTAAAACAGCAAATGGGAAATTTATCACCTGTCGTATTTTGTTGGATTCGGATTCAACCTGTAATTTAATCACCGAACCATTATCACAAACTCTTGGGCTTCATCGCATGAATGCTCGTATTTCGGTTAATGGAATAGGATCACGGAATGTGAGCATTTCACGGGGGTGTGTTTCCCTCACGTTATGGTCTCGTTTATCGAACAATACACTCAATATTAATGCATGTATTACCGAAATTATCATCATCAATTCCAGTGCAATCAATCAATATTTCATCGGAACACTGGAAGTACTTTGAAAGTTTAAAATTGGCTGATCCAACCTTTGCCGATACTGGCAAGGTTGACATTATCATCAGTAATAATCAACTCTGGAACGTATTCACGTAACGTAAACAGATCACTACCAATGGCTTTACACAGTATTTTTGGCTGGGTTATTTCTGGAACCTTTAACAATGATTTTGATAACGATTCACATACTCATTTGGTGCATCATACCAGCCTAGATACGTTGGTTACATCATTTATGGACATGGAGGATGTAGCCCCAATTTCTCAACTTATTGACAAGGCGGATCCTTGTGAACTTCATTTTACCAATACACACATCAGAGACGTATCAGGTACATATTTAAAGAAATTATTACGCCGATTGCTTCGAGTTTGTTTACAGCCGAAAGGCGCCTACATAATTTAGAAAAAAGGTTTAAACACGATAACGATCTTAAGGCTCAGTATGTATCGTTTATGAAGGAGTATTTAGATTTGGGCCATATGGAAATAATTTCACCTAACGAACCAGAATTCGATCCAAGCATAATTTTCTATTTACCACATCACGCTGTTTTTAAGTCAAATAGTTTGACAACAAAATGTCGTGTGGTATTTGATGGTTCCGTTAAGGATTCATCTGGATATTCAATAAATGATCGTCTCCATATTGGTCCACCAATTCAATGTGATTTGCTTGGTGTGTGTTTACGTTTCCGCCAATATCAGTATGCATTTTGTTCAGACATGGAAAAGGTTAAAATAAGGCATAAAAGTTAATAGTAATCATACAAATTTTCAACGAATTGTTTGGCGTGAATCTGCCACGGATCCAATTCAACATTGTAGATTGTTAACAATAACTTATGGTTTAGCTTCATCTTCTTTCTTGGCTGTACAAGTGTTGCAGCAACTTGCAAATGATTGTATGCATGAATATCCTAATGCAGCTAATGTTATCAAACGTAATGTTTATGTAGATGATGTTTTGGCCGGTTGTGATACTATTGAGGAACTTATTAATTTTCAATCAGAACTTATACAATTACTAAATAAGGGTAATTTTAATTTACGCAAATGGAGCTCTAATTGTTATGCATTAATGCAAATTATATCGGAAACTGATCGTGAATTCGGAGCTATTGAGTTAAACAATATATGTGACCCTGAGGTCTGAAGATCTTAGGTATCAGTTGGAACCCTTGGTCTGATCATTTATTCTTAAACATAACTAAAATTCAACATGAAGGTACACCTACCAAACCTATTATATTATCTGATATGACAAAATTATTTGATCCGTTGGGTTTTGTATCACCAACGGTTATACTATTTAAGATACTATTTCAAGACACTTGGAGTAGGGGTCTGGATTGGGATGATGTACTTCCAGAAGGTGGCAAAGATATAAATGCGAACTACCGAACTACATATTAATAAAAATACGAATACCACGATGCATATCTAATTCTCATACATCAATAGAAATGCATTGTTTTTCTGATGCTTCATCACTTCATCACAGTATTGCTGCAGTAGTTTATAGTAGATTTGAAAGAGACGGCCGCTTTATTGTGCGATTGATTGAGTCAAAAACACGTGTAAGGCCTATAAAATATATTTCCATACCACGTATAGAATTAAACGCAGCTCATCTTTTATCTAAGTCGATTCTATTTGTTAAAACATCTTTACATATCCATATTTCTTCTGTTACGTGTTGGACGGATTCAGAAATTGTCTTATATTGGCTTTCATCACCACCTAGGCGATGGGATACATTTGTATGTAACAAATATTAGATGTCGCGTCCAGTGAAAATTGGCGATATGTTATTTCTGAGGATAACCCAGCTGATTGTGCCTTCTGTGTTAGTCCAGCATAATCTTTGGTGGTCTGGACCGCCTTGGTTATCATTACCAAACCAGAATTGGCCAAATGTATGTACATCAATATCATCTTTTCATTCGGATGTTCTTTTAGAAGAACGAAGAATCCAAACTGTACTTCATCAAACTACACAAATTGATATGCTTGATCAATTAATCGAGAAGGCCTTTTCTTTGATACAATTACAGCGGGTTTTATCGAGATGCCTTCGATTTATAAAACGGAAGAATGTATATCTTTCATATATTACATCGAATGAAATGAAAGGTACTAAACAATTATTGATTCGGAATGTTCAAAACAACGCATTTATTAATGAAATTATCGCTCTAAAGCAACATAAATTATTGCCACAAAAATCAAAGCTTATACGCTATACCCCTTTTTTGGATAAGGATAATATTTTAGGTGTAGGGGTCGTATTAGACAAGCGGAAGTAAATTATGCAATGAAATTTCCCATACTACTTCCAAAATCATCACATTTATCATATATTAGTTGTTAAACATATACACGTTACTCATCTTCACACTGGTGTTAATGCCACCGTTGCTATGGTTCGTCAATAATATTGGATTCTTGGTGGTCGCAATTTGGTACGGAAAACTGTTTTTCAATGTAAAAGCCTGTTTTATGCAACGACGTACAACGAGTGTGCAGCTTATGGGTGACTTACCATCGCAAAGAGTAGCACCCACACGTTGTTTTCTGCATTGTGGTCTTGTGGTCTCCAAAAATTGGTAAAGCTAGGTTTGCCATTTTTATTTGCTTATCTACTAAAGCAATACATATTGAGTTGGTAAGTAATCTATTGTAAGATTAGCATTTTTAGCGGCATTTCGTAAATTCATTGCACGAAGAGGAACACCAAACGGCATTTATTCAGACAACGGGACCACATTTCATGGCAGTAAACGAATACTTGATGAATTACGACAAACAGCCCTCTCTGAACAACATTTAAACGAAATAGCTGATTCATTAGCGATTTTAAATTTAAATTTTTTCCTTTGTATTTCTTTCAGTGGTTATAATTTGTGCAAATGTGACTGTTTGCATTTTTTTACAATGTTTTCATATTTCTCTAATTGTTTTGTTTTGAATAATTTGAACTCTTCTTTTGTAAGGTTTTTCTTTAAATAATTCTCCGCGTGTAAGTTTTTGTTGTATGCTCTCTTAATGTTGATGTTTGTTTGTTTAATCTCCATTTTTAGGATCTGTGAATTTAGCTTTTCTCTCATTTTCTTAATTATATAATTTAATGCTCACCAGTGACTTAACATTTGAGGTTGTGTGTATAATATGGTTAGGGGTTATACCAAATTTTTTGCAATTTAAGAGAAAACACAGTCTTTGTTTCTGTTTTCCTAATCTTAGCAGATTCTGCCCTTATTCCTGCTTGCATTAAGCGTGTGTTATAATTGAGCTGTATGTGCTTTAATATGTTGTTGTTTTTCATACTGTTTTTTGTTGTGTTTAAATCTCTCATAAGTGTATGCATAATTGATCCAATAGAAAATCAATTGTAATTCTAATTAAAGATGTTAAATTATTGCTTATTTTTGTTCGTTCTCTTTCGGCAGGCCCTCCGAGAATACTTTTTCGTTAGGGCAATTTTTTGTTTTTCTTTATTTAAACATTAAATTCTTCGACGATTCGCCACACTCTTGTGGCTTCTTCAGGGAGTTTCCTTTCCTATATTCATACACATATGTATACACAAGATTAAAATTATTTTGGTTACAACTCAAAATTATTATATCTACTTACAATAAAATGTTATTTTATTATTATTCTTTAAAATTCTAAGCTTTCGATTGTTTTTCTTCTTTAAAATTTCTTTCATTATGTTTATGCTAAAAATTGTATACGTCCACTAAATAGCTACGCTGTACACAAATTTCGTTTGGTCCACGTCTTCCTTTCTGTTAACTGTGTCCTTTGTATATTTTTGAATATATAAGCTTTCTAATGTAAGCCTCACATTTTTGTTTCTCTCTTTGTCTAAAATTTTAACGTTGTTTAAGTTTGGCTTGTGCCCCTTCTTCTTTATGTGTTGTGCGAGAGCTGTGCTTAGTTTTCCTTTCTTTATGTCTTTACTATGCTCAGAGATCCTTGTTTCAAGCGCTGTCTTTGTTGTTCCTATATATTCCTTTTCACACGGCGCTTTTTCATTGTACTCAGACGTATTTTTGTATATGACATTTCCTTGTTATTCTTCAGTGATTTTATCTTTTGTTTGACTGAAAATTGTCTTGAGTGGCATATATGGTTTGTATGTAATTTTAAGAGTGTCGTCATTATGTATTAAATCTCTTATTCTCTTTCTCTCTGTCAATTATTTTATGTAGCGAATGCTGAAATATCTAGACTGTTTTGTTGGTCTGTTTATTCCTTTTGTGGTTGTATTCATTATTTAAGTTGTTAATCAATTTTTTTGGGATGTTATTCATTTTTACAGTGTTTTCCACTAATTTCACCGTTTCATCCAAATATTTTTCGTCCGTTGGATCTTGTACACTTCTTATTAAATTCTTAGCCGTATTGATTTTTTGGTATATCGGTTGGGTAGATAAATAGTTTATCATCCTTCCTGACGCTATAGGTTTGCGATACCATGCTGTCTCCAAATTTCCATTGTTTCTGTGTATTGTAATATCCCGGTATTCTAAGCAAGCATTGTTTTCCTTCTCTACAGTGAATTTTATCTTGTTGTGGTAATTGTTCAACTTTTTCATGATTTTAGCTTCGTCCTTTAGTTTTATGATACCAAACAAATCGTCCACATATTTTATAATGCCTTTTATAAGGATATTCTGTTCTTTTACTTCCTCGAGTACATCATCAAGTAATTGGTCCAGAACTAAATTTGCTATTGTTGGTGACAGCGGGTTTCCCATTGCCATACAATAAGTTTCATAATATGTTTTACCTTCATATTTTAGGTAATTATTATCTATTAATAAAAATTTTAAATTTTTAGAAATTCTCTTGTGGGTATATTGGTGTGCTTCTTCAATTTTTCGTTGCTTTTTCATTGTTATCTTTGTTCTATATATGTGAATAAATTGGTGAATAGCGACACTACATCGAAGGATACCAAGATTTCGTCTTCTTCTACTTGTAGTTGTTTGATGCGTTCCTTTACCTCAAACGAGTTTTTTACGTTATATTGTGTGAATACTACATTATTCAGAACCTTTCCTATGTGCTTAGCTAAGTTATGACACAGCAAATCTAAAGAGGAGACTATGGGTCGTAATGGAATATTAAGTTTATGAATTTTTGATAGCCCATATATTCTGGGTGCGTTGAAAATATTTGTCGTCAAACTGAGTTTCTGTTCTAAATTTATATACCTTTTTTTGTATATGTCTAAGACCATTTTTGTGTTTATTGTTATTTAGTTTATTCCTTGGGACTTCTCTACATACTCTGTATGTATTTTTATCTTCCAGCAGTTCTTGCATATTTCTCCTTTTAACATTATGACTGTTTTGTTTCCTTTGTCTGATGTTGTAATTATTATCTTGTTTTTACTTTTTTTTAAAAACGTGTCAGTCTCTTTGTATACTTGGAGGATGAATTTCTCTCTCAAGTCGTTATTTCCATTTCTCCTATATATTAAAATTCTGTTGGCTATTTTTGATCGTGTTATAGCTGTTTCTAAGTCGTCCTGTATGCATTAGACCCACTGTTCGACATCTGCTATTAGCTTTATGGTAGAGAATTTTTTGTTACTTATCGGTAGTGTGAATTTTTTTCCCAAAGATAACGACTATCTCATATCTTTCGTGAATCCGATGTTAGTGTCATTAACGAACCAATTGTCATTAATTTCAAATTTAAATTTTTTCCTTTGATTTCTTTCAGTGGTTATAATTTGTGTAAATGTGACTGTTTGCATTTTTTTACAATGTTTTCATATTTCTCTAATTGTTTTGTTTTGAATAATTTGAACTCTTCTTTTGTAAGGTTTTTCTTTAAATAATTCTCCGCGTGTAAGTTTTTGTTGTATGCTCTCTTAATGTTGATGTTTGTTTGTTTAATCTCAATTTTTAGGATCTGTGAATTTAGCTTTTCTCTCATTCTCTCAATTCTATTTTTTAATGTACGTATGCTCACCAGTGACTTAACATTTGAGGTTGTGTGTGTAATATGGTTAGGGATTATACCAAATTTTTTGTAATTTAAGAGAAAACACAGCTTTTGTTTCTGTTTTCCTAATCTTAGCAGATTCTTCCCTTATTCCTTCGTTGCTTGCATTAAGCGTGTGTTATAATTGAGCTGTATGTGCTTTAATATGTTGTTGTTTTTCATACTGTTTTTTGTTGTGTTTAAATCTCTCATAAGTGTATGCATAATTGATCCAATAGAAAATCAATTGTAATTCTAATTAAAGATGTTAAATTATTGCTTATTTTTGTTCCCTCTCTTTCGGCAGGCCCTCCGAGAATACAGTAATTTTCATTTTTCGTTAGTAAAAACTAAAGAGACCTTTTTCGATGATATATATATTTTTAGTAACGGGCTGTGAAAGAGGCCAATTTTTTGTTTTTCTTTATTTAAACATTAAATTCTCCGACGATTCGCCACACTCTTGTGGCTTCTTCAGGGAGTTTCCTTTCCTATATTCATACACATATGTATACACAAGATTAAAATTATTTTGGTTACAACTCAAAATTATTATATCTACTTACAATAAAATGTTATTTTATTGACATATATTATACTTTAAAATTCTAAGCTTTCGATTGTTTTTCTTCTTTAAAATTTCTTTCATTATGTTTATGCTAAAAATTGTATACGTCCACTAAATAACTACGCTGTACACAAATTTCGTTTGGTCCACGTCTTCCTTTCTGTTAACTGTGTCCTTTGTATATTTTTGAATATATAAGCTTTCTAATGTAAGCCTCACATTTTTGTTTCTCTCTAAAATTTTAACGTTGTTTAAGTTTGGCTTGTGCCCCTTCTCCTTTATGTGTTGTGCGAGAGCTGTGCTTAGTTTTCCTTTCTTTATGTCTTTACTATGATCAGAGATCCTTGTTTCAAGCGCTCTCTTTGTTGTTCCTATATATTCCTTTTCACACGGCGCTTTTTCATTGTACTCACACGTATTTTTGTATATGACATTTCCTTGTTATTCTTCAGTGATTTTATCTTTTGTTTGACTGAAAATTGTCTTGAGTGTCATATATGGTTTATGTGCAATTTTAAGAGTGTCGTCATTATATATTAAATCTCTTATTCTCTTTCTCTCTGTCAATTATTTTATGTAGGGAATGCTGAAATATCTAGACTGTTTTGTTGGTCTGTTTATTCGTTTTATGGTTGTATTCATTATTTAAGTTGGTAATCAATTTTTTTGGAATGTTATTCATTTTTAGTGTGTTTTCCACTAATTTCACCGTTTCATCCAAATATTTTTCGTCCGTTGGATCTTGTACTCTTCTTATTAAGTTCTTAGCCGTATTGATTTTTTGGTATATCGGTTGGGTAGATAAATAGTTTATCATCCTTCCTGACGCTATAGGTTTGCGATACCATGCTGTCTCCAAATTTCCATTGTTTCTGTGTATTGTAATATCCCGGTATTCTAAGCAAGCATTGTTTTCCTTCTCTACAGTGAATTTTATCTTGTTGTGGTAATTGTTCAACTTTTTCATGATTTTAGCTTCGTCCTTTAGTTTTATGATACCAAACAAATCGTCCACATATTTTATAATGCCTTTTATAAGGATATTCTGTTCTTTTACTTCCTCGAGTACATCGTCAAGTAATTGGTCCAGAACTAAATTTGCTATTGTTGGTGACAGCGGGTTTCCCATTGCCATACAATAAGTTTCATAATATGTTTTACCTTCATATTTTAGGTAATTATTATCTATTAATAAAAATTTTAAATTTTTAGAAATTCTCTTGTGGGTATACTGGTGTGCTTCTTCAATTTTTCGTTGCTTTTTCATTGTTATCTTTGTTCTATATATGTGGATAAATTGGTGAATAGTGACACTACATCGAAGGATACCAAGATTTCGTCTTCCTCTACTTGTAGTTGTTTGATGCATTCCTTTACCTCAAACGACTTTTTTACGTTATATTGTGTGAATACTACATTATTCAGAACCTTTCCTATGTGCTTAGCTATGTTATAACACGGCAAATCTAAAGAGGAGACTATGGGTCGTAATGGAATATTAAGTTTATGAATTTTTGATAGCCCATATATTCTGGGTGCGTTGAAAATATTTGTCGTCAAACTGAGTTTCTGTACTAAATTTATATACCTTTTTTTGTATATGTCTAAGACCATTTTTGTGTTTATTGTTATTTAGTTTATTCCTTGGGACTTCTCTACATACTCTGTATGTATTTTTATCTTCCAGCAGTTCTTGCATATTTCTCCTTTTAACATTATGACTGTTTTGTTTCCTTTGTCTGATGTTGTAATTATTATCTTGTTTTTACTTTTTTTTAAAAACGTGTCATTCTCTTTGTATACTTGGAGGATGAATTTCTCTCTCAAGTCGTTATTTCCATTTCTCCTATATATTAAAATTCTGTTGGCTATTTCTGATAGTGTTATAGCTGTTTCTAAGTCATCATGTATGCATTAGACCCACTGTTCGACATCTGCTATTAGCTTTATGGTAGAGACTTTTTTGTAATTTACCAGTAGTGCGAATTTTTTTCCCAAAGATAACGACTATCTCATATCTTTCGTGAATCCGATGTTAGTGTCATTAACGAACCAATTGTCATTAATTTCAAATTTAAATTTTTTCCTTTGATTTCTTTCAGTGGTTATAATTTGTGTAAATGTGACTGTTTGCATTTTTTTACAATGTTTTCATATTTCTCTAATTGTTTTGTTTTGAATAATTTGAACTCTTCTTTTGTAAGGTTTTTCTTTAAATAATTCTCCGCGTGTAAGTTTTTGTTGTATGCTCTCTTAATGTTGATGTTTGTTTGTTTAATCTCAATTTTTAGGATCTGTGAATTTAGCTTTTCTCTCATTCTCTCAATTCTATTTTTTAATGTACGTATGCTCACCAGTGACATAACATTTGAGGTTGTGTGTATAATATGGTTAGGGGTTATACCAAATTTTTTGCAATTTAAGAGAAAACATAGCCTTTGTTTCTGTTTTCCTAATCTTAGCAGATTCTTCCCTTATTCCTTCGTTGCTTGCATTAAGCGTGTGTTATAATTGAGCTGTATGTGCTTTAATATGTTGTTGTTTTTCATACTGTTTTTTGTTGTGTTTACATCTCTCATAAGTGTATGCATAATTGATCCAATAGAAAATCAATTGTAATTCTAATTAAAGATGTTAAATTATTGCTTATTTTTGTTCCCTCTCTTTCGGCAGGCCCTCCGAGAATACAGTAATTTTCCTTTTTCGTTAGTAAAAACTAACGAGACCTTTTTCGATGATATATATATTTTTAGTAACGGGCTGTGAAACAGGCCAATTTTTTGTTTTTCTTTATTTAAACATTAAATTCTCCGACGATTCGCCACACTCTAGTGGCTTCTTCAGGGAGTTTCCTTTCCTATATTCATACACATATGTATACACAAGATTAAAATTATTTTGGTTACAACTCAAAATTATTATATCTACTTACAATAAAATGTTATTTTATTGGCATATATTATACTTTAAAATTCTAAGCTTTCGATTGTTTTTCTTCTTTAAAATTTCTTTCATTATGTTTATGCTAAATATTGTATACGTCCACTAAATAGCTACGCTGTACACAAATTTCGTTTGGTCCACGTCTTCCTTTCTGTTAACTGTGTCCTTTGTATATTTTTGAATATATAAGTTTTCTAATTTTCACATTTTTGTTTCTCTCTTTGTCTAAAATTTTAACGTTGTTTAAGTTTGGCTTGTGCACCTTCTCCTTTATGTGTTGTGCGAGAGCTGTGCTTAATTTTCCTTTCTTTATGTCTTTACTATGCTCAGAGATCCTTGTTTCAAGCGCTCTCTTTGTTGTACCTATATATTCCTTTTCACACGACGCTTTTTCATTGTACTCACACGTATTTTTGTATATGACATTTCCTTGTTATTCTTCAGTGATTTTATCTTTTGTTTGACTGAAAATTGTCTTGAGTGTCATATATGGTTTGTATGCAATTTTAAGAGTGTCGTCATTATGTATTAAATCTCTTATTCTCCTTCTCTCTGTCAATTATTTTATGTAGGGAATGCTGAAATATCTAGACTGTTTTGTTGGTCTGTTTATTCGTTTTATGGTTGTATTCATTATTTAAGTTGGTAATCAATTTTTTTGGAATGTTATTCATTTTTAGTGTGTTTTCCACTAATTTCACCGTCTCATCCAAATATTTTTCGTCCGTTGGATCTTGTACTCTTCTTATTAAGTTCTTAGCCGTATTGATTTTTTGGTATATCGGTTGGGTAGATAAATAGTTTATCATCCTTCCTGACGCTATAGGTTTGCGATACCATGCTGTCTCCAAATTTCCATTGTTTCTGTGTATTGTAATATCCCGGTATTCTAAGCAAGCATTGTTTTCCTTCTCTACAGTGAATTTTATCTTGTTGTGGTAATTGTTCAACTTTTTCATGATTTTAGCTTCGTCCTTTAGTTTTATGATACCAAACAAATCGTCCACATATTTTATAATGCCTTTTATAAAGATATTCTGTTCTTTTACTTCCTCGAGTACATCATCAAGTAATTGGTCCAGAACTAAATTTGCTATTGTTGGTGACAGCGGGTTTCCCATTGCCATACAATAAGTTTCATAATATGTTTTACCTTCATATTTTAGGTAATTATTATCTATTAATAAAAATTTTAAATTTTTAGAAATTCTCTTGTGGGTATATTGGTGTGCTTCTTCAATTTTTCGTTGCTTTTTCATTGTTATCTTTGTTCTATATATGTGGATAAATTGGTGAATAGCGACACTACATCGAAGGATACCAATATTTCGTCTTCTTCTACTTGTAGTTGTTTGATGCGTTCCTTTACCTCAAACGAGTTTTTTACGTTATATTGTGTGAATACTACATTATTCAGAACCTTTCCTATGTGCTTAGCTAAGTTATGACACAGTAAATCTAAAGAGGAGACTCTGGGTCGTAATGGAATATTAGGTTTATGAATTTTTGATAGCCCATAAATTCTGGGTGCGTTGGAAATATTTGTCGTCAAACTGAGTTTCTGTTCTAAATTTATATACCTTTTTTTGTATATGCCTAAGACCATTTTTGTGTTTATTGTTATTTAGTTTAATCCTTGGGACTTCTCTACATACTCTGTATGTATTTTTATCTTCCAGCAGTTCTTGCATATTTCTCCTTTTAACATTATGACTGTTTTGTTTCCTTTGTCTGATGTTGTAATTATTATCTTGTTTTTACTTTTTTTTAAAAACGTGTCAGTCTTTTTGTATACTTGGAGGATGAATTTCTCTCTGAAGTCGTTATTTCCATTTCTGCTATATATTAAAATTCTGTTGGCTATTTTTGATCGTGTTATAGCTGTTTCTAAGTCGTCCTGTATGCATTAGACCCACTGTTCGACATCTGCTATTAGCTTTATGGTAGAGAATTTTTTGTTACTTATCGGTAGTGTGAATTTTTTTCCCAAAGATAACGACTATCTCATATCTTTCGTGAATCCGATGTTAGTATCAAGAACCAATTGTCATTAATTTCAAATTTAAATTTTTTCCTTTGTATTTCTTTCAGTGGTTATAATTTGTGTAAATGTGACTGTTTGCATTTTTTTACAATGTTTTCATATTTCTCTAATTGTTTTGTTTTGAATAATTTGAACTCTTCTTTTGTAAGGTTTTTCTTTAAATAATTCTCCGCGTGTAAGTTTTTGTTGTATGCTCTCTTAATGTTGATGTTTGTTTGTTTAATCTCAATTTTTAGGATCTGTGAATTTAGCTTTTCTCTCATTCTCTCAATTCTATTTTTTAATGTACGTATGCTCACCAGTGACTTAACATTTGAGGTTGTGTGTGTAATATGGTTAGGGATTATACCAAATTTTTTGTAATTTAAGAGAAAACACAGCCTTTGTTTCTGTTTTCCTAATCTTAGCAGATTCTTCCCTTATTCCTTCGTTGCTTGCATTAAGCGTGTGTTATAATTGAGCTGTATGTGCTTTAATATGTTGTTGTTTTTCATACTGTTTTTTGTTGTGTTTAAATCTCTCATAAGTGTATGCATAATTGATCCAATAGAAAATCAATTGTAATTCTAATTAAAGATGTTAAATTATTGCTTATTTTTGTTCCCTCTCTTTCGGCAGGCCCTCCGAGAATACAGTAATTTTCCTTTTTCGTTAGTAAAAACTAAAGAGACCTTTTTCGATGACATATATATTTTTAGTAACGGGCTGTGAAACAGGCCAATTTTTTGTTTTTCTTTATTTAAACATTAAATTCTCCGACGATTCGCCACACTCTTGTGGCTTCTTCAGGGAGTTTCCTTTCCTATATTCATACACATATGTATACACAAGATTAAAATTATTTTGGTTACAACTCAAAATTATTATATCTACTTACAATAAAATGTTATGTTATTGACATATATTATCCTTTAAAATTCTAAGCTTTCGATTGTTTTTCTTCTTTAAAATTTCTTTCATTATGTTTATCCTATAGTGGACGTATACAACTAAATAACTACGCTGTACACAAATTTCGTTTGGTCCACGTCTTCCTTTCTGTTAACTGTGTCCTTTGTATATTTTTGAATATATAAGCTTTCTAATTTTCACATTTTTGTTTCTCTCTTTGTCTAAAATTTTAACGTTGTTTAAGTTTGGCTTGTGCCCCTTCTCCTTTATGTGTTGTGCGAGAGCTGTGCTTAGTTTTCCTTTCTTTATGTCTTTACTATGCTCAGAGATCCTTGTTTCAAGCGCTCTCTTTGTTGTACCTATATATTCCTTTTCATACGGCGCTTTTTCATTGTACTCACACGTATTTTTGTATATGACATTTCCTTGTTATTCTTCAGTGATTTTATCTTTTGTTTGACTGAAAATTGTCTTGAGTGTCATATATGGTTTGTATGCAATTTTAAGAGTGTCGTCATTATGTATTAAATCTCTTATTCTCTTTCTCTGTCAATTATTTTATGTAGGGAATGCTGAAATATCTATTGGTCGTATGCAAAATTGTTTTGCTGGTCTGATTATTTCTGTGTTCATTAATTAAGTTGTTAATCAATTTTTTGGAGAAATTATTCATTTTTAGTGTGTTTTCCACTACTTTCATCTTCTCATCCAAATATTTTTCGTCCGTTTGATCTTGTACTCTTCTTATTAAGTTCTTAGCCGTGTTAATTTTTTGGTTCATCGGTTGTGTATCTAGGTAGTTTATCATCCTTCCTGATGCTATAGATTTGCGATACCATGTTTGACTGAAAATTGTCTTGAGTGTCATATATGGTTTGTATGCAATTTTAAGAGTGTCGTCATTATGTATTAAATCTCTTATTCTCCTTCTCTCTGTCAATTATTTTATGTAGGGAATGCTGAAATATCTAGACTGTTTTGTTGGTCTGTTTATTCGTTTTATGGTTGTATTCATTATTTAAGTTGGTAATCAATTTTTTTGAAATGTTATTCATTTTTAGTGTGTTTTCCACTAATTTCACCGTCTCATCCAAATATTTTTCGTCCGTTGGATCTTGTACTCTTCTTATTAAGTTCTTAGCCGTATTGATTTTTTGGTATATCGGTTGGGTAGATAAATAGTTTATCATCCTTCCTGACGCTATAGGTTTGCGATACCATGCTGTCTCCAAATTTCCATTGTTTCTGTGTATTGTAATATCCCGGTATTCTAAGCAAGCATTGTTTTCCTTCTCTACAGTGAATTTTATCTTGTTGTGGTAATTGTTCAACTTTTTCATGATTTTAGCTTCGTCCTTTAGTTTTATGATACCAAACAAATCGTCCACATATTTTATAATGCCTTTTATAAAGATATTCTGTTCTTTTACTTCCTCGAGTACATTATCAAGTAATTGGTCCAGAACTAAATTTGCTATTGTTGGTGACAGCGGGTTTCCCATTGCCATACAATAAGTTTCATAATATGTTTTACCTTCATATTTTAGGTAATTATTATCTATTAATAAAAATTTTAAATTTTTAGAAATTCTCTTGTGGGTATATTGGTGTGCTTCTTCAATTTTTCGTTGCTTTTTCATTGTTATCTTTGTTCTATATATGTGGATAAATTGGTGAATAGCGACACTACATCGAAGGATACCAATATTTCGTCTTCTTCTACTTGTAGTTGTTTGATGCGTTCCTTTACCTCAAACGAGTTTTTTACGTTATATTGTGTGAATACTACATTATTCAGAACCTTTCCTATGTGCTTAGCTAAGTTATGACACAGTAAATCTAAAGAGGAGACTCTGGGTCGTAATGGAATATTAGGTTTATGAATTTTTGATAGCCCATAAATTCTGGGTGCGTTGGAAATATTTGTCGTCAAACTGAGTTTCTGTTCTAAATTTATATACCTTTTTTTGTATATGCCTAAGACCATTTTTGTGTTTATTGTTATTTAGTTTAATCCTTGGGACTTCTCTACATACTCTGTATGTATTTTTATCTTCCAGCAGTTCTTGCATATTTCTCCTTTTAACATTATGACTGTTTTGTTTCCTTTGTCTGATGTTGTAATTATTATCTTGTTTTTACTTTTTTTTAAAAACGTGTCAGTCTTTTTGTATACTTGGAGGATGAATTTCTCTCTGAAGTCGTTATTTCCATTTCTTCTATATATTAAAATTCTGTTGGCTATTTTTGATCGTGTTATAGCTGTTTCTAAGTCGTCCTGTATGCATTAGACCCACTGTTCGACATCTGCTATTAGCTTTATGGTAGAGAATTTTTTGTTACTTATCGGTAGTGTGAATTTTTTTCCCAAAGATAACGACTATCTCATATCTTTCGTGAATCCGATGTTAGTATCAAGAACCAATTGTCATTAATTTCAAATTTAAATTTTTTCCTTTGTATTTCTTTCAGTGGTTATAATTTGTGTAAATGTGACTGTTTGCATTTTTTTACAATGTTTTCATATTTCTCTAATTGTTTTGTTTTGAATAATTTGAACTCTTCTTTTGTAAGGTTTTTCTTTAAATAATTCTCCGCGTGTAAGTTTTTGTTGTATGCTCTCTTAATGTTGATGTTTGTTTGTTTAATCTCAATTTTTAGGATCTGTGAATTTAGCTTTTCTCTCATTCTCTCAATTCTATTTTTTAATGTACGTATGCTCACCAGTGACTTAACATTTGAGGTTGTGTGTGTAATATGGTTAGGGATTATACCAAATTTTTTGTAATTTAAGAGAAAACACAGCCTTTGTTTCTGTTTTCCTAATCTTAGCAGATTCTTCCCTTATTCCTTCGTTGCTTGCATTAAGCGTGTGTTATAATTGAGCTGTATGTGCTTTAATATGTTGTTGTTTTTCATACTGTTTTTTGTTGTGTTTAAATCTCTCATAAGTGTATGCATAATTGATCCAATAGAAAATCAATTGTAATTCTAATTAAAGATGTTAAATTATTGCTTATTTTTGTTCCCTCTCTTTCGGCAGGCCCTCCGAGAATACAGTAATTTTCCTTTTTCGTTAGTAAAAACTAAAGAGACCTTTTTCGATGACATATATATTTTTAGTAACGGGCTGTGAAACAGGCCAATTTTTTGTTTTTCTTTATTTAAACATTAAATTCTCCGACGATTCGCCACACTCTTGTGGCTTCTTCAGGGAGTTTCCTTTCCTATATTCATACACATATGTATACACAAGATTAAAATTATTTTGGTTACAACTCAAAATTATTATATCTACTTACAATAAAATGTTATGTTATTGACATATATTATCCTTTAAAATTCTAAGCTTTCGATTGTTTTTCTTCTTTAAAATTTCTTTCATTATGTTTATCCTATAGTGGACGTATACAACTAAATAACTACGCTGTACACAAATTTCGTTTGGTCCACGTCTTCCTTTCTGTTAACTGTGTCCTTTGTATATTTTTGAATATATAAGCTTTCTAATTTTCACATTTTTGTTTCTCTCTTTGTCTAAAATTTTAACGTTGTTTAAGTTTGGCTTGTGCCCCTTCTCCTTTATGTGTTGTGCGAGAGCTGTGCTTAGTTTTCCTTTCTTTATGTCTTTACTATGCTCAGAGATCCTTGTTTCAAGCGCTCTCTTTGTTGTACCTATATATTCCTTTTCATACGGCGCTTTTTCATTGTACTCACACGTATTTTTGTATATGACATTTCCTTGTTATTCTTCAGTGATTTTATCTTTTGTTTGACTGAAAATTGTCTTGAGTGTCATATATGGTTTGTATGCAATTTTAAGAGTGTCGTCATTATGTATTAAATCTCTTATTCTCTTTCTCTGTCAATTATTTTATGTAGGGAATGCTGAAATATCTATTGGTCGTATGCAAAATTGTTTTGCTGGTCTGATTATTTCTGTGTTCATTAATTAAGTTGTTAATCAATTTTTTGGAGAAATTATTCATTTTTAGTGTGTTTTCCACTACTTTCATCTTCTCATCCAAATATTTTTCGTCCGTTTGATCTTGTACTCTTCTTATTAAGTTCTTAGCCGTGTTAATTTTTTGGTTCATCGGTTGTGTATCTAGGTAGTTTATCATCCTTCCTGATGCTATAGATTTGCGATACCATGTTTGACTGAAAATTGTCTTGAGTGTCATATATGGTTTGTATGCAATTTTAAGAGTGTCGTCATTATGTATTAAATCTCTTATTCTCCTTCTCTCTGTCAATTATTTTATGTAGGGAATGCTGAAATATCTAGACTGTTTTGTTGGTCTGTTTATTCGTTTTATGGTTGTATTCATTATTTAAGTTGGTAATCAATTTTTTTGAAATGTTATTCATTTTTAGTGTGTTTTCCACTAATTTCACCGTCTCATCCAAATATTTTTCGTCCGTTGGATCTTGTACTCTTCTTATTAAGTTCTTAGCCGTATTGATTTTTTGGTATATCGGTTGGGTAGATAAATAGTTTATCATCCTTCCTGACGCTATAGGTTTGCGATACCATGCTGTCTCCAAATTTCCATTGTTTCTGTGTATTGTAATATCCCGGTATTCTAAGCAAGCATTGTTTTCCTTCTCTACAGTGAATTTTATCTTGTTGTGGTAATTGTTCAACTTTTTCATGATTTTAGCTTCGTCCTTTAGTTTTATGATACCAAACAAATCGTCCACATATTTTATAATGCCTTTTATAAAGATATTCTGTTCTTTTACTTCCTCGAGTACATCATCAAGTAATTGGTCCAGAACTAAATTTGCTATTGTTGGTGACAGCGGGTTTCCCATTGCCATACAATAAGTTTCATAATATGTTTTACCTTCATATTTTAGGTAATTATTATCTATTAATAAAAATTTTAAATTTTTAGAAATTCTCTTGTGGGTATATTGGTGTGCTTCTTCAATTTTTCGTTGCTTTTTCATTGTTATCTTTGTTCTATATATGTGGATAAATTGGTGAATAGCGACACTACATCGAAGGATACCAATATTTCGTCTTCTTCTACTTGTAGTTGTTTGATGCGTTCCTTTACCTCAAACGAGTTTTTTACGTTATATTGTGTGAATACTACATTATTCAGAACCTTTCCTATGTGCTTAGCTAAGTTATGACACAGTAAATCTAAAGAGGAGACTCTGGGTCGTAATGGAATATTAGGTTTATGAATTTTTGATAGCCCATAAATTCTGGGTGCGTTGGAAATATTTGTCGTCAAACTGAGTTTCTGTTCTAAATTTATATACCTTTTTTTGTATATGTCTAAGACCATTTTAGTGTTTATTGTTATTTAGTTTAATCCTTTGGACTTCTCTACATACTCTGTATGTATTTTTATCTTCCAGCAGTTCTTGCATATTTCTCCTTTTAACATTATGACTGTTTTGTTTCCTTTGTATGATGTTGTAATTATTATCTTGTTTTTACTTTTTTTTAAAAACGTGTCAGTCTTTTTGTATACTTGGAGGATGAATTTCTCTCTCAAGTCGTTATTTCCATTTCTGCTATATATTAAAATTCTGTTGGCTATTTTTGATCGTGTTATAGCTGTTTCTAAGTCGTCCTGTATGCATTAGACCCACTGTTCGACATCTGCTATTAGCTTTATGGTAGAGAATTTTTTGTTACTTATCGGTAGTGTGAATTTTTTTCCCAAAGATAACGACTATCTCATATCTTTCGTGAATCCGATGTTAGTATCAAGAACCAATTGTCATTAATTTCAAATTTAAATTTTTTCCTTTGTATTTCTTTCAGTGGTTATAATTTGTGTAAATGTGACTGTTTGCATTTTTTTACAATGTTTTCATATTTCTCTAATTGTTTTGTTTTGAATAATTTGAACTCTTCTTTTGTAAGGTTTTTCTTTAAATAATTCTCCGCGTGTAAGTTTTTGTTGTATGCTCTCTTAATGTTGATGTTTGTTTGTTTAATCTCAATTTTTAGGATCTGTGAATTTAGCTTTTCTCTCATTCTCTCAATTCTATTTTTTAATGTACGTATGCTCACCAGTGACTTAACATTTGAGGTTGTGTGTGTAATATGGTTAGGGATTATACCAAATTTTTTGTAATTTAAGAGAAAACACAGCCTTTGTTTCTGTTTTCCTAATCTTAGCAGATTCTTCCCTTATTCCTTCGTTGCTTGCATTAAGCGTGTGTTATAATTGAGCTGTATGTGCTTTAATATGTTGTTGTTTTTCATACTGTTTTTTGTTGTGTTTAAATCTCTCATAAGTGTATGCATAATTGATCCAATAGAAAATCAATTGTAATTCTAATTAAAGATGTTAAATTATTGCTTATTTTTGTTCCCTCTCTTTCGGCAGGCCCTCCGAGAATACAGTAATTTTCCTTTTTCGTTAGTAAAAACTAAAGAGACCTTTTTCGATGACATATATATTTTTAGTAACGGGCTGTGAAACAGGCCAATTTTTTGTTTTTCTTTATTTAAACATTAAATTCTCCGACGATTCGCCACACTCTTGTGGCTTCTTCAGGGAGTTTCCTTTCCTATATTCATACACATATGTATACACAAGATTAAAATTATTTTGGTTACAACTCAAAATTATTATATCTACTTACAATAAAATGTTATGTTATTGACATATATTATCCTTTAAAATTCTAAGCTTTCGATTGTTTTTCTTCTTTAAAGTTTCTTTCATTATGTTTATCCTATAGTGGACGTATACAACTAAATAACTACGCTGTACACAAATTTCGTTTGGTCCACGTCTTCCTTTCTGTTAACTGTGTCCTTTGTATATTTTTGAATATATAAGCTTTCTAATTTTCACATTTTTGTTTCTCTCTTTGTCTAAAATTTTAACGTTGTTTAAGTTTGGCTTGTGCCCCTTCTCCTTTATGTGTTGTGCGAGAGCTGTGCTTAGTTTTCCTTTCTTTATGTCTTTACTATGCTCAGAGATCCTTGTTTCAAGCGCTCTCTTTGTTGTACCTATATATTCCTTTTCACACGGCGCTTTTTCATTGTACTCACACGTATTTTTGTATATGACATTTCCTTGTTATTCTTCAGTGATTTTATCTTTTGTTTGACTGAAAATTGTCTTGAGTGTCATATATGGTTTGTATGCAATTTTAAGAGTGTCGTCATTATGTATTAAATCTCTTATTCTCTTTCTCTGTCAATTATTTTATGTAGGGAATGCTGAAATATCTATTGGTCGTATGCAAAATTGTTTTGCTGGTCTGATTATTTCTGTGTTCATTAATTAAGTTGTTAATCAATTTTTTGGAGAAATTATTCATTTTTAGTGTGTTTTCCACTACTTTCATCTTCTCATCCAAATATTTTTCGTCCGTTTGATCTTGTACTCTTCTTATTAAGTTCTTAGCCGTGTTAATTTTTTGGTTCATCGGTTGTGTATCTAGGTAGTTTATCATCCTTCCTGATGCTATAGATTTGCGATACCATGCTGTCTCCAAATTTCCATTGTTTCTGTGTATTGTAATATCCAGATATTCTAAGCAAGCATTGTTTTCCTTCTCTATAGTGAATTTTATCTTGTTGTGGTAATTGTTCAACTTTTTCGTGATTTTAGCTTCGTTATTTAGTTTTATGATACCAAACAAATCGTCCATATATTTTATAATGCCTTTTATAAAGATATTCTGTTTTTTTACTTCCTCGAGTACATCATCAAGTAATTGGTCCAGAACTAAATTTGCTATTGTTGGTGACAGCGGGTTTCCCATTGCCATACAATAAGTTTCATAATATGTTTTACCTTCATATTTTAGGTAATTATTATCTATTAATAAAAATTTTAAATTTTTAGAAATTCTCTTGTGGGTATATTGGTGTGCTTCTTCAATTTTTCGTTGCTTTTTCATTGTTATCTTTGTTCTATATATGTGGATAAATTGGTGAATAGCGACACTACATCGAAGGATACCAAGATTTCATCACTTTTCTTAAAATGTGCAAAAACGTAATTAATGCAAAAGGCATAACGGTGCAGAAATTCTTCACGGTACCCAAGCACATAACTTGTAATATATAGAAAACAATAAGATTGGAAAATTACGGTATTCCTCTTATATACTTTAACAATATTGCTTAAGCATAGCTTTGCTATGTATGAAATTGTCATTCTTGGATCTAACGTTGTTACACATAGTTTAGTGCGTGGATTTTTTTTTCTTTTGGGTTTGCTTGTTGGGAAAAAAAAATAAAGTTAAACAAAGGCGGTTTTAATGTGTTTAATTAAATTAAAGAATTTTGTTTTAAATAAAAAATAAAATAAAATAAAATATAGGAGGCTTTTTGGAAAACGTCCGAAAGTCCCACCTAATAACTAGGGATTGGTTCCGCCATCCTTCGATCGACGTAAAAGAAACTTTCAATAGGAGGAAAAAAATTTAGAAGTTGATTGGGAGCGTGTATTTTATTTTCAAGTAAATGGGTAATTGAGCAAAACTCAAAAACAACTACCATTGGCTGTGCGTGTGCAATAATTAAACGATACGCAATAGTGATCATATTGCAATTAGTGATTTACAAAAAAAAAAAAAATTTGAATTCAAATAAAATGGGATAGTCCGAGAATATATATATTAAAAAAAAAAAAAAATTAAATAAAATAACAAATAAATAAAAAATTGAAAAATCGGAAGTATAAAAAAAAAAACACACACTCCGAGGTACTTAGAGAGGGTAGAGGATGAGGTCAAGGCACGTAAACAGCGGCCGCGTGAATCATTTAAAGATTTTGTTTTGGATATTCAGGCCAAAATGAGGTATACGTTAATGAACGAGGAGGAGAAATTAAACAGGATATACCGCAACGCTCAACCCCATTACCTCCGCTACATTCGTCGCCACGATTTCAAAAATCTGGCGGGATTATTAGAGTTGGCAGGGGATTACGAGTGCATCCTAGACGTTACACCTCGAATGCCACCCCCTCGTGAAAATCATCGGCTGGCGAATGACCTCCCGAAGGACAAGTGTAATCCCCAAACAGCATGCCACCGTTGCGCGGAGGATGGCCATTTCGCTCGTGAATGTAAAAACCCCCGCAAACTGTTTTGTTGGGATTGCGGACGTATGGGAATCCGCACAAACGATTGTTGTCGCCGCCGACAAATACGGGGAAACGCCAATGGGGCCCGAGCTCAACGAGGAGTGGCCGGGTCCCCACAACAAACCCCTACGTCTCAAAAGAGTATTTAAATGTCCAGGAGAACCGATTAACCGCCACCGTTCGTATAAATGGAATCGAAGTTTCGGCTATTGTCGATACTGGGGCATCAAGTTGTTTCCTCAGTGAGGAGTATGCACGACAATGTGGTAATTCGGACATACGGGAGGGCGGTGTAAACGAAATAATAGGTTTTAGCTTTCTGGCAGTTTTCCAAGCCACACTCACCTGTGCAGGCGTATCCATCCCATTTAACCAGCCCTTTCGCAGTGGGCGAAAATAATAAAAAACAGATAGAAGTTGTTTGTCCGTGAATTAGCAAGCGCATCACGGAGATACAGAATCAACCAGAAAAATATCCGGTCTACGCCATCATAGAGGGTCAACTTTACCGACATTTTTGTACGTTTCACGAGGACGATGAAGTCTCGTGGAAATTGTGCATCCCAACGAACATGAGACGCCAAGTAATCAGCGAAAACCATGACCAACCTGCCGCAGGCCATCTGGGGGTCCGCAAAACGATAGCTCGTCTGGTAAACCGTTATTACTGGCCTGGGATGGCGAGGGATGTTAAAAAATACATCCAAAAATGTGAGTCCTGCCAACGCTTTAAAATTGCACAGAGACAACTAGCTGGGGAGATGTTAACTCACGTACCGGATGGGCCACGGTATGTGCCAATTTCGTCGGGCCCCTACCTCGTTCACGTCACGGACATACGACACTTCTGGTCATTGTAGACAAATTCTCTGAATGGGTGGAATTGACTCCCATGCGTAAGGCTACCGCTGAAGGGGTGTTGAAAGTTTTCAGGGAAAAAAGTCGTGGCTAGATATGGAGTTCCCAAAATGTTTATAACCGATAATGCACTCAATTCAAAAGTAAAATCTTAACAAAATATCTGGATGGTATTGGTGTCAAACAACGGTTCACGTTCACACACCACAGGAGAATCCCACCGAGAGGGTAAATCGAACAATTAAAACCATCATCGCACAGTTGACCAATAATGAACATAGACTCTGGGACGAGTACATCCCAGAAGTAATGCTGGCAATAAATTCGAGTGTGGCGGAGTCCACAGGTTTCACTCCTGCTTACTTAACCCAGGAACGGGAACCTCGTCTCCCGAATTCCCTATATGATAAGGTTACTACGGGCACAGGAGCTGGAGGAAGTAATATAGCGCGCAGCGCGAAAATCCTGCAGGATGCATGGAAAGTAGCACATCACAATCTCAGCAATGCCTCGAAAGAGCAGGGTAGGCATTATAATCTACGACGACGCGCTTGGGTACCCAAGGTTGGCGATCGCGTCCTAGTGCGTCAGCATCCACTTTCCTAGGCTATTGACAGTCACGCAGCGAAACTTGCCCCGAAGTTTGATGGTCCATACACTGTTATTAATCTACCGTCAAAGGTCATTACTGAGGTCGAAGGCTTGGGCCACAAACGAACGTGTCATGTGCGGGATCTTAAACCTTACTTCACGTCAAGAGGGCGTTCATTCTCTTAAATACGATCGATACTAACACTAATACATAGAAATACTTCCATCTTTTATTTCACAGGTCCCATGTCAAAAGAACCGAAGAGCCCAAACGGGGAAACCCAGGAGCGGGTGCGAGAGTGGCAACGCTCAGTGTGGGAGGCAATGGCGATGTTCGACTATGGCGAACAGAGCACTTCAAGAGGCGTACGTAATAGGCGCGGAATGTTTCGGGGACAGACGCCCCGGGGACGGTCATATGCGGCTCAAGAGAGAGGTGTCCAGCAGAACGTCTCCATCCCCTCTAGAGGACGTGACCTGTTCTCCATTTACGATTTCCTCAGACAACACCGGGGATTCGGAGGGCGTGAAGACGATACCTGATGCGAAGACACGCGACCCTCAACCAAGTGCCGCGACCCCAGTACCCAGCATAGAAACATCGTTTTTGGACGAAATTTCTGCTTCTTTTTCCCATGGGTTACGTTTGGTCGAAACTGATAAGGGAGGCAGCGTAATTCCACAGGAACATGGGTCCTTGTATTCTGAACAGATTCCGCCACCTCCAATGTTTATCACCAATGAAAACGGGGATACCTGGGGTGCTTTGGAAACACCGTCGCCCATAAAGACTAACCCAATGTCGGCTACACCCCAACCTACACCGACTAAGCGGTATGGGTATGTGGCCTATGAGGTGGAGGACTCGGAGGAGATGGTCTTTAGGGGCCATATCAAATTGGAGCGCACCATGAGGGTGACACCAATATTGCCGCCCGGAAGCTACTGCCGACCCATGAAACCCCAACACTTTATCGAGGCCGCACGCGAGGGTGTACAGGAGGACGTAATGTCACCTACAACATACGACGACAGCAGCTCTCCAACACGCAGGTTTCCTATGCCCCAACAGATTATCGAGGTTGAGGACGGAGGTCTGCAGGAGGACGTAATGTCTCCTGCTACATTGGAGGAAAACAGTTCCCTCGCATGGTCGATGCAGGGACCTCACACGACATCAAGGCTGGGGATGGAAGGAGTCCGGAGGACGTAAAGTCTCCTGTTTCATGCGGAGACGACAAGACAGTTTTTAATGAGCATATGGAGAATACTCCTCCCCAAACCACGCAGCATACGACATACTTGGTGAGAGAATTTGCCCTCTCGGCCAGCAACCACAGTTCACAGGGGTCGTCTCCGGTACTAAAGTGCAATGTGTCTCCGATATCGGATGTTCATCGAAGGATCGAGGAGTTGACAGAGAAGCTTTTGGCGGACAAGGAAGATATCGGTCGGCGTACCTGCCGGGGAATTCCAACTCAAGACGCCATCTCACCACCAAGGCGCACGCCGGAGAAACCGCCTGCTATCAACCGGTTCCGAACTACTTCAGTTGGGTCCACTAGGGAGGACGCAAGAAAGTCGTCCTCCCCAAACTTACAGTATAGAATGACCCAGCATGTACGACAGGGAAAAACGAAAGTACGAACCGAGGAAAATGCCGGAAGACAAGAGACAGCCCTCATTTCGTCATCGGTCGCCACACTGGCAACGTCGTAAGCAAGGCCGACAAAACCAGCCCCAAAAGGATCCACAGCCGGGATCCCCTACCTACAGCGACCAGCGTCAACGGCCGAAGGAATCGCCGCTAAAAAGATTACCCGACCATTACGTTCACCGACATCCGGAACTCCCGGTGACAACACCCCATGGCTGGCACGTAGCGGGAATACCGTCGGTTGTACTACGGCAGCTAGTGCCGCGCATTGAAGAGCTCCTTGAGCAACTGCCAAAGGCGAAAAGGCACAAGCGGCGTTATGACCTCAAAGAGGGTTCATTTAGGGTGGTCGTAGCGCGCAAGGGCAAGGTTACAATATACCAAATTTAGGGGGACGCCACTACCTATCACCGCGGAGGGACGGCTGCCCATTATAATTCTTTTTTTATTTTTCTTTCTGTTAATGTAATATGAATCTGAATTACTGAATTACATAAAATTTTACGTGAATTGTATTTATCCTAGAAGAATGTACTGGTAGTTAAATGTTGAATTATATTTCTTTGGATTAACATATTTAAACTGTTTAAGAAGGGAAAAAAATTTTCAATGCTTATTATCCGAAGGGGGGAGGACGTGTGACGAGGAAAGTCGTCCCTCGTTTTTCCCGTCAACTAATTTCTTAAAAATATAATTATATATATATAAGATAGATAGTAGGAAACTTAGTATTAAAAATAATGTAAATCTGGCTACCACTCGCTGCCACGTCATCGTGTACTGACCGAGTACCGTCAGGACGCGATTCCAATAATTTCTAACGAAAAAAACATCCAGCTTAGCGATGTTAGGAGATTGTTCGTTGCTTCTTTGGCGAGCGGACTGTCAAGGTCATCGGTCGTAAAACAAATCATACAGCTACTGTGAGTGTTGTTTGACTTGGAAAATATAAAGGTACAGGACGAAAGTCTGTATAGTGATATATATAAAGGTGTAGTAGCAAAGGTACAGGACAAAAGTCTGTACACCCCGTTTATATATATAAAGTGTGCGAGCTAGGGTACAGGACGTACCGTCTGTACATTTGTGCTCGGGACAAATAGGACAGGGTGTACAATCAGTTAACAGCAGCGAGTATGGCCAGAGTGGTAGGAGGAAGCATCAAAATATCGAGAGTAGTACATAAATTGCATATGTGAGTGCCGGTATAATTTTAGAGTTATAACAATAAAGATAAAAGAGATATCGGTTATAACAACTAGAACGTTTTCCTTACTTTAAATAAAAAATTAATGGACGAGATACCCTACGCCGACAGCTTCACCCGAGCGTAGCGCAGAAATCTCGTTACACTGTTTTGTTTCCTTTGCCTGATATTGTAATTATTATCTTGTTTTTATTTTTTTTTTTAAACGTGTCAGTCTCTTTGTATACTTGGAGGATGAATTTCTCTCTCAAGTCGTTATTTTCATTTCTCCTTTATATTAAAATTCTGTTTGCTATTTTTGATCGTGTTATAGCTTTTTCTAAGTCGTCCTGTATGCATTAGACCCACTGTTCGACATCTGCTATTAGCTTTATGGTAGAGACTTTTTTGTTATTTACCAGTAGTGCGAATTTTTTTCCCAAAGATAACGACTATCTCATATCTTTCATGAATCCGATGTTAGTGTCGTTAACGAACCAATTGTCATTAATTTCAAATTTAAATTTTTTCCTTTGTATTTCTTTCAGTGGTTATAATTTGTGTAAATGTGACTGTTTGCATTTTTTTACAATGTTTTCATATTTCTCTAATTGTTTTGTTTTGAATAATTTGAACTCTTCTTTTGTAAGGTTTTTCTTTAAATAATTCTCCGCGTGTAAGTTTTTGTTGTATGCTCTCTTAATGTTGATGTTTGTTTGTTTAATCTCAATTTTTAGGATCTGTGAATTTAGCTTTTCTCTCATTCTCTCAATTCTATTTTTGTACGTATGCTCACCAGTGACTTAACATTTGAGGTTGTGTGTGTAATATGGTTAGGGATTATACCAAATTTTTTGTAATTTAAGAGAAAACACAGCCTTTGTTTCTGTTTTCCTAATCTTAGCAGATTCTTCCCTTATTCCTGCTTGCATTAAGCGTGTGTTATAATTGAGCTGTATGTGCTTTAATATGTTGTTGTTTTTCATACTGTTTTTTGTTGTGTTTAAATCTCTCATAAGTGTATGCATAATTGATCCAATAGAAAATCAATTGTAATTCTAATTAAAGATGTTAAATTATTGCTTATTTTTGTTCCCTCTCTTTCGGCAGGCCCTCCGAGAATACAGTAATTTTCCTTTTTCGTTAGTAAAAACTAAAGAGACCTTTTTCGATGACATATATATTTTTAGTAACGGGCTGTGAAACAGGCCAATTTTTTGTTTTTCTTTATTTAAACATTAAATTCTCCGACGATTCGCCACACTCTTGTGGCTTCTTCAGGGAGTTTCCTTTCCTACCGTCGGTTGTACTACGGCAGCTAGTGCCGCGCATTGAAGAGCTCCTTGAGCAACTGCCAAAGGCGAAAAGGCACAAGCGGCGTTATGACCTCAAAGAGGGTTCATTTAGGGTGGTCGTAGCGCGCAAGGGCAAGGTTACAATATACCAAATTTAGGGGGACGCCACTACCTATCACCACGGAGGGACGGCTGCCCATTATAATTCTTTTTTTATTTTTCTTTCTGTTAATGTAATATGAATCTGAATTACTGAATTACATAAAATTTTACGTGAATTGTATTTATCCTAGAAGAATGTACTGGTAGTTAAATGTTGAATTATATTTCTTTGGATTAACATATTTAAACTGTTTAAGAAGGGAAAAAAATTTTCAATGCTTATTATCCGAAGGGGGGAGGACGTGTGACGAGGAAAGTCGTCCCTCGTTTTTCCCGTCAACTAATTTCTTAAAAATATAATTATATATATATAAGATAGATAGTAGGAAACTTAGTATTAAATATAATGTAAATCTGGCTACCACTCGCTGCCACGTCATCGTGTACTGACCGAGTACCGTCAGGACGCGATTCCAATAATTTCTAACGAAAAAAACATCCAGCTTAGCGATGTTAGGAGATTGTTCGTTGCTTCTTTGGCGAGCGGACTGTCAAGGTCATCGGTCGTAAAACAAATCATACAGCTACTGTGAGTGTTGTTTGACTTGGAAAATATAAAGGTACAGGACGAAAGTCTGTATAGTGATATATATAAAGGTGTAGTAGCAAAGGTACAGGACAAAAGTCTGTACACCCCGTTTATATATATAAAGTGTGCGAGCTAGGGTACAGGACGTACCGTCTGTACATTTGTGCTCGGGACAAATAGGACAGGGTGTACAATCAGTTAACAGCAGCGAGTATGGCCAGAGTGGTAGGAGGAAGCATCAAAATATCGAGAGTAGTACATAAATTGCATATGTGAGTGCCGGTATAATTTTAGAGTTATAACAATAAAGATAAAAGAGATATCGGTTATAACAACTAGAACGTTTTCCTTACTTTAAATAAAAAATTAATGGACGAGATACCCTACGCCGACAGCTTCACCCGAGCGTAGCGGAGAAATCTCGTTACACTGTTTTGTTTCCTTTGTCTGATATTGTAATTATTATCTTGTTTTTATTTTTTTTTTAAAACGTGTCAGTCTCTTTGTATACTTGGAGGATGAATTTCTCTCTCAAGTCGTTATTTTCATTTCTCCTTTATATTAAAATTCTGTTTGCTATTTTTGATCGTGTTATAGCTTTTTCTAAGTCGTCCTGTATGCATTAGACCCACTGTTCGACATCTGCTATTAGCTTTATGGTAGAGACTTTTTTGTTATTTACCAGTAGTGCGAATTTTTTTCCCAAAGATAACGACTATCTCATATCTTTCATGAATCCGATGTTAGTGTCGTTAACGAACCAATTGTCATTAATTTCAAATTTAAATTTTTTCCTTTGTATTTCTTTCAGTGGTTATAATTTGTGTAAATGTGACTGTTTGCATTTTTTTACAATGTTTTCATATTTCTCTAATTGTTTTGTTTTGAATAATTTGAACTCTTCTTTTGTAAGGTTTTTCTTTAAATAATTCTCCGCGTGTAAGTTTTTGTTGTATGCTCTCTTAATGTTGATGTTTGTTTGTTTAATCTCAATTTTTAGGATCTGTGAATTTAGCTTTTCTCTCATTCTCTCAATTCTATTTTTTAATGTACGTATGCTCACCAGTGACTTAACATTTGAGGTTGTGTGTGTAATATGGTTAGGGATTATACCAAATTTTTTGTAATTTAAGAGAAAACACGGCCTTTGTTTCTGTTTTCCTAATCTTAGCAGATTCTTCCCTTATTCCTGCTTGCATTAAGCGTGTGTTATAATTGAGCTGTATGTGCTTTAATATGTTGTTGTTTTTCATACTGTTTTTTGTTGTGTTTAAATCTCTCATAAGTGTATGCATAATTGATCCAATAGAAAATCAATTGTAATTCTAATTAAAGATGTTAAATTATTGCTTATTTTTGTTCCCTCTCTTTCGGCAGGCCCTCCGAGAATACAGTAATTTTCCTTTTTCGTTAGTAAAAACTAAAGAGACCTTTTTCGATGACATATATATTTTTAGTAACGGGCTGTGAAACAGGCCAATTTTTTGTTTTTCTTTATTTAAACATTAAATTCTCCGACGATTCGCCACACTCTTGTGGCTTCTTCAGGGAGTTTCCTTTCCTATATTCATACACATATGTATACACAAGATTAAAATTATTTTGGTTACAACTCAAAATTATTATATCTACTTACAATAAAATGTTATGTTATTGACATATATTATCCTTTAAAATTCTAAGCTTTCGATTGTTTTTCTTCTTTAAAATTTCTTTCATTATGTTTATGCTAAAAATTGTATACGTCCACTAAATAACTACGCTGTACACAAATTTCGTTTGGTCCACGTCTTCCTTTCTGTTAACTGTGTCCTTTGTATATTTTTGAATATATAAGCTTTCTAATGTAAGCCTTACATTTTTGTTTCTCTCTTTGTCTAAAATTTTAACGTTGTTTAAGTTTGGCTTGTGCCCCTTCTCCTTTATGTGTTGTGCGAGAGCTGTGCTTAGTTTTCCTTTCTTTATGTCTTTACTATGCTCAGAGATCCTTGTTTCAAGCGCTCTCTTTGTTGTACCTATATATTCCTTTTCACACGGCGCTTTTTCATTGTACTCACACGTATTTTTGTATATGACATTTCCTTGTTATTCTTCAGTGATTTTATCTTTTGTTTGACTGAAAATTGTCTTGAGTGTCATATATGGTTTGTATGCAATTTTAAGAGTGTCGTCATTATGTATTAAATCTCTTATTCTCTTTCTCTGTCAATTATTTTATGTAGGGAATGCTGAAATATCTATTGGTCGTATGCAAAATTGTTTTGTTGGTCTGATTATTTCTGTGTTCATTAATTAAGTTGTTAATCAATTTTTTGGAGAAATTATTCATTTTTAGTGTGTTTTCCACTACTTTCATCTTCTCATCCAAATATTTTTCGTCCGTTTGATCTTGTACTCTTCTTATTAAGTTCTTAGCCGTGTTAATTTTTTGGTTCATCGGTTGTGTAGCTAGGTAGTTTATCATCCTTCCTGATGCTATAGATTTGCGATACAATGCTGTCTCCAAATTTCCATTGTTTCTGTGTATTGTAATATCCAGGTATTCTAAGCAAGCATTGTTTTCCTTCTCTATAGTGAATTTTATCTTGTTGTGGTAATTGTTCAACTTTTTCATGATTTTAGCTTCGTCCTTTAGTTTTATGATACCAAACAAATCGTCCACATATTTTATAATGCCTTTTATAAAGATATTCTGTTCTTTTACTTCCTCGAGTACATCATCAAGTAATTGGTCCAGAACTAAATTTGCTATTGTTGGTGACAGCGGGTTTCCCATTGCCATACAATAAGTTTCATAATATGTTTTACCTTCATAATTTAGGTAATTATTATCTATTAATAAAAATTTTAAATTTTTAGAAATTCTCTTGTGGGTATATTGGTGTGCTTCTTCAATTTTTCGTTGCTTTTTCATTGTTATCTTTGTTCTATATATGTGAATAAATTGGTGAATAGCGACTCTACATCGAAGGATACCAAGATTTCGTCTTCTTCTACTTGTAGTTGTTTGATGCGTTCCTTTACCTCAAACGAGTTTTTTACGTTATATTGTGTGAATACTACATTAATCAGAACCTTTCCTATGTGCTTAGCTAAGTTATAACTCTGCAAATCTAAAGAGGAGACTATGGGTCGTAATGGAATATTAGGTTTATGAATTTTTGATAGCCCATATATTCTGGGTGCGTTGGAAATATTTGTCGTCAAACTGAGTTTCTGTTCTAAATTTATATACCTTTTTTTGTATATGTCTAAGACCATTTTTGTGTTTATTGTTATTTAGTTTATTCCTTGGGACTTCTCTACATACTCTGTATGTATTTTTATCTTCCAGCAGTTCTTGCATATTTCTCCTTTTAACATTACGACTGTTTTGTTTCCTTTGTCTGATGTTGTAATTATTATCTTGTTTTTATTTTTTTTTTAAAACGTGTCAGTCTCTTTGTATACTTGGAGGATGAATTTCTCTCTCAAGTCGTTATTTTCATTTCTCCTATATATTAAAATTCTATTGGCTATTTTTGATCGTGTTATAGCTGTTTCTAAGTCATCCTGTATGCATTAGACACACTGTTCGACATCTGCTATTAGCTTTATGGTAGAGACTTTTTTGTTATTTATCAGTAGTGCGAATTTTTTTCCCAAAGATAACGACTATCTCATATCTTTCGTGAATCCGATGTTAGTGTCGTTAACGAACCAATTGTCATTAATTTCAAATTTAAATTTTTTCCTTTGTATTTCCTTCAGTGGTTATAATTTGTGTAAATGTGACTGTTTGCATTTTTTTACAATGTTTTCATATTTCTCTAATTGTTTTGTTTTGAATAATTTGAACTCTTCTTTTGTAAGGTTTTTCTTTAAATAATTCTCCGCGTGTAAGTTTTTGTTGTATGCTCTCTTAATGTTGATGTTTGTTTGTTTAATCTCAATTTTTAGGATCTGTGAATTTAGCTTTTCTCTCATTCTCTCAATTCTATTTTTTAATGTACGTATGCTCACCAGTGACATAACATTTGAGGTTGTGTGTATAATATGGTTAGGGGTTATACCAAATTTTTTGCAATTTAAGAGAAAACACAGCCTTTGTTTCTGTTTTCCTAATCTTAGCAGATTCTTCCCTTATTCCTTCGTTGCTTGCATTAAGCGTGTGTTATAATTGAGCTGTATGTGCTTTAATATGTTGTTGTTTTTCATACTGTTTTTTGTTATGTTTAAATCTCTCATAAGTGTATGCATAATTGATCCAATAGAAAATCAATTGTAATTCTAATTAAAGATGTTAAATTATTGCTTATTTTTGTTCCTTCTCTTTCGGCAGGCCCTCCGAGAATACAGTAATTTTCCTTTTTCGTTCGGCCAATTTTTTGTTTTTCTTTATTTAAACATTAAATTCTCCGACGATTCGCCACACTCTTGTGGCTTCTTCAGGGAGTTTCCTTTCCTACATTCATACACATATGTATACACAAGATTAAAATTATTTTGGTTACAACTCAAAATTATTATATCTACTTACAATAAAATGTTATTTTATTGACATATATTATTCTTTAAAATTCTAAGCTTTCGATTGTTTTTCTTCTTTAAAATTTCTTTCATTATATTTATGCTAAAAATTGTATACGTCCACTAAATAACTACGCTGTACACAAATTTCGTTTGGTCCACGTCTTCCTTTCTGTTAACTGTGTCCTTTGTATATTTTTGAATATATAAGCTTTCTAATGTAAGCTTTACATTTTTGTTTCTCTCTTTGTCTAAAATTTTAACGTTGTTTAAGTTTGGCTTGTGCCCCTTCTCCTTTATGTGTTGTGCGAGAGCTGTGCTTAGTTTTCCTTTCTTTATGTCTTTACTATGCTCAGAGATCCTTGTTTCAAGCGCTCTCTTTGTTGTTCCTATATATTCCTTTTCACACGGCGCTTTTTCATTGTACTCACACGTATTTTTGTATATGACATTTCCTTGTTATTCTTCAGTGATTTTATCTTTTGTTTGACTCGAAATTGTGTTGAGTGTCATATATGGTTTGTATGCAATTTTAAGAGTGTCGTCATTATGTATTAAATCTCTTATTCTCTTTCTCTCTGTCAATTTTTGAATGTAGGGAATGCTGAAATATCTATTGGTCGTATGCAAAATTGTTTTGTTGGTCTGATTATTTCTGTGTTCATTAATTAAGTTGTTAATCAATTTTTTGGAGAAATTATTCATTTTTAGTGTGTTTTCCACTACTTTCATCTTCTCATCCAAATATTTTTCGTCCGTTACATCTTGTACTCTTCTTATTAAGTTCTTAGCCGTATTGATTTTTTGGTACATCGGTTGGGTAGATAAGTAGTTTATCATCCTTCCTGATGCTATAGATTTGCGATACCATGCTGTCTCCAAATTTCCATTGTTTCTGTGTATTGTAATATCCAGGTATTCTAAGCAAGCATTGTTTTCCTTCTCTATAGTGAAATTTATCTTGTTGTGGTAATTGTTCAACATTGCATGAATTTAGCTTCGTCCTTTAGTTTTATGATACCAAACAAATCGTTCACATATTTTATAATGCCTTTTATAAATATATTCTGTTCTTTTAGTTCCTCGAGTACATTATCCAGTAATTTGTCCAGAACTAAATTTGCTATTTTTGGTGACAGTGGCATACCATAAGATCATATTATGTTTTACCTTCATATTTTAGGTAATTATTATCTATTTAAAAAAAATTTTTAATTTTTAGAAATTCTCCTGTGGATATATTGGTGTGCTTCGTCAATTTTTCCCACTTTTCCATTATTATCTTTGTTGGTATATATGTGGATAAATTGGTGTCTTCTTCTACTTGTAGTTAGTTACGAGTTAGTTTTTACTAACGAAAAAGGAAAAGAGTTTTAATTTTTATCCTTCAAGTTACTCTAAGCCTTGCACTTGCAATCTATGTTTCTGATCCAAAACAATAGGACCGGTACGTATCATAAGAAAAAAAATTTGAAAGTAAAAATATATAGCAAAAAAGCTCATTATAATAAAGCAACAACAACTTTAATAGTAGTAAACAAAGAAATAAACCAATTTGATTTATTATGAATAAACCACCTGATTCAGATCGACGATGCCTTCATCAATTAATATGTTCCCTAAGGAATAATTCAATTAAAAAATTAAAAGAAAATTTCACAAAAAGACAACTTTATTGTGCACTTAAGTACAGAGTTACCAACAACTATCAAATCAATATAATTTGTGTAGTAAAGTCCATTTCGTGAATTGGCATATAAATAGATTTAATTTTTTTTATAAACACATTGCACATGGATTTATTGACTTAACTACAATTAAAGATAATTAAAATTAAAATTAATTATTTAAATACAGTCCAATGCAACAATTAAAATAAATAATGTGGTCTAAAAAACACTTGAAACAAATTGACGAATCCATGCCAAAACGTTTAGCATACATGTACTTCGCTCAACATGCTCATGTATAAATGAAGAATTAAAAGTTTTAGAACAAGTTGAGGCATTGGATGATGATAATATTACAATACAAAAAGAAATTTTCTAAAAAAAAAAAAATTAGTACGGTTAAAAAACAATTACGATAAGCTGAAACTGAGGCTGTGTCAAAATATGCGATTGATGAACTGCAAGAATACATATTAAACTACAAGAACTCAAGCGAAATGTGATGCTTTGGTAAGTAAAAAACAATCTTTAAATACTAAAGCCGATCTAATTAGAAGTACTGAACTCAAGCGAAATGTGATGCTTTGGTAAGTAAAAAACAATCTTTAAATACTAAAGCCGATCTAATTAGAAGTATTTTTCCTTCATGCTCTGTAAAATCAAATCAAATCGTCCAAATTATCACGAGTGGCCGAGTAAATACAAATGCATACTGAAAATCCGAAGACTATTTAGACACCCAAAATAACTCTCAAAATTCAATAACTAATTTGTTAGCTCGTCAATCTAATAACTACAAAATTCTTGAATTTGATGGTTCGTCATCATTTGCTTGGCGCCATTTTCTAGCGCAATTTAATTCAACTAGTAAAGAATGTGGTTTCTAGGCTGAAGAAGATGTTTTACGATTAAATACAGCTCTAAAAGGAGCTGTACGCAAAAAAGTTGAAATGCTATTGATTCCTGCAAAAGAACCATCGAAAATATCATCATTTTTAAATAACAAATTAGGCGGCAATGAAAGTGATGTTAAAGAACTTACCGATTTTCGTCAGAATAATTGCGTTGTACAAAACACCAACTCAGCTTTAGAATTTATTGAATGCAGATTCATATATGAAAAAATTGCTGGCAATAGTTATCGAAAAATTAGACGAGATATATATCAGAGAATGGGATTCTTTTTTAAATGAAAAAAATGTTACAGCAACAGAATGCAGTTTTGATTTGTTTGCAACATTTACATTTACATGTTTTCAATAAAATTAGAGAAATCGACTCTGCATCAAATGAAAGTTTATCATTACAGTGTGAAACGTTAAAAAATCTAAATCGATATGTTTTGTTTGTGGTGAAGAAAAACATTGCTTAGAAAAATGTAACGTATTTATAAAAGCAGATACAAAAAAACGGTGGGATTACGCAAATAAAAGCAAAGCTTGCTATTCTTGCTTAAAATTTCACAAAGGTTCCTGCAATAAAAGAGAAATGTGCAAAACAGATATCTGTGAGAAATTTCACCATCATATGCTACATAAACATTAAGTAAATAGCATCTTACTATGAAAGCACTTACAGGGTGTGTGGAAGAGTCTACCAGAGGTTGTTTTATTAAAAATGCTGCCAATTGTAGTGCATGGCCCAACAAATTCTATGAAAGTCTTTGCCTTCTTAGATGAAGGTAGCACTGTTATTATAATGGATCAAGATGTGACTAAAAAAGTTGGTATACGTGGAACGAAAGATCCATTGTGCATTAACTGGACAGGTGACATATACATCAGATACGAAACATTTGCAGATGTATCAAACTTTAACATTAAAGGTAATAAAGGCAAGCAGTATACTTTAAATAACGTGTATATAGTAAAAGATTTGATTTTACCTATCAAGAGTTAATTAAGAAATATGAATATCTTAATATGGTCAATTTAGACGAAATAAAAGATGTGAAACCATCTATTTTAATTGGGCAACAACATGCAAACTACATAACAACACAAGCTGTTATAAAACCAGATAAAAATGGGCCCATGTTGTCAAAGACAAAGCTTGGCTGGGTACTACATGGCCCAACTGAAGGAACGCTTTATAACAAAAATTTTGTGTGCTGCCAAATTGAATATGATAATTTGCAACAGATGGTTAAAAGACAATTTACTTTAGAAAATGTGTGTATAAATAAATTACACCGTGATACCCGTTTGGCTAAGGCTTATCATCAAGAAATACAAACATTATTTACAAATGGTTATGCGCGTAAACTTCCGAACAATGATGTACTCAACTCTCCAAAATTATGGTTTTTTCCACATTTTGCTGTTGTCAATCCAAATAAACCAGGAAAGGTGAAGGTAGTGTTTGATGCAGCATCTGAGTGTAATAACACGTCGCTAAACAAGAATCTGCTTAGTGGGCCAGATTGGTTAACTTCGATTGTTTGAATAGCAGACAATGATACAACTGCACAATGCTTTTTATAGAGAGATTTAGATAAAAATGAAAATCCAACTGTATATCAAATGAAATCAATGCTGTATGGAACGTGCTGTTCACCATTGCTAAAAATTATAATGCAAAACTTTATGAAGAAACTGAACCTGTTAAAGCTCAAATCATTATGTCGATGACTACTTAGAATCTAAACCATAAATGCCGTAATTAATATTCATAAAAAGCTGCCTTCAATAAACGAAACTTTATACCAAATTTTGGAGAAGCATTAAACAAAATCCCACAAGAGGCAGTTTCTACAGGTTCCATGATAATGAAATGTTGTGCAACGCAAAGAAACGTGTTTTTTCATTTTCACTTAATGCTAGACATAATGTTGATATTAATCTATTGAATGACAAAATACCTCAAACAAAACGAAAACTTCTATCAGCTGTAAATTCCATTTATGATCCTTTAAGCTCGGTCACACCATTGCCAATTAAAGGACGGATTTTAATGCGGGAAGTCTGGGAGGCTGGTATTCATTGGGATGATGTCATTAACGGTGAACTTGTAAAAAAATGGTTAGCATGAGTGACGGAACTAAAAGCTGTTGAAAGCATTCACATGCAAAGGTGTTATACGTTCAGTTCAAAAGCCTATGCAGCAGCAGCCGTGTTCATTATAAAATCAACAATTTCATACATTACAATGAGACCTTAATAATAGTATACTTGAAAAAATATCCAATTTTCTAAAAATAATTCGCAGCTCTGCCTGGGTTAAAGGTTTTATTGACATAACTAGATCAAAACAATCAGCTAATTGAGAAAATGATTTGCAAATATATGAATTAGAATGGGCATACAATATTTGGTACAAATTGTCCAAGCGGAATGTTTCCCTGAAGGTATAAAATTTTAAAAAACTAATAAAACAAGCCCAAACATACGTTTAAGTAAATATTGCATCTTTTAAAATAATGGTGGGGTTTTTTGTATATCCAGTAGAATAAAACGAGCAAAAGAAATACCAAATGCAAGTCCTATAGTATTAGATGGTAAACACCAGTTTACACAACAACTTATACAAAATTTACTTATCGAATCCAACCACACTGGTATTCAAGTAGGTACACAAATTTAAATCACAATATGCCAAAATTAAATTCCACTATCAAGAAAGTTATAAGAGTGTCTTTGGTGCCGTAAGCATAGACCAAAGCCACTGCAGCTACAAATGGGTTGGCTACCTAACGAAAGGTTCCTAACATTTCAAAAACCATTTACGGCCATAGGTGTTGATTATTTTGGTCCATTTTACACAAAATATGGTAGAGGAAAGTCCGGTCGATATACAAAAATATTAAGAAAACGATATGGCGTTCTTTTCACGTGCCTTACAACAAGAGCGATCAATGTAGAAATTGCATATTCATTAAATACTGATTCTTGCATAATAGCTATTAGAAGAATGTTAGCCCGTAGAGGTGAAGTTAAAACGTTTTGGTCGGACAATGGAACTAATTTTAAAGGTGCTTCTCATGAACTTTTAGAAACTTTCGAGGAACTAAATGAAGCTACAATTACGTCAGAATTGGCAAATAAAGGTATTGAATGGAAATTCATTTCAGTAAATGCACCAAACTTTGGAGGATGTTAGGAGTGGCTCATAGGATGTTTCAAACGAAGCAGTATTACCGGTACAAGCAAATGTAACCGATGAAACGCTAAGTACAATATTTTGTGAGGCTGAAAATCTGAATATCTATATATATATCCGAAATAGCCGACCCTACTACATTGAATCGGACAATCCAGGTGACAACTTAAGTTTATGTCCAAACGATATATTAATTCAACAAGGTACAGCAATACATACGCCTGTAAAATGTAAAGCATTTCTACTAACAGAAAAACGAATGTGGCCAGTAGCACAAATGTATTTGAATCATTTTGGAACCGCTTTCTTAAAGAATACATTCCTACTTTGCATCGCCGTTCAAAATGGAGACGTGCTACTGAAAATATAAAAGGTGAAATTGTAATCAAAAAAGGTAATATGCCCCGAGGTGAGTGGCCATTGGGAAAAGTAACTAAAATCTATCCAGGAGAAGATGGAATCGTCAAAGTTGTTAACGTAAAAATTGCCAACAAAACAAAAAGACGGGCTGTAAGGAACTGTGTCAGCTAGGTATACATATCAGCAGCAACAATTTTGATCATGCCGATGAAACGACGCTAGGAGGCAGAAATATGTCACTGCAGAGTGGTGCTAATGACATCGAATCATATATAACAACCCTGTTAAAACGTAATTCTTTTTTACTTTTTATCGTCTAGAGTTTTAAGTTTTCCTTTTTTTTATCTTGTAAAATTGCTTCAACAAACATGTATAATAAAAATTAAAATTAAAAATCTAATTTCTGATGCCACAGCCTGCTTTTTCAAAAAAAATATTAAATTGAATAATATACCAAGTAGTGTAGATGTAATAGTCGGACTTGACCAACTACTACCACTACTTTTACTTGTTTTTTATACCCTCCATCTTAGTATACCCACCTAAGTTTGTTCTTTCGTTTGGAACACCCAGAAGAAGGTGTCAAAGACCCTACAAAGTATATATATTCTTGATCAGCATCAAAAACTGAGTCGATTAAGACGTATGTCCATGTGTCCGTGTGTCTATCTGTTGTTGGCATTCTCACGGGCGTAAATTTTGAGATATTGAACTGAAATTTTATAGACACTTTTAGCTTCTGCACGCAGATTGCTATTTAAAATGGGCAAAATCAGACAAGAGCCACGCCCACTATCGAAAAAAATCTATTTATCTTTTACAAAAATTGAGCTATAAACTTGAACTTGGTGCATATATTTATTAATATTAGCTTCATCGGTGTGCCAAAAATGAGCCTGGTCCCATAACAAACTCGCCCACAATCAATAAAAATCTTTATATCTGCCAAAAAAGTTGACCTAAGAACATACACTATTAGAGGGCGCAATATATATTATTTTCCACGCCCACCGTTACTAATGTAGAGTGTATTTAAGATTTGGCCTAAACTAAATTATATATGGAGGGGTTCTAAAAATGGTCCGATCCTATCCATTTTCAATAGGGTTCCTCTTTGGGCCAGTACATGTCGTGGTACCGAATTTCATCGAAATATCTCAAAAAATGCTATCTGTGGTTGAAGGTGGGTGTAGCATTTGCCCTTTAGAAGTTACAAACATCCGCAAAAACTTAATATACCGTGACGACATACATGGTTAAATAGATTCAGGTTTTTGATTATAAATAGGTGTGTGTAAGTGAATGCAGGTATGGCATTAGTCGTAGTAGTTAGTTGGATATACCTCATTTGCAGAGTACAATTACGTAAGGCGTTACATACCAACTAGGATATTGATTAGAGGAAATTACCCTTCTTTGAGGCTTTGAAATCAATCGTCATAAAAGTATGAGCTGAGGGCCATAATATGTAACTTAGTGTAAAATGCTCACCGCATTACAGACAAGCTTCTCTCACATTAAAAGAAAGACAAAGTTTTATAAGAATATTTTGAACATGTCGACATGACTAAGCCGTATCAGTTTAGGAATGCGTTTCACAATTCCTTATTCAATCCATGCATATAACATAATAAATTAAGGGAAAAGGGATGTAGTGTTTTTTGAATTGTACAACTATTGATCATGAAAATTTGAATGTTGAATTCGAAAGTTCCCAATATTATTCTTATAGTAATCATTCACAAATGTTGCGACATGTATTCCAAATGGCATATAAGGGGCAAACGATACGCAATAATACAACAAAATATTAAAGCAATTTTTAGATTTTGTGCGGGTTGCTCATAGAGTATAGAATACATAAAGTTGACATTATTATTGTTTTAGTAATCAAAACCAATTTGTTAGGTAGACACCTGTGCTAAGTAAAATTTTTCTTTTGTTCTAAACAAAAGATGTGTTAGTTTGTACAGGTTTTAAGGTACAACCAATTTTCGTACACAATAACTGGAGTAAATAGAAAAAAGCTGACTTCTTATTTAGGTTTACATATATATAATTAAAATATGCTACAATTAGTTTAGTTGTATCTATACATGCGAGGAACTGCAATATTACTTTGTGTTACTTTGTGAAATATCATTATATAGAAAGGGGTACTAAAAATGATCCGATTGGACCCAAATTTAGCACAGCCAAATATTAAGCCAACTAACTATTTTTTACTCACTTTCGTCAAAAAATATTAAGAATTGCAATTTTTTGACACATAAAGATATCTTTTATAATAGGACCTTATATGGGGAGGATGTCTAAAAATGGTCCGATTCGGTCCATTTTCAATAGGATTCTTCTTTGGGCCAATACATGTCGTTGTACCAAATTTCATCAATATAACTCAAAAAGTTCGACCTGTAGCTTGCGCACAAATATAAATGGACAGAAAGAGTGACAAATGGACAGACGGACATGGTTAAATCGATTCAAATTTTGATTCTGAATCGATCCGTATACTTGAAGATGAGTGTGGCATTTGCTGCTTAGTAATTATAAATATCCTCACAAACTTAATGTATCCAATTACATGTTGTATAAGGTATAATTAATAATAACTGAGGCACTTTGTTAGGTAATTAAATAGTTTTACAAATTAAGAAACATATAGATGTAACATAAAAGCATCTAAAAATCCAGCTTTTGGAAATCTTTAATCATATTCTCGACTTTTTATATCTTAGGATATGCTTCAGCATAATTTTTATAAAAATGAGCAATTATTTTTTGTCACAAATTTGTAATTGGATATTTGTCCCGACATTTATATGATTACACATTTACTTCTTTAGATCATTGAAATTTTTGTCTTTAACTAAGCATATGAAATTTATAAACATATTCACTTTGTCACGCATACATACAAAATGGCTTCTTTATTTATATTACGTTATCACAGAGAAAAAATAGGGATCTTTTGTTTATAATAATTTTATTATTAACCAAAAGCACTTAATAACGTGAAATTTTAAATACTTTATTTTCGCTTATATAATTTACCACATATGATCGAATATTGTATATATATTTACGTAAAGAATGTTCCTTAAATACAAAAAACATGCAGTGTGATGTAAAAGAATGAAAATTAGCGACTATTTATTTTTTGAAAAAACTACATATATATAATAAATGGGTCAACAAAAACCTTGTTGTAATCGTACATCTTCAAATCAGAAAACTTCTACATTTGAAGTGTTTTCAAAAAATTTCATCCTACGGCGCTGGTCGAATTTCAATCTTTTTTCCACAATCTGTATATGATATCGAATAAATTCTTGTTGCTAACTACCATACTATTGAGCATCATGAACACTTTATTTTACCTATGGAGATATATTTAATCTACAGTTCCGACATTAGTGTTTAATTTAATTGATCACAAACTCGTAAAAGATTGTAATTTATGTCATGTTTACAACTCACACAAAATAACTTTAACTGCTCATTTACACAAATTTTCGTACAATGAACAATTTATTTTTTACCATATATTGAGAATTTAATTTTTATATATCTTACAGATTTAAATAAACCGGAAGCATTAGAATAAGTATTCCAATATTTATTAAAATTAGAACCAATAAATTTAACACAAATTTTTGTAGACACGTACTTATATGCAGAGAAATAACTTTTTAACACAGATGTGAAGATTGCAAGAGCCAATTTATAAGAGATAAATATATTTTCAACACTTTCTAAACCGAGAGAGAGAGAAGGAACCAAATACCCATTAGAGTGCAATTTTAAAAGCGGAATGCACCGCGTTTATTCTACAAATAGAATACCAAAACAAACACTTATTTTGAGTCAAATTTAACTAAGATACTTATTAATTGATTGAAAAAACCTACAAATTGTTAAAGATAAACGAATTTCATTAGTGTTTGAACACAATAGAGCTGCAGCCGAAAAAGTTACACTCTTTTATGTGTAAACCTTATTGAAAATGTGTTTGCGACTGGGTTTTTTAAATACAGCTGCTACTAGCTTCAAATCCACTTTAATTTTCAGCCGCATTCTCATTTTTCAACTTTCTCTCATATTGAGATCGGGTAGAGTAGACCATTTAGGTATAATTTATTTTCAATTCCATTTTGTTCAATTTGTAATTTTGTTTTATTTGATATTTCCTAACTGAAATAAGTTATGAAAATTAAAAAAAAAATGGCCGTTTTTGACGAAATGTTACCACCATCACTTTTGACTAAATGTTAATAAATTTAATAAATATGTATTAATGAAGGAATCTATATGGAATGAAATAGCCAGTTAGGACTGTTATTGAAAAGTTTTTTTTCCAAAAGTGTTTGTTTGCGTGAAACAAAAAACAGCTAAATTGACAATAATAATCATTTTTATATATGTATCTGAAATCGTATATAGTACCATCTCTAAAAAAATATGTACACGTAAGAAGTTATTATACAGTCCATTGAAGCAGAAATAAAATGTTGAATTTTATAATAAAATCAAAATTTAAAAACAGCATTTTTTAATAAATCCATCAAACAAAACCCAACCATTAGTCCAATAGAACCGCATTCATAAGATCTACAACCAAAAGACGAAAAAAGATATTAGGGTTCACAAGGGAATGCATAATATACACGCAATTTCATTAAGATATTAGAGTTCACAAGGGAACGCCTAATATAAACGCCATTTGCATTAAAGTAAAAGAGTTCACAAGGGAACGCTTCATACACCGCATTTTCAAACAAGGTATCACAAAACAATTTCATCAAAATTTTCAACGTTCACAAGGGAACAACAAGCAGTTTAAGAAGCAATTTAAGAAGTATATCCAGGTAATTTAATTCGTAAAAAGAGTTATTAATTGTGCTGCATTTCTAGAAAATTATATAAAATAAAAATCAGCAACGCTACGCATCAGAGCCATCTAGTGTATTATAATGAATTAAAATGGGGCCTATTGAAAAATTGAAACGGCAACAACATATAATTAAATCTTCATCAACACGAATGTACAATTTTTGTAGTGATACAAATATAAGCGAAGAAGATATTAGAGTGAATTTATACGAAGACATTCAACAGCAAATTGATATGCTTGTTTCTAATGAACAATTTCCAATAGAAGAAAAATTTTGGAGTGAATTAGTGGAGCATTATTATTTTATTAAATCAGCGTCTATGCGTCACAAGGATGATCAAAACAATCAAACTACAATTAACAATCAATCAGCCAATACTTCAGAGTAAATGCTAAGCATAGCATAACGAAAGTGGAAAAATTAGAATACCTTCATACTCGTTTAAAGGGAGAAGCACTACTTCTTATAAAACATTTTCCGCCTACAAATACAAATTACTATATGGTTTGGCGACTTCTAATGGATAGGTATGAAAACTCAGAAAGTGTAAAAAATTCGTATTCAGTACTATTCATCGAGCAACCATGTATGAAAGATCAATCTTTAAATGAAATGAAACTGTTGTTTAATTATATTTCTGAAAGCTACAACGCACTGAAGGTATTAGAGGAACCTTTCGAACATTGGAATTCAATTTTACTTATTGTCCTTGAAAAGAAGCCTGACGCCGAAACTGCAATGTTATGGCATAGAGAAAAAATCAAGAAGGAAAATTCACATTTACAAAGTTTTTAAAATTCATAGAGCATCGCATATTTGAATTAGAAAGCACACAAAACTTAGCTGATCATGCTAATTGATTGTAAGAGGTCAAGCTGAAATTGCAACAAAAAATACAACACTCTGTTGCATATATCTGCTATTACTGATATCAAGGAGGATCCCAAGCAGTTAACAACGTTACTAGAAACACAATGCTCATCTTTAAGTACCAATTCATATTAACAACAGCAAACTCACGTTTTATTAACAACTGCAATAATATAGGTTCGTGGACATGATGGCAATTTTAAATCTTTTCGTGCTCTTTTAGATTCGGGCTCTCAGAGCACACTTATTTCAGAATCATGTGTCTACAATTAAAACGTCTACAATTAAAACGTCGATACGATAAAACTGTATTACTTGGTATAGGGGGATCAAACAACTCTAATTATACCATAGGTAAAGTTTACATTGACATTTAAGTAATTGATGGCACAATCATATCAACAAATGCATTGTGTCTACTACAGTTAACGCAAATGCTACCAGCTTATGAAATTATAGATAAAAAACTAGACTTTTTCAAAAATGTACAGTTAGCAGACCCATGTTATAATAAAGAGAGTCGCATTGAGATCATAATTGGCCCTGATATATTTACAGAATGTTGTTTATCCAATCAAATTATTTATCCAAGTGAATCACCTACTGCAGGACACACAATCTTTGGCTGCGTAATTATGTGAAAAATTACAACATCAGCACCATCGTACGTTATGTCTAACCATGTTTATATGGATCTTGATAATCAGCTCCAACGGTTTGGGGAAATAGAGAAGATACATTGTACAAAACCACAGATGACAACAGATGAAGAAAACGCCGAAAAACATTTTCAAAAAACATACACAACAAAACGAATGTGGTCGATATATAGTTAGGTTAGAATATCAATGTGGGCGATTTAAAATCCATAGTCTTAAAAAGATTGTATGCAATGGAACACCGTTTCAAAAACGACACTTACCTGAAAGAAGAGGATAGCAAATTTATGCAAGACTATAATGATTTTGGCCACATGGAACTGGTGTTCAACGTGACAAGTAATACGTGCTTCTTACCCCATTGTGCTGTCAAAAAGCTCTCCAGTACAACAACTAAAGTTCGTGTGGTCTTTGACGCGTCAGCTAAAACTACAAATGGTTTATCTCTAAACGACAATTTATTAGTTGATCCCACTGTTCAAAACGATTTATATGATATTCTACACAAATTTCGTAAATATAAAATTGATTTCACCGGGGACATTGAGAAAATGTACAGACAAATACTTATTCATCCAGATGATCGTTCATGACAAAGAATTCTTTGGAGAGCGAATACATTAGAACAATCTATACAATATGAACTAAAAACTGTGACCTACGGTACAGCTTCAGCACCATTTCTAGCAACAAGAGTTTTGAAACAAATAGCTATAGAAAATAGAAAACAATACCCTGAGGCAGCTAATGCAATTGAACAACACTTTTATATAGATGATTTTATGTATTGTCTACACAATGTCAAACAAGCTATTCAAATAAGGGAACAGGTGTCGTCAATATTAAAAAAGTGTGGATTCCATTTGAGAAAATGGTCATCATATTCACAAGAATTGTTAACAACAATTAACCACGAAGATAAAGAAGTTTTAACCACAACAAGCATTGAAGAGTCACAAACTGTAAATACACTCGGATTGCAATGGGAGACGTTAACTGATTCATTTATATATCATATTAAATTACCAGAATACTCGGAACAAATAACCAAGCGTGCAGTCTTTTCCGAAATAGCTAGGATATATGATCCTATGGGATGGCTAGCCCCAGTCGTTGTTTATATGAAAATATTTATTTATTTATTTACTTTGGCTAAAGGGAATCGGATGGGACGAAGAAATACCCTCATCTTTTCAGGGACAATGGCTGCAGTACAGACAAATAATGCTATCTATATCACAAATCAAAATTCATGGATTCTCAGATGCGTCAGAATTGGCATATTCTGCAGTAGTATATTTAAAGGTGAAAAAATTAAATGGTGACATTTTAACCAATCTAATTAGTGCAAAACTTAGAGTAGCACCAGTTAAGTAAATCACATTGCCAAGACTAGAGCTATGTACAGCTCACCCATTAGTAAAAGTCATATCAAAGCTTCAACAAGCTTTCAACTTACCAAATGTTAAATTATACGCGTGGATGGATTCAACCATTGAGGTGGCTTGGATTTCAGATCATCCTAGGAAATGGAAATTATTTATTGCAAATCGAACATCGCATATCATAAACGTGGTTCCATCGCAATATTGGCATCACATACAATCAAAACAAAATCCAGATGATCTTACAACAAGAGGCATATGGCCAGATGAATTGATTAAGAACGATTTATGGTGGCATGGGCCTAAATTACTATTACAAGAGAGTCCAAGTAACCAACCACATCCAACTGTTTCAGAAGATGTGGATCGTGAAAAACGTACGGAAGCAGTGATCAACTTAGCAACTACATCTTATGTTGAATTAATGAATATATATTCTAGTTTCACTAGATTAATTCGCATTACAGCATGGATTTTACGATTTAAGAACAATTGTAAGGCCAAAATGGAAAAACAACAGGTCCATTAAAATTAATTTAATTTAAAAATGCTCATGACATGTTAATAAAAAGGATACAAGCGTCAGCATATACATTAGAAATAAACCCAATTGCTGCTGGTAACGATATTCCAAAGAGGAGCCCCATAGCATGACTTGCTCCATTTCTTGATAAAAACCGTGTTCTCCGAGTTGGTGGGAGACTTGAAAATGCAAATATAAACTACGATCAAAAACATCCTATCATTTTTAACAAACAACATACGTTCACAAAATTGCTTTTGGAATATTACCACAAAAAGTACCTCTATGCTAGCAATAGGCAACTTCAATATCTTATTGCTATGAAATATTGGATTCCATCAGTTGCGCATCTCATAAAGTAATGCATTTACAAATGTACTACTTGTATGCGACAACTTGCAAAACGTTACGAACAGCAAATGGCCAATCTACCTCATTTTCGCCTGCAACCTGGCTGTGCATTTTTAAATACAGGAGTTGACTTTGCCGGTCCTATACAAATACGTTCATGGAAAGGAAGAGGTTCTAAATTGTATAAATGCTGAATTGCTGTATTCGTCTGTTTGGTTATCAAAGCCGTTCACATTGAATTGGTAACTGAATTATCTACCGGTGCATTCACAGCATCACTTCGACGATTCACATCACGGCGTGGAAAACCAAAACAGATAGATAATAGCACAAATTTTGTGGGTTGCAACCAATATTTACGCGAGTTATATCAGTTTTTAAACGAGTCATCGACACAACATGCAATTTACAATAATTTAGCAGAAGACCAAATCCAATGGCATTTTTCCCCACCCAGTGGTCCGCACTTTGGAGGTATATGGGAGGCTGGTGTGAAATCAATTAAATATCATTTAAGACGCGTTCTCAAAGAATCATCCGCAACTTATGCACACAGTCTTTTGTCAAATTAAAAGTTGTTTAAATTCTAGACCACTTTGTATAAAATTTCAAGGTGACCCAGCACGTTTTTTAATAGTGCGCAATTTAACAACAATACCGGATGAAACTGTAATAAATGCAAGAGAGAGTTTGCGTAATAGGTGGCTCTATCTTCAAAGTTTAGTTCAGCACTTCTGGAAAAAGTGGTCTATTAAATATGTGTCACAGCTTCAACAACGCAGCAAATGGAAACAACAACTTAACAACATTAAAGTTAACGATGTAGTATTGCTTAAGGTTGACAATAATCCACCATCACAGTGGAGCGTCGGACGAGTTAAAGGTTTAAATCCCGGGTCAGATGGTTTAAAAAGAGTGGTCTCGGTAGAAACAGTTAAAGGCACCTTTAAACGACCTGTGGTAAAACTCTGCCCATTGTTCCTAGATATTGAAAGTTAATACTTCCAACTTGGGGCGGAATGTTTGCTTGTAACAAAAAACAGCCAAATTGACAATCAAAGATTGTCAATTTGGTTTGTATAATGTAATCGTATATATATATATGTATACGTAATCGTATATATTGTATATGTCAATTTGGTTTGTATAATGTAATCGTATATATATATATGTATACGTAATCGTATATATTGTATATGTAATCGTATATAGTACCATCTCTAAAAAATATGTACACGTAAGAAGTTTTTATACAGTCTATTGAAGCAGAAATAAAATGTAGAATTTTATAATAAAATCAAAATTTAAAAACAACATTTTTAAATAAATCCATCAAACAAAACCCAAACAGTGTTTCTTCCTAAAACTCTACCATCACATGACTGCCCAAATCTCCAACATCAACATACTTAAACGTAAAATTTGCATCACAAATTCCTAATAATACAATTCTAAATTCTTTTTTTATAATTGTAATAAAGTGAACCACCGTTTTTAGGATTTTTAATAGTAATATGCTTCACATCTACTGCTCCTAAACAATGCGGCAAATCTGATTTATTATAAAAGGAATCAGAAATCCGAATCCACTCGTTTTTATTTGGGAGTGCTACATATATTTCATGAAGTCCATCCCAAATAACATCACACGTTTCGTAAATAATTTTGCGAATACTTGATATACCTATTTTGTGTGCCCACGCTAAAAATTTCAAACTACAGCCTTGCGCCAAAGATCTGTAGCGTATTATCAAATTTAACTAAAATACCTATTAATTGATTAAAAAAACTTACAAAATGGTTAAAGATAAACGAATTTTAGGGCTAATTGGTTGCTTGTATGATTTTTTTAACTTGTCTTGAATCAATGCTCATCACCTTTTTTCACCTTTACAAAACTTTTTTGCGAACACTTGATGTACCTATTTTGTGTGCCCACGCTAAAAATTTCAAACTACAGCCTTGCGCCAAACATCTGTAGCGTATTATGAAATTTAACTAAGATACCTATTAATTGATTAAAAAAACTTACAAAATGGTTAAAGATAAACGAATTTTAGGGCTAATTGGTTGCGTGTATGATTTTTTTTAACTTGTCTTGAATCAATGCTCATCACCTCATCACCTTTTTTCATCTTTACAAGACTTGTCTTATAAAACCCAATTTCATCTCGGGTTTAATTTAACGGGGGACCCACCACCTTCTCTTGGTTTGGAACATTTTCCAATTTTTAAATATTTTCATTTTTTAAATATTTTTACAATGAAATCCATTGATTTACATATATTTTATAGTCGAATTCATTAAACGAAAATGAAAAAAAAAAAATAAAGAAAAATTTGCGGTTGCAGCTGCTGCTCTAAACGCTCTAGCAGCAAAGTCAAAAAAGAGAGTAATTTTTTGCGGCTGCAGCTCTATTATGTTCCTACACTTATAAGGGCTACTATGATCTAAATATATATAAAAACAAGTAAAAATATTATAGTTAGTCAAACCTAACCATTCACTTGATGTATTATTCAATTTAATTTTTTTCTTTGATGATTTATGAATCGATTCAGATTTAATTCTGAACCCATCGGTATAATTAAAGGTGGGTGTGGCATTTGCGTTTAGGAGTTAAAACATTCGCACAAATTAAATATGCCTTTTACCACAGGGTGGTGCAGGGTATAAAAATAAAAATACAATATACGAGTATATAATCTTTATATTGAAAAATCTATTCGTTAGATTGAACCCTTGTATACTTTTTATACGCACCATCTCAAAGTGCTTCATTATAGCCAACACACTTTCTTTAGGTATGAATAAACCTAATTTAATGATTTTAGGTCTGATATCAGGTCTGGATTCTCAGAATCGGCATCAGAATTTGGGAGCTAAGTTTGTAGATTTTTAAGAAAAATGAAACTGAATCAAAATAAACAAATTCGGTATTCGGTACAATGTTGAAATTGGTTTTTACAAAAACATATTTGCGAATTTGACTGTAATTAAAAATAAAAACATAAAAACTAAATTGACTAGAATTTTACTTTGTCATATCTTCTTTCTCTGATTTGTATGAGCTCATCATTAAAAAATCTTCGGCAGAGATAAATATTTTCTGAGGATTTCCGCCGTACGAATTACGCTTCCAATGAGCCCATTCTAAGAGCTATATGCCTTTATCAATTATTAGCCAATTATTACAATTAATGTTACTAGAGCTTAATTTGAATTGTTGTTATTTAAAATTTTTAATTAGCATAAGTGTATAATAAATGTTAATTTATATGAATTTAACTCGGTAGACTGAAATAAATAAATAAAGTACAAATGCGAGGCGATTGGTTTTTGTGTGTATATCCTAAAGTTGTGGTATTAATAAATTGCATGTGCATTTATTGTTATAATTATAATAATTAGTTTTACAAAAAATTATATAAACAAAAAAAGATTTTAGTCGGTCAAGCCTGACTATTTAATACCCAAATTAACTTACTTTTTTTAAGTATGGTACAATTAGATTTGTTGCAGCTATAACTCCTTAAATTAAGCTAGAATAAGTTTAGTTGTGTGTGTATTTAATTTACTTCGTGAAGTATAATTTTAAGAAGTTCTAAAAATAGTCCGATTGGGTTCAACTTTGGCACATCCAAATATGAAGCTAAATTTACTACATAGATTTTTTTTTTTTTGTATAAACGAAGGGGAAACCCCTTTATGGGTACCTACTACATAGATGTTACATTTAACCCCTGAGAACTTATTTATGTAATCAGAAATCTGACATATTTTGGGCTTGAAAACTTCACATACGTACAGGCGCCATATTTATTTAAAAGATTAACCTCTGATATGTTCTACTACATTATAAGTTAATTAAGTAATTAGTTTCAGTGATTGTTGCGCTTTGTGCAGTTCGATATAAATGTTATGTATTCGTTATAATTTTGTGTATATAAATACAGACATATTTTGCTGAAAAATTTACATATATTGGCTAAACTTCATAAAAGTAAGTTGTATTGGTGAAGTTCAATTTCTCTTGTGCGTGGTTTTATGTTAGAAATTATTTATTAAATAAAATATTATTGTAATATTGTTCAACTAATAAATGTACATTTTTAATATAGATTCAGTTATAAACAATGCTTATTTATGCGCCATCCATATAAGTTGTTGGTCATTAAAATCTGAGGTAATTGGCCGTGTCCGCATATGTCTGTTACTGAAACTCTCCCGATGACCAAGGTTGTGGTAATGCACTGCAATTTGGTACAGGTTTATATATTATTTAAAAAATGAATTAAATTGTAATGCCTGCAATTAACAAAAATACCTCACGAATGCAGAACTATGAAGATAAAATTTTGTACACATATTTATAATTAACTATGACCGCCTTTAAAGCGGTCTAGTGTCTTTCATTGTAAATTTGTGTGCAGGATTTTTACCGCAATTTTTAAGATACTACAATGATATTTGTTACAAAAACATGGGAATAGTTTAAATTAAACAACTTTTAGGATACTTCCTCGTCCTAATATCTATATATAGAATATAGTTAATTTTTCATATATTTCACTAGTTTACTGTTGAACTAAACAAGTAAAAATATGTGGTGCAGGGTATTAAATGGTTGGGCTTGGCGCACTACACACTTTCGCTTTTTTTTTACTATGTCAATTGCGTTACAAACATAAATATCAAATTTTTTGGTCGCATAGCTTTGAATTTGAAATATAGACTAAATTTTAATCAATAATAATCCATGGTTCTACTATATATATATATTATAAAAATATCGTTAGAACTGTAAAAATCTCTAATTTCAAAAGGTGTATAGTATGTTAATATATATTTTATGTATAATTTTTATTAGCATGAGTAGCTGAACGCGGTTAGCGTTTTGGCATGTCCATGTGTCTGTGGGATTTTTATTTGGCACTTTCACTGCAAAAATTTAGGTATGGAGCTGAAATTTGGTGCGGGTAATCAGCTTCTTCAATTTGCTTTTGCAAATGAGCTAATTTGGTTCACGCACACTCCCACAATGATTGAAAGTATCATAATAAAATTCTCTTTATCAATCTTGTGGTCGCAACAATGAAGATATCTGTGAAATTTGGTATACATAATCTTCTTTGATGTCGAAGATTGCGTGGACAGTCTAATTTTTTAAATAAATCTGTTCATTTCTACTCCAGTCAATTTTTTTTATTATTACAGTTATATAAAACAACTAAGTACTGGAGTACTTTTTCAATTTCTTAATTAAAAAACAAGTGAAAATTTTATAGTTGGTCAAGACCGACCATTTAATACCCTACACCAATTAGCTTCATAAAATATGTTACATATATGTTGTGTGACTTCGTGAAATATCATAATATGGGTTCTAAAAATGGTTCCACTGGGTTCAAATTTTGTACTACTATTAATTTAAGCTACTTAACTATTCTTCGCCACATATTGTCAAAAAATATTAAGAATTGCGATTTTTTGAATATAAAGATTTCTATTATAATAGAACCTTATATGAGTAGGCGTTTCTAATCTCTCGATCGGTATAATTGAAAGAGACATTTGCCGTTTAGGAATTACGAAAATTCGAACAAATTTAATATACCCTTTGCCATAAATGGTGTAGAACCTTCTTTCCTACAAAGATTTTTCACGAATTATTAATTATACCTTCCTACATGAGTGTAATCAGCATTAAAAACTAAGTTGTGTCCGTCTGTTGTTGCACGGTCGTAAAATTTAAGATATTGAGCTATTTAAATCGGTTAATGGCCATGCTCACAATTGATAATAATCTGCCACAAAAATTGATATCGATGTCTAAAAAATTGACTTGGTTTAATAACAGACACGCATAATATAAACCTTATAAAGCATAAAACTCGAGTTTCAATTTTACCCTCTGGTCAAAATCAATCTTTTTTTTTTTTTTTTTTTTCAACTTAATTTCAACCATTTGTAAAAGTAAGATAACAATACGATACGCGATGGTCCAGTTCTTGGTGCGTTTTAGAAAAAACGAAAATATACTAAAAGGTTTAATCGCATTAGCCAAAAACACCTTCACAAACTATTTGAAAACATAAATGATTAATAAATTATTGTTAATTAAGTTTGACTTTAATGCTTCGTTCTATATATGAATATTTTGTATTGTTACTATTATTATGGGATATATAATGTAGTCATGAAATGCTACACAGAGTAGTAATAAAAAAAAAATATTGAGTAAATATTGATATTACTCATTTAAATAAAGTCGTCAATAGTTTCAAAGCCAAATATTCTCACTTTTTGGTCAAGCCAATTTTAATCTATTTCTTACTCTCGATAGTCAGGGTAACTCGAAAAGAAAATGATTTTCACGAATAGTTTCAAAGGCAAATATTCTATTGCCAAGGTAACTTGGAATGGATTACCGGACCTTACCGAATGAGACCTATCCCTGGTTTAAGTCTTATCTCATATAAGCTCCGAGCTGGAGAGGTGGGAGGCACCTTTGTTAATTATTTTTCTTTAAGAAAAATCTTGTAAAATAGAAATAAATAAATGAAATAAAATAAATAATTCAATTTAATTACTGTAATAGTCCATAAATATTAAATAATATAATATAAGTATATACTAATATATAATATAAGGAATGTCCGGTATTTTATGAGATATCATAGTCTCTAATATTATTTTTGAAATAAATATTCAGTTAAAAATTCAATATCCTTATTCATGGACATCAGTCCAATATATAGTTGATTTTGCACGTTTTTGCGTTTTGAAAATACCCATGTGTGATTCATGTAATAAATTTAACATTTCAGCTTTCATAGAATCTGGAATCATTATACGGTCATTGTAAAAAAGGATACCATTATTTTCTATTATGTCATTTCTTTTATTATAATAAAAACGAAGACTTTCTTCTGGTACTTTACTTTTGTGTGCGAGGCATCCATTTTTGTAATACCACATGAATTGCTTTAAATTATCATCCGCGATCGTATTTTCTCTAATTACCTGTTCTTTTCCTTCAGAAACATCTATTGCAAGTACTGATTTATAAAAAAATGGTTCTGCATCATTCATTGTGCATTTTAAGGGATTTCTTGACAAATAATCAAATATGTACATGTACTTTCCTGAAAGTTATTCAATTTAATTTAATAAACGTAGTTTTATTCTCTGTAGTTTTCTTCTGAACTTCTTTTTTCATTAACGCAACTAAAGGCTTATGATCTGTTTTAATAATCAACTTTTTACTATAAATGTAATTATTATTTATTATTATTTATTTATTAGTATTCAAATAATACTCTTATAGAATTTTTTTTAACCAATGTAATAAAATAAAACACGTGAAAATATTATAGTCGGTCACGCCCGACCATCAAATACCCTACATCACTTGATATATTATTCAATTTAATTTTTTTCTTTGAAAAAGCAGGGTATAATGAAAAATATTATTTGTCTATACCTACTTGTATTTTCAAAAATTTCAAAATGATACGTCAGAAATTTTTTTATTTGTTTAATGAAATAAAAAAAAAAATGTATATGGGGAGGGGTTTTAAAAATGGTTCGATCCTAACCATTTTCAAAAGGGTTAATTTTTGGGCCAATGCATATCTATGTACCAAATTTCATCGAAATATCTCAAAAAATAATAGGACCTTATATAGGGAGGGGTTCTAAATATGGTCCAATCCGGTCCATTTTCAATAGGGTTCCCCTTTGGGCTAATACGTGTCCTTGTACCAAATTTAATCGAAATATCTCAAAAAATGCGACCTGTAGCTTGCGCACAAATTTAGTTGGACTGACAGGAGGACAGACGAACATGTTTAAATCGATTCAGATTTTGATTCTGAATCGATCTGTGTAATTGAAAGTGGGTGTGGCATTTGCCGTTTAGGAGTTACAAACATCCGCACAAACTTAATATACCCTTTTCCAAAGGGTGGTGCAGGGTATAAAAAAAAAACAAAGATTATATTTCTATTATAGTTCATTTTTTATTAATTCTACGCATGGTTTTTTTAATAAATTTATGTTACTTTCACTTCTCGTACTACTTGGTAAATTATTGTATAATTGTAAACCTCTGTAGAAAAGGGATCGCTGCATGTGTGTTGTTTGCATTATTTCTAATCGGAAATTTCCAAAATTTCTCAAACGATATGGTTCAACATCAACACAGTTTAACCTGTTACACAAGTAACCAAGTACCTTTTCTATTACAATATTTTTTATAAACATTAACGTGTTTAGTTGTAATCTTTGTTTTATATTGAGTCATTTTAACCTATTTAGCATTATATTTGTCGATGTGTATCTACTGTACTTCAGGATTATTCTCATCGCCCTATTTAGTAACTTCTGTAGTCTATTTAATTATTCTTCTACACAACATGTATATAATATTGTAGATCCAAATTCGAACTATGGTTTTATCATAGTATTGTATATCTTTATTGCCGTTAGCAGTGATACTTTATTTCTTACTCTTTTGAATACCCCTATCTTCTTGCCTATCTCTTTACATATATACTTTACATGTTCCTTTAATTTTAGATTCTTATCGATTTTAAAGCCAAGATATTTTACATTTTCAATTTTTTTGATACTTTTGTTATAATTTTTATATATTTCATTACTTGACATGTTTATTTCCATAATTTTTGTTTTACCTTCATTTAATTTTAGCTTGGTTATTTTTAACCAATTATTTATTTTATCAAATTCAAATTTTAATGTTTTCAGGACATTGCTCTTTAGAACCTGCTTCTAATGTATCATCTGCATAAAAGGCTATTTCACACTTTCAAATTATTTATTTATTGTATTTAGAATCATGATGCTAACTGAATCCCAGTTATCTATTATAATCCTGGTCGATATATTTTTATAATCCGGTTTATTTTTTAATTTTATTCCATTTTTTTTAAGCTCCGATAAACTTACTTCCCTAAATTTAAATTGACTAGTTGTTACGAGCCTTATATTTGTATATTGCATATACTCAATCGTTTTTCTAATCTGCTTAATACTATTTACAAAATAGCTGTTAAAGTTATTTGCTATTTCTAGATTATTGTTATGTTCCATTTGGTTAAATATATCAGAATTGATTTCATCTTTATTCTTTTTAAAAACAAGATTTGTTATAGTTCTCCACATTTCTTTTTGATTTGATGCATTTTCTATTATTTTATTATTATTATTGTATACATAATTATTCTTTTCATTTTCAATTTTTACTTTATATAAATTTCTAATATTTCTATAGCTATTCCAAGCTTCGGACGTATTCTCTAATTTTGCAATGTTATACTTATTTATATTTTCCCGCTTCATCAAATGCAATTCATAGTTAAATCATTTGTTACTACGTGATTTTGTAACAAACAAAAAACGTGTTTATTGGAAGAGGAACTAAAAAAAATTGAATTACATATAATACAAATTAATGATGACAAAATTGAACATATATAAACTAAAGATGGTAAACATAAACATTTAACAAACCTAAGTTAGCAGTTTGGATTGATTTGATCTATCTAACAATCTCCCCCTCAAGCCAAACGCGATATAAATCTTTTACATATCAAAAATTCTTGTACAACATATTACAAAAATTCAAATATTTAACTTTTGGTGGCAATTTCGTGCATATATCATCAACAATACATACTGAATATCAATTTTCTTTGCCTCTTATGAGCGATCGGATTTTTCACAACAAATTGTGCTCGTTGATTGTCACATTTTATAACTGTTGGGCCTTCAACATTTTCCTAGCTTGGCACATAGCTTCTTCAGCTTCTAATGAGTTTAGTGAAACGAAACGTTGTTTTTGTGAGTTCCATGATATTGGACATAAAGGAAAATAAACCACAAAGCCACTATAGGACTTTATATAAATTCCATCAGATCCGCAGTCGGCATCTGTATAACATGAGAATTCGTTAGTTGGTTTTCGTAAGACGTCCTTGGAGGCCACAAAATGTTTTTTATCAGGGTGCGTGTTAAATTGCGCCAATTTAGAAACAACATGTGCTGTATTCGGTCTAGATACGAAATGAAATTTGAAATTTGAAATTTGAAATTTGTTTGCATTCAGTCATACCCCATTTTGCAAGAAGTTGCTTAATATAAGTCTCTTGATGTAAAATATTATCGCCTCTCTCACCATGTCTTTCAATCTGCATACCCAAACACTATTGTATAGCACCTCGATGTACAACATCTACACTTTCGTTTAATTTACTTACAATATGTGACATAAACTCGTTTGAATTAGCTGCAATCAGTATATCATCACGTATACACAGACAAGCACCAAACCATCTTCAACACATTTTTTGTATAAACAATTATCCGACTTGCATCTTGTAAATTCCAGTATCTACTGGTCTGCTTCAAGTCATAAATCACACTTTTTAATTTACATACGTAGTAAGGATGTTTTTTATCAACGAAATATTACGGTTCCTCCAATTCTCCGTTTAGACACGCTGCCACAACATCAATATGATTAACTAATAATCTTTCACGTACAGCAATACCTAACAAGATTCTTACTGTTGAGTATCTAACAACTGGACCGTAAGTTTCACTGTAGTCAATTTCATGCTTTTGCGAGAACCCTTGCGCTACTAATCTCGCCTTAAATGTAATAATATTACCACTTTGATCAGTTTTAGTCATAAAGACCCATTTTGAGCCTACTACATTCTTATTTGGTGGTTTCTCTACCAATTCTCATGTACCTTTTTTTTAGCAAAGTTTCGTATTCACATTTCATAGCCAATAGTAGGCACACAAATGATTGATTGCATTTTCAACTGAACGTATTAGACGAGGTCGTCCTCTTCTACCAGTTCGTTCAGTTCTAGGCCTTCCCCGTTTTCTTTTAATAGCAATTTGATCAGGTTCAATATCGTCGTATGTATCATCAATAATAGTTTCATCATCGTGCGTATATAACTCTTGCTGTTGTTGCTGTTCTACCTCACCATCTAGATGTTGTCGTTGTAATTCTTGTTGATCTTCTAATGATGGTACTTGTTGAATTATTTGTGATGACCGCATCACATCGGGCATTATATCCACATCAAAAAGTTCATCTTGCTTACATATTTTTTCATCAAGTTTATTTGTTGAATTTTTTGTGCAAGAAAATATATTTTCAAAAAATATTACATCACGTGCGATGACAACTGATCTTTTTGACTCATCATATAAACGATAACCTCTAGATTGAAGCGAGTAACCAATAAACGTTAATTTGTCACCTTTTGGCATAGTTTTGGACTTTCCAGGCCTTTTATTAAGAGCGACTATTAAGCATCCAAAAACTCTTAAATGACTTACGTCCAAACCAACATTTGTTTTTTAATACCTTAGTTGGACATCTGTTACGCACGTAAGGTGCTGTACTAATTGCCTCCGGCCACAATGTTTGTTTTACACCCGACTCTAATAACATGTACCTACCAAGCTCCACTAATGTGCGGTTGGCCCTCTTTGAAACTCCTTTTTGTTGAGGCATATAACAAATAGTCATACCTTTAGATTGTAAAAAAGATTTAAATTTAGAATTCAGATACTCACGTCCAGTATCTGTACGTAATGTTTTATTTTTAAAACCAGTTTTATTTTCTGCATCTTAGCGGAAATTTTAAAAATTTCTAATGCTTCGGATTTTTCCTTCATGAAATAAATATATATAAATCTGGTATAGTCATCAATGAAGGTGATGAAATATCGAGAACCGCCTCCAGTTCTAGTACGCATAGGTCCACAAATGTCGATCAAATCTATCTCAAATCTCAAAAAAAGTACTGTAAATGGTACTTTTAAATGGATTTGAGTTAATTTTGCACATGGCACAAGTTACACATTCTCGTTTACTCTGGTTCAAAATTTTATTTACACCAATTACCATGTCACAATTCATTTAAATCAGCATAGTTTACATGACCAAACCTTTTGTGCTACAAATCACATTGTCGGTCCTCAACCATTAATATCTTTTCATCGTTCAACTTTAATAACGTAGTAAAAATTCCGAATTTTAATTCAGCTTTAAATTCAGCTTTATTTTTAGGTGTTTTCGCAACCATATTACGTTTTTAAAAAATAAGTGTGCAACCGTTTTTAATCATTTTGCTTTCAGATAAAAAGTTAGCTTTTAGTGTTGGATCACCGTAAGGTGACTTGACATTAACAATACCTACTTCTTAGGCGCATATATAATCACCAGAGGATAACGAAATATTTGGCTTACACATTCTTATATATATATTCATTCTTAATATTCTTTTCATCATTATTAATTTTATTGTAATTTTTAAACATTTTACGTTTGTCTTTCGTTTTTGCTATCATAGCACGTTCTTCATTTGATTTGTCATTTTCATTACGACGTTGAAATTCTTCTATGATCTTTACTTTTAATTGATCTATTTTAGGTAAAGTATCCTTACTTTCATCGTACTCACAAAGTTATCCATTCTGTCTGGTAAGCTACACAAGAGTAGTACACATACAAAGTCGTTTGGAACCGCACAGTTTACCTCCTTCAATAACTCTAATGTGTTGCTAAATTCATTAATTTGTTCAACGTACTCAACATCTTCACAAATTCTAAACTGTACTACCTTCTTAAAAAGATTTACTTTACGCGTAGGGGTTTTTGGTTAAAATATAGAACTCAATTTCTACCATACTTCATTTACAGTTAATCAATTTTTAATATGTATTAATAATGATGATTTTATACCAAGCGCAATAACAGCTAACGCCTTTTTATCTTTTGACTTCCAAAGTATTTTTTGTTCATGCGAAGCTGCTACATCACAAACCTGCTCCACCGCTGACCAACATTCAAGAATTATAAGATTACTTTTTATCTGAATGACCCACGTGGGGTAGTTATCGCCATTCAATTTTTCAACTTGTAATTTATTCGACATCACGCCTTTAAATTTTTTTCTTTTTTTTTAATTCAAAACGTTAATTACAAATGTAGCGTATCTACATTTTTTATATTATTTCATATAATTTGTTGAAAATAATTATTGTATTTTTGATTTTAATGTTACTCATTTCAATTTCAAATTTTTTCAATTGACTCCCAAAAAAGATTTTCAATGAGTTTACTTTATAATTTCTTATTTAAAAGCTAATTTTGTTCAAATAAATAATTAAAAAAATATAATACAACAACTGATGCACTTCAACAAACATTAATTACAAAATTACAAAAATTGTGCAGCAGAAGCGTTCTGGGCCCATAACCAATGTAAATGTTTATTGAAAGAGGAACTTAAAAAGAGTGAATTACATATAATACAAATTAATGATGACAAAATTTAACATATTATATAAAGTAAAGATGGTAAATATAAACATTTACACAACATAAGTTAGCAGTTTAACAAAGATCTATCTAACAAAATTTTCTGACTGTTCTAGTGTATTATCTACTGCATCTGCTTTTTAATTTACATTTCTTTCATCATTATATTTTATTAATGATCTTACAGACCGTTCAAAAGAAACTTTCACATACTTAATACTATATTGCCTAAGCAAGTCATTTTGACTGCTTTTTAATTTCAATTAGAAAAATGATTATGTATATAATGTCAGAATTTCTTACAACTTTGTGACTTTTTCTACAACATATAAATACGTTTATTTATAATAGTAGTTAGCTACCCCTCCTTCATTTTCGGTATATATATATGTGTTATACCTATATTGACTAAAAGCAGTCATTTTGATTGCTTTCATTTTTTTAGATTTCCGCTCATTTGTTTTTCGATTACCTTTAGCTAATAACATATAAATACCAAATAAAGTACCTTTTTTTCAATTACCGCTACCTGATAACATATAAGTACTGGCTAAAGTAGTACTTGCTATTCAAATCTTTATGCAGTCCAGTTAAAACAAGTTGATTATTTTATTTCTTTTGCGCCCTAAATTCATGAAAGAAATGTCGAAAATAAGTGAGTTATTGAAAAAGCTAACAAATATAAGTGAAGAGTGCTCCGATGTAGAATCAGATGCAACAAACTCATTTGAAGATGAAGTGGATTATAGTGAAACATCTGACACTGAATGTAGCGATGGAGAGCCGATTACCAATGATGAATGTGATATCAATAAGCCCAGGAAAAGGTGTAAGGTACTAAGTAGTTCTGAATCTGAAACTTGTCGAGCCATATACAAGCTGTGGAAGAAATATCACGACCGATAACTTTTTCACTATCATGTCACTCGCGACAAAATTATTGGCCAAAATTTGTCAAGTACGACTTTGCCACAACAATAAAACAAATAATATATATGAAAAATGTCAAAAGTTTGTTTGCGGAAAATGTACAATATAAAAAGATTACCACTTTCATTTGCATAAAATGTTCAAATAATAATGCTTAAATTATTTTTTCGAAGTAAAATAGCTTATGAACCTGTAAATAATATAAAAAATATTAAAAATTAAATATTATTAATTATTAATTAATTATTAAAAATTAATTAATAAAAAGATTACCACTTTCATTTGCATAAAATGTTCAAATAATAATGCTTAAATTATTTTTTCAAAGTAAAATAGCTTGTTATGAACCTGTAAATAATATAAAAAATATTAAAAATTAATTTTAAAAAAATTTTGCATATTAGTTAATCTTATACAAAGCAGTCATTGTGACTGCTTTTAGTCAATATAGGTATATACAAACCTTCCATCTTTCTGGTGTTAAAGATCTCAATTTCTTCCGTGATTTTATTAGTTCTAATGTGGCTGTCATTTTCGATTTCAATCTCTATCAACTTATGGTCAGATATTTTATCCTTTGTACTATTTTTTGCTCTTATTTTTTTATTATTTGTAATGACGTAATTAATTATTGTTTTTGATGTTTTTGTAACCCGCGTGTATTCATTTATTATATGGTTAAAACCATTTATATATTTTTCAATTCTTCCTTTATAAAAACCGATAATCACCAGTCATAATTATATCACACGTATTATCACTTATATCTTCTAATGTCTCTTCAAGTATCTGACAAGATTCTGCTTCATTGTAATTGGGTGATCTAAACATTACTGCAATAATCCACATAGCGTTCTTCAATTTTGCCTTACAGAACAGTATCCAATATTTTAAATTTTCTACCTCGTAATTAATTTTATAAATTTCCGAGATTCTCTGTAATATATAATTACCCTACCTTCTCGGGGTCAGCTCGACCTGCTTTGTTCATATATATAACCATTAAACCTAAATTCGTATTCCATTATATGTTCGGTTATGTGTGTTTCCGATAACATAATAAATTGTCTTTTTCAAAAATTTCAATTTGATTAAAATTATTTATCAGTCCTTGCTTATTTGTGTACATGGCATATATATTCTTTGATTGTTAATCTATTGGTCCAAATTTAGTTCATTTTGGTAAACCCTACATTGTCTATCGGTTGTAAGATGATTTTTATCTAGGACCATGTTTAGTGTTCTATTTACTCGTGCGCAGTTTATGCATTTTTTTATTTGCTGATTAGGTACTATCTGATGGGTCAAAGAGCTTTTTCTTTGATTTTCATTCGAAATTTATTAAGTTTTATTACAAAATTTTAATTAAGTAAAATTTACAAAAAGAATTCAATTACTGTACATTTTACTTATATTACTGTACATTTCATTTATGTATAAAGATGTGTAGTAAAAATACGAAAAAAATGTGGTTTTTTATGTAAGAGAAGAATATATCAGTGGGTAATCCACGTCTTCCAATCATTCTTTTCAAAGCTGCAATAAATCCAGCACTTAAATCAGAAACAGCTTCAATATGCACAGCTTTAGTTGCAAAACAAATGAAAATTGCAACGTAAGTTTTATAAGGTACTTTTCCTCTAATACGATAGTACATATTGATTGGACCACAGAAGTCCTACTCCACACCTTGCAAATAGACGAGCCGGATTCAAACGTTGAACTGGTAATTTACCATAACCTTACAATATTACGACAAAGGCGTCGTGCATTCACAATCTAAAAACGTTGTCTAATAAGCGTAATTAATACTTTAGCGCCTGCATGATAATTTTTATAATGTAGATAATGTATGTAATATTCGACAAATTTCTCGTTACTTGGTAAAATTATAGGATGTTTTTGTTGTAGTGGAATTTCAGCTAATTCTAGTCGACCACCAACCTTTAATATATTAAAACCATATACGTTATCAATGAATGGATTAAGACCTTTAAATATGCCACTAGGCGATTTAGTCTTCAGTACTCGATCTATATCTTTTTCAAAATGATATTGTTGTATTATATAAATTATTTGTATCAAAGTATATTCTAACTTTCGTGGCTGTAAGCAAATGTCATTCATCTTATTTTTCAACGTATTTAAAGTTGAGTAAAATCTTGAAATCCAACCAATGATACAAATCGATTTTAAATAGGAACTATAGCCACGAAGTTTTTCTATTATATATTCACGAAGTTTTTCTATTATATAGTTGGCATTAATATTAATATGATAAATGGATTTACGCTTTTCTTTCTCTACTTCAACTTGATCAATTTGATTACATTTGTTGGGTGGCCTGTTGTTGCACTGTTCGTTAAGCAGTAAAAATGGAGGTCCTTTAAACCAAATAGATGACATAATACGCTTTACATCTTCACCACGTGATATTATATCGGCAGGATTCTTTTGTGACGGCACGTATCGCCACGTACAATCAGTAGTCATATTTTGTATATCGGATACTCGATTACTCACGACCAATACAACCAATACAAAACTAATTGTGAATCGGACCACAAATACGTGCAGTAATTCCACCCTTGAAACAGCTTTCTAATTTCGTCGTATAAATTTGCTAATAACAATGCAGCACATAATTCCACTTTCAGTAACGATATTGTTTTAATAGCAATTTTTGATTTGCCTGTAAATAAATGTGAATGATAATTACCAAATCCATCTAGTATTCTCAAATAAATACAACATCCATATACATGGATCGAAGCGTCAGCAAAACCATGTACTTGTAAAGATTTCCAACGTTCACTAAGACAATACTGTGGTATAGTAATTAAATGAAGATTATTCAAATCTTGAATAACGGTTTCAATAGTAGTGTGTAATTGTTGTGGTATGGATTCGTCCCAATTTAATTTTAACAACCATAATTCTTGTAGTATAATTTTGGCTTGCACAATAATCGGCGATACAAGTCCCAATGGATCGAATAAAGATGACAAAAGTGATAAAATAATTGACACTTCTTTTCTAAAACTTTACAACAATTTTCCCAGCTGGGTAAAACTGTAAATGACAGAGATTCTTTCCACCTTTGGTTGGTAGATTCATCTACTTTAGTCATAACAATATAAATTAACATAGCATTTACTATATCTGCAGCTGATCTTAACGATTGTAATGAACTATACAGCGCAGCTACACTATCAATAAGATTTCTTAATTGATTAGCATTTGGTTTTCTCATGGACGGCAATTCAAATATAGATGCAATATTTTCCAAAAATATTAGTGTACTGTTATCATAACGATTACGCAATCTTTCAAGAGCCTTTGGATAATTTTCGTGCAATATTTGAAACGCTTTAACTGTATCTAAGGCTGGCCCTTTAAGAGAATTTAATAAGTTATTAAATTTTTCAATATTCGAGAGACCTTGTTCCCTGTCGATGATTTGTTTAAATGAGGTGATAAAATTTTTGTACTCGGAGTACTTACCAGAAAACGATGGTAAGCTCAAGGGAGGTAATTTATTAGCAATGGGCATTATATACGAACCTTCCATATGTGACATACTATGATCTTCACCAATTTGTGCTTGTATGTTAGATTTTATTGAAACGTACAATTCTTTTAAGTCACCCATGCCATTATCATCTGGGTCTAGAGTTTCAATATTAGTTTGGTATTGTAATGCTTGCCGAAAATATGCTTCCAAAATTCCAAGACGACGTTTAAGCTCTATAAATGATAATGATCCTTCACCTCTTGTATTGGTTTCGATAATGGTCTTGATACGAGACATGTTTCGTTTAGTTGTTGAAAGTTGCTGCTTCAAGTACCAAACGATAAAGAGCAAAGTATACAACAACCCAAAAATCCAAATCCAAAAAAAATCCAATAATGAACCACGTCCTGTCACGGTTGCCAAAAAATGATGGGTCAAAGAGCTTTTTCCTTGATTTTCATTCGAAATTTATTAAGTTTAAATATTCTTTACAAAAGGGAATTCAATTACTGTACATTTCATTTATGTATAAAGATGTGTAGTAAAAATACGAAAAAAAGTGATTTTATATGTAAGAGAGGAAAACAGTAGCCAATACGTGTTTCAGGATCTCATGTTGTTCCAACACTCGATTTTTATGGTTTCCATAACATTGTAGGCTTATTTCTTCATTTCTACATTCTTTTTTCCTATGTTTATATTCTTTGCATTTTAAACATTGCATAACTTCCGTTCTATCGTATACCTTGCATCTTTCCCAACCAATATTTAATTTTTTAGCATCCATTATTTTTGTGTATGCTACTCACAGATATTTTAACATTGTATATTGCATTTCCATTTCTTTTGTAGTTGTCATTTTTAAACAATATTTATTTCACTTGTACTAATTATTGGATTTTGTTTTTTAGTTTTTCCAATAATTCTTTACTTTACTAACGACATTCCAACGATTTTAATCTTCAAATTCATAAGGCTAGATACCTTCATTTATTTCACTCTGTATAACAAATTATTTTCTGTTTCTTCTTCATTCTCACTTTGTATTATAATGGTTCCGTTTCTTCTATTTTCAATTCCTGCTATTTTTAAATCTATAGGATTTATTTTATTTAGCTCTTCCTTAGTTTTTTTAACATCCTGTTTTTCTTTTGGTTTTACAATAATTGGTACTCGTTTTGTTAAATTTGGCACCATCTTTGTATTATTAATTTGTTCTGCATATGTAAGGTTTGGATGATTTTCATTTGTTCTTATCTTCTACGTCTTTACTAATTTTTTGTTTTGGTTTTCAAATTCATTTATACGATCACTGATGTGTTTTATTTCTTCTACGCTTCTATCATATGATGTGTGCACATTATCAATTTTTTTAAGCCTTTCCTCGTAACCACGTTAAATTGCTACCAACAAGTCCATTATCTCATGTTCATGTTTATATAGTTAAGTACCAAACTCGTCTTTGTAATCCACTAATGCTTGCTTATTTTTAATGACGTCATGTATAATATTTCTTAGCGCCAGATCAACATTGTGTATATATTGTACACAGTCATCACACATGAAACGAATAAAGGTATTAGTTTCAAACATTTTTTGTGAATATTGATCCACACCTGAGCATTTTGTTGATGTGTCATATATCTTACCACACACCCCCATACACCAGATTCCAGACTCTCCTCGAATCAAAGACTTACATTTATTACATTCCGCCATTTTGGCAGTTAATGTAATCCACTTCTTTCAAATGAAATCTTATATTTCACTGGTAGTAGATATACTTTGTAAAAATACTTGTAAAGTATTTCGTTTTTTATTGTTTTTTTGGAGCGAGTGTTCTTCTTCTTCTTCTCCCTCTTGAAGCAAATAACATCCCAACCCATTTTGCGAGGCATGAGTTTGTATAATTTCTTCATTTTAATATAACAGGACTTGTAAGAACTTGTTTCATTTTTTTACAACTGTAGAATAAGCTTTACTCCAAACAAAAGCGTTGTTTTTATGCCATCCACCTTAATTATAAGGGTACACTAAATTTGGTCTTCCGTTTGCAACACCCAGAAGGACGCACCAGAAACCCTACAAAGTGTATGTGTTCTTGATCACCTTCACCTGAGTCGATCCAATTATATTTGTTTGTTTGTGAAGTCCGTGAGTCTGTCTGTTGTTGGTGTAAATTTAGAGCTGAAATTTTATACAAGCACTTTTAGTTTTTGCATCGCTATTTAAAATGGGCAAAATTGGTCAAGAGCCACGCCACTCATAGTTTGGAAACTCTACTACCTATCGGTCGTGCGTTTTACAGTTCTCTTGATTTGAATCATAGTGATTAAAAGTGTAATATCTTAAATATAATACTCAATAATTTTCTTGCGTTAGTTTTACTTAATACATTACTTGAATTGCTCATAGTTGATGTGATTAGTGATTTCTTTCTATTGGTTGGCATTTTTTTTCATATCATCTTGCATTTTCGAATTTTTAATCATCTTTTTATACCCTCCACCTTAGAGAAGAGGGTATATTCATTTTAATCACCCGTTTACAACACATCGAAGAAAGCCTCGGAGACCCCACAAACCATATATATTCTTAATCAGAATGAAAAGAGAAACAGTTTGAGAAATGTACGTCCGTGTGTCCGTCTGTTGTTGGCACTTTCATGGTCGTAGGTTTTGAGATATCAAATTTAAAGTTATCACACTTATTCTTAGTTTAATGTCGCTGCTCCGTAATGAAATTGGGAAAAATCGGTTAAGAGACACGCCCACAATAAATGAAAATCTCAACATATATCGAAAAAATTGTATCTTTAAAAAATTATATATCGCACAATACTATGCATATCAAGTTGAAATTTGGTATAAACATAAGTGGTACCGTTATCCAACACTGCCAAAAATGGGCGTAATTGGATAACGCAAACGCCTATATTTAAAAAAAAAAGTATTTGCGTAAGTACATGAAATAGGTGTAAATGTTGGATGGCAGCTGTAGCAGATGTCAGTTGTCTCCCCTGTCCAAATCATCGAATTTCCTAGTTAGAGGTGATGTTAGCTTTATATTTACCGAGGCCATCGACCAATTAGATAGTGGCACCAGGTCTGCGGGAATCGTCAACAAGTCGTCGGTTATATATAGATATGTAGAGAAAAATGAACATCAACATAATGGGGTTGACAGTATTTAAACATAAGCTGTGGACTACTTTGTGTACAAACCAGAATAGTTTTACAAGTAGTTAGATTTGATACAGTCTACCATCCTGGTGATGAGAACTAGTTGGGGGCGAGTTCGAAACCGTTCCAGGTCATTCTCTTCAGTCATCAAGTGTTAATTAATTACAATTTTCAATATAGTCAGATGAAACATTCATTTCGAAACACACAGATATATATATATATATATAGATACACCGAAAACCTTACTAATTAAATTTATAATTAACTATTTAGATTGACGTTGCCACGTAACAATTCATATATAATGCGAAATAATATAGAATGCGGTATATAATTTCTGGTATTAACGGATGCCGTATGAAATCCGGAAAAAAAAACACAAGTTTTATTTAAAAATAATTTTATTAACGAATCTATGACGACGGACAAAAGACTAATCATATATGCTAAAATAAGCTTGGTGATGACATAATACGCTTTACATCTTCACCACGTGATATTATATCGGCAGGATTCTTTTGTGACGGCACGTATCGCCACGTACAATCAGTAGTCATATTTTGTATATCGGATACTCGATTACTCACGACCAATACAACCAATACAAAACTAATTGTGAATCGGACCACAAATACGTGCAGTAATTCCACCCTTGAAACAGCTTTCTAATTTCGTCGTATAAATTTGCTAATAACAATGCAGCACATAATTCCACTTTCAGTAACGATATTGTTTTAATAGCAATTTTTGATTTGCCTGTAAATAAATGTGAATGATAATTACCAAATCCATCTAGTATTCTCAAATAAATACAACATCCATATACATGGATCGAAGCGTCAGCAAAACCATGTACTTGTAAAGATTTCCAACGTTCACTAAGACAATACTGTGGTATAGTAATTAAATGAAGATTATTCAAATCTTGAATAACGGTTTCAATAGTAGTGTGTAATTGTTGTGGTATGGATTCGTCCCAATTTAATTTTAACAACCATAATTCTTGTAGTATAATTTTGGCTTGCACAATAATCGGCGATACAAGTCCCAATGGATCGAATAAAGATGACAAAAGTGATAAAATAATTGACACTTCTTTTCTAAAACTTTACAACAATTTTCCCAGCTGGGTAAAACTGTAAATGACAGAGATTCTTTCCACCTTTGGTTGGTAGATTCATCTACTTTAGTCATAACAATATAAATTAACATAGCATTTACTATATCTGCAGCTGATCTTAACGATTGTAATGAACTATACAGCGCAGCTACACTATCAATAAGATTTCTTAATTGATTAGCATTTGGTTTTCTCATGGACGGCAATTCAAATATAGATGCAATATTTTCCAAAAATATTAGTGTACTGTTATCATAACGATTACGCAATCTTTCAAGAGCCTTTGGATAATTTTCGTGCAATATTTGAAACGCTTTAACTGTATCTAAGGCTGGCCCTTTAAGAGAATTTAATAAGTTATTAAATTTTTCAATATTCGAGAGACCTTGTTCCCTGCCGATGATTTGTTTAAATGAGGTGATAAAATTTTTGTACTCGGAGTACTTACCAGAAAACGATGGTAAGCTCAAGGGAGGTAATTTATTAGCAATGGGCATTATATACGAACCTTCCATATGTGACATACTATGATCTTCACCAATTTGTGCTTGTATGTTAGATTTTATTGAAACGTACAATTCTTTTAAGTCACCCATGCCATTATCATCTGGGTCTAGAGTTTCAATATTAGTTTGGTATTGTAATGCTTGCCGAAAATATGCTTCCAAAATTCCAAGACGACGTTTAAGCTCTATAAATGATAATGATCCTTCACCTCTTGTATTGGTTTCGATAATGGTCTTGATACGAGACATGTTTCGTTTAGTTGTTGAAAGTTGCTGCTTCAAGTACCAAACGATAAAGAGCAAAGTATACAACAACCCAAAAATCCAAATCCAAAAAAAATCCAATAATGAACCACGTCCTGTCACGGTTGCCAAAAAATGATGGGTCAAAGAGCTTTTTCCTTGATTTTCATTCGAAATTTATTAAGTTTAAATATTCTTTACAAAAGGGAATTCAATTACTGTACATTTCATTTATGTATAAAGATGTGTAGTAAAAATACGAAAAAAAGTGATTTTATATGTAAGAGAGGAAAACAGTAGCCAATACGTGTTTCAGGATCTCATGTTGTTCCAACACTCGATTTTTATGGTTTCCATAACATTGTAGGCTTATTTCTTCATTTCTACATTCTTTTTTCCTATGTTTATATTCTTTGCATTTTAAACATTGCATAACTTCCGTTCTATCGTATACCTTGCATCTTTCCCAACCAATATTTAATTTTTTAGCATCCATTATTTTTGTGTATGCTACTCACAGATATTTTAACATTGTATATTGCATTTCCATTTCTTTTGTAGTTGTCATTTTTAAACAATATTTATTTCACTTGTACTAATTATTGGATTTTGTTTTTTAGTTTTTCCAATAATTCTTTACTTTACTAACGACATTCCAACGATTTTAATCTTCAAATTCATAAGGCTAGATACCTTCATTTATTTCACTCTGTATAACAAATTATTTTCTGTTTCTTCTTCATTCTCACTTTGTATTATAATGGTTCCGTTTCTTCTATTTTCAATTCCTGCTATTTTTAAATCTATAGGATTTATTTTATTTAGCTCTTCCTTAGTTTTTTTAACATCCTGTTTTTCTTTTGGTTTTACAATAATTGGTACTCGTTTTGTTAAATTTGGCACCATCTTTGTATTATTAATTTGTTCTGCATATGTAAGGTTTGGATGATTTTCATTTGTTCTTATCTTCTACGTCTTTACTAATTTTTTGTTTTGGTTTTCAAATTCATTTATACGATCACTGATGTGTTTTATTTCTTCTACGCTTCTATCATATGATGTGTGCACATTATCAATTTTTTTAAGCCTTTCCTCGTAACCACGTTAAATTGCTACCAACAAGTCCATTATCTCATGTTCATGTTTATATAGTTAAGTACCAAACTCGTCTTTGTAATCCACTAATGCTTGCTTATTTTTAATGACGTCATGTATAATATTTCTTAGCGCCAGATCAACATTGTGTATATATTGTACACAGTCATCACACATGAAACGAATAAAGGTATTAGTTTCAAACATTTTTTGTGAATATTGATCCACACCTGAGCATTTTGTTGATGTGTCATATATCTTACCACACACCCCCATACACCAGATTCCAGACTCTCCTCGAATCAAAGACTTACATTTATTACATTCCGCCATTTTGGCAGTTAATGTAATCCACTTCTTTCAAATGAAATCTTATATTTCACTGGTAGTAGATATACTTTGTAAAAATACTTGTAAAGTATTTCGTTTTTTATTGTTTTTTTGGAGCGAGTGTTCTTCTTCTTCTTCTCCCTCTTGAAGCAAATAACATCCCAACCCATTTTGCGAGGCATGAGTTTGTATAATTTCTTCATTTTAACATAACAGGACTTGTAAGAACTTGTTTCATTTTTTTACAACTGTAGAATAAGCTTTACTCCAAACAAAAGCGTTGTTTTTATGCCATCCACCTTAATTATAAGGGTACACTAAATTTGGTCTTCCGTTTGCAACACCCAGAAGGACGCACCAGAAACCCTACAAAGTGTATGTGTTCTTGATCACCTTCACCTGAGTCGATCCAATTATATTTGTTTGTTTGTGAAGTCCGTGAGTCTGTCTGTTGTTGGTATAAATTTAGAGCTGAAATTTTATACAAGCACTTTTAGTTTTTGCATCGCTATTTAAAATGGGCAAAATTGGTCAAGAGCCACGCCACTCATAGTTTGGAAACTCTACTACCTATCGGTCGTGCGTTTTACAGTTCTCTTGATTTGAATCATAGTGATTAAAAGTGTAATATCTTAAATATAATACTCAATAATTTTCTTGCGTTAGTTTTACTTAATACATTACTTGAATTGCTCATAGTTGATGTGATTAGTGATTTCTTTCTATTGGTTGGCATTTTTTTTCATATCATCTTGCATTTTCGAATTTTTAATCATCTTTTTATACCCTCCACCTTAGAGAAGAGGGTATATTCATTTTAATCACCCGTTTACAACACATCGAAGAAAGCCTCGGAGACCCCACAAACCATATATATTCTTAATCAGAATGAAAAGAGAAACAGTTTGAGAAATGTACGTCCGTGTGTCCGTCTGTTGTTGGCACTTTCATGGTCGTAGGTTTTGAGATATCAAATTTAAAGTTATCACACTTATTCTTAGTTTAATGTCGCTGCTCCGTAATGAAATTGGGAAAAATCGGTTAAGAGACACGCCCACAATAAATGAAAATCTCAACATATATCGAAAAAATTGTATCTTTAAAAAATTATATATCGCACAATACTATGCATATCAAGTTGAAATTTGGTATAAACATAAGTGGTACCGTTATCCAACACTGCCAAAAATGGGCGTAATTGGATAACGCAAACGCCTATATTTAAAAAAAATAGTATTTGCGTAAGTACATGAAATAGGTGTAAATGTTGGATGGCAGCTGTAGCAGATGTCAGTTGTCTCCCCTGTCCAAATCATCGAATTTCCTAGTTAGAGGTGATGTTAGCTTTATATTTACCGAGGCCATCGACCAATTAGATAGTGGCACCAGGTCTGCGGGAATCGTCAACAAGTCGTCGGTTATATATAGATATGTAGAGAAAAATGAACATCAACATAATGGGGTTGACAGTATTTAAACATAAGCTGTGGACTACTTTGTGTACAAACCAGAATAGTTTTACAAGTAGTTAGATTTGATACAGTCTACCATCCTGGTGATGAGAACTAGTTGGGGGCGAGTTCGAAACCGTTCCAGGTCATTCTCTTCAGTCATCAAGTGTTAATTAATTACAATTTTCAATATAGTCAGATGAAACATTCATTTCGAAACACACAGATATATATATATATATATAGATACACCGAAAACCTTACTAATTAAATTTATAATTAACTATTTAGATTGACGTTGCCACGTAACAATTCATATATAATGCGAAATAATATAGAATGCGGTATATAATTTCTGGTATTAACGGATGCCGTATGAAATCCGGAAAAAAAAACACAAGTTTTATTTAAAAATAATTTTATTAACGAATCTATGACGACGGACAAAAGACTAATCATATATGCTAAAATAAGCTTGGTGCAAGCAACACATTTGCAAACTAAACAAATTTCATTTTTTTAATTTTGCATATGTGTTTATATGATTGTTATTTTAAATTATATTACTATTCCAGATAATTATTGTAATTCTAATTGTAATTCTTTATATAAATAAATAAATAAAAAGCAATAAGTGTCATTGGTTTTTTTGTTAGAATGCTGACAAACCAAGAATAGAAAGAAATGAAGGGCGTTTTTTTTTTTGCCGATATAAAATTTAAATAAAGCACATGGTATATAATAAAGTAGCCCATTTTATAATTTCTTGGCATTTAACATTAATTTTTATTAACATCTGTGGTATTATAATTACGTCATGAATTCTTATCAGATAATTAGTGAAATTCCTTTTTCTTATTTCTATAAAACAATTTAAAAAAATTAATACAAAGGTTCTTTGAAATTGTTTTTTTTTATAATTTGTTCTTATAGTTTCATTAAAATTCTTAAGTATTAAAAATCCTGAATTTTCTTTAATAGTGCTTTCTTTACAAAATTTAATTTGGCAATTTGCTTCTTCATTATTTATTATATTTAATAAACACTTAACTTCTCAATTTATCAGATTGTTTTTCAGATTTACAGATACATTCTTATTATATTTATCCAATAATATTTTCTCATTAAAGAGTCCTATGCACTTATTATCTTCATTAGGTATTGGTATAAAAATTAATTCGGTGCAGATATTATTTTCAAATTTTGGAACTAAAATTGTTATGACTATTGTTTCGTCAAGAATTCTAACTGCGACTTTCAAATTGTTGTAAGTATCTATAATGTCTAATTCTTTTTCCGTTACAATATTCGGTGCTACCATACCCATCTATGTCATCTATATGGTTACGCAATAATGTAATGTCATTGTTAATTTGGAAAGTGTTTTCCTATATCGTTACCTCATCTTCTAGCTCCGGTATCGATTAGAAGCTTTTTTTTTTGATTTTACAGTTATATAGGAAAGTCCTCCATTGAGGCATGCTCCTGAAAATTTTCTGCTACTAGGGCGTTATGTTGCGGATTTTTATTTCGATTTTGTATATGTCTGTTTTGTCGATCGTTGCGATTTATTTGTTCAGTACGTATATTATTAATATCCATGGGTTCTACTTGAATTTACGTGAAGCAAAGACGTTATCCGTTGGTCTGTTTTGGTATTGTTTATGAAAAAGGACGGGTTGGACATTATTGTAGTTTCGATTGTAATTCTTATTATATAAGCTATAGCTAGGATTTTGATTTCTGTTATTATTGTAAGAGTTCTGGTAATTATAATTGTTATTATAATTATTACTACTTTGACAACTTTTTTAGTTTGTACTATCTTATCTTATCTGATCTTATGTTTGAATACTGTCACCCCTATTTTGTTGATGTTGATTTTTCTCTACATAAATCGCCAGGTCCGCGCGTAGTATATATTAGTGAGTTTTTTTGGTGTATATATATATGTATATATCTGTGTGTTTCGAAATGAATATTTCATATTGATATATAAAGGTGTAGAGTTGTTGTGATGTTGAAATGTGAATTATTGATATAAACCATTTGCGCATGAATTTGCAAAGGCGGATTTGGCTCAATTGGTATATGCCTGCTGATGAAAACTCGATGAGGGCGAGTTCGAAATACATCTTTACTGCTTTCAATATAAAAGTTTATATGAAATATTAATTTCGACACAAACAGGTTTTATTGAATTTCATTCAGTTTTGCAAATTTTTAACCTATTTCATAATTATAGTAGTAGCAGAAATATCTTGAAAGAAATTTTACCAACGTAGTGGTGCAGTACCATTTACATTATGACTGTAGAGGACGCGCCCGTTCCTAACTGTAAGTATGAATACTTATTTTGCTTTATTTTGTTTGTATGTGTAATTCCCACAATAGCGATTTTCTGCAAGTCCCAAAAACTCAAATTAAAAAGTCAATGTCATATGTACTCGTATATATATATATAGTTGATGCGTATTTTTGTCTTATTTATAGAAAATTTATTTTTGTCGGACTATGGTGTCTGATGTAGTGGCGATAATAGAGATGTGATTATTAATATATAATCCAAATGCACTTGAATATGAACAAATAGATTTGAATCTAATAATTAAACACGTACTGATGATGGTCTTTAGGTTAGAAACCGGTTCAGGTTGAAGCTCTGCCAGCACTCGAATAGTATTTTTCACATATTCTAATTCAATTAACACTTTAGCCATATATTCCAATGAAAATAAATTTTCTACAAAAAAGGCAATATAGGTTATTACTATTTCAAAATTAGTAAAGTGGTAAAAACTCTGTCTGTGCGGCAACTTCATACCCTCTTTCAGTTATATTGGTCGGATCCAAATCTGTTCCGAGTGAACCGTATCTTCCTTTGCTCTTTCATGTAGTTTTTTCTAATCAACGATATATATATTTTTTTTATGCAATTTGACGCTGGAATCACTCTTGGGCCAAAAGCGGTCACTATTAAAAATGGATCTAATCGAATAATTTTTAGCACCTCCCTAATACAACGCTATTTTTAAAGTATCTATATTTGACGAAAATGCGCAACTCTTAATAATTCTTTACAAAATTTGGTATAGATCAGACTGTTTTCAGAAAGGCATTTTATATAATGATATATTATGACATAACTTTTATATGGTACTGAATTGAACTTACAAATACAGGTTAACGAATTATAGCATAAATTTTTAAGAGAGCTAAATGGGGTAGAATCAACTATAATATTACTTTAATAAAATGTCCAGTAGACCAATTGCGTAAAATGATTTTTGCTAACGAAATCGTTTAATGACAATATTTTTTTTAGGTCTGGGTGGCAGGATAAAACCGTCGTTAACTAGGGGTAATTTTTTTTTTAAATAAATTTCCTTCACACTAAGTTTATTACTTTCACTTCAAATAGCTGTATTTTACACTTAGTTAATTTTTAAATTACATTACTGATTTATATTTACACAAAGTTTATCTCTTTTAGTTAAACTTATGAATTCATCAGTATTTTTGTTCAAGTGTACATATGCATAAGAACCAAGGTTTTTTTTTATTTAAATATAGTTGACTACGATTTACTTAACTGTTTATTTCAAAAGGAAAAAAAAAAAACTATATTTGATAGCAAGATTGCACAAGGTTTTCACACACATTTCGATCACACACGTTGATAACTTTTTAGTTACATCTACCGACTTTCATTGCTTGACTCAGAATAATCTTTCTCGCCAACTTACTCTCAATAAGACCCCTCGGCCGCTCCCACGAACGCTCGTTTCACCACAGTACCACTCGTTGATGTTGGCGTCCCTGGATCGGCAAGTTGTTATAATGGTGGTGGAAGAGCTAACAGCTGTACAACAAAAACTAAATACATAACATTATATTTTCTATAGTCTCGTTGTGACGATTATTTTTTCTATTTGTGATTTAATATTTGGTGTCGTTTTAGTGTAAATTGATTTTAAAATTAACAAAAAATTAACAAAAAATTTTAAAAATGTAAGTGGAATTATTATTATTAAAATAATAATGCATTATTAAATTATTACTTATTAATTAATGTTAAAATATACTTTATTATATTCAACTTTGCAACGTTTATGTTATAAAATCTAGTTAACATATATAATACCTATGTAAGTTTTAATTATCAATAATTTTCATTCTATTCGTAAAAAACTGTCGTTGTGAATAGAACATTTTGGAATAAAATATAAAATATTTGTTTGATGTTGTACATCATTTTTTATCAATTAATTTGTTAAAGGATGCGCAGAAATGTTTCATCATGTGTATTATGAATTGAAAGTGCTTGTTCCCATAAAAGGTACTTAATTTTTTCTTTGTTCTATATTTGGGGTCCGTCTTCACCTTAAAATTTTTTTTCCTATTTGTATAATTTATAAAATGCTTTAAATCTAAATTTACCTTTCTCCATCCGTTTACACTTTTATTTGGAACACCCATAATTCATATTCATAATTCATTTAATTTTTGTCGTCCTAGGGAAAAGTTACTGTTCTATAAAACATTTATAATTATGTCTAACTGTTTTTGTGTTACTGACCTGTAACAAAATATTTTTAAATTTTATTCATCATATTTTTTTTTTAATAATTTCAATAATATAATATTTTTTGGTTTTATTTTGCAGTCATTTTTTATTCGACTTGAACCGATAACAACGATACGATTACGATACCTTTACGCAATTAGTTTTGGGACGATATCGTTGAATCTTATTAGTTAAAAATGATATCGTTGAATCTTATTAGTTAAAAATGATATCGTTGAATCTTATTAGTTAAAAATGATATCGTTTGAAAATTACGCAATTGGTCTCCAGGTCTCAGAGAATATTTATATTTTTAATATTGTATTGGGTAGGCAACTATGTAATTTCAGGTTTTGACGACAGATGCATCTAGCCTATATTTTTTTATTTTTTAGACTTCTATCTTTCATTTAGTAAAAAAATTGTATTGATTAGTTCTTAAGTTTAGTTTTTATCCCGATTTAAAAATATAAGAATAAAACGCGCACTTCAGATATATTTTATTGCATTATTTCCGAAAAGGCAAGAACGCATCGCAAACACACAAGAAAGCAGTATCAAAATGGGTTTGCCAGATTTCGTCCTGGTAAATTTTCATTGAAAAATGTTCAACGATCGTCGTCCTGTTGAAGTCGATGAGACCCATATCAAGGTCATTATCGGCCTTGGCTATGTCAAAAAACTGTATCCATAGATCCCTCATCAGCTTAAGGAAATTTGTTTGGCGCATCTCATTAGCATCTGCGAAATTGATTCATCTGTAAAAAGAGTAACTACTGGCGACGAAAAGTTTTTAATCAGAAAAGATCTTAGGTGATGCATGATGACCCAGCTGATGACGACAAGAAAATCCGAGATTCACCAAAAAAAAAAAAATTGTTTTGCTATCAGTTTAGCGCGATTATAAATTAATTCTGCACTTAGACCTTTAAAAAACAACCAAACAATCAATTCAAACGTGTAAGTTTAAAAACTCGCCAAACTAAGCAGTGCAATTTAAGCAAAGCGGCCGGAAGTGGAAAATCGTAAGTGTGTTGTTTTCCATCATGATAATGCAAAGCCTCACACATCTATGGCCAATAATTATTGTATATGGATTGGGATATCTTGTCACATCCGTCATATAGTCCAGACCTCGCATGCACAACTCCTTAAGTGGAAACATTTTTAATTGTTGTGTTTATATTTGTAAACAGAATCGCCATGTTGTGAATATAGTTGTAACATTTATATAAATATATTTAATATTTTAACGTTTACCAATCTCCAACTGCTAAGGGAGTAGCATCGTTTCGGCTATATGCCTGATAAGGGGAGATGTAGTAAGCAATGAAAATTCTTGGTTTTGTTTAGTTTCAATAGAAAAGTCTATATTTTTATTCTACAAAATTTTACATTATTTATATTAATTTTATCCAATGTTAATGTTATAGAAATTCTTAGTCTAGCAAATTGTTAACCTTGTTCAGTTACCTTGTTAAGTTACTTAATGTTACCTTGACGTAAATTTATAATAATAATAATAATATTTATTTTTATTATTATATTAAACGCAAGGATGCATATGTATACAATAGTTATGACATAATAAATCAGTTTATAGCTAAGAATGTTAGTGTACGTCATTGCATTATTAATAATTTGTGACTACTCTACATTTATGTATACACTACAACGCTAATGATGTCAAATCATACTTAATTTGGTTTTTTGATAGCAAAGATGGAAAATGTTAATGAATGTAAAATTATGACACTGCCTGAACGGTGCAAAAGATCATTGACATAAACGGACAGTACCTAATGTACAGTACCTGCATACTTCAAGTTGACGTACAACCTCCGTGTGGTACCACTGGTTAGCTGCCTTTACATCCATCTTGGCAGCGAGCTAATATCGCAGCGAACAGACCGTCGTGATGGGCTGGTAACCCACCGACCGACTTGACGACCCTCGCAGACCTGATGCCTCTACCTAACTGGTCGATGTCCTTAGTAAATATAAAGCTAACTTCACCTCTATCCAGGAAATGCGATGGTTTGGACAGGGGTGCGCTAAAAGAGCCAACTGTGACATCTACTACAGCGGCCATCCGACTTTGCGTGAATTTGGGTGCAGTTTTATGTCGCGGGGTTCATACCAGCAAACGAACGCCTTGCCACAACGGAATAAGGCTGATTGACTTTATCGCGGCGAGGAACATGGTAGTCAATAGTACAAGACTTCAGCGTCTCGACATTTATAAAGGGCTGGTGATCCGGGGCGCCAACATCGATTCGGATTACTACTTTGTTGCAGCTAAGGTCCACACTCGTTTAAGTACTGCCAACACCACCCATAAAAATTTGGTAAGGAACTCAGCTACTTGCTGAAAGTCGTCCTTCTGAATCCGACGTTTCCGCTGAGTGGGCATATGTGTCGTAATCGATGCCGTTCTGGAAGTGCTCGAATACCAGAGGGGGCCTTGGCGGAATCCTTGATATTGGATGAGTGCCGCCGCTTCTGCAGAGAAAAACCTTGCATACCAAATCTGCAGTCAGTTGCCACGCGCGCATAGGCATAGGGAAGGAAGAATAGACGAAAAACGTCTTTTTCAGACGCAAAAAAAAAAAAATAAAAGGAGCATGAAAGGCGCGAGCTGGAAGTAATAGAGATGGACAGAGAAATGAACAAAATGTGGCATATGATTTTTAAAATAATATATTTCATTTATTATAATTCAGTTTTAACTCCATGTGTCTTATATTCTAACAAATGTAGGAACTTATTAAGTTATATGCATATTTAGCAGGGATGTTATCATCATATGCTATAATATAAGTAGGGAGGTTGTATATTCTACATCTTCCCCTTCCACAAAACAAAATTATGTTTGTTAGCGCAGAGTATTGTAGCAGAAAGGGAAGAAAAATTTATTAAACTGATATACATACACATCTTAAGTTTATACAGTGTTGTATTGATACACAGGGTTATAATTATATCTTTACAGTGTTGTATTGATTGACAGGATGATCTTTCTATATATTCAACACTCTCCCAGAATGAACATCCTACAAATAATAAAGTAATTCAAAAAAGACCCAGTCCATTCGCGAAAAACCTGGTATTTGGTAACGTTTAAACCTTTCGTAGCTGATATCAGCTAAAATCTTATTTGTTTCAACGTATACTATTTCATGAATTTTATTTTTCATTTTGACTATATTTGAAAGGTGTAATGAAATGAAAATGTTAGAAATTGTGAAAAATTAACACTTGGCAACTGGAATGGTAGAACCTTTGAACTCGTCCTCATCGAGTTCTCATCAGCAGATCTTTACCAGCTGAGCCAAATCCACCGTTGCGATTTTATGCGCAATTGGTTTATGTCAATAATTCACACTAACAACATTACAGCCCTACACCATATGTGTATTTTAAACTGTTGACAATTTTCATGTTATTTGAACATATTAATACGTCATCCAGCATTTAGTTGTTTATTCCATACACGACTGGACTGCTTTAATCCATATAACGACTTTTTTAAACCGCATACCATCATTACCACCAATTGTTCCATAAAAATTGTTTCTTCTAATTCACCGTTAAGAAATTCCGTGACTGTATCCATTTGATGAATAAATAAAATAAAAAAAATAAAATAAATAAATAAATTATTTTTTGCTGCCAGAGAAAGTAGGTAACGTATTGATGTATAGCGTACTACGGGAGCAAAAGTTTTATTGTAATCAATACCTTTCTTTTGAGTACAACCTTTGATGACAAGTCTAGCTTTGCGATGTATAACTTCGCCATTAACCTCTAATTTGTTTTTGAAAATGCACTTACACTTAATTGGCTTTTTATTTGGCGGCAAGTCCACTAAAAACCATGTTTCATTTGACATTAGCGAATTAATTTCATCATTCATAGTTGCTCGCCATTCATCACACACACAAGTGAGGACAACGCTTCTTCTAATGATTGTGGTTCTTCTGATACGTAAGTTGTTGCTTGACAAATACAGTTTTTAATTTTTTCAACAACTTCCGTATGTTTTTAGTCCACTTAAAAAATACACTTTCTGTAATAAATTTCGTAAAGGTGCACTAAGTTCAGATAAATTTGGAACAAATTCTCTTACATAATTTACAAAACCTAAAAATTTTTGCACATCCGCTTCGTTTTTTGGATTATCCAACTTTTTATGCTTTCAATTCGCATTTCATCAATTTTAGTTTCTCCATTCGAAAATACCAATCCTAAATATTTTATTTCTTTAACAGAATATTGAGATTTAGACTTACTAAATTTTACTTTAATTTCACAAGCCCGTTTCAAAACACTTTCTAATTCATGTCATGTTCTAATTTCGTTCGTCCCGTAACCAAAATGTCATCAATATATATTACAACACCTTTCAAATCTCCAAAATAAAGGGTATTAATCCTTTTAAATGCTTCTGGAGCTATTGATATACCAAAAGGTAACATATTAAATTGATAATTTCCAAAAGGAGTGCAAAAAGTACATAATTTTGCCGAATGTTCTTCTAATGGAACATGCCAAAAACCATTTTTAATATCGAACTGAAAAATATTGTGACAATGCTGTTTTTTCTTTTATTTCTGAAACTGTGGGTATTATAAATTTGTCTTTCTTAATATTCTTATTTAGGTGTAAAGGATCCAAACATAATCGAATGGTTCCATCAGACTTTTGTACTATAACAATATTAGAAACCCAATCTCTAGCTTCAGTAACAGGTATTATAATTTTTAATTGAACTAGTTCATCTAATTTTTGTTTTAATTTATTATAAAGTTTAATGGGTACCCTTCTAGGTGATTTAATTTGTCCTACAGCACCATCCATCAGACTTATTTTATACAATCCGGAAAACATCCCATACCGGTAAACATATCCTCGTATTTTTCTAAAATTTTCCCTTTGTTTTTATCTTTTGTTTCAACCGCATGCTTTCTAGATATCAGTTCAAATTTTAAACATGTTTTCAATCCTAATATAGGAGAAAACTCTTGGCACACTACTAAGAACGATTCATAATTCGATTTATTCTTATAACTACATTGTAGTTTACATATACCAATAGGTTTAATTGAGGTTCCTCCATAAACACGAATAATGATGTTTGATTTTTCAATTGGATTGGGATTATTTAATTTATCATAAATACTTTTTGAAATAATATTGACGTCTGATCCAGAGTCTAGTTTAAAGTCAAAATTAAAATTATTAATGGAAAAACAAAAACTATCTACAATATTAGTTTCCATAACCTGAGTATTTATTGTAGTAACTCTCTTCGTGTTACAAGCCACTGTCAAATGATTTTTCCGATTGCATTTCGTACATACTTCTCCAAACGCTGGACAACGTCCTTTTTTGTGAGATGCTCCACAAAATTTAAAATTTCTTATTACACAAAATGTGTCCTCCGGTTTCTGCTTAGTTTTCTTATAATTGTGCTGTTTATTTTGTGATGGTTGTTTTCATATTGTTTAGGTTAATGATTTCTCCATTTTTTAACTTCCCACAGCTTAGCACCTGTGTCCGCTTGTTCAATATATTTTTCAGCTAATCTACACGTAACTACTGCCTGTTCATATGTAAGATCGTTTGTTTTAATTAATTTATCTCTCAATTTCAAATCGTGAATCCCACAAGCAATGCGATCATTTCTTCTTTATTTAAAAAATTACAAGCGTTGATTTTTTTCTTAAATCTTGTAAAAAATCTTCAAACGATTCTCCCATCTCTTGTTTGCGCATATAAAACTTGAATCTATCGTACAAAGTGTTTGTTCTTTGAGCGCAATATTTATCAAATATTTCAAATAGTTTATCTAATTTCTTAGAATCTTCATTACTCACAGTGAGTATTCTATAAATTTTCCTAGCTGCATCACCAATTTGATTCGAAAATACAGCCACTTTTTTTTCTGAATTATTTTCCATGCCTGCTGCTTTTAAAAATATTTGAAAGTTTTGTTTAAAATCATTCCAATTTTCCATAGGATTTTCCGTTAAATCCAAATCATTCAATTTTTTAATATAATCTATTTTCAATTCTTTCGTAATTATGATTTTTTCCTTTTTCCTATTTTTTGTTACCACGTGCACCTTTGTAAATTTTAATTTGTTTTTTGATCTGGTTACAACCTTTTATTTTTTATCACAATGTAGTTTAAATTTAATTTATTTTCATATTCCAAAACCCGGCTGCGCCATGTGGCATATGGTTTTTAAAATAATATATTTCATTTATTATAATTCAGTGTTAACTCCATGTGTCTTATATTCTAACAAATGTAGGAACTTATTAAGTTATATGCATATTTAGCAGGGATGTTATCATCATACATATGCATATATAAGCAGGGAGGTTGTATATTCTACACAAAATACGGAAAGTTTAACCGAGAGTTTCAAATCAGCACCTTTTTCTTCTCTTAAAGACAAAAGCTGGGATTTGGTTACACATGTAAAAGAAGCTCTAAGGGGAAAAAACAACTCATCAGCAATATTTGGTCGGAGGAAAGCATTCCTAGTGATTAGTGATCAGCGCACTTCGTCCGACCATAAAAAGGAGGCCCAACCGTATGCTCTAAATACCGTGGTATAAGTTTACTCTCTGTCGAACATAAAATACTATCTGGCGTAATATGTAACCGTTTGAGTTGGTTTACCACGCTACTGATAAGCCACTACCGTGGCCACTATGTAGGCCAGAGGCCTACTTAGGTTGTAATGTCTTAATTAACAACAATGTAAACTTTGCACAAGCGAAGTCATGCAACAATTCTAGTGAACAATAACAATGAATATAACGATTTCTTGGTGACAAGTACTCAGAAATCTCACGGTCAAGGATAATGACACTGGTATAGCGACTATTACCTATTACTTCTGTAATTAACAACAAGGACATTTAAAGCAACTCATAGAATCCGATGGTGACAATGCCTCGGCGGATGAACTGGATGGTGTGTAACGTCTATTATTCCGTACTTTGCTAAAGCTATGTTTAATTCTTACGCTCGATGGTGACAAATGCCTCGAAGGACAACGAAGAGGGGAGTGCTGGATGGATGTGCGCTAAACACTGATGTAGTATTCAAGCCAAAGTAAGGAAATATATATTGAAGTAATAAACTGAAAAGCGAGCGTTCCCTTATTTATAAATGAGTGTGCTATAAACTGGCGGCTCCAACCCTGGCTATAGAAAACATCTCGTTACAAGCGTCAAAAACTGAGTTGATTTCGACATATATATCCGTGGGTCTGTCTGTTGTTGGCATTTTCACGGAAGCAAATTTTGAGATATTGAACTGAAATTTTGTACAGGAACTTTTAGTTTTTGCACACAGATCGCTATTTAAAACGGGCAAAATCGGTCAAGAGCCACACTCACAATCGACAAAAATCTATTTAAATGGCACAAAAATTGGGCTATATCTGGTACATCTAAAAATAGTAGCTTCATCGATATGCCAAAAATGAGCGTATTCGGCCTACAGACTGTTATTATCGTTTATCTTCCTTTATCTTTTTATACCCTCCACCTTAGGGAAGAGGGTATATTCATTTTGATTATCCGTTTTACAACACATCGTAGGAAGCATCGGAGACCCCACAAACCATATATATATAAATCGTTTGAGACATGTCCGTCCGTGTGTCCGTCTGTTGTTGGCACTCTAACGGTCGTAATTTTCAAGGTATCAAATTAAAACTTGGAACACTTATTCTTAGTTTAATTTCGCTGCTCCGTATTGAAATTGGGCAAAATTGGTTAAGTTGGTGGCCTACAAGAAACGAAAAATTCAACATACCTCGAAAATATTGTATCTTTAAAAAATTATATATCGTACAATATGCCTATCAAGTTGAAATTTGGTACATATATAAGTGGTACCGTTATCCAACACTGTGCCAAAAATGGGCGTGATTGGATAACGCAAACGCCTATAATTAAAAAAAAAACACTATTTGCATAAGTACATGAAATAGTCATATACATAAATATGGTAATAGGAACTTATTTTTTAGAGGACTATAAAAGGTGGAGGGTATTTAAGCTTCGGTCTTAACCGAACTTCTCTATTATGTTTTTGTATTACTTTGATTATATCACATCTAATTTTGCAGTTGTCACAAATCCAAGGTGGGTTAGAGTCTTGACTAAAAGCATTTGAGTCTTTAAAGTTTACACACTTCATTTGCCATAAAGATTATACATAGCCAGCAAGATATCAATTTCTCAGATTCATTATTTATATCACAATCGAGCAAAGCATGATAATTAATAAAATTCAGCAGATTATTTACTAATAATTACGTACAAAGTTTATTAATAATTTATTTAAGCAAATAGAACATTATTAATTTTTTATTTGCTATGTATTTTCTAGTATTAAATTTCTTGTTGGATTTCCGTTTCTATTAAATTTTTTAATTTTGTGTTTTATCATTATTGTATTGCATCATTATTATTTTTTATATAATCACCAAATAATCGAGAATTGTAACTAATCTTGTAAATAAATAAATAAATAAATAAATAAATAAACAAGACAATTTTATTATTTTATGGGTATATACATTACGTTAGTGGTGCATTTTTAAAGAGTGTAATGATAGTGCCTCTTATAGATTTGGAATACTACTAATATAGATTTTGTACCTATTTTTAACAGAAATAATTGTTTTAACTACTATTTTCTTCATATACTACATGCTTAGCGAAATGATGAAAAAAAAAACGGTACTTCTCCAACACTATTAAAATTATTAAAAATTATATTTTTTTTTAATTAAAGTTCTATGTCAATGAGTCCTTTGATTATATATATATGTTATAAAATTTTTTCTCTCGAAATTTCGAGTAGAGTAAAATTTTCTTATAAACCTTTATATTGTAAATAAAAAAGTAAAAAAATTATTTTCGGTTTTTAATTTCGTGGTCTTCTAGGTCTAAAAAAAGGCATTAAAAAAATCTACTCAAACAAACATAAACTTATTAAAACTTTCTTTTAAGATGAGTTGGAAGAAAATACCAATAAAAAATGGCACCAACGAGCTCGATGGAAAAGAGTACTTACTCCATCAGGTCCTCAGCCTAGACCTCGACATGGCCATCGTGCTGTTAATATTAAAGAATTAATGGTGGTATTTGGTGGTGGTAATGAAGGCATTGTAGACGAACTTCATGTTTACAATTCAAGTAAGTTGTAGTTATTAAAAGATAAATTATATATGTGTTTTTGATAATAAACCCTACATTCTTACACTTAACTCTACGTTAAGTGGGGCGGGAGGTTGATGATATGAAAGACGTTTATTGAAAGAAAAATAGAATAACTTATAAAAATTATGAAGCATAGGTATTTATATAATTTGATAGAAATGTTAAGTATTTTTAGCACTCCTCCTCATGGATATTCCTGCATATATTATATATTTAATATAAATTCACTTCTTTAACATATTGAACATGTTTATATATAGCTAAATTCTTTGTGAGTATATCTGCTATCATCTTATTTATAGAGCAATATAATCTCACCACTTCGTACAGTATCAAGTAAATCATGATATCGTATATCGCTATGCTTACTTCTGTTGTGATATACTGGGTTTGAAGCAATTTTTTGCGTACCTTGGTTGTCAATATATATTTGAATAGGTCTATTACCATAATCTACAACTTCTTGTGGCAAACGCCTTAGGTATATCGCTTCTTTTGCATAATTAGATAATGCCATATATTTTGCTTCAGTACTACTTACTGCAACGGTTATTTCTTTCTTAGATTCTCATAAAACTGCGCATTTCTCAAGAAAAAATACAAATCCCGTATACAATTTTCGATCTTGAAGATCATCACTCCAATAGGCTCTACGTAAGCTTTTGCAGGTTTATCACCTGTCTCATAACTTTATTTAAAATCAAGTGTTTCACATAAATATCTTAAAATATGATGTTTTTTTTTTTTGTTGCTAAAGCAATTATGACCTTTTTGTTCTTTTATATTTTAATTATTTAATGTAATAGCAAACAGGCTAAATCGGTCAAAACGAAAAACTTTTTTAACTTTTCTTTTCCGTCGACGTTTCGCCTGTTTTTTCCGGCTTCTTCGTATTTATTTGTATTTATTGTGTTGTATTTTTCTATAGTACAATTACATACATATTAAAATATATTGAAATCTATGATTTTTATATACAATTGGTGTCGTACCAGTAATAGGTGTTTTTTCCTATATACATTTCTTTCTTTCCTCCTATATTATTATTTTTTTTTTTAAATATAATTTTGATATAATTTTAGTGTTTGGTCTACTTTCTATTTTTCTAGTAATAGATTTTTAACAATTTAATTTTTAATAATTTGATTTTTTTTAATTTAATTTAATAATTTAATTTTTTGCATCTTGTTGTTATGCAAGTTATAAGGTAATTTTGTCTTATCTATGTTTTCTCTTGTATTAACTGTATAGTTTTGATGTTTTTACATGTATAAACTTTTTAATAAAAATACAACACAATAAATACGTCCTGAAGAAGCCGGAAAAAAGCGGCAAAACGTCGACAGAAGAGAAGAGTTAAAAAAAAAAAAAATTTTCTTTTCGACCGATTTAGCCTGTTTGGTATTACACCAAAATATATCTTAAAATATGTTTGACCAAAGTAATATGCTCTACTGACTTACAATTCTCCATTTCAAAATCGTTCAATAAATCCTTTATATAAGTGGTCTGTCCTAGGGAAATAACACCTTTTTCTGCTTTTCCATCGTTTTCCATATCTAAGAAATGTTGCACCATTCCCTTATCTCTTACTTAGAAGTCACCACCAATCTGTAGCTTTAGAGAGAGTACTTCTTCCTTGTCGCTACACGCAAAGAGAAGGTCATCGTTTTTTATATAAACACGGCTCATTTTTACATTGCACAAAATTTAGTTTCTTTAATACAAAATCTAGCTTATCATTCCACTCTTTGCCTGCTTGTTTAAGACCATAGAGTGATCTGTTCATTTTCTTTCAACCAATTGCTCCTTTTCCCTTGGGTAAATCGGTTAAAATCCATTTTATTTTTCTTCAAAGATTCGTATTCATTTTGCATTGCTTCTAGCCACTCCTTGTGTCAATTAAATTTTTTTTATTATTTATTTTTATTTTTAAGAAAGATTTATTTATTATTCTATAACTACTCCTAAGGCTTAACACTTTACTTTACACGGACATTCGATATCGGACACTAAAGAGCTGATTAAACTGTTTCATAACTCCTCCCCATCCAATTGCGATCGTCCTCGATCGTATTTAAGAATATGTAATATTATTCAAATTGGGATTTGAGGAGGGTGGCCGTATATTTGGGTTGGTTCCCCAAAATTTTCAACAACTAATTTTCTCGGTTTTTACTTGACCAGAATGAAGCCAAACGCAAAAATCACCAATGCAATGAATCCTCCCACATACATTTCGATTGTAAGGGTTCCTCTTCGTAAAGAGTTCAAATAGTTACTGTTGTTCATGTTGTTCATGTATATTTCATTCAGACTCCAAAGAAAGTACTTAGAAACAGACAACTCATTGGATGTAGGTTGAAGAGTGGCCACCATTGCCTCTAAGGGTAAAGATTCTTGATTTTCGTATCTGTCATTATTGAAGTTTTTTAAAAGGACCATATTCGGGTGGATCAATTCCACACCCGCTTTGCTCTGATCGTTGCTATAATTACATGAGGAATTAGGTCCTTTTGATATTCTTATACAAATCTCATTTCTTAAATATATTAGATTATCGAAATTTATCTTATAAAATTTTTTTTTTATCTAAAATTTTTCCCTATTGACTAACGAGACCTTTTCAATTATAGATATATTAGGTTTTCCAATGGCCTATAAAAGGTCAAATTTTCTGTTTTTAAATCATTTATTTAAAAATACCCTCCTTCGTTTCGCACTCAAAAGTCAAAATGTTATGACCCGCCCATTGATCTCCTAATCCCCTTGTGTTCCTTGTCAATAAGGTGATCTCTAGATACCGCTTTTTCAGTGTACATTGTGATATTTCGAACTGTTTCTTCATACATCTATCATGTGAATAAAGGTGCCCACTTTGATCTTTTCCAAAGCATTATTGATAGTCACCAAATGTGAGGCACTGTAGTCCACGATCTGTATATCGAGGCGACTTGGTATAAACAAAACGAACAGGACAAACAATAACCTTAAGAACGTAAAATCATTAATATCGTTCTAAATTTTAAGGGACCAATCTGCCAATTGCAGTGGTTACAGTACTAATTTGATATTCTTTTCTTAACTGAGCTGTAAATTTAGGATCCAAACGCTTATTAATAAGGACATATATTACCTCTCCTGGAGAGTAAGCCTTCATCGGCTTTCTATCTTTGTTATAATGGGCCAAATCTATATCCTGCTTTCTCTTCAGTTTCCCAATATTTACCCTACGTTCATTTACCCATCCCTCAGGATCAGTTGACCGATAAACCAAAAACAACCCGATTGGCTTTTTTTAATATATATATTATACTCATTCCCAGCTCTTATGTGGCTCAGATCGGTTTAAGCATTAGTAGTAATAATACCAGTATCATCATCGCCATTCCGAGTGAACGAGCAATGATCCAAACGATTATATCTATTATGGATAAATCTGCGTTATAATGCAGATCGCGATACCTATACCGATACCAAACATGAGAATCAGCTTCACATCATGGTTTCAGTTGATATATAAGAAGCATTTACAAGCGATTAGGAAGTGTTTAAAAATTTAACAATCTTATTTTTAATTGCATCCGCACTTTCATCAAAATCAATCAAGTGAATTGGATTGTTATTACTGTAATAATTAATAAATAGTAAACGAAAGTTTCTTAAAGTACAATTTTTCAATATACAATTAGGCGCTCCATAGTGACCTGGATTATATTTATCAGCTAATGATAACATGTTTTTAAGGACGGTGTCAGAGTCTATTAAATTAAGTGTTATATTGTTGGAATAAGAGATATTGCGATAGTTTGAATTTTGCACGTCAATCGAAGTACCCTGATTGAAAAAAAGTTGGTAAACATATTAACTATTTTATTTTGGTCGCTGGACTCATTATTATTAAATTTCATTGACGGCTGGTAGGCGAAGGATTTTTTTTTTACTTGTTGAATGCAATTCGTATAAGTTAGTTTGTTACATGAATTATAATCATTCATAAATTTCACGGATGAGTTATTTTTTTTGTACCTGAATAAAGTCTGTTTTTAGTATTTTTCAAATATTTAAGTCTTTTATTGATGAGATCTACCTTCCTTTCATGTTGGAAAATGGCTAAAATTATCCCACTGCGTAAGCGCAATGACGAATATCGACCTATTGCCATTTTGCCTTTTTTATCCAAAGCTTTCGAACGTTTAATACAACGACAGATGTTCTCTTTCTCTTCTCCGTTTATCAGTCTGGCTATCGTCCGAATAGATCGTGCACTATTGCATTAATCGACGTGATCGAGCAAATTAGATCGAACCTGGACAAAAGCCTGGTGTCTTTTCTACTTCTTTTTGACCATACCAAAGCCTTGATTCTGTCGACTATGAGGTCCTATGCTCCAAACCTAAGCTATTTTTTAATTTACCATCTTCTGCAAATAACTTAACTCGATCGTATCTTTCACGTAGATCCCAGCGTGTGTTTGTTAATAATTCTTATTCTGATGATTTATCTGTTATTCACGGAGTGCCTCAAGGTTCTATCTGGGTCCTCTCTTATTCTCTATGTTTATCAACGATCTTCCTGATGTATTAAGATGGTGTAGGTCCCGTCTAAAAGTAAATTCGTTGTAATATATAAACGAACCAGAACGACTTTTTTTGATTTTAATATTATTATGAATAATGAATGAATTTAAGTAGTGGATATTGTAAAAAATTTTTAATACCAAGTTAACATGGACCAACCATATCAATTCATGTGTGGGTAAAGTGTATGGTACGCTGATAGTCTTACTGCCCACTCAATTCTATATTCCATTAAACATACGATTGCTTATAGCTAAAACGTATTTGGTACCTGTATTGGCATATGGCTGCGAAGTTTTCTACGATTATGGATCCTCGTGCAGACTGAATAAGATATACAACTCCATAATTAGGTATTTTTTTTAATTTAAAGAGACTCGTTGTCCATTACAATTACCTTAGGAACAGCAAACGCTATAATAATTTCCCTCAAAGGTTCCTTAACACTAGATTTACAAGACCCGTCAATTTGACGGAATTAAAACTTTGCAATATAATATCTCGAAAACCGCTTGATCGATTTCAACCGTTTTGGAAATTCATATGTTGTATACCTATCTCTACGGGACCCGTCAAATTGACGGGTACGCTTATTTCGAAAATAATCCTTATATTTTTCCTTCGTTCGCTACATTATTTATCCAGTAGGAAATACAAAAATGAAAGCAATGTTTTTCTGTTCTCCGTTTTCAATTCGTTATCTCAATCGTGCCTCGATAGTGTAAACTGAAGCGGGTTTACTACGCAAATGTTATTTCCTATTGACGAACTCAAAAGCAAGAGAAGATCTTCAGTATGAATGCTGCAGTCACAATGTACCAACGTTTCAGAAAGTGTCCAAAAGTTTCGGTTCTTGTAGAGAGTCTGCGATTATTGTAGGTATTTACAATAGGGAAATGGAATTAGGGCACAGTATGTTGTTATGTCGGCCGACCCCCTTTATTTTAGCAATCATGCGTAAATCCAGAAGATATAATAAGATATTGGATAAAATCCTCAAGATCAATGAGGATTGCTACGAGGATACCCCCGAAGAAAATGAATGTGAATTAGGCGAAAGCGAACCCGAAAGTGAAACTATACAATGTGTTAAAAGTAAATGGACAGAATTATCTTCAGATACTGAAGAGGAGCAAGAAAATGCACATTTTTTTAGCTTTGACTCTGAGGATGAGAGGACGGTTTTACCAGTACATCCCAAAATGTAGTGGATGATATCGAAATTGCAACTGACGAGACACAGTGGACAAAACTGAAACCAAGCGGATCTAGAGGTAGGACGCCCATCAGTATGATATTTAAGGATATGGGAGGACCTACTGCCCATGCTAGAAGAAACATTATGGTGGGTTGCGTTCTTAGCGCTTTCGATTTGATAATTAAAAAACATATAATGCAACACATAAGAGATTGCACTGAAACCAAAGCACGTCTTGAACTTGACTTAACTTAAATAAATCGGTTTTTTAAAGAAAGTGCGTATTTTTATTCATCCGCCAATTTGACGGGTGCCGTAGAGATAGGTATATGAGAAACGTCCGTAAATCTAGTGTTAATATGCTCTACAGCTCTTCATCTTTAACAAGCCTAACTTTAATGTACTTAGAAAACTTGTTAATTGCCATCAGAATCAAATTGCGCTCTGTAAAATAGAGGTCAATGTGGACAATCTGCCCAGGATACTCTGGAATAGGTGTTGGATTTATTTCGGTTCTATTGGGATGTCTATCATATTTATTCTTCAAACAAATCCTACATTGTTCTATGACTCGCCTGATGTTTGACTTCATTAAGGGAAAATAAAATTTTTGCAAAATTTGTTCCATATTCTCCTGTATTCCCCTATGAGCACGATTGTGTTCCTTCGTGATTATTTTTACCCTTTCTGCTTCAAACAGAACATCTCTGACTATGGTTTGAGTAAATCTTATTTTATAACTCTGAAAATGTATCAGATAAATCCGTTGCACTTTTCCCATGATTGTTTCGGTGGTGTGCAATCCATTTACAAGGTTTGGGTCAAGGACTTTCTTCAAGATGGCAGATTTACCTCGTCAAAAAAGGTCGTTGCACAATGTGCCTATGGTAAATAGGAAATGGTAATTCGAACCTATCCTCTGACGTTTTACCCAAAAGCAACTGTATTTGATTCTTAAAAACATTAGCGGGCATTCAACTGTTGGAACTAAGTTGTGACCCGAGCTGCTGTCACTATTGTGGGTGTTAGCGAATTAATTTGATTCCGAGACAGTACATCCGCCACCACATTGCATTTCCCATGTTTATAAACATTTATTCTTCTCTTCATTTTTGTATTAGTGTTCTTATTGCTCAGGGCATAAGTTAAAGGCTGATGATCAGTAAAAATCGTAATTCTCGCTTGGGTACAGTGACTCACGAGTCGGTGCGCCCCGCGTCGCGGCGGTAATCGTTTTAGTAAGTATGTTTTCGAAATTTCCAGCTAATTCCAGTAGGTGGTTGAGATGATGGAAATCGGTGCGCAGAGAATCTGATTCCCTGAGAATTCCCTAAGACACCTTACTGCGTCTGGGATCTTATCTAAGTCCTTCAACCTATTTCTTTGCTTCGGTTTCATACCCTGATAGTCCATTGCGTCAAAGTCAGTCACGGGATTTATTATACCCCGAATGATCTGTCTTCCCGGCTCACTCAAAATTCTAGTAACTATCTACCACCAGAGCTTTTAATTAAGCACTTAAGGGTGCTGCAGTAGAAGCTGGTGAAGACGCCGAAGCAGCAGAATTCAATTCAATGCTCCTAAAAAAAAACAAGTAATGAAACTAAATTTGGCTTAGGCCAAATCATAATAACTTCCACATCCACATAACGGTGGGCGTGGAAAATATAAATATATATTGCCCATTTTAAATAGTTTTTGTGGCAGATAAATAGATTTTTGTCGATTGTGGGCGTGGTAAGTACCTATTTTGCCCATTTTAGTGATCTGTGTGCAAAAACTGAAAGTGCCTGTATAAAATTTCAGCTCAATGTCTCAAAATTTACGCCCGTGAGAATGCCAACAACAGACGGACGACGGACACGAACGTTCATGTCTAAATCGACTGTTTTTGATACTGATCAAAAATATATATATACTCTGTACGGTCACTGACGCCTCCTTCTGGGTGTTGCAGTTTACGCTGCACGTATGGATTGGATTATTTAGAAAATTTCTGAACCACAAACGACAAATATGAAGAGAGCTAGTAACTATGGGCCGACAGGATACTGATTTTCCTTAGATTTCGATGATTTTGGTACATTGCCACGCATCCGCATTCAACAACAGTTTAGGTGAAAATACCGTTATCCTATGTATAACGGTTGACAACTTTCGAGGTCAGAGCGTTGTACGTTGATTCCTTTTTCTAATTTTAATATAATTTGATTTAATTTTTTCTTTTAATTATTAGCAACATTGTGCTTCTTTTAATTTAATTTAATTTAACTGATTTTTTTTTTAATTTAATAATTTTATTTTTTAATATTAAAATTGTTCAAATTTTTTTGTTTAATTTTTAAAATATTGATCTTAATTGCACACGCTTAATAAATTTTAAATGCTATTCAACTACCGGGCTCCCTGCGTTGGGTGCCAATTTTATTTTATTTTTATTTTTATTTTAAAAAAGGTTTATTTATTATTTTTTTTTTTAAGATTTATTTATTATTTTTTTTTTTTAAGATTTATTTATTATTCTATAACTACTCACTATAGTTTAACACTAAAGAATGATCATACACAAAGCTCAGCCAAAGTGCCGAGCATTTCAGATACACGCAAGTGCTGTGGGAAACACTTGAGGCAGCACTTTACACGAATATTCGATATCGAACGTTAAAGCGCTGATTAAACTGTTTCATAACTGGCGCTAATTAAACTATTTCAAAACTTGTTTATTTGTTATAGCTTCTTCAAATGTTTGGGCTATCTTTATTGTTTATTTAGTTGAATAAACACCTTTTGTGGTCTACCTGTATTGTCAGTTCGAATTAGACGGGGTCTTCCTGGTTCCTTCAATTTCTCCTCCTCTGCATCTGATTCGGAACTGTCTTCTGTATTAAATTCATGTTTATTATTCCCAACATTGGGAATTTCAGTTAATTTCAGTTGTACTTTCTGTTCTACAACATTGAAATATAATAAATGGATTATATGAACATAACCAATATGCCATATGGCTCGGCCGGCAGGACTATATAAAAAGAACTTTAAATAACGTTGTAATATGATGTAGTATGTTCACAATTAAGTATACACATTCACTCAATTATTATATTAACTCAGTTTAACATACATTCAATTTTTTTGCTTACTGTAGTGAAGCGTAAGTGAACGTCACATTATTGTTATTTTTATTTTTAAGTTAATATGCAAAAATAGCATTTATGTCAAGAATAACCTCTTGCATGTATATGCAAAAATAGAATTAATGTCAAGTAAACAATAAGAATAACCTAGTTTAAGTTTATGTAATTTGTTGTAAATTTATTGTAGTAATTTTAGTATATAAGAAATCAAATTTGATTCAATAAAGCAGACTAAAAAACGTATTTGCGTGAGACTCATTCATTTAGTTTCTAACATTAAAATACCAAGCTTTTCAGCTGGATTCTTGCGTTGCGCGTTGCGCGACATATAACGTTAGAGACTACATACACTAAGTCCACATATATATAGTCCACCCTTATTCATTTACCATTACATGGCGATCCCGCCAAACTTTTGATCTTTTGATCCTGCCAAACTTTTGAACTTGTGATCCTGCCAAACTTTTGATCTTTTGATCCCGCCAAACTTTTGATCTTTTGATCCCGCCAAACTTTTGAACTTTTGATCCTCCCGGGGCATCCTGACAAAACATATCACATAAGCAGGCTGATAATCAACTCGCGGATACATACCGATCAACCAACCCGCAGATACCACCGTGCATACCAACGCCCATCCCCGGTCCCAAATGCCTGACCATTGAAGAATATAGGCTAAGACAGAATTACGCTAAACAGGCTAAGCAATTTGTGCCGGTTAGACCACAAAGAAAACGTGGTGGTAAACGAATTAAGCATGCCAATAAGATTCGGGAACTACACCAAATAAAGAATATTGCAACAGACATGACAAAGGAAAAGATAATTAATCTCATTAAAAAGAAAAGACAAGAATGGGCTCTTCGAAAAGTAAACAACAAGAACAAGTGAATTGGTGGTATTAGCAATAATAATAATATTAGGATATAGTTTATACAGACTAAACAAATATTATAAGAGCATTATACAAATAAAAAATTAAGTAGGAGTATCACACTCTCTAATGTCTAGACATACAAAATTATAGATTTTAAAAATTGAAATAAATACACAATTACCATGTAATTTTGAAAAATAAATAAACAAATACTTTTTTCTCTTCAAAAAAATATATATTTTACATAGTTTCGTATGAACCAAGCTACCTTACTGTTGGAAACCCTTATAAAAATTGAAACAAATTTAAGGAAAACGCCCAGTCGTCTGTACAAAAAAGAAACTATTGAAAACAAATTGGTAGAATTAGAAACACTAAAAGACCAATTTAGAAACCTCGATCAAGACAAAATATCTGTAGAAGTAAAAGTTAAGTCAAGTTAAGAATGCATATATAAGTTTAAAAGACAATTTTGAGGAACAATTAAGAAATTTTAAAGTGGCTTTCAATATGGAATTTGCAATGAAAACATTGCCCATCTTTTCTGGCAAATTTGAGGAAGTCAAAAACTTTTGCTAATTTATCGAAATACTATCAAAAAATCTGTCAGAAGCTGGTAAAACAGATCTATTAGAATTTTTTTACCATATAAAACTCACCCAAAAGGTGAAGACGGCAATAGGCTCAATTCAAATACCTAGCACATTAGAAGAACTCTATAATTCAATCAAAAGTAATTTTAAAAACCCACAGACAATACCTACACTACACAAACCTTAAACAATTTACAACAACGAGGTAGCGTTGATAATTTTAGAGATAAGGTAGTTAGTCTGATTACCCAACTAAATGACCTACAGATTCAAGAATTAGGAAATACAGCATCTACAGATGAACGGAATGTTATCACCAAGATGAACCACAATTATGCTCTCACATTATTTAAAAAGGGAATTGACAAAAAATATAAACAGACTCTATTCGCTGCACAACCCCAATCGTTAACCCAAGCAGTCAACTTAGCTCTAGAATTGGAAAAAAGACCATAGCTTCCAAAATAAATCTCAAATAATTAGGATAAACAATCAGAATAATAGAATAAACAAAAGACGAAACAAATTCCAATGCACCTCCCAAAATTTATACTAGACCAATAACCAAAGAAATGTCAACACTCAAAGAAATTTTACACAAAGAAACCGAAACCTTACATTCATTAACATAACACCACCAATAAACACATACAACAATTTCAGACAGAATTCTAATGTGCAACACAATAATTTCAGAAATATTCAAAACAGTAATAATTTTCGCCAGAATGCGAACATGCAAAACAATCCCAGATATCCCCAAATACCTAACATCAATCAAAATAATAGAAGAAGACACTTAAACGTTGTACAGAACCAGGGAAACGGAATATCGCTGGTGGTGAACGACACCATCACTTGCGCATAAAAAGTCACAAAATTCTTAACATGTCAAACAAAAACACCTTATATGTGATATTCCGTACGAAAGAAAATAAAGTTATAAAATTATTAGTTGATACAGGAGCTGATATCTCTATAATAAAATCTTATATATTGAACATAACAAAAGCTAAATTATTAAAAAAATATATATAATCTTAATGGAATAACTACAGAAACCATAAATACTATTGAAACAATTACAAGTAGGACAAGTAGAGCTAACACGTGAATTCCACGTGGTAAAAGATAATTTCCCAATCATCACAGACGGAATAATTGAAATAGATTTCCTGAGAGATTACCTATGCAAACTAGATTATGAAACAATGACTTTGAAAATCCACACAAATAATGAAGATATTGTAATACCGATGGAAGTCAACGCACCCAAAATAATCTCGGTACCACCCAGATCAGAAATAATACATCCTATAAACATAAAATTAAAAGAAGATGCAGTCATTTTGAACAGGGAATTTCAAAAATGAGTATTTATAGCAAATTGTATAATCCCACGAAATGGCATAAAACATATCAAAATTTTAAACACAACAGCACAAGACCTTAAAAACATTACACTCACTGTGAATAATGAAGATTCTAAAAAATTAGACTAATGAGAACCAGGTGAAATTGTAAGACTTTGTCACACTCTCCGTTCTTATAATATGAAACAAAGGATATAGAACAGTCCCTTTATAAGAAAAAATAATGCCATGAATGTAATTTTAGAGTCAGCACAAAATTGCGATAATAAGTCTAAACTAAAAAGAAAAGTATTTTGTTAATATTAATAATTTATTTAAATATTATAATCAAAAACGATGTAATTAAATTTAAACGAAATTCTATTTATGTATATATATATAAATATAATTTTTGTGTGGAAGGGGAAGGTGTAGAATATGATTACAACCTCACTGCTTAATATACTATACTTATGAATATAACATGGTATTTTAGAACAAGTATTACTTTTAACTTAGAGTTAGATTCCGTCTTAGAATAGAAGAAGATATATAAATTAACATTGAAATATAATAAATGGATTATTTGAACATAACCAATAAGGATAACAAAGAAACTACCGTCTTATATAAATCACTATTACCATATTTGATAAAAGTGAATTTAATTATAAAAACATAATTTATTTGTTTGCGCTATTGTTTTATGGCATTTGCTCTGTATGTTGTACGCTATTATATATATTGTTAATTTCCATTGTCCATTTAATATTCGTGGACCTACTGTGTCTACTTTTACTATTTCAAAGCTTGTAGTAGGTTATGATCTGTGGGTGTCTATTGTGTCTTACTTGCTTATTTGATTTACAAACTGTGCAATTATTTACAAAGTCGTTTATCATTTTGTTCAGATACGTATGTTTAAGTTTTAATAGAGTATTTCTAAGTTCTAAATGTTCTCCATGTGGACTTTTTGATACTCATTTATCAATTTAAATTGGGTTAATTTATTATACTCTGCACCGACCTGTAGAAAAGGATATGTTAAGTTTGTGCGGATGTTTGTAATTCCTAAATGGCAAATGCCACACCTTCAATAATACCGATTGATTCAGAATTAAAATTTCAATAGGTGTAACCATGTCCGTCTGTCCATGTAAATTTGTGCGCAAATTGCAGGTCGCACATTTCGAGATATTTCGATGAAATTTGGTAAAAGGACATGTCCAAAGGAGAACTCTATTGAAAATGGATAGGATCGGACTATTTTTAGAACCCCTCCCCATATAAAAAAAATTTTTTGGTGTCAAAAATATATAAAAAAATTTTTGACATGTATCATTTTGAATACTTTGAAAATACAAATAGGTATAGGAAAAGCAGGGTATAATAAAATTTTTTATTTTTCAAGGAAAAAATTAGGAGCAGTACAAAAAATAAAACTTTTAATTTTTGATGGTCGCGCTTGACCGACTTTAATATTCTCACTTGTTTTTAATTTAAACTTGTTTTTAATTTAAACATTATAATATTTAATTTTTGGCCATCTTTGTTAATATTTTATAATGCTTTGTTTACTTTTTTTTATAATCTCTCTCGTCTATAATTTTAAATATATTATCTTATTTACTTAGTACTATTTATTTATTATTAATTAATCGTAATGATAGTTTCTCCATAATCGAATCGAAATTCGGAGGATTTTCACCGCATCGTTAAGTATACTTTTCTTATTTATTATACCCTCCACCTCAGTGATGAGCGTATACTAAGTTTGTTCTTTCTTTTGCAACACCCAAAAAAGGCATCTGAGACGTAGGGTCTCTCTTTTTATATATATGTTCTTGATCAGCGTCAAAAACTGAGTCGATTTAGACATGTATGTTCGTGTGTCTGTGTGCCTGCCTGTTGTTGGCAATCTTACGGGCGTTAATTTTTAGATATTGAGCTGAAATTTTGTATAGGCAGTGGAATATATTTAAGATTTGGCCTAAGCCAAATTTAGTTTTCTTGTTAACGATGTAATGGTTTTTCATAATGTTCTTATAATAATATAATAAAAAATATATCTTCAATTTTTTTCTAGTTTCAAACCAGTGGTATGTTCCTGCAATGAGAGGTGACGTTCCACCAGGTTGTGCCGCCTATGGCTTTGTGTGTGAGGGTACGCGATTATTCGTTTTCGGAGGAATGATTGAATACGGTAAATATTCCAATGAATTGTATGAATTACAAGCTACAAAGTGGGAATGGCGCAAAATGAGTCCCGGTTCTCCTGACAACGGTCAGCCACCATGTCCACGTTTGGGACACAGTTTTACTTTAGTGGGTGATCGCATATTTTTATTTGGTGGTTTGGCTAACGAGTCAGACGATCCTAAAAATAATTTACCTAAGTAAGGTTCATATTTCAAAAAAACGTTTTGTTTTCATATATGTTTATGTGTAATTTTAAGATACCTAAATGACTTATACATTCTTGAGTCCCGTGGCATTTACAGTCAAAATGGAAAATGGATAATACCGAAAACTTATGGAGAAAGCCCTCCGTCTCGTGAATCACATACAAGTGTTTCATTTGCTTGTAAAAGTACTGGTAAACTCAATTTACTTATTTATGGTGGTATGAGTGGTTGTCGGTTAGGGGATTTGTGGTTGCTTGATACAGGTATAATTTTACCATGCATTTTTACTATTATCTTTAGAATATTATAAATTAATATTTAGAATGTATGACATGGATAAAACCAAAAACTCGAGGTAGAGCACCATTACCCCGATCATTGCATAGTTCAACCATGATAGATAATAAAATGTATATATTCGGAGGTTGGGTACCATTAGTAATGAGTGACTCTGAGTTCACAATTGAGAGAGAGAAAGAGAGAGAATGGAAATGTACTAATACATTAGCCGTTTTGAATTTAGGTAAATTAATTTTACAATTACAGATGATGTTACAGAATAAATTTTCTTTCAACGCAGATACGATGACTTGGGAAAACACTACTTCAGATACAATAGAAGAGGACGTACCACGAGCTAGAGCTGGTCACTGTGCTGTTGGAATTAACAGCCGTCTATATGTGTGGTCCGGTCGGGATGGCTACCGAAAAGCTTGGAACAACCAGGTCAGGGTAGGCTCTTCATATAGTTTAAAACGTTTTTACTAAATTAAATATTGAATACTTCAAACCTTTGACTACATAGTGAGAGTAAATCTCATGCGTTAGTACATTAAATGATTTTTATGAATAAAACACTTTTTAAAAGGGTGATTGGACACAAAAAATATTCATAAATCATCACATATACAGGGTGTCTACCGGGAAGGTATACTACTTTGTTTTGCCGCCATTTTGGTAAACATTAGTCTTGACAATTCATATTTGGCAGTCGTGAAGTAGACACATGGCAAGTTTATTATGGAAAAATATTCGATAAACCAACGTGTTTTAATTGTTAAAACATTTTATCAATCGTCGATTACTGTGACAATGAGAAAGTTACGAGAAATTTTTGGGAGAAACAACGTGCCAACAAAGCGCACTATTTATCGTGTAGTGAATGATTCCGAAGAAAGGGGGTTTGTAGGTGAAGCCGAAGCATGGACCACAACGTACTGCAAGATCGGCTGAAAACATAACTGCTGCTCAGAACAAAAACAATCCATCAACCTCAATTCGACGCCGTGCTCAGGAGTTTGGTTTTCAAAGAACAACTTTGGCCACAATTTTGCACAAGGATTTGCCGCCGTACATATATGCCAATAGGATTTTACAGCTCGCCCATGACTCTCGGGAATGGGAAACCCTCAAATTATTCATCAGTCACCTTCGAATCCATTAAAAGTGACAGTCTGGTGTGCAATTTGGTCAGGAGGAATTATTGGACCTTACTTCTTTGAAAATGAAACGGCTTGAATGAGGAGCGATATCGTGATATGATTGAAAACTTTTTAATGTCACAACTGCATGCTTTGGGCTTGATTAACATGTGGTATCAACAAGACGTTGCCGCATCACATACAGCCAGGATTACAATGGAATTACTGCGAGTAATATACCTTTCCGGCGGATACCCTGTAAAACAAATCACAACTGTATGGAGCATACTCGTATAGAAAAGCCCCTTCTTTTAAAACTAACCCCATTATTTTAAATATAATATGTAGTCTTCCTGTAGACATGCACTATAGTGGAGGTGATTATGGAGGGTATTTAAATTTTTTTTTAAGTTTGTTTACTTGTTTTTTATCCGTTCTTACGTATTTATAATATATCCCTTTGTTATATAACAGAAATTTAGTTTAATTTCTATATATAGGTGTGCTGCAAGGATTTATGGTACTTAGAAGTTTCCAAACCACTTCATGTTAATAAAGTTGCTCTAGTAAGGGCATCCACACAAGCTTTGGAACTTTCATGGACTTCTACTATATTTTCTAATGCCTATGAACTACAAATACAAAAACTTGAGTTACCACTTGTGTTAAATAAAACCGCTACCGCCAATTCCTCAATATCCCCCAGTGCCCAACATAGTACTGGACTTCATACTAACTTTGTTCCTCACACAAGAGTAAATGACAATATTACCACAATTTCAAATTCAACATGTTCTTCTACAGGAAAATTGCAAAAATTATCATTACCTTTGGGATGTTCCACAGAATTGTTAAGGTCTACGCCAACTTCAACACCTTCTCTTCCACGCCCAATTAGTGGATCCTCACAAACAGTAACTAATAAATTGGTAACTACCAGTATAAGTGCGGCAGCAACACAAGTTCTATATTCAAAACCCCTTGAAACTTCCGCAATTTACGTAACACAGCAAAATATACCACCAGTTTGTGTCAAAGCTTCTACGGCAAATGCCTTAACAACTATTTTTCCTACTATTTGTAGTCAAACACAAAAAGAGCATAAGTCTCAGTCAGGAGGAAGTGTAACCGTGGTCAATAATACTACAAATATTACTACCATACTTCAAAAATTTCGTCCAACATCAATTGTATCGCGGCCCTCTTCTACCGTTACTATGACAATTAATACAAATGTAACACCTATTACGTCTAATAACATGTTAATAACTTCGGGTGCTCTGTCGGGTAATTCAAACACGCTTCGTGCAATAAATTCCGGTTTTACTGCTATGGTTACGGCAGGCGCTACAAATTCTACAGTGCGAGTTTTGTCAGGAAATAATTCAAGTCAAACTTTAAAATTAGCTCCCACAAACAATGCAGGAGCAATAATAAAGAGTAGCGGACAACCGTGTAGTATGGTCTCAACATCCCAAAGCAATGCTGCCAGTGGCCTAATGCACCAAGGAAACAATACAGGAAATACCGCCTCAGCAAGTATTGGTGGTAAACAATATATTATTCAAAAACCATTAAGTCTCGGGTCCCACGTACAATTTCAGTTAGTAAAAACCAGCGGAGGTGGTGTCGCTGTACAAACTTTACCTAAAGTTAATTTAAGTGTATCTAAAGCTACTTGTCAGGGAACAAATGCATCTGTTGGTAGTGGAAATAATTCGAGTACTCACGGAGCTCAAATTATATCAACTGGAACTACTCAAACTAGTGGTACTAGTGCATCTTTGAATAAACAACTTGTAGTTGGTGGTGCATTAGGTAATACTATTACTTCTGTAAATGCAGGAATGTGCCCAACTAAGCCAATTATACCAGGCAGTGTTGTTAAACTTGTTTCACCCCACACACTTAGTGGTGGCAAAGTTTTAATGAAGAACCTTCAAGTGGGTAAAGTGACATCCAATGTGAGTGGTAAACCAGCTTTTGTTATAACAAATAAACATGGACAACAATTGAGTAATCAACAAATTATTATCGTGACTACCGGTTCAGTAATACGCACAATTTCAGCAGGTAATGTAACCAATGCTTGTGGTAACAATATTGTATCCATGGTAAGTACTGTCTCGACACCAATGGTTTCAAGAAGTGTAAACACTCCAGGTATAAAAATGATACGTAATATACCCAATACGTCCGTTAGACCTATAACTTTGTCAATGTCTTCAGCGGGTATTTATAATAAAACTACAACTAGCCAACAACAGCATAGCTCCACATATAATACTATTGCTAGTAATGCATTACATCAAAAGACCATTACGTTAGGTGGAAAATCCGTCACCGTGCAAATGCCTTCAATTTCAAGCACCATATCTGCTGTTTCAAAAACTATAGCTATAGCGGCCGGTAGTCAATCACAAACTTCAAGTCAACAACTGTTAACTTGTAACAGCAATAATTCCGGCAAAGTGATGGTGGTATCTACTAATTCTAATACTGGTTCAAGTAAAAAAGATTATGTCAACATTTTTAATACTGGAAACACACTTCAACGTACCATTTCCCTATCCAAGGGCACACCTGCTCAAACAACTCAGAAGCAACAACATCAACTAAATAATAATTCAAATGAAAATTCAGTCGTCGTAGCTTTACCGGAACAGAATTACAATGAAACTATTGCTATAGATGATATAATTGAACAACTAGACGGAACTTCTGATAAATTTAATTTTTACAGTAAAGGACTAAATGTTTCAGATGGTACAACATTGAACATCAGCCATAACCCGTTAGTAAAATAGTAGTAGTAATCCATATCTAAAAATTTATTATTAAAAACTAAACTTTTTTAATTTTAAATGGTAAAAACTCGATTGAAGTCGGTGTTTGTTAATTTCAAAATTGAAAATAAAAAATAATATATATAAAGTATATATATATATATATATATACATATATGAGAAGTACATTATAAAAGAGTAATTAGCTTAAGTGTACAGATGAAAGTATAAGTTTATTGAAAATTTTGAAAGGTATTTAAAAAAAAAATTATTGAATAGACAAATCTCGTTTGATAATGGAAATAAATGAAAGTGCACCCCTTCATTTTTCGAAAGAGCTTCTTTCATATTCCATTAATTTTTCCATTTTCACTAACAGTGCTTTTCAAATACAGTGCGACTTGCTGTAATTTTTATGAATACATGCATACATATACAGCATAATTAATATTACTTATTATTTATTACTTATTACTTATTGAAGTTTCTACATGGAATGATTTTATTTTCATTAATTTCTTTTATAAATTTTTTACAAGTCAAAATGTACACGTGCGCGTATCATATTGTAAGAAGGTGCATGAAGCACAAAATTGTGTATACCTAGAATTGATTATATTTTTTTACAGTATAATATTGCAAGAAAAGGTAAATGAATAGCTTAAGCGTAAAATTAAGCTTACTTAGAATTGATTATAATTTTTTACAATACATCAAAATGCAAAAGGTGAATATAATATTGCAAAAAAAGGTGAATGCTTAAGTGAACCAAAACTTTGCTTATTTAAAATTAACAAAAAGGTACAAGTAAACTTATAAACTACCTAAGTTAAGGTTAACTGGTTAACTTATATATCAAAATTCAACTTTTTGGCATTGGTTTAGTGATTAGAAGAGTTTTTTTTGATTATGGGCACTTGATCGATTCCTTCCAATTTAAATAAGAACTTGTATATAGTTTGTAACAAAATATAGTTTGTACAAAATCTCAGCTCCGTATTTGTCCTGCAACAAACGGACACGTGATCCCGGATACACACATGGTGGGATATCTAAGGCATCCTTTATAAAAAGGTATAAAAACATTAAAAAATAAAAACAAACAAATAAGTTTTATTATTACTACTATAAGAATAAAACTTATATTTGCGGTCTGACGACGTCATAGTGGTGATGATTCTTAATGTTGATCAAGAATATTATGCAGGTTTATTATATGACATAGCAATTGAACAACGTGTTTGAACTCTAAAACACTAACCATTAATTGTACCGATTAGACAAAATGGTAAGTGTTACATAAATCTTCAAATACACCGATCAGATCAGAATTAAAATATGAATAGAATTAGCAATGTCTTCTTTTCGACCATATATTATTTGCAATCGACATACAAATCGAAATTTTATATATTTTTTGAATAAATTTGAGACAGGGACGTGTTTTTAACATATTTATAGCATTAAAATATAACTAAGTGGTGTGGGGTATTAAATGTTCAGGTAAAATTATATTATATATTTATACCCTGCACAACTTGTAGCAAAAGAAATATTAAATTTGTGCGGATGTTTGTAACTACTAAACAGCAAATGCCAAACCCACTCTCAGTTACACCGATTGTTTCAACTGGAAAATAGGTGGAAAAATAGAGGGCTAAACAAGGGTTAAAAAGTGGAAAAATCCTGAATTTTATAGGGTTAAAAAACACTTTGCGAAAATACGAATAAAAAAAGTTCCAGCTGCGAAAAATAAAATCTTAAATCACAAGTTAAATTTACTCAAGATAAGGAAAGGTAATAAAAAAGGGGAACGTAATAAAAAAGACAAGATATGAAAAACTATTACACAATAGGCTTATAGCACACACAAGCAAAAGAGCTAAGTATGTGCAAATATATGTATCGAAGGAAACCACCCGCACCATGGCCAGTATAACCTAAAAAGAAAACATTGATCTCTGTGGACTTTTCTGATAGTCTAAAGATTTTTAAGTTTTTAAAATTTTCTAAGTAGTATGCAATGTAGAGGAATTATGGTTAAAATGCATTAAAAGGCTATTCCAATAGGATGAAAAACTTCTTTGGAGTTTCTAACGTTCAGTAAAATATTTATGATAGGTCATAAAAAAACAATGGAAAGATATTTTTAACTGAAAAAAAAATCAAAATAATGCAGGTTATCAGTGTAATAAAGAACATCTTTAGGTAATAGGTTAAACATCGGGCTTGCTATACAAGTTAAGTATTTCCATTTTGTAATTAACTTAAATATCTCAAACGCATAATTTAATTACTCTTGTAGTTTTATATTTTAATAGTCGCACTTTTGTTATTGTGATTTTAATATTTAGACAATTTCAATCTTATTTTTGCGATTCTGTACTATAACAATCGTACTATTAATATTTAGACAATTTCAATCTTATTTTTGCGATTCTGTACTATGACAATCGTACTATTAATATTTAGAAAATTTCAATCTTATTTTTGCAATTCTTTACTTTAACGATCGTAATCGACCATAGTTATTACGATAAAGCCCGCTGAGAGTTGATTCACTGGCTTTTTATAACCAGTGAAAGAACTCGTCAAAACATTGCACGAACAAACAATGTTTATAAAAAAGGTAACGTACAATATTTTGGCCTACTTGAAATAATGCTTAAGCAAGACATTTACAATGTTTGACCTACTGAAATAATGCTTATAAATAGTATTAAATTATAAATAAAAAAAGCGTTACCGCAATGTCCAACCATCATCAGTGGGCTCATATAGGCTGTGCCTAACTTACACAAAGTCACTATTTCACAATATAATGAAAATGGTCTTATTTATCTAACATGGAAACTAACCTGTTTATGGTGTGACTTGACTTATTGAGAATAAAATACAATCAATGCTTTTTGAGCATTTGTAAGTAAATTAAGGTGAAAGTACTTAGGGGATAGGCAATAAAAAAACATTGAAATCATAAAATGATCGCCATACTAGGCAATAAAAATATATCTTGATGTAATATGTTGAGCGATGTGTGCAGCTCTTCTGTAGAACTTTCTTTTTAAGCAAATTATGAAACAAAATTTAGTTCTTGGTCGTCGAGATCAATAGACATATAATTTCATACGATATTACCACTTATTAGACTGTCTGTTTTGCCCATAATCACCAATCCGATTGATAGATGCTGAACCACTTTTACCTTAAGTTTTTAAAATAACTGAGCTTCTCAACAGCCACGTCTTGTGCTGGAAGTTGTTGAGTTAAACTCATAAACAATATGCATCTGTTGTGATTCCCCTTTGTATGAGAACCACTGCCATCACCGATTCCAAATAATTTAGTTCGCACGCTTCTGACATTAGAGTGCCTTGGCATCCTGTATCTAACAAAGTTCGACAAGGTTGGTACCTTTCATGTAATATCATCATTGACAATAATTATAGCAGTGGGTAGCAATAAGGTTGAGATGACTGAAAACCCACACATGTTGCATGATTACTTGTTGTTAAATTATCAGTTTTTGTTGTCGCTTGATTGTTTGATGCTGCTTTTGCTGCATGGCTGCTTACAGGTTGATTACAATTGACTTTTAGAACTTCTGCATTTGTTGGATGTAAAAGTGTGTTATGTTTTTTGTTACATATTCTACATGCTGATCTCTTGCAATCGACCGCTTTATGATTAAATTGAAGACAATTGAAACAAATGTTGTGTTAGACAACCCTTCTTCTTTTTGCTAAATTCAAATCCTTGAATTTGTGGCAGTTATATAACTTGTGCTCCTCCGAACAAATGGGACAATTCTGGAACGTGGCAATATACGTACGTATATTATTACGCCCTTGATTTTCACTGAGCTTTTGTGTGTTTTCGATTTCAAATAGACGCTCTTCAAGAAATTTTAAAAATTGCACAAATGTTGAATTTTTATGTTGTTTTTTGTGCCTGTGCCACAAAATGTATGTCTCATTGTCAAGTTTCTTTTCTAATTGGAATATCAAAAATGACTCCACAGGTTCGTTTAGAACTTTAAGTTCATTTTAGCTTTCGTTAATCTTGGTTTCAATTCATTTGGTGATGCTGATTTCAAACCTGGCTGTTTCAATAAAAGCTCAAAGTATGATTTCTTCACTATATCGGATTTATCGGTTATTACATTCCAAGCTATATCATAATTGGCATTTCTTGATTTTAAATTAATCAATGACAGCATTTCTCCTTTTAATTTTGTTTGTAGATACTCAAGTTTTTCAACATTTGCAATGTTAGGTTTCTTGTGAATCGTGACTTCAAAGAGATCTCTAAATCGGATCCATTCAGTGTGTGTTCCATCAAATTCTGGAATGTTGATTCTTGGCAGACGAATCTCATTGTCACTTTGTATAGCGGTTGGTGTTAAAGAGTTATTCAGGTGGATCTGTGAAAGCCTCTCTATCACCGTACTCATTGTATTTTCGTGAAACTATAGAACTTGCATTGCTGCCATGATATCATTAGGAGATTACTGATCTACTACAGTTTGATTTGTGTTCTCTTCAGAGTTACGCATACCAATTGCCTTAATCGCGAAATAATTCTCTTCAATTTCACTGCGATAGATCTCTTCGGCTTGCAATTGTTGTGTCAATTTGTTGATTCAAATTTTTTAAAAATTTCATCTGCCCTTTGCACCATTACAAATATTTCTTCTCTTTCAGATTCCAGATCATTGCAATAATTCAGAATTCTTGTTAGAGACACCTTCTGTTGCCTTTGTTTTAGATTTTACAATTCCATGTTGTTGTTGTTCCTCTCGTCGATGTCAAAATATTAGATACGTTTATTATAAATTTGTTGCTGGATGTTGCCTGAAATTCTTGCATGTGCTATGATGATCGTTGCAATTTGCCTGCCAATAATATAGGGAGTTGTCTTATTATCCACTTTTTAACTCACGGTCGTAATTATTAAGATATTAAATTAAAACTTTGCATACTTATTCTTAGTTTAATTTCGCCGTTCCGTATTGAAATTTGGAAAAATCGGTTATGAGACACGCCCACAATAAACAAAAATATCAACATACCTCGAAAATCGAAAAAAAAAAATTGTATCTTTCAAAAATTGTACATCGTGCAATACTATGCCAATCAAGTTAAACTTTGGTATAAATATAAGTGGTACCGTTGTTCAGCTCTGTGCCAAAAATGGGCGTGATTGAATAACGCAAACACCTATAATTTAAGAAAAACCCTATTTGCGTAAGTACATGAAATAGTCATATACATAAATACGGTAATAGGAACTTATTTTTTAGAGGTTCATAAAAGAGGAGGGTATTTAAGCTTCAGGCTTAACCGAACTTCTCTATCTTGTTTATTTTCAACTTGGTGGACTGTATTTCATTTAAACGATCCGGCTCGATATGACCAATAATTGATTAATTAACTTAATTGATCAAAGTGAATTTATTTTATCAAACTGTGTGGAAAAGAACAATGAATGAATTAAATATGGCGGCTTAAAGATGTGTATGTGTAGATTTTTGAGTTATCGATATATATTATTTTTATAAGAGTTGCCGTATTAACAGATAGTTACTTATCAGTTGGGTAGTAAACGGATTCATTCGGTTACATATTAAGCCAAATAATATACGCAACAGAAAGTATACTTACACCACGGTAGTTGGTAGGGTCTCCTTTCTTATGAATTGGACAGAGTGCGCTAAGGTTCCAATCACTGGGCATGCTCTCCTCCAGCCAAATATTGCTGATGAGTTGATGCATGCGTTGCAACAACTCATCACCACCAGCCTTAAACAACTCAGCGGGAAGACCATAAGCTCCGCTTTGCTATTTTTTAGCTGTGAGTTAGCTAAGCAGTTATTAGTGGTCCGGAATCCAAGTCTACATCCGCTTCTTCATTTCCGACAAGCAATCTAGAGAAGTGTTCTCCCCGTAACCTTATAGCTTCTTCTACATCTGTGACGAGATTCCCGTTTTTGTCTTTAACATAGGAAGAAGGTGTTGTTGTGAAACCCTCGGTTAGACGCTAAACCTTTTCATAGAATTTCCGGGTTTCGTTCATACCTTTGTGCATCTCTATCAGTTCCAACTCACGCCTTTCGTGTTCTCTTATTTTGCTTCTGAAAAGGCGCTTTTCGTCTCTTCTTTTCTCCATACAGCGCGCGTGGCAACTGACAGCAGAGTATTTTGATATGCGGCGTTTTTATCTGCAGCAGCACAGTGGCACTCACCGTCATACCAAGGATTCCGCCGAGGCGGTCCTTGTTATCCGAGCACTTCCAAAGCGGCAGTGCGCATTGAGTGCGACAGGAGTGCCTACTCTGAGGGAGCTGAGTGGAGTTAGCGACAACTGTCTGTTGTGATTGAAGCTTTTTGACTGCAGGCTTCCGTACCGCACTTTGACGGGCACTTAGAAGGGCAGCTATCTTATATTTGCTCTAAATGCTTGGTCCCATCATTCTTATCCTTGTCGGGGCATGTACCCAAATTAGGCTAATATAAAAATATTTTGCCTTGAGGCAGTTTGTGGCAAGGCGGTCATTCACTGGGGTAAATCGGGAGACAAGGTGGCAAAATCTCTTACTTACCATAAATCCGTATCCAAATTCTCGCACCGTCATATGGCAGCTGTAGTAGATTTCACAGTTGGCTCTTTTAGCGCATCCCTATATTTACCGAGGACATCGGCCAGCTGGATAGAGGCACCAGGTCTGTAAAGTGTTCTTACACTCCGGGTGCATATCCTCAAGTCGTCTTCTTTAAAACGTTCGCGGGGGTCGTCAACGTGAGGGTAGCCGTTTTTTATTCTTTTCGCAACTTTTCATGGTAATGTGTATATCGTTGGCGGGTTACCAGCCCAGCGCGACAGTCTGCTCGCTGCCAAGACGGGTGTGAAGGCAGCTACCCAGTGATACCACGCGGAGATTGTGCGCCAACTTGAAGTGGGCAGAGACCAGGATAGCTCTAGACTTTGCCTTAAAGCCGATCAGAAACGTTACCTGGCATGCTCACTTCAATACCACCATTTACATGAGTAAATGAGTGGTATTTACTCATTTACTCATACTTCCTTCTTCTCCCGACACCTTAACTACCTCGTTCTCCACTTGATCTGTTTCTATATAAGCATGTTTCAGCCTATCTATTGAAATATTTACGGCACGTTGACCCATTTGTAGCTTAAAGAATTTTTGGTTTCGTTGGACCATTTTAAATGGTTCTTCATATGGAGCTTCCAAAGGTGTACGCACTTTGTCCACTCGCACGAAAACGTAATTGGCTTCTTTTAACTTAGGTTCGATAAACATTTATGCGTATCATGACGTGACATTTCGTTATTCCTCAATTTGATATTTTTCGTCAAATTCTTTACAAAATCGGATTCGTTTATTTTACTGGCACTATTACTCACTTCAATACCACCACTTACATGAGTAAATGAGTGGTATTTACGCCAATTACGTTTTCGTGCGAGTGGACAAAGTGCGTACACCTTTGGAAGCTCCATATGAAGAACCATTTAAAATGGTCCAACGAAACCAAAAATTCTTTAAGCTACAAATGGGTCAACGTGCCGTAAATATTTCAATAGATAGGCTGAAACATGCTTATATAGAAACAGATCAAGTGGAGAACGAGGTAGTTAAGGTGTCGGGAGAAGAAGGAAGTATTGGAAGAAGTACCAATTGGTGATGAGGCTATATCTGATGGGCAAAAAACAAGGTGGAGCGGGGGAGCCCCGCAGTGCATGTTACAAATGCAACATTTCTTTTAGTGATTTCAATAAGGTGGCATCACTGTTTTTTGGTAAAAAAAGAAGCGTCTTGTTAACATAAAAGATATAAAAATTTTTGCTACTAAATTTTCTTTTACTTTAGCATTAAAAAATTGAATTTTGTAAATGTTTAAATTTAAAATTTAAAATAATAAAACCATTTAATAAAAGCACTAAATATATATATATGTCATGAAATGAAAGTTTTTCATCTAACTTTTTGAAGGTTGTAATTTTTCACAATTTCTAATATATCATTACAACCTTCTCTCAATATAGCCGGATGAAAAATTTTCATTTCAATTTATATTATTGTCTATGTATGTTCTAAAATGAAAATTTCCACTTGACCATCTCTGCCTGGGTCAGCGTAAATGTTTTTTAGTAAGTTTTCGGTGTATATATATGTATGTCTATGTATGTTCTGAAATTAAAATTTAAGCTTGACCGTACTAAACGTTGTAATGAATTATAAAATTGTGAAAAATTAACATTTGGCGACTGGAGGGTTGAACCTGGGCCGGTTTCGATGTATTATTATATAATTATTATATTTCCGGTGTATTATTTTATAATGCCAAATCGGCTTACTTTTATGGAAATGTTGTCACATTAGAAGGCATTCTTAAGCAATTTAATATAAAGATGAAATCTCCCAATACGACTACAGGGTCATGGGTAAAATTAAAAATTTTTATTTTTTTGTACTTGTATTTTCATTTTTTTATTTTTTGTTTGTTTATGAATGGTCCAATCCTATCCATTTTCAAAACGGTTTTTTTTTTTTGGGCCAATACATATCCTTTTACCAAATTTCATGGAAATATCTCAAAAAATAATAGGAGGAGGGGTTTTGAAAATGGTCCAATGTGGTCTATTTTTAATAGAGTTCCTCTTTGGGCCAATACAATACCAAAATTCAGCGAAATATCTCAAAAAATGCGATGCGTAGCTTGCGCTGAGTTCTACTAGAAAGATATGAACGAAATAAGTTAACAGATGAATCCGAGAAATTAAGCAATAAATTTAATTTAAGACTCAGTATATTGTCGTAAACGCTATCAAAAGTTTTAGAAGAGTCGAAAAGAACCAGAAATATAACCATACCCTTGTCAAGATTCGACCTAATGTGTTCAACCACGCCGATTAGTGCAGTAAAACACCATTTATTGGGCAGAAACCGTACTGACATTCAGTCAATAACTTATTGGTAACTTTACACTTTTTTTTTTATTAAACGTTCGAAGGCTTTGGACAGAAAAGGCAAAATGGTAATAGGTCGATATTCTGCATTGGATTTAGGAATGGTAAAATTTTGGCAATTTTCCAGCACGAAGGAAAGGTAGATCTTATTAAAATATCATTAAATATGTGAGTGGTGGGTTTTACAATTTTAGGTAAAAGTATTTTTAAAAATTTAGGGTTGATACCGTCATAGCCAGAAGCATTAAATTAAAAACATCAGACTAACATTACAAGTAACAACAAGTCTCGCTCTTCTAAAAACTTCATATATCTACTTTTAAATAAAAATAATAAAATATACACATATCCTGCAAAGTAAACATAATACCCCATGATTACGTTTTACAATAGTTAATCTCTGGTGGTAATAAGGGGTAAAAAATATTGTTGGTTTGCAGTACTCCACATATGTTCTTTAAAAGTTGATTTAGTTTAGTAGTAGTCAGCCTTTAGAATTTTATAGAGACTATGTAACTATGAGTTGTTCACTTATTTTTTGAGTTACTGTTTTAGCGACTTTACTAGGTATTGGACGTGCTTTTACTTCCGCATTGTATTGTTAATTTATATCTAATTCTGTTTGTTATTCTTAAGGCTCTCACCGTATTTATTATTATTATTCGAAATTTAGTATTTATTATAATTATTCGAAATGCTTAGCGTATTTGTTACTGTTTGCGGTAATTTTGTTGCCACACTTCTTTATTCATTCTGCATTCTGTGCAATTGCTTACCACATTTTTAATCATTATATTCATGCTTTTTCATATATGCCGTTGTTTTACTTCAATAGAGTTCTTCCATGTGCTCCGTGTGTATAAAATTTTTCAATTAATTTATAGTAGAGAAACAGAGGGAAAAAAGACGGAAAAATAGGGGGATAAATCAGTCTGGCAACGCGCTCGTGATCGGTATTACTTTTCTTCGCGCTTAATTATTATTGTACAAAAAATTTAATGAATTTAGTTACTCTCATCTTATAAATTTTTAAATTCAGATATAAATAAATAGTGAATTTTTCTCTATTAAATTGTGCAAACACTGTGATACTTATATATTTGTGCTTGCTTAATTTTGGTGAATTGTCTACCAACAACCTCTTCTGTGGGTTTGTTGTTGTGATTTACAAATAATTGCTTTTTTTTTTTTGTTAATGTTGATTTGAATATTCCTTGGGTTGCTTGGTTTTGTTATTAATTTGTCTACTACTGTGCATTTTTTTTGTGATTTTCGTGATAATTTTGTTATAGAATTTGTTTTGAAAGGTCTTTGTTTTTCACACTTTACGGTACGTTGCTCTTAGTCCTATACGTTTATTTTAATTGTTATTGTTAGATAGCAATTGCGGATAATTTGCTAATATTCACTGAGCGCTTTGCTTGTTGTTGTTTTAATCTCAACCTTGTGTGCTTATAACTTTTTTTGTTTGTTTTTTTGTAGCATAACTTTAGGCGATATCATGATTAATTCTTACTCTGGTTGCAAAATAAAAAAATCTGATGAACTATTTCTTGCTTGTTCATCTTAAGGATTTTCGGGTCGTGTTTTTGATGTTTTAACTGATGAATCTAAAGGTTTGCGTTGGAGAAAATTGATACTGACTTATAAATTGTTTCATCACACAAAATAATTCTTCTCTAACATAAGCAAGTGTTTTCAGAATTTAGCTAATGAATTTGAAGAGGTTAACTCTGCTTTCAACAAACTTAATCATCTTGAAATGGCTTTATTTTCCAGAAAGGGAGTTGATGTTAATGCAGTTAATGAAAATGAATGTAACAATAGTAATGGTAACATTATTGTTACTAGTCCTTCAAATTTTGCTTCACCAGTGTCAACCATTTCATCTTCAAATGTTCTACTCAACAAAAATATCTAGTCTAACGGTGTGAGAGACCGACTCGTATATTTTAATCGCTGTTAATTTTAAACTCTCCTCCGAAATCATAGATATTCCTTTAAATAACGATATTGAAATTTTGGCAGTTCGTAATAGTGGTAATAGATACATATATGTAACATGCTCTTATATTCCTCCATCCTCTGGTCTAGGATGTTCGTAACACTCACATTGCGTATATAAAGAGTGTATTCCAATTACTAAATTCGAATGATATTCTGATTGCGTTAGGTGATTTTAATTTTGGAATTTCTACTCTGACGTCTGTAGGTGTATTCCACAAGCTGCAAATCATGATATAAGTTTTCTTCACTCACTCTTGGAATTAGGTCTTTATCAAATAAATGATGTATCAAATTTTATTAATAGACATCTTGATCTGGTCTTTTGTAGTCTATCAGAGGTTGTTGTAACTCGGTGTCAGCTACTTGTTACGCCCGAAGATAAGTACTATCCTAGCATACATGTTTCTTTTGAATTATTTCCCGTCAATCGTAATAATAGTGTTAAAAAACAACGTCAGTTTAACAGAACAGATTATTCTACACTGTTGAATATATTACGGTTAACAATTTTAATTTTGATACTAAGGTTTTAGATTTATGTGTGACTTCATTTTATACTCTGCTTAATAATGCTATCACAATGTGTGTACCTTTTAAGACTTAGTTCACATTGCCCTATTCGGCTTTCACGTGAATTGAAACGTTTAAAAAATGAAAAGAATAGATTGTTCAAAAAATTTAAAAAATCTGCGTCATTTATTATTCAAAATATTCTCAATTAAATATCCTAAGTTATACGAATTACCTAAATAAAATTAGTAGAAACCTTAAGGAGAATCCTAAATCATTTATTGCATTTGTTAAGTCTAAAAGGAAAGTGACCTCTATTCCCCCACTGTTGAAGCTTGGGAATTGTTCAGCAAGTGATCCCTTTGAAATGTGTAATTTATTTGCGTGTGTAATTTATTTAGTGACAAACAAAATTATTCGAAAAATAGTAGTCCATTGAATTGTCCTTATAACATCTCATCATACAGTTTTTTAATCCTTTTCTGTTTGATGAAATTGATGTGTTGGCGAAAATAAAAAGGTTAAAATTCTCAACTGTTCCAGGTCCCGATGGAATCCCATCGTGTATCCTTAAGTCTGCAGCTGAACTTTTATATATACTTCTGACCAGAATTTTTAACCTATCATTATCAAATAATATTTTCCTATCTATATGGAAAGAAAGTTTTATTATGCCTCTTTTTAAATCTGGTAGCAGACTTCTAGTTAAGAACTACAGGGGTATAGCAAAATTAAGTGTTATACCGAAGCTCTTTGAAAAATTATTTTGTAACTATCTATCTAGGGCACTAACTTCCATTATTACTCCTTCTCAATACGGTTTCATGAAAGAAAAGTCTACGATTTTGAATTTTCTAGAAATGGTGGATTATATTCATAAGGGTTTTTCTTCTGGCTTTCAAACGGATGTTGTTTATACAGATCTTAGCAAAGTTTTTGATAGAGTGGATCACAATTTGCTATTGTATAAGTTGAACAAAATGGGGTTGCCATTAAATTTAGTGAAATGGTTTAGGTCTTATTTGTGTAATCGTTTTCAATCGGTTTTATGCTTTAACAGTAAGTCCCATAAAATTTCTGTGACATCTGGCGTTCCTCAAGGTGGCCATTTTGCCATTTAATGAAATATATATATATTAAAAACCCTTTTTAGTAGTATTATCAGGCCTGTTTTAGAATATGGATGGTCTCTTTACTACAGAAATAAGATTGATAGTTTAGAATCTGTTCAAAAACAGTTTCTTTTATTTGCCCTACGTGGGCTAGGGTGGAGACAGGATATTCCCTTGCCGTATTATACTGATCGTTTAAAATTAATACATTTATCTTCACTTGAAATTAGGAGAATTTATCTAAGGTTATCATTTATAGTTGATTTGATTAAAGGTGTTATTAATTCACCAGTTTTGCTTGGTGAAGTTTCCATTAATGTTCCTCAACGTCAAACGCGAAAATTTAGCTTTTTAAAGTTATCTCAGGGTCGCACGAACTACAAGTTGTACAGTCCTTTAAGAAATTTATTTACTATTTATAATATGCATTGCGATCACTTTGATCTAAATGATAATAAAAATAAATTAAAAGACGTGTTTTTTAATTCATAGTCTATATTGCCTGCCAGACTTTCTCCTTTTTATTATTTTTGTTCTCTTTTTATTTTTGTTTATATTATTTTTACTATGTCTTATACTTTATTAATTTTAATTATTTTTTGTTTTTTGTTTTTTTTTTCGTCATTTATTTAAGAATGTATATGTATAATTGTTATATGTATGTTATTATATATATACATTTAACACTTTTTGTATATATATATATTTTATTTATACATATATTTAATAAATCTTTTGTTTTTATTTTTGTTTCATTATTCATTGTTTTTTAATTTTTTATTTTTTCTTTTGTGTTACATTATTCATTTTGTTGTAGTTTTTATTTACGCAAATACTAATTGTAATATATTAATTTTTTTATGAGAAGAGGTCAATGTTAGATGTAGAACCAATTCTTAAATGTAAGAACTCATTAAATTGACTGGACATAGCCATTATTGTTTGTTAAATAATTAAAAAAAAACACACATAATTAAAAAAAAATATATATTATATCTTTATATATACATTGTATTACAAATTTCATATTAAATTGTACTACATTTATCTCTTTCTTATATTCATTTAATAATTGTATAAGAATTTTTTAATTTCATAATTAATTTATTTAATTATTGTGAACTTTATATATTGCATATCTTTGCGTTTATTTTGTTATGAATGTGTTGTACCTTATTAGCTGTAAGCTTATTTTACTTATAGTTTAATCATCGAAGCTGTTTTGGTTGTTGTTGTTGTTTTTCTTGTTCCTAGATTTAAAATAGTTTAGTTGGTTGTTATTGTAGCTAATTTAAAATGTAATAAATTAATTAATAAATAAAAATAAAAAAATAAGGGTTAAAAATCGAAAAAATCTGCATTTTATAGGAATAAAAATGCCTATTTTTGGAAAAATACGCATTTTATAAAAAAAGTGCGCTCTGGAAAGGACGCTCGCAAGTACGAAAAGCTTACATATACAATTTATGCGTATGACCTATTTACAATTGTGAAATAATGTTTACTCTACAAATCGTAAAATAATGCTTAACATAAAAATAATGCTTATTATACTTATTGTTCAAATGAGTACAAATATTATTATGTATATAATGCCTAACATACTGAATCTTATAAATATTGATTTGTAATAGTTAAAACCGATTGAAAACGATTACACAAATAAGACCTAAACCATTTCACTAAATTTAATGGCAACCCCATTTTGTTCAACTTATACAATAGCAAATTGTGATCCACTCTATCAAAAACTTTGCTAAGATCTGTATAAACAACATCCGTTTGAAAGCCAGAAGAAAAACCCTTATGAATATAATCCACTATTTCTAGAAAATTCAAAATCGTAGACTTTTCTTTCATGAAACCGTGTTGAGAAGGAGTAACAATGGAAGTTAGTGCCCTAGATAGATAGTTACAAAATAATTTTTCAAAGAGATTCGGTATAGCACTTAATTTTGCTATACCCCTGTAGTCCTTAACTAGAAGTCTGCTATCAGATTTAAAAAGAGGCATAATAAAACTTTCTTTCCATATAGATAGGAAAATATTATTTGATAATGATAGGTTGAAAATTCTGGTCAGAGCTATATATAAAAGTTCAGCTGCAGACTTAAGTATACACGATGGGATTCCATCGGGACCTGGAACAGTTGAGAATTTTAACCTTTTTATTTCCGCCAGAACATCAATTTCATCAAACAAAAAAAGAGTAAAAAAACTATATGATGAGGAGTAAAAAAAACTATACGATTTGAATGTGTTCACTTAATTGTGAACACACTACAGCTTACTATACTTAATGTTTACTATACGAGTATTAAAATTGTATAAGTTAATGCCACAAATATCGTATCGCCTCTAATTCTAATGCTCATAAATTACCCTTTTTATTACAAAGGCATTTCATGAGAAATGCTTATGTTACAGAAAAGTATTTTTCAAGTGCTCAGTAAAATCTGACACCACCAAATAACATTAGAAAGATCAATGCAAGAAACCACTTAAACTATAATTTTGTTTATATTATTTTGAGTTGTTCCAAATTTTATTTTAATATAATGTAAACATTCACACAACGAATCACATTACAAACATACGCATGAGCTGACCCGTCAGCATAATCTGTGATTCGTTGGTATAAATAGGATTAGTCTTAGAATGTAAAAGGACAGTTTATATACGGAATTTTAATAAAGCAGACGTTGCTTTTCAGCAACATAATTTTTTTTAAAAACAAAAGATAATTTTGTTTAATTGGCGCCCAACGTGGGGCCCGTGCATATAACAAAAAAATAAAAATTCACACACATTTGTTAACCCCTGCCGCGCGATTTAAAATTGTTATCCGCCCGTTTCCGAGGTACGGTCACCGGGACAGTTTTTGCGCGAAACTCGAAGGGAAAATCACTTTTTAGTGAACAAAATAAAGTAAAACTGTAGTGTAATAAGAAGTGAAACCAAAAGTTATAACTAAAATTAATAAAAATAAACATTAAACTAAAGTGACTAAAAAAAAAAAAAATAATAATCAAACAAGTTAAATAAAATTGACACTAAGAACAAAGAGAAACTTTTAAATAAAATAGAAGGAAATCTTCACATAAAAAAAAAAAAAAAAAAAAAAAAAACACATACAGATGACCTCACCACCCGGCCTAAGGGTAAAGAAGAAGTCAACATTATTAACAACAAACAATTACATCAGCAGCATCAGCAACAGCATCATCAACGACATCATATTTTTTCTATTGCTATGACCTCACCACCCGGCCTAAGGGTAAAGATTAACAATATTAACTGCAACATCATCAAGAACGACATCATTAAAACAACATCATCAAGAACAACATCATCAAAAACAACATCATCAAGAACGACATCATCAAAAACAACATCATCAAGAACAACATCATCAAAAACAACATCATCAAGAACGACATCAGCAACAATAGGGTTCAAACATGAGTTTTGTATTGCTGTAAGTCAATATTTATCTGTTACCAGAAATACTTTTTTTTTGTACCACATTAGACATTAAATTTTATATGAAATACTGCACAAATTGCGATTACAAATATTGAATCCGAATACAAATTATATAGATTTTGATTTATTATATTAATATATTAACGTATTGGTTGCTAAATTTATAAAATCATAATGGCAAATCCAAATCCCACACCTCTCCTCAGACCGACCGTTTTAAATACTCAAGACAACCAAAATTCGAATCCGAATACTTCTAGATCGGGGTTAACGACATTTATTACACAAATAGTAGAAACAACATTACGACAACAGCTGACACAACTAAATTTATTAAATAACCAACAAAATCAAAATTATCTTGACCAACAAATTACCAGGAGAAATAAATGACTTAGAAAGAATACCAGACATAATAAAGAGCTTCAGGGAATTCTCAGGAACTAACGAAGAGTTTTCCTCATGGAAGAAAAGTGTAGATAGAGTTTTGAAAGTATATGAATCAATCATTGGTTCACCAAAGTATTTTAGGATACTTAGGACTATTGGAAACAAAATAGTATAGAACGCTGACATAATTCTCGAATCCTATAATACACCACTTAACTGGAATGCCATAGTAGAGGTACTAACAAATCATTTTGCAGATAAAAGAGATATAAGTACCTTAGAGTACCAAATGATGAGTTTGGTACAAGGTGGATTAACAATCCACGATTTTTATAAAAAGGTGTATTCACACCTATCATTAATATTAAATAGGTTATCTAATATGAACATACCCAAAGAAGCTTTAATAGCTTTGACTAAAACATACAGGGACAAAGCTTTGGACACTTTTGTCCGAGGGTTGCGAGGGGATCTTCCAAGATTGCTGGGAATGAAGGAACCAGTCGATCTACCCCAAGCATTACAATTATGTAACAAATTAGAGAATCAGGTATATAGGACAAACCATGCTCAAGAATATAGTAGAGCCAAAATGAACCCTGCAATAACGCAAAAGATATCAAACGCGTATTCCAGAATACCACAGATTACGCAAAGATATTCTCAACCATTAATTCGTAACCAAAACTTTTCACTTCCAACTAGGAACGAACAACACCATAGAGCACCCTTACATCAAAAATCCTTGCCTTGTTTAAACCGAATTTTTCCTTTTACAATAATAAGCGAAATATGCCACCACCAAGACCCTTTCAACCAAACCACAACCAAAACCAGAGCCAATGGATATTGACCAATCTATACGAACCCAAAGAATAAATTACATGAATAGACCAGCAAACAGCGATAGATTTAACGGACGTAGACCACCGCCAGCTTCCTTGGTGGTTCAACCAGACAAAAGACAAAGGAACTTTCACATACAACCTATCACCGAAGAGGATTATCAACGGCGGATGGAAATAAGTGACAATGAACATGAACAGCCACTGTCCGAATACATAGAAACTTATAGAAATAACCAAGAAAGGATGGACGAGTTTATTGACGTTCATTTTTTAGGGTAAGAGACTCCTCTTTGCCATATTTGGAATCAAAACTAAGTAATGGGGAGATAATTAGAATACTAGTAGATACAGGCTCAAATAAAACTTATATTCAACCACGTTTGGCAAAAGAATCAATTCCTAATGAAATACCATGCGCTAATTCTATTGGCGGCGAAGTAAAAATTACCCACCATACATTGCTTAATCTTTTTGGCTTAAAGGATGTTGAATTGAAGTTTTTTGTTCTGCCAACACTAAAATCCTTCGATGCCATACTAGGTAAGGACAGTTTAAGAGAGTTATCTGCTGTTATTTATCTTAGAGAAGGTTGTATGACGGTAAAAGATAAAATGAAGGTTAGGATTAAACAATTACGGTCCGAAGACGTCAATACAATTAAAACACAATTTAACTATTTGTCTCCCAAACAAAAGCAATTTATGTCTGATTTAATAAATTCATTTAGAAATTTATTCGCAGAACCAGACGAAAGATTGTCATATACCACAAAAGTAGTGGGTGACGTACGTACAAATACGGATTCTCCAATACATTCTAGATCTTACCCATACCCGATGTCCTTGAAAAACGAAATAGAAAAGCAAATTGAAACACTTTTAAGAGACGACCTTCAAGATCACCATACAATTCACCAGTGTGGATTGTGCCAAAAAAATTAGATAACTCTGGAGAAAAGAAGCACAGACTCGCTATTGACTACAGAAAATTAAATTCAGTAACGATACCTGACCGTTATCCTATTCCTGACATAGATGAAGTCTTGTCTCAATTAGGCAAAAATAAATTCTTCTCTGTCCTTGATTTGAAAAGTGGATTTCATCAAATCCCACTCAAAGAGTCTGACATAGAAAAAACAGCATTTTCAGTTGATAATGGAAAATATGAATTCACACGTTTACCCTTTGGTCTTAAAAATGCACCCTCTATATTTCAAAGAGCATTGGACGATATGCTAAGAGATCATATTGGCATAAGATGTTTCGTTTACATCGACGACATAATTGTATTTAGCAAAGAAGAAACGAATCATTATAATGATTTGAAAAAAATATTTTCTACTTTGGAAGAAGCAAATATGAAATTACAAATAGATAAATGCGAATTTTTCAAGTCCGAAGTTGAATATCTCAGATTCATAATATCCGGAAATGGTATAAAATCCAACCCCAAGAAAGTAGAGACAATAGCCAATTTTCCAATACCAAAAACCCTAAAAGAATTGCGCTCATTCCTTGGATTAACGTGTTATTATAGAAGATTTATAAAAGACTATTCAAAATTAGCCAAACCTTTAACTACCATTTTGAGAGGAGATAAAGGCAAAATATCAAAGAACGCGTCGTCTAAAATAGCAATAACACTAAATGAACATGCAGTAGAATCCTTTAATAAACTAAAAAATACGTTAGCTACAGAAGATGTAATCTTAGCCTATCCAGATTACAATAAAGAATTTCAACTTACCACAGATGCATCAAATCATGCAATAGGTGCAGTTCTAGCACAAGACGATAGACCAATAACCTTCATTTCTAGAACTTTAAGAAAAAACGAAGAGCATTTTGCTTCAAATGAAAAAGAAATGTTAGCAATAATTTGGTCATTAAACAAGCTTAGAAATTATCTATATGGAACAGCAAAAGTAAAAATATTCACTAATCATCAACCACTTACATATGCACTCAGTAATAAAAATAATAACATGAAATTAAAAAGATGGAAAGCCATCTTAGAAGAATACAATTATGAATTAATTTACAAACCAGGAAAGTCAAATGTTGTAGCTGATGCATTGTCTAGAATACCATTGGGAAATCACATAAATATACTTACCTCAACCGTACATAGTGAGGAAAGCATTTTGCCATTGTTAATACAAATAGCTGACGAACCAATTAATGTGTCGAGCACATATCTAAATAAAAATCACCGTATTTAATTATTTAAGTACTTTTAAAATGAGTATATTATATTCACTATCATAACATTGAGACTATAGAACCCTTTCCTGTTGCAATAAAGATAAGCATGTTCTTTACGTGGCTTAATTATTCGAACGTGTGTTCCATCTACACACATTACCACGACAGGAATTCCAGATTTTTTATAAAAATATCATTTTGCTTCACTTTTTTCTTGTTCGGACATTCTCAAATTTATCCATTTAGTACGTAAATTATTTTCAAATATATCCAGCACTTCGGATATAATATTGGAAATGGTGCTTTGGGCAACTGCGCCATTGAAACATTGTCCTGTACCCGTTTGGTAATTGCCTTCTGCCATGAATCTCAAAAACATTACGAGTTTTCTTTTTGCTGTTAACACATTTAACTGGCGTAAGCGTGGCAATTTACTGTCCAATATATTCAAAATATATTGAAACGCCGCTTTATTTAATCTCAAGTCTTTTATAAACCTAATTAAATTATAATTAATAAATGAAATTTACGCTGTTTACTTACTGATTGTCAGGTAAAAGTAACACACTTTTTGTTTTTTCCCTAAATGCCCTTCGCGTTCTTTTTAAGGTATTTTATGGGTGAACCATGAAAAAAGGTGTTAAATCCATTTTTTTGGTGTTATTTTAACTTTAAAACTGTTCAATATTTTTTCATTTATTTAAAAAACACAATTTCTTTTGTATGATAAACACTTTGTTTTTCTCTCTTCTTCTTCTTTTTTGGCTCTTTTTTGAGAATATTGGAGTCTGACTTTTAATTCATTGGAGTAATCCTCCAGATTGTAAATTTTTTCGTTCGACATAAAATTATCATTTGGCAATCATGGTATTTTTCCAAATATTAATTCAAATGATAACATACATATATATATTCATTTAATACTCGGTGGTTACGTTCTACTATTTCTAATTTTTCGTGATGGTACGGGGTTAAGAAGTTCTGTTGGATTTTTAGGAGTTCACATATGCTTTTTAGAAACTCATTTGTTAACTCTGTACCTTTATCGAATTTTAAGACTTTGAAGTGACCATATTTTAGAATAAGTTGTTTGACAATTGTTTGAAAAATTGTTTTTGCGTCTCTACCTTTATTCTTAATAATGCATCAGCATTTGTATTGTTTGAACCCTTTTTATATACTATTTCAAAATCATAGTCAGATAACTCCATTCTTATCTTTGTCATTCTAGATGAAGGATTATTATGTGTAAATAATGATATTAATGGTCTGTGATCAGTGACTACTATGAATTTTCTTTCAAATAGGTAGGGTCTGAAAACCTTTATTCCTCATTATAATTCCAATAATTCTTTTTTATAATTGACTTATTGATATCGTATTTAGATAATGTCGTACTGGCATAAGAAATTGGTAAATCATATCCAAAAGAATAGATGGTTTTTCTACCATCTTTTGTTATTAAGTGTCCTAAATATACAACTCCAGGTCGGAGAAAATTGCATTTATTGGTGATATATTTTAAATTATACGTTCTTAAGCGTGAGAAAACTTTTAAGAGATTATTGTTATGATGTTGCAAACTGCAATCAAATATAATATGTCATCTACGTATAAAAATGCGTTTGCGTCTAATCCAGATAATGCAATTGTTAGCATTCTTTGAAAACTATTAGATGATATTTTTAAATTGAAATGTAGTCTTTTGAATTGGAAATGTCCTTTTTTAGTGGAAAATGCTGTTAATGATCTAGATTCTTTGTCTAATTCAATTTAACACTAGATTGCCTAAGAATTTCTTACAACTTTGTGACTTTTTCTACAACATATAAATACGTTTATTTATAATAGTAGTTACCTCCCCCTCCTTCATTTTCGGTATATATATATATGTGTTATACCTATATTGACTAAAAGGAGTCATTTTGACTGCTTTCACTTTTTTCGATTTCCGTTCATTTTTTTTTTCCGATTACCTTTAGCTAATAACATATAAATACAAAATAAAGTACCTTTTTTCAATTACCGCTACCTGATAACATATAAGTACTGGCTAAAGTAGTACTTGCTTTTCAAATCTTAATGCAGTCCAGTTAGAACAAGTTGATTATTTTATTTCTTTTGCGCGCTAAAAAAAATTGAAAAAGCTAACAAATATAAGTGAAGAGTGCTCCGATGTAGAATCAGATGCAACAAATTCTGAGCTATCATCTGAAGATGAAGTGGGTTATAGTGAAACATCTGACACTGAATGTAGCGATGGACAGCCGATCACCAATGATGAATATGATATTAATAAGCCCAGGAAAAGGTGTAAGGTGCTAAGTAGTTCTGAATCTGAAACTTGTCAAGCCATATACAAGCTGTGGAAGAAATATCACGACCGATAACTTTTTCACTATCATTGGCCGAAATTTGTTAAGTACGACTTTGACACAACAATAAAATAAATAACTATGTGAAGTTAGCTCAGAAAAAATAGCCAACGGTTTGATTGTCTCTGATACTGTATGTGTCTTGGATATTGTGGGCTAACTTCACAAATTGTGGGCTATTTTCACACTTTTTGGGCTAAATTCACAGGACGAAAAAAGGACAAAAAATAAAAATTTTGGCAAAGAAAATGATTAGAATCGAAAGAAAAACTATTTTTTTATATCTTCTTATGAAAACAAAAGTTTTTTTTTTATTCTATGTGTTAATTTTTTACAAAAATTGTTATAAAAATTTTTTGGAAAATTTTCACCTCCTGAATTTTTCATATATGTTTCTTAACACGCCTAAGCATATTTCAAAATTACTCCCATGCCCCTAAGTAGGGGCCTTCATATGACAATCAGCCTTGGAAGGAGATCTCCCATATACCGCAACATATAAAAATTCATAAAAAACCTTGGAAAATTTTCACCTCCTAAATTTTTTATATATGTTTCCTAATACATCTAAGAACATTTTAAAATTATTCTCATGCCCCTAAGTAGGGGCCTTCATATGACAATCATCCTTGAAAGAAAACCCCTATGTACCGGAAAATTTAAAAATTCATAAAAAATCTTTGGAAAATTTTCACCTCCTGAATTTTTTATATATGTTTCCTAATACATCTAAGAATATTTTAAAATTATTCCCATGCCCCTAAGTAGGGGCCTTCATATGACAATCAGCCTTGGAAAGGCATCTCCCATATACCGGAAGTTTTAAAAATTCATAAAAAAACTTTGGAAAATTTTCACCTCGAGAATTTTATATATATGTTTCCTAATATATCTAAGAATATTCTAAAATTATTCCCATGCCCCTAAGTAGGGGCCTTCATATGACAATTAGCCTTGGAAAGACATCTCCCATATACCGGAAATTTTAAAAACTCATAAAAACACTTTGGAAAATTTTCACCTACTGAATTTTTTATATATGTTTCCTAATACATCTAAGAGTATTTTAAAATTATTCCCATGCCCCTAAGTAGAGGCCTTCACATGACAATCAGGCTTGGAAGGACATCTCCCATATACCGCAAACTTTACAAATTCATAAAAAAACTTTGGAAAATTTTCACCTCCTGAAATTTTTATAAATGTTTCCTAACATATCTGCAAGTATTTTAAAATTATTCCTATGCCCCTAAGTAGGGGCCTTCATATGACAATCATCCTTGAAAGCACATCCCTATGTACCGGAAATTTTAAAAATTCATAAAAAATCTTTGGAAAATTTTCACCTCCTCAATTTTTTATATATGTTTCCTAATACATCTAAGAATATTTTAAAATTATTTCCATGCCCCTAAGTAGGGGTCTTCATATGACAATCAGCAATTTCAATTTTCACCTCCTAAATTTTTCATATATGTTTCCTCACCCCTCTAAAAATGTTTTAAAATTATTATGTATATAACAAAAAGTTCACTAAAATATACTAAACATTAAGGAGAATTGATAGAACAGATTTAATCTTTCGATTTATTATTTAGTATTTATTTAGAACATAAAAAATTTAATCAAACTCAACTAATGAAAATACTTTTAACATAAAATTGTCAATAAGAAAAAAAAATTTTAGACATTAAAATCAAAAAGTAGATTAAAATACATATGTTGTAATATAAGAAATTTTTCTCTTTACGCTTACACATAATTATATAAAGTTAACATATTGTATTTATTTATCATACATACATTGTTCACAACAGATTACACTTACATTAAACTTAGCAATATTATAATTTTTTATTTAATTCAGGGTGTGTTAACTTCTCTCGCTATGGTGTACATTGTATTGTGGATTGTAATTTACGATATAACAATAACATCGTACGATAACAATTGCTTATGGATTATAAAGGATGATTATGTAATTTCAACTTTGAGGGTTTAAGGTTACTTTATTATGCATTTATTTTTTAATTTAATTTTTTCTTAATTTAACTTATTTAATTAATTAGAAGTATGTAAATATATGTATAGTTGAAATATGGTAAAATATATTATGAGTTCTATTAACATGTAAGATTTAGATATATGTATGTAACTTGTATAAGAAAAAGTACCAAAACAATATATTATATATAATAAAATATGTTTTATTTATAAAAGACCATAATTTTAACAAGAGACCCAGAATATAACTACATACATGCTACATATAACTATATGCTTACAATTGTAACGATAATTTCCAGTTGCAGGGGTGAAAGCCGTCGGTTTCCTGAGTATCGCCACATTAAATTTCTTTCAGTACGCTTATTTTCTTATTATTTACACATTTATTTATTTTCATTTATACAAAAATCTTTATGGCCTGTTTGTCTTTTTCCTTGATCTCAACTCGACTAACAAACTTCTTGTATAAGCAATCCTTCCTTTATATAGAAAAAAAATATGAAAAACGACAAACTACATAACTACAGTATTCTTAGCCTACTCCTATTAAGAATAATTATTTTTATAAGTACAAAGTTAAAATTATTATATGTGATAGGAAAAAGTTTTTCCTTCTCACATTACCCCTCCTCTTCGGGGTACCGAATAGAGATTGACACCCACCCATCCGACTTTCAGCTGGATTATACAGATTGTTATCTGGCAGAATGTCTTTGACGGGAGAAACTTCGGTGGTATAAAACAAATTAGGTCGCACAGGTGCTATGTTGACGCACCCCTGCGCACGCCTAGAGGACGGTTAACCTATTCGAGTTGTAGATGGTTCGCCTCGCCGTCCACGAAAGTATCGGATGGATAGTGTGCTAGCCATAGTATTAATAATCTATAAAGACAAGGAAGAGAAATAGATGGATAGTTAGCGCAAACTTACTCCTTCACTGTGACATCCTTTTCATAATCCTCAGGTCCATTATATAATTTTAGATCTCGAACGTGACATGTACGTTGTTGCCCGAGCCCTTGTATTTCGGCGATGACCTTAGATGGTAATTTAATTACTTTATACGGGCCTTCGAACTTAGGTGCAAGTTTAGCTGCATAGCTGTCTACAGCTTTAGATACTGGATGTTGTTTAACCAGCACTAGGTCACCTATATGTGGTTGCCATGAGCGTCTCCGTAAATTATAGTAGTGTCTTTGATCCTGGGCGGCTTTTGTGAGGTTTCGTAGTACAATCTCCCAAGTGTCACGTAGATTTTGTATCCGCTGTGTTGTACTTAATTTACTAGATCCCGTGCCAGGTGTGACCTTGTCGAAATAGGCGTTGGGTAAACGTGGTTCCCGTCCTTGTGTTAAATATGCGGGTGTTAACTGTGTAGACTCTGATGTGCTAGTGTTAATAGCAAGCATGACTTCCGGAAGATATTCATCCCATTTCTTATGGTTGTTAGCTGCGAGCTGTGAGATGATGGTTTTAATGGTCCTATTGGCTCGTTCTGTGGGATTCTCTTGCGGGGTGTATGGAGCTGTTAGCTGCTGTCGTGTGCCGATAGATTCCAAGTACTTTTAAAACATCTTACTGGTGAACTGCGTCCCGTTATCTGAAATGAGCATCTTCGGAACACCATATCTGCAGACTACCTTTTCTCGTAACGTTTTGACGAGACCCTCGGCGGTGGCTTTACGCAGCGGTGTCAATTCGACCCATTTCCAAAACTTATCAATTAGAATCAGGAGCATTGTATTCCCATGACTAGAGCGCGGTAGTGGACCTACAAAGTCTGCACAGATAGTTGACCAAGGTTCTTCCAGAATATGTGTAAACATTTCCCCGGCAGGTCGTTGTTGGCTGACTTTATAGCGCTGAAAAGACTCGCAGCTGAGTACATATCGTTTAATATCTCGGTACATTCCAGGCCAGTAGTAGCGATTATATATTCGAGCAGCAGTTTTCCTAACTCCAAAGTGTCCGGCTGCGGGTTGGTCGTGGTTTTCTTGTAAGATTTGTTGTCGCATATTACTTGGTACACAAAGCTTCCAAGCAGCTTCGTCGGAGTCCGAAGCTCGTGAAGGAAGGAAGCTGACCGTTCGTTCTAGTGTAATCTGGGAATTTTTCTGGGTTTGTTTCAATTTCGTGTAACTTCTTTTTTAGCCATGAACATATTATATTTTCGTTTGCTGGATGCTCGGGTGTGATGGTGGGGACTATGGTTAGTCGACACTCTTCGACTGGCTGTCTCGACAATGCATCGGCTACAACATTTTGGGTTCCACGTCGGTACAAAATGTCAAAGTTGTATTGTTGCAATTCTAATGCCCATCTCGCGAGGCGACCTGATGGATTTTCAAGACAGTTTAACCATTTTAGATCCGTTAACACGCTGAACTTGTATCCCTCTAAGTAGGGTCTCATTTTCCGAACGGCCCACACTATGGCTAGGCATTCCTTTTCAGTTGCACTGTAATTTTTTTCGGTTGAGTTTAGATGTCTACTTGCATACGCGATGACCCTTTCATGTCCATCGAAATCTTGCGTAAGTACAGCACCTAGACCGACATAACTTGCATCGGTTTGTAAAGTGAACGGCTTGGTAAAATCTGGGCATGATAGCACTGGAGCATTCGTGAGTTGAAGTTTGAGTTTATCAAAAGCTTGTTGTTGGTCATCGGTCCACTTGAAGTGTTTCCCCTTTTTCAATAATGACGTTAGCGGTTGAGATATATTAGAAAAGTCTGCTACAAAGCGTCTATACCAGGATGTTGGTCCTAGAAAGCGACGTAGTTCGCGAATATTTTTAGGCGGTTGCATCTGTGTAAAGGCTCTAATTTTATCTGGATCGGTTTCGTTGATTACAATATGCCCTAGGTATCGAACCTCTTGGCGAAAGAATTCACATTTAGCTTTAGTTTATTTTCAAGTTGGCTTCCCGTAGCCTACGGAAAACTTCCTTAAGATTGGCCATGTGATGTCGTAAAGTTTTACCAATCACGATTATATCGTCGAGATACGCGAATGCGTATGGCTCCAAATCGGGCCCAATGACTGTGTCCAAGACGCGTTGAAAGGTGGCAGGGGCAGAGTGAAGGCCAAAACGCATCACCCTCCATTGATATAACCCTCTTCCCAGCACAGTAAACGCAGTATATCTTTTACTATTTTCCGCCATGGGTATTTGCCAGTAACCACTCTCAAGGTCTAAGCTGTTGATGTATTTCGCTTCGCGAAGTCGGTCCAATATGTAAAATATACGCGGTAACGGATAGGCGTCTTGTTCGGATCGTTTGTTTAATTGTCGGGAATCCATACACAATCGCCAGGTACCATTTTTCTTTTTAACCAATGTGATTGGAAAACCATAAGGACTTCGAGTTGGTTCAATACAGCCCTTTACTATCAGTTTATCTTTACTATCAGTTTCCGAGTTGATGATTTCTTTCATGGCTGGGTTTCTCGATTGGTAGCGAATTTTTACTGGCCGCTCGTCTAGCATATGAATGTGATGCTCACCTAGGTGGGTTCGTCCGGTAACACTTTGAAACATAAATAACTCTGTATCAAGAAATTCAGCAATGTAATTTTTTCCCTCAGTGTTATCTGTAGTTGCTTCTGTTCTTTGCACATTGTCACTGTAGGTAAATGCTGATACGGATGATAGCTGTGGTTTATTATTACTGGTGTCGTTCCGTACATTGCTTTCATGTGAAGGAAATTTTTGTAAAACTCGTTCTGGTGCTTCGGGTGTTGTTGTTATGGCTTTATCATGTGGATTTTGTTTATTTTACTACCTGCGTTGGGTGTAGAGCTATTGGTGTTAATTTGACTGGGTTGAAGTTGTGCTGTTCCCATTGGTTTAGAAGTATCAAGGTTGTCATCCGCCGGTGCTGCTTTTCTACGTGGCCGTTGTTCCTTGGGTGTAGTTTCAAACATGACCATACAGCGCGCTGGTGATGAGTTCTTTGTGTTGCAAGTAATTGAAATTCCTGCACAATTGATAATTGCATTAAAAGCTCTGAGAAATGTTAACCCTAATATAACGTCTACAGGTGTACCGGGCATTATCAGAAATTTTAAGTTAGCCTTGATGGTTCCCATTTGTACATCACAATGGATAGCTTTGGTTACGCGACGTTGAGATCCATCGGCAAGGGCTATATTCACTTCAACTGACTCACGATAGGTATTAGAATTCAATGTTTGGGCGAACAATGGACTTACAAAACAACTGGTTAGGCCGGTATCAATAATACCTGTGGTGAGGCGACCATCTATCCACAGTGTCGCGGTTAATTTATCACCTTCACAATTTAGTGTAGTATCGTGTTCGTGGGGTTGTACTGTTGGGACCTGGTTGTCCCACGTTAAACGCGGGTCCCATTGTGGTTTTCCGGCTGTGGTTGGCGGCAACATTCAATTGTTCTTACGTCTGGACGGCCACAATCCCAACGGAATAATCTCCGAGGTTTGTGACATTGTTGAGCAAAATGTCCTTCTTCTCCACATCGTCGGCACATATTACGAGGGTTACTCATATGATGTGCCGATGTGCTTCTCGTGTAGGTGCGGTACGTGTACTTGGTATACTCTCGAAATCGTCAGCAAGCTCTAATAGCTGAGGTAGAGTTGTAAAATCAGTGCGCTTGATATATAACAGATAGTCCGGTAATGCGTTCGAATAGATGCGGCGCAATTTGTCACCTTCATTCATAGTGGTATGACGCATTTTATTTTGTATATCCAAAACATACTCTTTGAATTTCTCACGGGGTCGTTGTTTACGCGCTCTTATTTCGTCTTCTAACTTCTCCAAATAACGTGGTGCCATAAAGAATTTGAGCAAGTCTTGTTTAAATGGCTTCCACGTTTCCCAATGTTGATTGCTGTTCCGGAACCATATTAACGCTTGATCACGCAAAAATTGAGGCATGGTACTAGGTAAACGATCCAAATCGATACCATAAGTGTCTGCTAATTCTTCCATTCGTTCTAAAAATGCAAACGGATCGGGTCCTCCGTAATAGGTAACTCCCCATTTTCGATTTCCATCATTGCTAACTTGCTAAGATGGTCATCACAGTTTGCTCTCTTGTTGGCGTTCGGCTGATTTAATATTGGTGCAGTTAATATTGTTGTTGGTTCTTCATATAGAGGCGGCTCCGGTGTTAGTACCCTCAACGTGGTTGCACGATTGGTTTCGTGTAACTCTTGTATTTGTTTCAAACGTTTTATTTGTTCTTCACCATGCTCTCCGAGTAGAAACAATTTAAAACGTTGTCTTAATTCTTCGACGGTACCTTTGGAATCAAGCAAAAACTGATCCAAATAACTCCCAAGAACCTCTTTATTGAGTGAGTATATCCAGCTGGTACGAAAGTCGGCTGTGGCCATATTGGAGTTGTTTGAATATCCTTGAAAATTTTTGCAGCGTTATTGCAATCAGATTTTTTTTTCTTTTGGTCTGTTTTATTGACAAAATTCTGGTTCCAGGTGGGTTTTTTTTCAAGAACTTTGTTGTATAGTGAGTTGCAGATTTTTTTTAGTAACGTTTTATATAGCTTTGCGTTTGGTATGTGTAAATTTTAAGCGTACTGCAGAGACTCAATGCAAGTGTCCCTGCTCGGGCGCCAAATGTAACGATAATTTCCAGTTGCAGGGGTGAAAGCCGTCGGTTTCCTGAGTATCGCCACATTAAATTTCTTTCAGTACGCTTATTTTCTTATTATTTACACATTTATTTATTTTCATTTATACAAAAATCTTTATGGCCTGTTTGTCTTTTTCCTTGATCTCAACTCGACTAACTAACTTCTTGTATAAGCAATCCTTCCTTTATATAGAAAAAAATATGAAAAACGGCAAACTACATAACTACAGTATTCTTAGCCTACTCCTATTAAGAATAATTATTTTTATAAGTACAAAGTTAAAATTATTATATGTGATAGGAAAAAGTTTTTCCTTCTCACACAATGTATAAAAATATATACTACATTTGGATAGAATGTCTTTCAATTGGAAAAGTGTGTAAAATCTCTACAATAGTGTCGTTTTTTTGATTAATTATAACGAAAGAAGTGATTTTATACACAAAATTTATTTTGGATTTAAACGAATGCTCCAATGTTTTCGACATCTTTAAAATTGGTTAGTTAATAAATAATAGTTTTCTTTTCCTAAGTATTTAAGTAAGGTATTGAAGGTATTAATTATTAATTATTAATTAATAGCGTATGATTAAATATATCTCTTTAACATCAATTTATACTTACCACTTATAATTAATTTTTAAACGTTTAATTAGAAAAATAAGCCTGGACTATTTCATATCTCATTTATTAGTAATAAATTCAATAATTTTTGTTATTGTAAGTAAACGTTTAAAAAATATTATTATAAATAATATAACTATTAAAACTACAATTATAGTTGCAATATTCATTGTATAGTTTGCATAATGATGAACGTCGATGTCGGGTAAAAATCCGTCAACCACTCTAGGAGTCGGAATATCTGGTATTTTGAATTCAATTAACTTATAGTCAATGTTGATATCCTTAATTTTTGGTAAGTATTCAGATTAAAAGGAGGTACTTCATAATTAACTTTGGATGTATACTCCCTTTGCGATGAAATTTTTATTTTATCTGTAAACAGATGGCAGCCTGATTAGAGTTTAAGAATACCCTGATCTGCGATTTTTACATTGGTACTACTGTTATCACATTTAATAAATGCGTTAATTGGTTGGGGAAGAGAATATATCCATGAATTACATTTATGCAATTGTGTCCAAATAGCTTCCTTTTTCATAATCTTTATATTACAGTTGTCACTTAAACTACCTCCTGCAAGTAATTTCACTTCACAAATAGTATTTTCTCCAAGTTTAAACAGTGGATGTTTTTGTTGGCACAGTATTATGTTCTTCATTTGTGTACAATAAGCCATATGCATTTGCATCAGTACCACAGTATAATGTCCTTTCATCATTTATAAGAATGTAATCATGTATTGGTTGTATGCTAACAAAGTAAGATCCATGTCGTGTAGGGTACGGATATACTGCAATTGCATTGAAAATATCCCTATTGATCAGTGGAATATTCATATTAAAAAGAATAAATTTTTTAGTTGTTGTAGTAATTGTACTTATTTTTGATAATTCTAGAGGGTCCCAATCAGGCAAAATTTCGTCCTCAGAAAGTTTAGGTGTTATATCTGCAATTAGTTTTTTGAAAGAATTTAATGGGGGACTCTCTCCATAAAGCTTCCTCTAATGTTGTATATTATGGCAATTATATCTTTTTGAAATCTCTCAATGTCACTTAGTAGGATGTGGGCCAAAGTTAGAACATATGCAATTCGTGTAACGGCTGCAACATCTGTCTGTCCATCTCTAAGAGAGGTTATTGAAGCTTTTAATGCATTGAAATTCTTCCAAATAATCTCGTTTTGTTCGGTAATCACCTGAGTTGTACTATTGTGCAAAGATATTTGCTTCTTAGATAATTCTAAGAGGTATTTTTCATTTTCTCTGCTTCTTTCAATATGACTTTCCAATATTGCGGCATGTTCTTCATCCATTATTCCAAAAACTGCATGCAATATAGATCCAAAAAACGATAAAGGAACTCTAACGACACGTTTTTGTCTACCACCTCTAATAATAAGGTCATAATTTTTTATGGATTCGGAATTTCTCTCTAAAAGCATTGCTGTCTGTTCCATTTCTGATTTTTGGGATACCTTTATTAGATACTGTACAATTTGCAGGATTTGAGGTATTTTCTCTATATTTTTCATATAAGGTTCTAGCTCCATGTGAATTACAATATTCCATCCAATTCTGGAAAGTCCCACACGACCTTGGTTTTCGAAAAATATTCCAGATTTATCTCCAAATTCTTTAATTTGAAATTGTGAAACGACAATTTTAAAGGAGTAAAGTATCACAAATACTAATATTAAATTTTTCAAATTCATTTTAAGGTTGTATATTAAAACGCTACGATGATAGAGCAACTGCAAACAATAAAAATGAAATTTATGTATTAGCTGTTATTGTAGTGTCGAATAACAACCATTAGTCAACCAGCGCTTTACCATTGTCTAAACACTAGTTGAAAAAAAATACTATATATACGTATTAATATAAAAACATAAAATAAATAAATAAAAATAAAGCAAATAAAAACATTTTGGTTACCATATTCTTTTTTAAATTTATTTAAAACACAAGTTTTAGCATAAGTTTAATTCTGAATCGTTCGGTATAATTGAAAGTGGGTTTTGCCTTTTAGGAGTTACAAACATATTTGTTTTAATTTATTTTAAATTTGATTTATTTATTTATTTTAATATAATAATGAAATTTTCAATATCTAGAGAATAATTGTGAAAAGGATAAAATAAAAAATATAATATGATAATTTGGCGTTACTACATATATTAATATGTGAGAATAAAGGTCGTATTCAGTAATATGTATATATTAACCACAATCCATTGCGTAGTCAATCTAGATATTGAGAGAGATTGGAGAGAAGATAAATTTATTTGTCCCAGAGGAATACACCGTGCTGTATGTATTAAATGAACGCAGAAACTCGGGAACGAATCACATAGTTTAAAAAAGCAACATATACTTCTTAAACTCTAGATTCAGTATAAGTTCTATATAAAATACAATTATACTCTTCACGGTTTACGTATTCTATATTAAATTTTTTCTCATATATGTAAATACATGTTATATCCATGTATCTCTTGCAACAAACGCAACCTATCTTAATTTTATTTTTTATATCCCTTCCACAATATATACATGAATCAAACAAATTTTCCGAATCTTTTACAATCAATTCAGCTAATTTATATCGATATTTTAAAGGCTCAAAAGTACTCTCTAAATTTAAGTTTATAAATTGTTCAACAAAATTAAGGATAAAGTATCCGCAAGACCAACTGTCTTTTTAAACCTGTGAATAAACAACAAGTTTATATGTCCATTTCTTTTTGTTCAGTGGTTCAAATGATTGCGATCTTGCGTATATATTATATTTTTTTATAAACTTATTAAATTCTAAAAATAAATTGCACAATATTTTCTTTTCTATTAATTATTACAAGACACCAATGCAAGTTGTTTATATTTAACGGCATTATAGTTGTTTCTTTTAATTCGGATTCAAAGTTTTGTAACATTTTAAGATTTTTACCATCAAAGTTACAAAAATTTGCTTTTATGTAACCAATATTTTAATTATTATGAGTTGAAATAGAAGAGTCAACTGTATAACTAATTATTTCGTCATCCAACCACATATCCGAACAAGTAGAATTCTTGCTAGGTAAAGAATAAAAGCAGGAAAAACTATTCGAAAATATATAAAATTGCTTTCTTTTTGCAATTAAATAATTGAACCCTTTGGATGTCAACATTGACTATAAGTTAATTGAATTCAAAATACCAGATATTCCGACTCCTAGAGTGGTTGACGGATTTTTACCCGACATCGACGTTCATCATTATGCAAACTATACAATGAATATTGCAACTATAATTGTAGTTTTAATAGTTATATTATTTATAATAATATTTTTTAAACGTTTACTTACAATAACAAAAATTATTGAATTTATTACTAATAAATGAGATATGAAATAGTCCAGGCTTATTTTTCTAATTAAACGTTGAAAAATTAATTATAAGTGGTAAGTATAAATTAATGTTAAAGAGATATATTTAATCATACGCTATTAATTAATAATTAATAATTAATTAATAATTAATACTTTAATTAATAATTAATACCTTCAATACCTTACTTAAATACTTAGGAAAAGAAAACTATTATTTATTAACTAACCAATTTTAAAGATGTCGTAAACATTGGAGCATTCGCTTAAATCCAAAATAAATTTTGTGTATCAAATCACTTCTTTCGTTATAATTAATCAAAAAAACGACACTATTGTAGAGATTTTACAAACTTTTCCAATTGAAAGATATTCTATCCAATGTAGTACATATTTTTATACATTGTAAGCATATAGTTATATGTAGCATGTATGTAAATAGTTATATTCTGGGTCTCTTGTTAAAATTATGATCTTAATTATAATAATATGATCTTAATTATTAAGTAATCGACTTTCCTGTATTTCCCTGTAAAAAGCGGAACTGTTTTTAATGCTAATTCGAAATTAAAAGTCATTGTATCTGTCTGATTTGATAAGGTAGACTCCAATAATTCTGATAACGAGTATTGTAAATCTTTTATAAGTTTGTCAAATTTAATTTTAAGATTGAGCCAGTCTGAAAATCCTTCTAAAAGTTGCCCCAGAAATGTAAACTTTTGCATTAATTTATTTATTTCGTCTAGCTTTGCTTCTATTGTGTCTTTCTTGTAAGGTCTATTTGGTGTCTTTTTTAAATTTGGTAAAATCTTATTTAAATTTTCTAAAATTGTTTTGCTGTCTTCCATGAGTTACCCATATAATTTTCTTGTGTAATATGTGAATGTTTTTATATAATAACAATATTTTTATTATAGAACTTCTCTTGCTTGTATATATACCTATATTTATGTATTAGTTTTTTTTTTTACATTAGGTACATTAGATGTACTTCTTATAATTATAATTTTATAATTATAATATAATTATATTTATAATTATAATTTTTGTAATATTTGTTTATTCTATAAAATATATAGACTGCTATGATTAAAATTACTATTATTTTTTTTCCTTTCTCGTTAGTAAAAACTAACAAGGCCTTTTTCAATCATATATATATATTTATTAACGGGCTGTGAAACAAGTTAATTTTTTGTTTTTCTTTATTTCTTCGACGTTTCCCCACACTCTTGTGACTTCTTCAGGAAGATTCGTTTTCCTATATTCATACACATATATATACACAACATTAAAATTATTTTGGTTACAATTCAAAATTATTATATCTACTTACAATAAAATGTTATTTTATTGACATATATTATACTTTAAAATTCTAAGCTTTCGATTGTTTTTCTTCTTTAAAATTTCTTTAATTATGTTTATGCTAAGAATTGTATACGTCCACTAAATAGCTACGCTGTACATAAATTTCGTTTGGTCCACGTCTTCCTTTCTGTTAACTGTGTCCTTTGTATATTTTTGAATATATAAGCTTTCTAATGTAAGCCTCACATTTTTGTTTCTCTCTTTGTCTAAAATTTTAACGGTGTTTAAGTTTGCCTTGTGCTCCTTCTCCTTTATGTGATGTGCGAAAGCTGTGCTTAGTTTTCCTTTCTTTATGTCTTTATTATGCTCAGAGATCCTCGTTTCAAGCGCTCTCTTTGTTCCTATATATTCCTTTTCATACGGCGCTTTTTCAGTGCCGTCACACGTAATTTTGTAGTGATTTGATCTGAAAATTGTGTTGAGTATCATATATGGTTTGTATGAAATTTTAAGAGTGTCATCATTATTTATTAAATCTCTTACCACACACGCCACACGACGCATCTCCTTAAAAAATTGACTAGGTTTTTTGTCGCCAAGCGGCATATAAGATATTTTGTAGCCTCTTTTGTTGGCTGTCGGCAAAGTGACCGATCAACTTAGCTTTAATATACTCATACTTGTTGCCTGGCGTCAATTATAGAACGTAATTTCATCAAGTTGTTTAGAGGCACCTGAGCCATTACAATATTGTAGTTTTTTAAATCTTTAGTGACTCCCAACGCAGCAAACCAGAATTCTAATGACTCGATATTTGTATCTGTATTGTATCACCAAATTATGATTTTATTCTAACATTAAATATTGTAGAAGAAGAAATGAGTGAAAAGAAACATGTGTAGAAAGGTTGAATTTGAACAAAAAACAGTGAGTGAAGTTGACTACTTTTATATATGTTAAAATAACATAACGAAACAAGAAGTGGGGTTTCTGACTCCTTCTTCTGGGTGTTGCAAACAGAAAAACAAAATTAGTATTCCCTCATCACAAAGTGGAGGGTATAAAATTGGACCGATCGGGTCCACAGCCAATCGCCTGTGCCAAATTTGCTAATTAATTAAACTAATTAACTATTCTTCATAAAATATTAAGAATTGTGACTTTTTGCCGTGTAAAGACCCTCAATATAATAGGACCTTATATAGGAAGGGGTTATAAAAATGGTCCCATCCTATCCATTTTCAGTTGAGTTCCTCTTAGACCAAGCATGTCTTTGTACAAAATTTCATCGAAATAGCTCAAAAAATAATAGGACCTTATATGGGGAAGGGCTCTAAAAATGGTCTAAATCGGTCCATTTTCAAAAGAGTTCCGTTTTGGGCCAATATATGCTCCTGTACTAAATTTCATCGAAATATCTCAAAAGTACGACCTGTTATCAACAAACGGACACACAAATTTAATGAGCACCTAGATTATGTTGTTAATAAAATATCAAAAAAAAATTAGTTTTATTAAGAGATCATGTTTTTACGTCGATAAGCAACATAAAAAAATAGTCTACAGATCAATTGTGGAACCTCATTTTATATACTGCTACAATAATTAGCACCCTAAATTGGCTAAGCATAAAGCAGGCGATCGAATACTACGCGATGATTTTTATATTTAAGATTAAGAATAATATACTGCCATCATACATCATAAATAACATTCGATATACTCATGAAATACATAACTACAATACTAGAATTAGAAATAATTTTGTCTTACCCTTTTTTAGAAAGGATAGTGATAGACAACATGTATTTTATAAAGGTATAAAACAATTCAATGAACTACCAGATGATATTAAAAAATGTGAAAATTTTAATTCATTCAAAAGGAAATTATTTGAACATTGCAAAACAATAGGTATAAGCTAATTTTAGTTTTAGTTGAAATTATATGATGTAATAGGCAATAATAGTTGCCGTAACCAAATAAAAACACGGACATCTAAATCGATTTAGTTTTTAATGTTGCTGAAGAATATATTTACTTTAGGTTCTATGACGCCTCCTTCTGGGTGTTGCAAACGGAATAATAAACCTCATCGCTAAGGTGGAGGGTATAAAAATAATTTTTTTATTTTCTAAAGAAAAAAATTTTGATAATACAAGCAAGTACAAAAAATAAAGTTTTTTAAAGAAAAAATTAAATTGATATATCTTTACATACTAGTATTTCGATAATAATGTGTGAGACAAAGGCGTCGATCACAGAGGGACAAGATGTGCTAAGTACATGGGGTAAGATATTTTATGATCGGGGTTGACTGATATTTTCACTTGTTTAATTTTGGTTTTTTCTCTCCATATGAGTATTAAATTAAAGAATCGCCCTTATCATGACATTCGTACGGATCGAATGAGTCTCATACACATTCGATTCGCATTCGTTGAAAATGGTATCATAACATTCGTTAGAGTGCACTGCATTATCTTTGTTTTTAATTTGCTCTGATTTACAGTTTTTGTCAGAAGAAGAAGAAAAAGAATTTTTCATACAAAAGAAGTTGAGTTTTTTAACTAAAAGAAAAAAGTGTAACCGTTGTCTCTTTTTTGCACGATTTTGTTCTTGTGTTTTATTTATAATCTACTTCATCTAAATCTGATGTGATCCTGGCAGTGAAGGCTGTTGGCGTCTTTGTCAGTGCGACTTAGTGACTCGGCCATAGCAACTTAATACTTAAAAAAAAAAAAAAAAAAAGATGAAATTTTACAAAATTTTATTTAAATAAAACATAAAAATAAAACATATTAAACATTTTTTTGCTTTGCATAATTTTATTTGCAAAGAAATTGAACTTACGTTTTTTCTGAATCCATTATTTTATTAAAATGAACAAGAAATATAACATCCGTTGTTGTTTAATTGTTGATGAAAAATTAAGTACTTTGCACGAAATTCGATTCGTTGACAGTTACATAACGAAATATTTGTATACACGTATCAACTGCTTTAACGATCCATATTTTGTATTATCGATTGTAGAATGTGTATATGTTATAATACCAAATTTAACGAATCGAGTAAAAATTCGATCCGCACGAATGTCATGATAAGGGCGAATAATTTTTTTACATATGATATACATGTTATGTATGGTGTTGTTTGTTTCTCTGCGGTATCTTAGGATAATTGCGATTTGGTGTCTAGTTCGGTTAGTTTTGTTATCTTCACTTGAGCGTTCTGGTTTATTTTTTATTTATAGCAGTCCAAAGCAGCTTGAAGTCAATTATATCTTAAAGTCGAAATTTAGATAATAATGCTAGTAGGTGTTTAATTTCGTTGTTCTTAATATGTTGACACATAAATTGAGGCAATTTAGCTTCTAGTTGCTTTGGTTGTGTTCGTGATGTAGAGCTTTGGAAAATATTTCGCAGTTATCAACGCCATCTGTAGGGCAATATTAAAATAAAAATGTCATAACTGATTTGAATGCACTCAGCTCATTAGGGGTGCTCTCATTTTTTGTTATACAACCAGTACAAGGGTTAACATATATTAAATATTGTGTGATTAAAGACTATGAATTCAGTTTCTAAAAATTAATTTTAATCAATACAAAACTTTTCTTTTATTAAAGTTATAATGGTAAGATAGTATACAAAGCAAAACACTAAACTTTGCTTACAATAACATTAACAATAGACAGGGATATACATATTGTTCTACGGTGAAAAAAAATAAATGTCCAGTTTTTTATTTATAGAATTTCTCGCTTCCATTTGGTAAATTTGATTTGTCTCTTTTCCTTGTCAAAGGACGCAAACGAAATTTTACTAAAAGTATTATCCTTCTGTTTAGTCCACACCATTCAATAACCTAAAAACATGCTTTATAAACAGTTTGACTCTGGGCGTTGTGTGCCCGATTTTTGGATTTTTTTGCAGAATCCCGGTGGATATAAAAAGAATTTATCTAAAATACACGCATAATGTCTTATATAGAACCTTAAAATTATTCGCCGAAAATCCAATTAAAAGTGAAAAAAACATGCAACAATTCTAATTTTAGAGTAAAGTATTGCTTAAAACATTTAGATAATAATCAGACACAAAACTTAAAATCAAAATAATGACATCGGAAGATTTACTTCAGCCCGGGCATGTGGTCAAAGAACGTTGGAAGGTACGTAAAGACAGAAATATTTGCATAGTAGGGTGGTTCTTATGTTTCAACTTTCAAGAATTTTCCAAACCCTGAATTAATCAAATAAAACATACAATAATACTTGTATATGATAAGATAGTAGCCTGCCTTACAATTGACGAACTTCATATAAGACCACAAAAATAGACCTACAGTGTTGAAATTTAGTGTACACTTACTGCATCTATTCATGTGTCGATAAAAGGTATGATAGGATAATAGATGCATCCACAATTTATAAAAAACTCATTTTGTTGCAGAACATTTGCTTTTCTTTTAGAATTCATTGTGTTATTTTTATATTATTAGATGTATTTCCGTAGTCTTAAATGAATTATGTCAATTGCAAACAAGGCCTATTTCCAAGAGGAAACTAATAATGTTTGTACTAAGTTTCGGATAATATACATCATTGCACATAGACCATAAAAAATTTCTACAAATCATATATTTCGAAACTATTAAACCACCTTGTTGTATTAGACACATATCGTTTGCAATATGAAATATTAAACGATTGTGTATGAATATATGAAATATTAAACGATAAATGTTCAATATATTTTTGGAAAAAAAAATTTACTTATAGGTATTACGAAAGATAGGTGGTGGTGGTTTTGGTGAAATATATGAGGGTCAAGATTTAATCACTCGAGAACAGGTTGCGCTAAAGGTGGAATCAGCACGTCAACCCAAGCAGGTATTAAAAATGGAGGTCGCAGTTTTAAAAAAGTTGCAAGGGAAAGAACACGTTTGTCGCTTTATTGGTTGTGGGCGTAATGATCGATTTAATTATGTGGTCATGCAATTACAAGGGAAAAATTTAGCCGAACTACGTCGAGCGCAACCTCGTGGAGCTTTCTCTCTTAGCACGACATTAAGGCTAGGATTGCAAATATTGAAATCTATTGAATCTATTCATTCAGTGGGGTTCTTACATCGTGACATAAAACCAGTAAAATGTTTAATATTTTATTACAATGACAATAAAATTTTTATTAAGTTTCATATTTCAGAGCAATTTTTCCGTTGGGCGTTTACCATATAACTGCCGCCGTGTTTATATGTTAGATTTTGGTTTGGCGCGTCAGTATACGACTGGAACAGGTGAAGTGCGATGTCCTCGTGCAGCGGCTGGTTTCCGTGGCACGGTACGCTATGCATCTATTAATGCTCATCGTAATCGCGAAATGGGTCGTCATGATGATTTATGGTCTTTATTTTATATGCTGGTAGAATTTGTAAATGGTCAACTTCCATGGCGTAAAATAAAGGATAAAGAACAAGTGGGTGTTACCAAAGAAAAATACGATCATCGCATTTTACTAAAGCACTTGCCATCTGACCTTAAGCAATTCCTTGAGCATATACAATCACTTACTTATGCTGATCGTCCTGATTATGGGGTAGGTAAATGTCTTCACAAAATTGTGTTAAGATGATAATTTTTTTTTTCATAGATGCTAATCAGTTTATTCGAACGTTGTATGAAGCGACGTGGTGTTAAAGAATCAGATCCATATGATTGGGAAAAGGTAGAAACTAGTGTGAACCCTCTACAACATGTGAATAATCAGTTGCAACAAATGAAAAACGAATATGTTCACGGTGGTGTTAATATAACTCAAATGACAATAGCTGCTTCAGTTGCTAGTGGAACGGAATACGTAAGTTGATATCAAGTTGAGATGTTTATTTAATTTTTGATTTAATATAAAGTTATATTACTCAAATGGCAATAGCAAAACAAAACAAAATTAAATGTTTTTGTTCCAAGAATATGAGATTTTTTTTTGTTATATTTGGAGTGTGGAATATGAAAATACAATCCAATACAATTCTTTTCCACCAGCTCTAGTTGTGCTATGGATGTTTAAAATATACTTTTAGGCAAATATCCACGTTGTAGTGTACCTCAAAAACTATTCAAGATAAAAAAAAATAAAAATAAAAAAAAACTAAATTTAGAATAAACATTCATTTTACTTAGTATTATTTTTAGGCATAATATTTTGGTCTTTCAGGTTTTCCTCAAATTCTGCACAAACAAACAACCACCATACATTATATACTTTTTACATACATAAAACGGATAATTCATTTTTAAAATCCTTGGCGCCAAAGTGGGTGTTGCCCAGTGGTATTAAAAATAAAATTTCTATACCAAGTGATAACTTACTTTATTGACTTGTTTTGCTTGCGATTCTCAAATATTAATAGATGTAGAACATAATTATACTCCTAACCACTTGTGGCAAATGGTATATTAAGTTTGTAATCCTTAAATGGCTAAACATAGACCCACCTTTTATTATTCGAATCACTTTCTGAATCGATTCAATATCCGTCTGTTGTGTTGTGTCCATGTAAAGTTGGTGTGTAAGATTTGGGCCACAGATTTTAAAATATTTCGATGAAATTTGAATTATTTGGTCAGGCTAACCGATCATGACACTTTCACTTTTTTTTTCTAATTTTTATTTGATATTGCTATGTTTCATCAAGAAGCTTTTATCGTGACCTATTTTTTTTGACCCATTTCATCCATACCAGTGCTCATGCTCGCTATTCACATATAACATGCTTCACCGCTGAACTCAGAAAATCTCCATCGATGTTCACGTTTGGTACAACAAAGCACCCGTTTTTAAAAGAAGCAATTATGATCGACTTCTTTTGATGATAACCACATTAGAAGTAGCTCCTCAGCTCAATACCATAAGTTCAGACAAATTTAATAATTGTCTTGTGAAACATAACTTTATTGTCTAGACTTAATTTAAAGTGGCCAATATAATTTGGTAGATAGAACTTTATTTGGGCAAATTTTAATTGTATGTGGTGCCTCTATACGAATCTATGATCGACACCAATGTGTTAAACGTACGAAAAGTAAAAGAGCACATTTTGCTGGATTTACCTTTCAAGATAAAATTTGATTTGTGTGTGGCTTTTTGCGGATTACTCTACTATTATGTATATATCAATATGGATGCATATAAAAGGTATAAAATAGAGCCGTTTGCGAAGAACCTGTTGCGTTTGCCTTGCTTGAATATACAATTTATAATCCTCATTACAAAAGAGCACTTAATAAGATAATTTTCCAGAAGAAGACGGTAGAAATTTGTGAATTTATAGCATAGTCCTTCGTGCCATACTTTAACGAATGCTTGTAATATTTTGATAAACAGAAACTCGAAAACTTTCCTAATTATTCCTACCATTAACTACTATTCTACACGTATTCAATAGTTCCGTGAGATTGTCTATATATATATAGGTTTTTTTAGTTTTATTAAAATTAAAGTTAAAGAAAATTAAGGAAAAAACTTGAAAAGTTAAATTAAATAAATTATGACTCTTTTTTTTTTCGTCTTAACGTCTCCAATACCAAATTGAATGAATTTTTTCATCTGACTGTATTTGAAAGTCATTCAAACCAAAAAGGTTACTAGATCGAAAGTTATTCTTTTAAAATTATTTCCCACAACTCGGCCATCCTGCTAAGCAGTCGGCCCGAATGCATCATCTTTATCTCCCGGAAACCAAGATTTCATAAACTCGGCACAGGTAGAGGTATGTTTTGGACCTTCACCATTTCCAGTTTTTTCAACGTCATACGTGTCTTTAGGCTTCACTTTTACAATTTTGTAAGGCCCAAGTTATTTTAGCTCAAGCTTCAGACCTCATTCAAATAGCGTCCTCTTTATGGCAACTAAATCTCCTTTTTGATATTTATTGGCTGGCTTTCTTCTAAGATTGTAGCTTTTTTGGTTTTCGTTTTGGATTTTACAAATTTCATTTTTAGCTTGCTGCCTTAGAACTTGTCTAAATTCGTCAAATATTGATATAGCTTCCTGTTCAATTAATCTTTTAATACGTATATCTTCTTTTGTTGATATCTTCGTCCCCAATAACAATTGAAATGGCGTCATACCTATGTCACGACTATATGTCGAATTTAAAACTTGTTGCACTCGTTTGACATGTTTATACCACTTGGTTGAGTCATCTATACTTAACTTCATTAGTACAGTTCTTATCATTGAGTTCAGACGTTCAACCTGCCCGCATGTGGCAAACCGGTTGTTATCAATAAATGTTTTACATTTTCTTCCTCACAATACTTTTTGAATTCATCCGATGTGAAAGCAGATCCTCTATCTGATATTATTTGATAAGGATTACCAAATACCTCACTTTGTATTTTTTTTTGTATTTGTTATTAAATCCATTAGTTACAAAAATAATTTTAACTAATTCATGATGAAAAGTAAAGCAAAATATAATATTAAACTAATAAAAAACGAAAAGGTATAATAATAAAATATAAAAAGTAATAAGTAAAAAAAATAAAAATAAAAAATAAAATAAGACAGCCGCAGCACCACAACAACAACAATAGCCTCAAGAACAACTTAGAAGTAAACTAAATAATATTAGTAAAACCAATACAACCATTGTTATGAATAATATTAATGTAAATCAAAAATTAAGATATAGTAGATAAAATATAGATAAATCTTAGTTATAGTTATATGATAATAATAACAAAATATTTATATATATATATATTGAAAAAAAAAAAAAAGAGATGAGTTGTGCATGCACGACTAATTACAAACATATATGACACTCGTGCAAACAGATCCAATATAAGACATTTTGTTAGTACATTTACAATAGAACCATCAGTCTGGCAATCGAAAGCGCGAACGTAATAGTGTATTTCTAACAGTACCAATGTCATCTGTAGCCGGGTCAAAAAGATGATAGTTATCATTAAACATTTTGCAAAGAACACGGACGGGGTTATGTAATTGGTAATTTGTGCGACACTGAGACAATTTAATTAGATTAAAGTGCCTAGTAAACCTATTGGGGATGTTAAAAGAGATCCTCTCAAGCAAAATAAAAAACAATACCTTTTATTATTTTTGTAACAAATATAACACCTACAATTTCCCGCCTTTTTTCCAACGTTGGCAAATCAATGAGAAGAAGCCTATTCTCGTAGGGAGAAAGAATCCAACTTGGATCCCAGCCTAAGTTTCTTAAAGCAAAAAGGAGAAAGTTACGCTGAACAGATTCTATATGGTCAATGTAACATCTGTAGCTGGGTGCCCAGACTACGGAGCAATACTCTAACGTAGGTCTAACAAGAGCAGTGTATAAACGCTTAGTTATATAAAGATCTTTGAATTCCTTTGACCATCTCTTCAAAAATCCTAATAGGGACTTTGTCTTATTCACAGCAGACTCGATGTGTAGATTAAATTTCAATCTAGAATCAAGCATAACACCTAAATCAAGAAAATTAGAAACATTTTCGAGCATATGATTTTCAATATAATAAGATGAAGGCAGTGTTGAGGACCATGTGAAAGATAACTTCTTACACTTTTTTAAATTCAGTTCCATACCATTTACCTTACACCATATATATAACCCATTTAAGTCTAGCTCGTTTATTTCACGTTTAATGTTGGAATAATTAATGTAGTCCACGGTAGAACCACTAAGCCTAAACTTTTTAAATAGTCTGCTTTTTTTGTTACGGATAATCCTCAGATGTTTGTTAAACCACATAGGCCCGTTTGATGAAGGAGAAATCGATTTCGTTGGTACAAAAGAATAAATAGCAGAAAATATGGCGTTATATAAAAGTAATAAAGACCCGTCAATGTTATTATAATTCAAATTCCAGTCGACAACAGATAAGACTTCTTAGTTTAGTATAATTGGTTTTGCCAAAGAAGAATATAGGGTTGCTTCCACTGTTTGAACAATTAGCTACCAGCAAATTATCCAATGTAAGAAGCAAGGTAGGATGATAAATGTCCTCAGGACAGACAAATGGCTCCACCCGAGCAATTTTGAAATTAGTATCATTAAAAAGAACCCAATCTAGAAGTCTTCCATTAGTATTAAAAATAGAGTTCATTTGATACAGGCATAATTCATAAATTTCATCCAATATACTATTATATATAACAGGGTACGAGATAGGTATGTAATAGTCAAGTTCCTTATTAAGATTCCAGCAAATGTGAGGAAGATTAAAGTCGCCAAGCACCAACGTTTTATCATTATCTTTTAAACACAAGGACATTTCTTTATTAAGGTGGATGTGCTTCAAGTAAATTGACACATCTGACAATGGGGGTATATACGAACATGATATAAACAAGTTAAAATTAAAAAATTTTAGTTGTACGGCAACAAACTCAACATCAACATTAGTTAAGAAGTCAACCAAAATAGAAGGTAATGATTTATGGACAGCAATTAAGACTCCTCCTCCAACTTTCTGGATTCTGTCTTTCCTAAAAACTTGATAGTCAGCACAAAAAACCTCAGAATAATTGATTTCAGGCTTAAGCCAAGTTTCTCTAAAAACAACAACGTTATATTCGGACGCAACGGAATTAACAAGAACCTAATTTAATTTAGTATTCAAACCGACATTTTGGTAAAGCAAAAACAATGAATTATTTAGTTTTTTGAAGGTAAGGACTGAATATCAAGATTAACTGGAGTCTTGAGTCTTCTTTAACAATCACCCTGGGGCCAAAATTGTTTATTTAAGAGTTTGTCAAATAATGACTGAGGGGTTAAGATCTTAAAAGAGCAAATATCGCGTTGTTGGGAAGACTTGAATTTGAATATGCTTATTTTTGACAAATCTAAATCGGAGCATTTGCGCTCAATATATCTTTTTACCTTATCTACAGATGTATCAGATGCCAATCTAGAAATAAAAATTGCTTTGCGTGCAGGGATAACTACAAGTTCATTATCATCATTCACAGAAACAACCGGAACGATTGAAGGGACTTTTACAGAGCGATCGCCATTTTTAGGAGGCACCTGAAGCAGTTGATCATTAGGGGAAGTTGCATGTTCAGTTGTAGCACTCTCTCTTTGTACAATTGGAACACAATCAATAATGCTAGAAGGGCCAGGACCATCAGTATTAAGAATATAATCAATATTTATAGACGGAATCTGTAGAGGTTGATTAGAAGGAGACCACTCTCAACAATATTTGGTACAGTATGCACCACAACTACAATTGGGGAAACATCATTAGATGGGGGTTGGACAGTTAGGGATGGTATATTATCAGATGCACCCAAATCAACATAATTCAAAACATTTGAAGCTTCAATCTCAGACATACACGGAGAATTAGGTGATAAAGGATGTGACACATCTGTAGAATTAAAAGATAGGCAATTGGGAGAAATTTGTAGTGAGAGAGCCGAATATTAGACGGACGGACTTTAGAAACAAAATCCGAACCTTGTAAAAATTTACAATTATTGAACATATCTTCCAATTTAGTGAATTTGTCCGAGAGCGCTTTCAGCTCTCTACCCAAATCTATAAAGCCTCGCTGGGTTTGTTTAAATAGTTTAAACAAATCCAAATCCATCTTACGACAGTCAGCATATGACCAAAGTAGTCCTTTTGAACGATTCACTATATGATCGAATTGACGTCCACTAAACCAAGCACACTTAGGATGAGCAGATCGATCACAAAGTCAACAAAGAAGGAAACGATCGTGAACAGTTTCTTTACAATTCAAGTAAATGCAATAAATTTATGTTATTCATTACGTAAGAAAAAGTTAAGTTAAAGGCTAAATATGTTTTATGCAAGGAAAAGCTAAAAACACTGTTAATTAAAATTTCAAGTTATGTTAAATAATCAAAGTGAACTGAACAAATACTGCCAAAAAGTATGCAAAAAAGTGTCTAAATTCTGTAGAAGAGAAGAGAAATAAATAAAAAAGTATGTATATATTACAACTATAACAACCTTAAAAAGATGAAATAGTGCAAATGAAGGACAGCAAAATTTGCTTTTTGCTTTAAGTTTGCTAAAATAAAAAAAAAAAAACAATTCCCCTACAACCAACACACTTTTTTAATATTATTATTATTAATAGGCACAAGAGATAAGATAAGCCCGAAGCAAAAATTATAAATTGCAAAAAAACAACCCTATCAATAGACCGTTTACACAAAATATAACTATTTAAGCAATCACAAATTGCAAAAAGGTTCTCTGTGCTCGCAAAATGATCACTACAAATTAAATTGATATCGTTAAGAAAATATAAAATTTTTAAAGAATTAATACACCGAATTATTGAGTTATTTTAATAATCAATGTAAGCGCACAGCAAAAAGTATGACCGAACACGATCGCGTTGCCAGACAGATTTGGAGACTTAATTTCGATATGGCATCACTCGATGATGTGCTTTTAGTGGGATACAACCAACAAAACAAAAAGAGCCTATAACTGCAATATATGACGGTACTGTTTATTGGTAGATTCCAACGGACCCAGAAAATCGATATAGTAAGAATAAAGTGGCAAGTCAGGTTTTGGTAAAGAATGGAGTTCACCTTCCATTTTACCTTGCTTGCGATTGCAGACAATACATTTCGCGCAATTTGCAATATGTTTTTGAATTTTGTCATCCAACTTGGGGATAAGGTATTCTTTAGACATAAGCTCGTTCGTTTTCCTAACTTCTAAATGGCCTTTCTCGTGCAATTGGCGTATTATTTATCTTTGCATAGCATTTGGAACTACGATTGTTTCATAATCTTTTTACAGTTTTACACAATATACCACCTTTCATAAAATAATTATTGTATACTGGCGTCTTTTTGAGTATATCAAAAATTGGTATAAGATCTTCATCTTTTGATTGTGCTTGTCGTAATTTAGCCGTAGTTGAATCGCCTGAAATTACCATCACTGCAAAACGACTTAGGGCGTCGACATGTCGCATTTGAGTTCTGGCTCTGTGCTCGACTTCATAATCAAATTCCTCTAATAGCATAATCCAACGTGCAACCCTAGTACACAAGTCTTTTTTATCTAACGTTTTGGTAAAAGCATTGAAATCAGTAATAATTTTAAAGTGGAGTGCCAGAAGATACACTCTAAATTTTTTTAGAGCTTCTACAACAGCTAGTATTTCTAATTCATAGCTAGTGTACTTCTTTTCCGCATCTGCTGTTTTTTTACTCATAAAATAGATAGGGTGAAATCGTCCATCTTCAGATGATTTTTGCATTAATATCGCTCCGTATCCATCAATTGATGCATCCGTATGTAATTCAGTTTCATAATTTTGATTAAAGATATTAAGAACAGGTTTTTCACTCAGAATTTTTTTCAATGTATGGAACGCTGTTTCATGTTCATGCGTTATTTCGAATTTTTTACCATTCTTTCTAAGTTCATTTAATGACTTAGAAATAATAGAGAAATTAGGTACAAATTTTTTAAAATATGCAGCAAGTCCTGAGAAACTTTACAGTTGTTTCAAATTTTTTGGTAAAGGGTACTTCAAAAGAGCATCGCCTTTATTGGTTGATGGAGATATTTGGTGATTTTCAATTACATGACCTAAAAATTCAACTCGTTGTTTTAGAAACTGACATTTTTTAAAATCTAATTCGAGGCCGTAGTCTTTACATAAGGCAATGACTTTTCTTAGGTTATTCACAGCTTGTTTCTCATTTTGGTCGGAACGATAATATCGTCAATATAAGGCAATTCTATGCCCCTATGAGTTAAATCCCTAAATATTGCATTACCGTGTCTTTGGAAAACGCTAGATGAGTTTGATAACCCAAAGGGAACCTTTTTGAACTGGTATTGACCATTTTGAGTCACAAACGATGTATATTTTCTGCTTTGTGAAGCCACTGCAACATGGAAAAAATCATTTTATAAATCAATAGTGCTTAATATCTTAGCATTTTGTAAACGATCCAATTGATATTAAATGAGTGGCAGAGGAAAACGATCTCTAACAATAACTTTGTTGAATTTTCTATAATCCACGCATAATCTAAATATATCATCGCGTTTTTCAGCTAGAACAACTGGACTACTGAATTCTGATTCCGACATCTCGATAACATCTTCTTCTAACCACTGTTTGATTTGATTTTCTATTATATTTCTTTGCTGTAACGGAATGCGATGTGGAGGGGAAAATATTGGTGATTCGTCTTTTAAAATTATGTTCATTTCGACATTTATTGTCTTTATTTTATATTCTTTGTAAGTTTCGATTAATTCACGCACGTTTTGCCTTTTCAGGTGTATTTTCAATAATTTCAATGAGTTTTTCCTCTGTATATGTATCGATTTTCATATTATGAATTTTTTAAACATCACTATTTTCTCTGTGTAGTTCTTTTTTATATTTAACCCGTTGCGATTTATAGTTATTTCGACTTGTTCGCAAAATTGTTCACCTATTATTATTTTAACGTCCATGCATCCAGTTGGTACTACTAAAAATGTCATTTTATAGAATTCGTTGGATATATCTATGCTCTTATATATACTACCGAGAGGAGTGATCTTAGAAGCTTGACCACATCTTCTCTAATAAAATTGAACTTAATGCCGGTGTTAAATAGCGCACTATATTCGTAATTTCCAATTCTAATTTTCGTTATCATCAAATCGTTTTTGTTTTTTACAAAGCGTGTGTTGCTTTCTAATTCATTTAATTTCTTTAGCGAACAATTTTTAGCTATATGTCCGTTACATTTAAAGCATTTCATGCCTTTTTCTTTATTATTATAATCAGTCGATTTATGTCCTTTGCTTCCACAATTAAAACAAATTAAGGCTTTTTTAGAATTATTATTTTAACAACAGATTTTTTTATTATATATGAAAAATATTTATTCAAGAAATGTCATAAAAACTATGAATCAATTTCATATTCTAACATGGTGTTTTTAGTTTTTTTTTACTCGTTTCTTTTCTCTTGTGTTTTCTTATTTTTTCATATAATATTTCGTATTGTTTTAGTTTTTTTTTTAAATCGTAGATATTTTCGGCCTCCATATAAAATAAGCTTGTTGGTGTTCGAGTCTTGAATACCATTCAGTGATATATTGAATGAGAGATTCACTTTCAATGTTTCCTCTAGAAGCTATTTCCTTCATTTTAAAGAAAAACTCCTGCATATTTTCATCTTTAGTTTGTTTGCTTTCCATAAGCAATATGTTAATTTTTGCATTGTTCACTTTGCTTCCAAATTCACATAATAGTATTTTTTTTAATTTCAACGAAGAATTTATTCCGCGTTCACTACAAATGAACAATTTTGCAATACCTTTAATGGATTTTTTACCATATACAAATTTTTGAAAATCATTCCACCCTATCATTGCGGCTGTTTCGTCAAAATCTTTTATCCATGCCTCAATAGGATAAGCATCACTTTCATCAAAAGGACGCAGGCAATCTTCTATATCACGGAAACTCATTGCAAATTGGGAAAATTGTATTGGTTCAAATTTGTTTTTATTAACTTCGTCGCCATTAACAAACAAAAAACAATCATTGTTTCCTTCTTCGTTATCAGAGTTACATTTTTGCGTAGTAGTATTACCGGTATTTTTCTTCTTCTTATGCCATATTTCGTCATTATCAATTATTGCATCGTCATTCCGACTGCAAACGTCTTCTTCGTCGTCACTGCTTTCGTCATCATTAGCATCGCTGCTAGCGTCATTATATTCGTTACGCAATTCGTCTTTTTTAAGATTTTAAAATATATGAAGAACAATGTCCTCGGCGTTATAGTTTATATTTAATAAATTACAAATTGAAAATAAGTCACTTCTCGACAAGTTTTTTTAAATTTAATCACGTTTTTAATGGAAAACTCTTGCAAAGTCGCCATTTAAATTCTTTGAAATTTATGCACGCTTAAGTTTTACAGACAAATACTTTTAAAAAGCTTAATCACAAAAATGTCAGCACGTTATATCCCGGTTGAGCCCCCAAAATTATAGATTTTTTTAGTTTTATTAAAATTGAAGTTAAAGAAAATTAAGAAAAAAACTTGAAAAGTTAAATTAAATAAATTATGCCTCTTCTTTTTTTTTTCGTCTTAACGTCTCGAATGCCAAAATGTAACTAACTCATAAATTTTTCATCTGACTATATTTGAAAGTCACTCAATGTATGTAATAAATAAGTTTATAATTATTTAAAAAAATTGAAACAGAAGATGCAAAAGAAAACTTAAATACTAATAAAATACAATCAAACCAATGCAAAGAAATATATATAGTAACAATTATATAAAAATTATGAGAGAAAAAAAAACAACGCAGCAACAGCAGCAAAAAAAAACAAGTGAGAAGACTAAATTTGGCTTAGGTAAAATGTTAAATACCCTCCACCTCCACGACGGTGGGCGTGGCAAATATAGATATATTGCGCCCTGTAGTAATGTATTTATTAAGCATCAGCTTGCAAATGTACTTTTACGTTGAATATGGTTTTTTGAGTATTGTGTGCGCGTCTGTTATCCGTCCATGCCCATTTTTGGCACATCAGTGGATGGAATAACTATGTAATTGCGTATCAGATTTCAAGTTCCTATGTCATTTTTGTGGCAGATATAAAGATTTTTATTGATTGTGGGCGTGTCTGTTATCTGACCATGTCCATTTTTTGCACATCGATGAGGCTAATATTTGTAGTTGTTCATACTAAATTTCAAGTTTATAACTCAATTTTTATGGCAGATAAATAGATTTTCTTCGATTGTGGGTATGGCTCTTTACCAATTTCGCCCATTTTTAATAGCGATCTGCGTGCAAAAACTAAAAGTGCCTGTTCAGCTCAATATCTCAAAATTTACGCTCGTGAGAAGGCTAACAATAACATGGACATACATGTCTAAATCGACTCAGTTTTTGGCGCTGATCAAGAATATATATACTATGTAGGTTCTCTGACGTCTTCTTCTGGGTGTTACGAACAAAAGAATAAAATAGTATATCACTGAGGTGGAGGGCATAAAAAAAAATAAAGAAATAATGCAACCTAAATAAAGTAAGCTATCTAAGTATAATTTATAATTAACACGTTCACACCGGCGTGTACCACCGGTGGCTCACATTTGATTGTGCTATTACACGTACGTAACATCAAATATTTAGATCTTTAACACTTTTACTGTGTCAAAAAGAAGACCACGTTCTCGTTAAAACATTTAATCTTAAAAACAATTATAGTTAATTTTTTTTTTTTACTGTACGAATTGTTGTATTGTAATTGTATAATTGCTTTTAAAATTATAGTTAATAACGTATTATAAGCATAATTTTTGTTCAATAATGTAAAGATAATAAGAATTTAGGTCCCGCCCGATAGAGCAGACAATGAAAAACAGCACCAGCGTGAACGTGTTAAGCTTAAATTTATATGCATGACCAGATTATAAGACCATAGCAATATAATAATTAAAAAAAAAAGTAATAAAAAAAAACAACACAAAAACAAAAATAAATAAATAAATAAAATTTTGTTAATATTGTACATTTACAAAACTACATGCATCAAGAAAACTACGAGTCTGGCAAGTCAAAGACGCGAACGTAATAATATGTTTTTAATTTTACCAATGGAATCTAGATCCAGGTCAAAAAGATGATAATTATTATTGAACATTTTACAAAGGACCCGAAATGGGTTATGTAGTTGATAATTTGTGCAGCACTGAGACAATCTAATCAAATCAAAGTGGGCCTAACAAGAGCAGTGTATAGCCGTTTAGATATGTAAGGATCACTAAATTCTTTGGACCACTTCTTCAGAAATCCAAGTTTTATTAACTGATGACTCAATATGTAGATCAAACTTCAACCTTAAATCAAGCAAAACACCCAAATCAAGAAAATTTGATACATTGTCAAGCATATAATTATTAATCCGATAAGATAAAGAGCGTAACGAAGACCATGAAAATGATAATTTTCTACATTTTTTCAGATTCAATTCCATACCGTTAACCGTACACCATGTATGTAACCTATTTAAGTCAGCCTGAAAAAGTTCGGCATCATTAATTAAGTTGAATGAGTGAAATATTTTTACATCATCGGCAAACATTAATATTTTTGAAAACTTAACACACGTAGGAAGATCATTAACAAATAAGGTGAAAAGAAGCGGTACACCGGATGTCATAGAGATTTCACGGGATAAGCATACGTCGCAATTTAAAAATAAAAATCTGTATAAATTATATCGGTTTGTTTGTATTCAGAAAATGCTTGGAATATATCACCAGTTAATTCCAATAAGTTACTAGTCGTAGACCTACCCTTAAAGAAGTCATGCTGATTCAAAGAAAGTACAGACCTTATCGCCAGAGTAAGTCTTTTAGTTAACAAGGAATCAAAAAGCTTTGATGTAACACCTAATTTAGCGACACCTCTGTAGTCCTTGACACTGATTCGAGAACGACTTTTAAAAATGGTATAATATAACTGCATTTTCCAAATGCTGAAAAATAAATTCTTAAAGATTTGCGTTAGAGGAGCAGTAAGAATATCAGCACAAGACCTAAGTATACAAGAAGGTAATTCATCAGAACCAGTCAGCGTAGAGAATTTTATTTTAGACAAAGTAGAAAAGATTTCATCCTCACCAAATTTATCACAAAAAAAAATCGCACTTATCCGTAGAAAATTTAAAACCAGCATTATTTAAAATAGACAGAGCTTTTTCCAAACGTTGTATGATCATAGCCCTATTAGGAGCACTAATTAATATGTCATCAAGAAACACCACCACCCTGTCAATTCCAGATAACAAAAAATCCATTACTTTTTGAAACAAATCAGGCGCAGAGGCCAGACGATAAACCAAACGTGTATATTGGAACAGACCTTTAGTAGTGGATATTGTAGTGTATTTTCTTGATTCTTTAGCTAATTGTAGCTGTTGATAAGCCATGTTCAAATCTAATTTCGTGAACTCAACCCCACCATATAATTTGGCAAAAATATCTTCTATTCTTGGCAACGGATATTTTCCTACAACCAAACAAGGGTTAATCGTGACTTTGTAATCACCATACATACACGAACATTACCATTTTCTTTAATAATTGGTACAATTGGGGTTCTCCACTTACTGTATTCAATCGGTTCTAACACATTAGGTTTTACAAGCTTATCAATTTCTTTTTCAACTTTTTCTTTCATAGACAAAGGTAGAGATCGCGGTCTAAAAAATTTTGGTGAACTGTTAGGTTTAATATTTAACGTAATTTGATTTTTATTAAATAATCCTAACGTACCATCAAACATGTTGCAAAATTTTTTAAGTAACTTTTCTTTATCGGTATTTTCCTGTGGAGACAATTTATTATAATTAATTTGTAAAAATGTATCATTAAATTGCTTTAAAAAGTTCCTACCAAGTAATTCATCCATTTTTAATTACAATAAACGTTATGACTTATTTTCGTAACAAACTTGAATATCAAAAGCACCGATTGGTATAATATTTGTTCCATTATAAGATTTCAGCAATATGTCAAACTTTCTCAATTTATTTTCAAAGAAAAAAGGATTATAAAAAACATCAGATAAAACATTATATTCTGAACCCGTATCAAGTTCCATAAATATAGGGTTTTTTTTAATAAACACCTATAACATTATTGGCCTTCCACCATAACTTTCAATAGAAAATAAACTAACATCAGAATTTTCTATAAAATTAATTCGTTTTTCGTTACAAATTTTCTTCAAATGACCGCGTTTTTTACAAATTTTGCATTTATAATTTTTATATTTGCAATTTTCTACTTTGTGGTTCGTAAAACCACATACATTACATACGTGTGTTTTTTGTTGCTGCTTTCTCTTCTTCACGTTTTTGTTTGGCGCCATATTTGCTTTTGATGAAATGTACTTGTGGTTCGTGCTTAACCTCAACAAGAGAATCTTGCTCCTTTAAATACTCGACGTTTTTAGCAATTTCCATTACCTTATTCATGGATGCATCCACTTTTTCCAAAAATATTTTATCACGGGCCGGCCCTTTTTCTATTCCCATAACACACTTATCTCTTGTGGCCATTTCTAAATGTGAACCAAATTAACAAGTCACTGCCAACCTCTTTACACGCACAGTCCAATCATTAATACTTTCACCACTTTCTTTTGTTGCATTATAAAATTTAAAACGTTCTGCAAACGCTGTTGTTGGTGGTTGAAAGTGTCTTTTCATTGCTACCATGCAATCAATATACTTTGCACTTAAATTATCAATTTGCACAGGCTACATCAAATTTTGCAGTAGGACATATGCTTCCTCTGACAATGATGTTAGCAAAATCGCTTTCTTTTTTGATTCCTCTATAATGTCATTGACTATTAAAAATTGTTCCATTTGATTTTGAAATACTAGCCAATTTACTAAAGTTTGATCCAGCTAAAATACGGAGATTCCGATAAAATTCTGAAGGTTTTCTCTCCGATATCAGAATCTGACAATATTTTATCTAATTTAGAATTTTCACCTAAAGAGGGTCTTTCAATCAAACTTTGCTTAATTGAAAGATATTTGTTATTACTAGAGGGATCTTGGATAATATCCAGAAGTGACATAATAATTTCTTGTGGTAGGGAAATCAGATTGTATTCGTATTTAGTAGTATCCTGAGTGATTCTTTTTGCAATGAATTGTGCTTCTGCGTGAAGGAACTAAGTTTCAGGACATTGTGACCAGAAGGATGGAAGTTCAACAGAAATTTCTCTAGCAGGTGTAGATGATGTTGTTGTATGTTGTTGAATTGTGTATGGTTTAGTGTTTGTGCTTGTGTTGTGTCTTGTGTTTATGTCATCGTTAATTTCGTTATCTCCCAATATTAAGTCAATAATTTGGGAATTTGAATTATTAGATGTACCTCGTGAAGGAGAAGCCATTACAAATTAATTAAATATAATAAATTACTAATATATATAACGTCTTAAAAAAAAATTACAATAATTTGTTTTCACAATTACTGGAACACTTAAAAATATTGGTAAACTCACCACTAAATTCTAAATTGTAAATATGTATGCAGTGATTGCAGTTCTCGATGTACCAGTTGCTTTAATTTTTCGCTGGCATATTTAGTAGTCGACGTTTTATTTATTTAAAGTGATTTTTCTTGACGGCATACACAATAATTTCGTTGAATTTTAAATATTTATCTGTCTCTCTTGCGATTTTTATGGCTAATGAAGACAAATGACTGATTTTTGTAGGTTGTTTGTGGCTTCTAGGTTCTTCGACTCCTGGTGTCCTGGAATTAACTGGAATTACTAAAATTAATTTTTATAAGACATTAAAAGAAAAACTGATTCACAACCTTTTTTGGAAAAATTAATAATTAATAATGAAAAAATTTGAAAAGCTTCTGACATTAAAATCAAAAAATACAATAATTATTTTCAACATAAGAAACATATGAAATAGTGTACAAAAATGTAGATACCCCACAATGACTGTTCTTGATCTACTATCTGCTAAAATTAATTGCTCGGAACTTCACTCCTTAATTCATTTTCATGAAACCTCAAAAACCTTGCGTCAGATACGATTTTCGTTGTCCCAACTATGCACTTAACGATAGCGCGGTCTTTGAGTCTTTGTAATAGCCTTAGTAATTCTATTGATTTTCAAACTTTCAGGAAGGAATTCAAACTTCAGTTATTCACAATTTTTAATTAGTTTTGTTATTGATATTTTAGCAATATCCTTGTTTTATTAATTTTTTCTTTTTTCTTTTTCTGTATTTTATTGTAAGTGCTTAGAACTCAGTAGACTGAATAAATAAATAAATAAATAATGCGATAAAATATGTCTGAAGTACACGTCTTGCTCTTCCATTTTTAAACTGGGATAAAAACAAAACTAAAGAACTAAAGGATATAATTGTTTTACTAAATGAAAGCTAGAACAATAAGAAAAAAATATTGGTTGAGGTTAACGAAAGGTTCCGTTTGCACTACTTAGAAGGAAGCGTCGGAGGCCCTAAAAAGTATATATATTCTAGATGAGAATAAAAAAATTGAGCTGATGTAGACATGGATGACCCTGCTTCTGTCTGTTATTGGAATTCGCACGGGTGTTCATTTTGATATATTGAGCTAAAATTTTTTACAGGCACTTTTACTTTTTGCACGCAGATCGCTATTTAACATGGGAAAAATCGGTCAGGAGCCACGCCTACAATCGACAAAAATATATTTACTGCAAAAAAAATTGAGCCATGAACTTAAAATTTGTTCTGTATATCTATAAATATTCTCTTCATCGATTTTCCGAAAATATGCATATTCGGATAAAAGACACGCCCACACTCGACAAAAATATCTGCCACACAAGTTTACCTATGAACTTGGCATTTAGTATGCATATCCATAGTTATCCCATCCACCAATATTTTAAAAATGGGCGTGGTAGGTTTACAGACGCGCCCGCATTCGACAAAAATCTGTATATCTGGCACAAAAGTTGCCCTCGGATACATCCTCATCGAAATTGGTTTCTACAAGCTGAAGCTCAATTGGCAGCAAAAGGCACCACTCAGGACACTACAAAATACGAGTATGTACCCGAAGAAACAATTATGTCTGTTCTCGATATTGTCTAAAGACCCCAAAAAAATGACAATATTAAACAAAGTTCTTATTTAAAAAAAGTTTAATTGAGAGAATTTCGTTGAGAGAGAACTCTAAGATTGACAAAATTTTGTCCGATTCAGATATGGGAGACCGAAAACCATTTGAGTTTTATAGGAATCTTCAAATTATACGAGAGGTATATACAAACCGATTAAATTGGTAGATGGTATGTGAAAAATTTGTAATCCCAGTGAGGTACACATTATGAACACAAATACATCACGTGACAGAGAGTTGTATGATTTTACGGGAGCACCTTCCATCTCACGGCACCATACAGTACGTAATGCATTATAAGGATGCATTACAGCGATCAAAGATGACATCATCAAGATGTTGTTTTGATTACAAACCACAGCCACTATGATGCACCCACTAGGGCGCCTACCTCAAATTGTCGGGCCAGAATGAAATCACCCTGAGGGCTCCCGACACCCATAGTACGGAATGTTAAACCTCTCCGATGGAAGGTCGTAACTTAGATGTAATAAGCTACTACCAGTTAGTGCCTTATCACCCAACATCACGTGACACTAGCGGTCTGTCAATTCAGAATTTGCTAAGTTCCCAATTTAAAAAAATGTGATAACTGTGGAGGAAATTACTCGGCCAACTATCGCGGATGCCCTATCTATCAAAAACTGAAGCAAAAGGCAATTAAACCGGCACCAACTCCTAGAGAGTCAGTTACTCCTGTCACCCAACACTTAGCACAAAGAAATGCTACTACTTCTACTAAATTCAAACTCCTGATGATGAACAAGCCATGACCATGTAATATTATTACATGGTCTCATACTAGCAGCACAACTTTTTGTGAAGTTTTTTTGATTTGTGAAGTTTTTTTGGATATATAGTTATCATTACATATTTTTAATATTCATAATATCTCTCTTATTGTTAACTGCCACATTGCCCTTTGCTCAGTTTGTTTTAATATGGGTATGACAACTAGAGACTCTACTCACACCATGATAAGAGTCCTCGCAAAACAACATAAAGGGATTCATGTCTGTCATCTAAATGCCCAAAGTTTACGTAACAAGACTGACGAACTTCGACACATCTTTGAGAATTCAGCTATAAGGGTAATATTGTATGTGTATCTGAAATCTAGTTCATGCCTGCTGAATTTAACTCTCTTTTTAACATGAATGGATATAGCCCTTTGCGAGCTGACCGGCACAATCATGCAGGCGGCGTTGTCGTCTATATGAAAAGCCATTGCTCATTGGTCTAATCCGTAGAGTCTTATTGATTACCTCTATGTTAGTATAAGTAGTGTGTTGCATATACCGACCTCGCCGAAATAACGACTATACGGAACTAATAAGGTCAATTAGTGATGTAACTATCGGCTATCCCGATGTGATAATAAGCGGAGATTTCAATAGCAATCCCCTCTTACAAAACAGATTTATGGATGAGATGCATACCATTGGTCTTCTCTCCATTAACACATCAAACCCGACCCATTACACCACTCACACAGCTTACGTCTTAGACCTGTTTCTAGTGAATGACGTTAATATGGTTTGTGAAAGTTAAGGTGAAGTTGTAACATTACATTATATTTATTAGCAACTTTTAAATAATTTATGCATAAGCCAGAGATATAGAATATAAATATAAAGGCTACATATATAAGTATGTTAGAGATGACAAGTATATAGAAAAGAGAGAGTTTCACAGGGTTGATGTTGAGGAAAGGTTACACCTTCTTATCCCCTTTCTTTAAGTGTACTGCAATCTAACAGGGACAGTTCGAGTCCTTTGTGATCGTCGTAAAGGTTGATTAATAACAGTAGCATTGCAGCATCACTATGCAGTTGAACACGTTGATTAGTAACCTACTGGCTTTCGGCTACAACGTTTGGTGTATTGTAAAGTGTGGTCTCCGCAGAGCGTATGTTGATGCTGTTCCGTCGTAATAACGTACCTTCATCATTCTTGATAATACAAGAACGGTCGTGGACCTGACTTTCAACTGTTACAGGCTTCCATGGTTCATGCACATTAGTTCTGCTTAACACCTTTTGACCTTTATGGAAAAGAGTTGGTTAAGTTGCATCTCTATCTGCGTAAGTTTTTTGTTTTTCTCTTTCAAGTGCCAAATGACGGGTGACTTCTTCCGTTTGTGTAGTTATTAATTGTTGTTTGTTTATTAGTAATGAATATATATATAACGCATATCATGACCATATAATCTCTGTGCTGGGAAACCCAAAGTACCTCTTGGAGTATTCATGTTTAACAAACTTAAATAAAGACACTTCCATCATATGTGGTACGGTTATACGGGAATAATTATAAAAGTTTCTTTAATTTCAACAGTTAAAAACGAGATTGTTTATGAACAGGCGTTTTCTAAAGAGGGATCTTGAAAATTGTCCAATTTAAATCATTTTAAATAGTGCACGATATTGTATCAAATTTGGACGAAATATCTGTGCTAAAAACCTTATCCATCAATTTACATAACATGTACCAAACTGACAGACATGATTAAATCGATTCAGATTTTGATTTTGAGTAGTTCGATATAATTAAAGAATTTGTTTGAATTTGAATTTGTTGTTTAGGAGCTACAAACATCCGCACAAAATTAACCCTCTTACGACAAATGGCGTAGGCTCCAAAAATCGAATTTGTCTCTAAATTTAACTATGAAATACAAATGTTGCATTGAGAATGGACTCTTATGTATATATAAAATTTTATATATAGGCTTTTAGAAATTTAAAGCTAGACCATGCTTAAACGAAATAAATTGTTACTAGTACAGTACAGTAATCTATATTAATCTTCTATATTAATAAAAAAAAAATTTTGAAAGTTTGTAACGGGTTGTCCCAAAAACCACGGGACCGTTTAAGCTCAAAGTTGCAGAATATCTTTGATATGGCACGTACATGGTTTGTATAATAAGTGTAAAGGCGTGGTTGCGCCCACTTTTTTATAATATATGAAAATTAAAAATGAGGTTGATTAAAATTAAGATTTTGTAGAGACCAATAACTATTATGGAACCAAAATTTCAGGAAATGTTCATTAAACTATGGTGAAAGTTTTTGCAAAAATTTTAAAGGCGTGACTTTGCCCACTTTTCCGTTTTTTATGTGTTTGTTAGAAGTACTGATAAAACCACAAAATAGTTGAAATTTAAATTTACACAAATGCCTTCATTATAATATGTACGTAGTTTAAAGTAAAAGTTTTTAAGGCGTGGCATCACCTATTTTACTGTAATCTACAAAACAAGTAACCGAAAATATAACGAAAACCGAAAGACGTTTCTAAAACTAAAACTATTGTAGATGTTCCTTAAAATATGTTAAAACTTCCTACCAAATTCCAATGGACGTAGTTTTGTCTCTTATTTTTAATGCATATCTTAGTAAATTTCATTACATTATTTCCTATTGTTCTATATTACTTTATATACGTAATAAATAATAATAATTGTTAAAATAGCGCCTCTGTCGTGTATTTTCGTTTGAAACTGAAACAATTGGTAATAAAAATTTAATAAAACAAAATTATTAAAATTAATGTTCAAATCTGTAATGTAAAACTAATTAAATAAGTATTTAGCAGTACATTTTAAACTTTACGATTTCGAACATAATAACAATAACTTCGAAAATCGTAGAAAAATGCTTTCTTTTACGTTCTTTTATATGTAAACCTTATCAGCTTGCTGCTAAGTTTTTTTAAATGTACGTGATGACTTATTTTTCATTTTAAGAAAAGATAGTGGAGCCAATCAAAAATATGGTTTTGTTTACTAAGTGTAAGTTACATGCATTGACGTTTGGTTAAGAATGAAAACAATTGCAATAAAATATATAAACGGCGCTGCTGCTTTATTACATTTATATTATTATTATTCAATTAACAATGCTTTGAATGAGATAATTTTTTTATTATTGCTGTTTGCCTTTACGGTTTTATGTATTTTTATATAGCTCCATATTGAAAAAAAACTATACTTTCTTTCTTTGGCAAATGCAAGAACCTTAATATTGTTTGAAAGATTCAACGATTTGCATGAAATTAGTAAAATTATTGACGGAGTTTTCATATTATAAATTACGTTTTTAAATAATAATCTGAATCTTAAACTACATAAATATTTTTAAATTAATTTCTTATTGCAAACTTAAAAGTTAAAATATGTTCTCAAGGTTGAAAATTTTTGTATATAATTTTCATATATGTATTGTTAGGAAATTTTTATTCTTATTTGCAAAATTAAGTAAGACTTTGAGGTAAGTAACACGTGTGGTGAGTAAAAATGTTATATCCTTGTTATATACAAGACACCGATAAAATAAAAAAATAGTACAAATTTAAATTTATACAAAAGTGTTTATTTTTATGTTTCTGTAAATATTTTAAAGACGTGCCAAAGCTTATTATATTGTAATTTACATAATAAGTTGTTTATATAGAAATGTTCGAAATATTGCATTCCTAAATGAAACAGTAGTTCAGTTGTAAGCAACGCTGCAATGGGTAAGCTGGTAGTACATAAAGTAGCCTAAAGAGCTTAATCAGGTACTTGCTAGCAAATAAGGAAAGAAAATTTTAGAGCTGTTTTCGAATAAAAGATCTTGATAAGTTTGAAATTTATTTTTAGAAATATGTTAGACTATTGCTTCTGTTGTAAGACGTGAGTCAACCTTATTTTATATATGTACACCCATCCCTCGTTTTACAAGGTACTTGTTTTGCACGTTTTTAGACTGCACGCGAATTGATTTCTACTTAATTGTAAACCTGGGAACACTTCAGACGTATACTGTCATAAACTTGAACATATGTTGTACTTTGATAAAAAAAAAATGAGAATTATTTATATGAAGTACAATATTTTTTTTTTCTATGAAATAGATTTCTTGTTTTTTTTTTCATTTTACAGATAAATTTGACTATTTTTATGTTTTACGATTTAAATGATATTTTTATATTTAATTAAGTGTATTAGTTACATTTTGTGTTCCATAAATGTCTAAAAAAAGCATATTTATAGTCGTTTTCGTTTTACCCGGTTTTTCCATATAAAAATTATTTTTTCGAAGTACACGGTTTTGTCAAGAACGTATCTCCCGTGTAAAACGAGGGATGGGTGTATATAGAAAGTATATAGTAAATAAAGCTTAACTTTAACGAAACAATTTATTAACATAAGTTAACTTAATAATAACGTAGTAAAGCTTACGTTAAAACTATTTTACACAACATCTCCCTATTTTTTTAAAAATTTAATATTACGAGTATATATGTAAATAAGTAAATAAATTTTAATAATTCAGTCTATCAGGTTGTTTAACAGTTCTTCCTTTTTTAGTTATACAATTTTCATTTGTATTCGTATTAATAAATATTATATCTATTGGAATATACTTTGTTACATTTTACTTTGCAACGTGTATGCTAGAAAATTTATTTATCATATACAATATTTGTGTATTATTTGTTAATAATTTTTTCACTTCTAATAATTCTTTCGTTGTGAATAAAACTTTTTGAAATAAATATTAAATATTTGTTTTATATTAAATAGTGCACATCATTTTTATGAGGCTTATGTACAATTATATATTAAATAAATATTGCCTAATTTAAAAATATGAGCGCGGATTTTGTGCAACTTGATAAACTGGACGATAGAAATTATGATTGCTGGCACATCTACATAAAACGTGTTTTGGTTCATGATGGCTTGTGGAATATCGTTAATTGTGAATCAAATTAAAGAAGGAAGACCAAACAACTCCTGAAAAAATTTCTAAGTGAGAAGCTGAAGATGACAATGCTTTGACATCAATATGTCTGAGTTTTAAGTCAACACAGTTGCTGTACATCAAGAACTGCCAAACATCAAAGGAAGCGTGGTTGAAATTGCAAGAAATGCATTTGCCACGGGGACCACTTCAAAAGTTGGCGTTATAAAAGCGCTTAGTAAATCTGCGTATGTCCGACAACGGTAATATTGTTAACCATTTAAATAAATTTTTGGAAATTTATGAAAAATTGGGCGAAACATGCATTGACATCCAGGAGGAGCTTTTATTCATTATATTACTTTCAAGTCTTCCAAAGTTATATGAAAATATCATCATAGCTATTGAAACTCGTGATGTAGTTCCAACTTTAGATGTTTTAAAGCAGAAAGTATTAGAAGAAGGTAACAGAAGAAAAGACAAACATGAAGTAGAAGATTTTTCTGTCCATCAAGCTTTTACGGCAAAAACTACGAATAATAAATTTAACAACAAATATAACAACAGCAAAAACATCAACAAGAACATCAACAAATCTAAGGGTAAATGCTATATATGCGGTACGGTAGGGCATTTTGCGAATAAGTGTGATCAAAGACATAAAAACAACAGGCATTAACTATGGTAGCAGCTTCTGATTTAAATAATTTTAATGATGCATTTTGGTACCTTGGTAGTAGCGCTACATCTCATATGTGTAGAGATAGAAATTTGTTTGTTATTTACAAAGACCATGTTGAATCAATCGCGTATAAGAGTATAAATGCTTTGGGTATTAGAAAAGTTCTAATACAAAATGAAACTTTCGAAATAATTTTAGGAAATGTGTTTTATTCACCATATTTGCAATCAAATTTTATATCTGTAAATAAATTTGTAAATAGAGGATTGAGAAGTTCATTTTGATAAGAAAAAAGCTATTGTACCAGATGGTACCATTGTAATGAAAGCTGAAAAATACAATAATATGACATTGACAACACAAGTTTGTGTAAAGCATTTGAGGACGTTTGGTTCTTTTACATATGCATTAAATAAAAAAGGAAACAAGTCGTAATTTGATACTAAAAGAATCGAAATTGGTTATTCTATAACAAGTAAGGCATATCGTTTATATAATAAATCACAAAGAAAGGCTACCGAACATCGTGATGTAATATTTAATGAAAATTGTTTTAATAATGATGTCTGTGTCCAGGAGCAGAATACAGATGCAGATTTATTTACGTTTTTCCTAACTGAAGAATAAAATAGCATAAATAAAATAAATATGTAATAAAAACAGTATGAATGACAGACGGAATGATGATAATGATGTTCAAAGTGAAGATTATTAAGACACGGTTGATAATTTAGGCGACTCACACGAAGAAGAAGTTCCACGTCAAAAACGCGGACCTGGTCTTCCTAAAACAATTCAACCAGGTAGACCAAAGAAGGAATATAATATGATATGCAATTTGGTCCACGAAGAAATTTCACCGAATATAACAGAGATAATAAATAGTAAAAGTAAAAAACTTTGATTAAACGCAATGCAGAACGAATTTAATGCTTTGCAGAAAAACAAAACTTGGTCTTTGGTAGAATTGCCGCCTAACCATTAAGCCATACCATGTAAGTGGACTTATGCTCTTAAAAGAAATAGTCGTGGAGAAATTGAACGATAAGAGGCTTGAAGCCAAAGGCTGCAACCAGACATATGGCTTAGATTATAAAATGTTGGAAATATATATATAAACACTTCGTATATATTTACTTTGTACAAATTAATCAATTACTTTTCTTAACGTTCTTGTCGAATATTTTCTTGTTAATCAAAAATGAAAAATAAACCAACCTTTTCCAATTATTCCGTTCAAATGAATTAAGTTGCTTTATTAATATAAAACAAAGATTATGGGCCCAGCTATTTTAATTAGGAAAACCGCAGAAAAATATTAAAATTTATTTCAACACAAGTGCATCAGGGATAAAAATCGAACCATTGTACACAGGCAATTTCGATACATGGAAAATCCAGGTACAAGCTTTAATAATCAAAAGCGAAGCACCGGTACCGTAAGCATCAAACCAAATCGAAACTTTGAACTCACTTTGCTAAGCACTTTGTACGTTCCAGATTTGAGATCAAATCTTATTTCAGTACTAAAGTTGACACAACATGGTAAAACAGTAATATTTAGGAAATATGACGCTATAACAAGAGATAGTGGGACAGGAGAGGAACTTATGAGAGCCTACTACGTAAAAGGAATATTTGAAAAAGGAAAGTTAGCAGCAGAAAACTCAATAAAAGAGTGGCATGAAATATTCGAACATCTCAACGAAAAAGACCTTAAAATTATGATCAAGAAAGAATTGTGGTATTAAAAGAAACATGAAAGAGTATTTATCTAGTTGCGAAGTATGAATCCAAGACAAGCAAAGCCAAAATCCTTTTCCGAAATTAAAAACTGTAACGAACAAATTAAATAAATTAAAAATAATACATAACGATGTTTGTGATCCGATGTTAGAAAACTCCTTAGGAGGTAAAAGATATTTCGTGATATTTATAGACGACTTCAGCAGATGGTGCGATGTATATTTCATTAAAAATAAAAGTGAAGTATTCGACAAGTTTATAGAAAACAAAAACATGGTGGAAAAACAATCAGGGCAGAAGATTAAGATTCTAAGATCAGATAATGGAACGGAATATAAGAATAACAAATTCAAAGAATTTTTATTAAAGAAAGTTATTAAGCATCAGTTCCCAGTAGAATATACACCTCAACAAAATGGTGTGGCCAAGAGGAAAAATCGCACTCTCGTAGAAATGGCTCGATGTATGCTACTTCAAGCAACTCTAAAACCAAGTTTTTGGGCAGAAGCAGTACTTACAGCTAATCATATAAGAAACAAATGCATATCAAGAAGTAGAAACACTATTAAAAATTTGGAAATTCATGCGCTAGCTACTTCAGAAAATTTGGACAGATAGCTTATGCACTATTCAAGAAGATAGCACGAGGTAAATTCAATAAAAAATCACGAAGATGCATATTTTTAGGCTACTGTAGTGAATCAAAGACATACATAAAAAGTAGAGACGTTAAATTCATTGAAGCATATGATACAAAATAAAAACGTAGCTACCAATGATACAAATACAGCCTTAAATGTATGAATATACTATTTATATTTAATGATAATAAACAAAAATAATAAAAGTAACAAAAATTAAGATAATGTTACTCAGAAGTATCTTACAGACGAAAACTTAAATAAACAGTCTGAAGAAGATTTTAATGAAATACAGGAGTCGAAACGAACTCGAGGTAGACCAAGAATGTTGAGGACTGGGAAGCCAAGCAGACCAAGAAAAGTCCATAATGTTCAAGAACCAATGGAACAAAATGAGAATCTTTAAAAGCAGTAGTTTTCGCTGAAGTATTAGATCCACGAACAGCAAGGGAAGCCTTTAATGGCGATGGGGTAGAAGAATGGAAAAGGGCAATGAAAGTATAATGTGAAGCTCTGAAGAAAAGTAAAACATGGTAGAAAGACCAAAAGGCAAAAAGAAATTTTAGGTGAACAACCAGGGGGGTCATTGCGTAATTTTCAAACGATATAATTTTTGTCAACGATATCGTTTTTTTGACAAAAACTAATTGCGTAACATAATATTTTCTATAGTCTCGTTTTGACGTTTTTTTTTTTCTATTTGAGTAAGCACTATACGTTTTAGTAAAATTTGATATTAAAATTAGAAAAAATATTGAAAAAAGTTTTAAAAATGAAGTGTAATTAATATTATGAAAATAATGCATTATTAAATTATTACTTATGAATTAATTTATTAAAGGATGCGAAAAAATATTTCATCGTGTGCATTTTTAATTCAAAGTGCATATTCCTCCTTTTTTGTATTTATAATGTCATTTCTTTCCTGCATTATACGTAGCATTTCATCATTAAATTATTTTTGTTGAATATTTCGTTCTTTCATTAAATCGAGCATACTTTTTTGGAATTATGCGTCCATTTCTAATGTTTTTTTGTAATTCTACCTGCTCTTTTAATAGTTTTGATACTTCATCAGTATCAGTATAAGACGACGATTGTAATAATTATTTAACAGTTTTGCATATTTATATTTATATTATGTTTTTACTTTTTTTTTTTATGGGGAGCACTTTCCTCAACTTTCTCTCTTTTACATTGATATGGCGATAACCTAATGAGAGAATATTTCATTTATAAATATTTGTACTTATTTATGTTTACATACGTTATCTTAGAGCTACATGGTACTTCGTCATAAGTTTGTTGATTTGGAGCCCCAAACACTTTGGTGTTTGAATTGCCATTAACTGCCGCATCTAAATTAATAATTTCCACTACAGCTGCCTCGTTGGGAGTTAACGTCAATTCTTCAGTTGGACCACCTCCAGTTTTATTTCTTGAAATCAAATTGGTACTTAATTTTTTTTTGTTCTATATTTGTAGTCCGTTCACAAAAAATTTTTTTTCTTAGTTATATAATTTATGAAATGATTTAAATTTGAATTTACCTTTCTTTATCCGTTTACATTTTTATTTGGAAGACCAACAGCGTTTAGTTTATTCTTTACCTCTTCCCATAATTCATTTAATTTTTGTCGTCCTAGGGAAGAGTTACTGTGATTTTGCGCCATGTCGCTGTGGTCTTCCATAAAACTTATAATTATGTCTAACTGTTCTTATGTTACTGATCAGTAACAAGAGATTTTATTCATCATTTTTTTTTATACGTACTTTTTTTTTTTTAATAATTTTAATAATTTAATTTTGTTTTGTTTTTATATTAACGTCATTTTTCATTCACATTAAACCGATAACAACGATACGATAACGATACCTTTACGCAATTGGTTTTTGGGTACGATATCGTTGAATCTTAATCCTTAAAAATGATATTGTTTGAAAATTACGCAATGACCCCTAGGTATCAGGTAACGATAAAGCGCTGGAAAATTATGCAAAAATTCTGTGTTTTATAAACGAACAAAACAAGTCGACGTTCAAAACAGGAAACAGGCAAAATTAATGTGCAATATATGCCAACTACTGAAATGTCTTTACCAAAGGACTATCACCATCAAATAATAAAGAGTGTATTACCAAATTTTGTATAATCCCCAACCAATTTTTGTAAATAAGGAACTAATTGCTATTTGAGGGGTGGTGTTGGAAATTTATATATAAACACTTTATATATATTTATATTTTATTTATTTAGTTCTTGTCAAATATTTTCTTGTTAATCAAAAATGAAAAAATAAACTAACCTTTTCCAATTATTCCGTTCAATGTATTAAGTTGCTTTATTAATATAAAACAAACTAAATTAACTCTACCGTTCTGTTAGCTCCAGCTGTATTTACACCAAATTGATGTATATATTAACAGCGATTTACAGGATGAACTTTATGTATATGAGGAAACCGCTTTAGTTTGTAAGTAAAGAGTTCCCACATAAAGTTTTAAAGTTACAGAAGGCTATCTATGGTTTAAAACAAAAGAGAAAACAATGGAACAGTAAATTAGATGGAGTTTAAAAAAAATTGGTTTTGTTGCTTGAGTATGAGCTTTGTTTATATCAGGCGAAACTTTAGTTTTGCTTGTGGTTTATGTTGACGACATTATAATTAGTTGTAGCGATAAAGCTATAGTATTTGACTTTAGTGATAAAGGATTACTAAATCATTTTCTGGGAATAGAGATAGAATGAGAAGACGAAAGTGGCCAAATTAAGTTGACTCAAACGATCTGCATTCGAGACTTATTAAAACAATACGGCATGGAAAAGGACAAACCTGTTGCAACACCATTAGATCCTGGTTATCAAATTGATTCCAGCGATGAATGTATAAATTAATACCATTTATATTGACAATACTGATCATGGGAAACTGTCCGTTCACACAATTATAACTGCAAACGCAATAAAATTCATTTCTTTGGAATGATACTAACATTGACACTAAAGAACAATACTAATCATGGGAAACTGTCCGTTCTCATGGTTGTAGGTTCAAATTCAGCAAATTCTTTTTCGTTTGGCTATGTTCACAGAACATAGCTTGACAGGTGTTACTACAGATAATATTCCATTTTGCAGATGCTTATAGAACAACATAAATAGTTGTAAATTAATTTTATCTAGTTAGTTCAATTCTGAATTAATAACAATAAACACGTTTTTCAGCGGTAATAAAAAATAAAAATTTATTTTTTAAAAATAAAAAAATAAATAAATTTAATTAATTTATACAAGCCGACAAACAAATGTATGTGGCCATAACAACTCGTCCTGACATTCAACATTCAACTTCTAAGGTGACTCAAATGAATACAAATCCCAAAGCAGTACATATGAATAGTTTAAAACATAACTTAAGATACCTTGCAGGCACAGCTGATTTGAAATTAATATATAAGAAAGAGCAATATTTTTAAGAGGGTATGTTGACGCAGATCTAGGGATCTAATCCTATAGATCGAAAATCGTATACAGGATTTATATTTTTTTACGGAAATTGTCCCATATCGTGGGAATCTCGTAAGCAAACAAGTGTCGCTATCAGAGTACTGAAGTGGAATATATATATAGGAATGCAATAAAAGAAGCAATATATTTAAAACGACTTTTTCAAGATATTAAATTATGGGAAGAAAATGTTGTTGAATTGTGCATTGATAATCAAGGTGCACAAAAATTAGCAGAAAATCTTATATACACATAGATATAAGATTTCGCCATATAAGGGACGAAGTGAAGCAAAATGAAGTAAAATTGGAAAATATTGTCCCACAAATTGCATGATTGCACATATTTTAACCAAAAATTTGGCTCGTGTAACACATTGTAAATTTTTGAATTTATTGAACATGAAATGAATAATTGTAATTGAATGTTATGAAGGACATCCACGTTGAGGAGGCGTGTTGGAATATACTTTGTTATATTTTACTTTGCAACATGTATGTTATAAAATTTAGTTGTCATATACAATATCTTTGTACTGTTTGTCAATAAATTTTCATTCTAAAAACTTTTTCGTTTTGAATCAAACGTTTTAGATTTTCTAGTTTTAATAAAATAAAAATATTTGTTTTATAGATTAAATGTTCCACATCGTTTTTATGAATTTCTTTCTGAATCTATATTATTTTCTACATTGTTTTGCTGACCCTATATGTTTTGTTAATTTGTGTTTTCTTCATTATTAATAAGTTTCTTATTTTCATACGATTTTCGTATATGTCCTTCATTCCTTCTATAAGAACCTTTATTAGATTCAACAGTAAAAGATTTTGGTTCACTGCAAGACTCAGCGTTATCGACAGGATACCGACAACTTGTGCTTGTGGTGTTTTCTTGAATATTACCCTATTACCTAAATATAGTAGCTTCATATTTCTAGCATGTTGATTGTAATAATTCAAAGTTTTTTGCTTGTTGACTTTTAATGTTGTTTTATATTTTCTGCGATCTACAAGATCGTAAATAATTTTTTGCACATAGAGGAATTTTGGTTCTTAAATTTCGAGACATTAATAACTCGGACGTACTTGGTAAATTACCTTGTGATGTTATTCTATATTGTAATAGAGCAATATATGGATCTGTTTTGCATTTCCAAGATTTTATTAATAATTTTTTGATCTTTTGTACCGACCGTTCAGCTAAACCATTTAATCTTGGTAGATACGGACGGGAAGTTTTAAGAGTTATTTCCCAAGTAGAACAAAAATGGATCCAAGCCCCATAGTAACTTGTGAACTACTATAGCCAGAGTTCGCCACCTCAATTTCAATGTATTTAGAATAATAGTCTACATTCAAAATGTAAGTCTTTTTATTAAATTCAAACAAATCCCTACCTTAAACCAAGACATATCTACTATTTCACGAGGTGTCATTTTCAATTTCACATTAGAATTTTGATATTTTACACAAATTACACTATGTCACGTATTTCGTTATATATTCCTGGCCAATACACTAAGTGATGTGCAAAATTTTGACATTTTTGGACTCCTGAATGACCGTCATTTTGTTTAGTATAATGTTACGCGGATTTTTAAGGTTTTAAAATCTAATGATCTTTTAGTAATAATAAACTATTCAAAATTGAAATACTGTCTTTAAATTTAAAACAAGGCATTACCACTTGTTTTATATTCTCTTTGTTTTAAGGCCAACCGTGTGTAGCATAGTAAAAAAATTTTTGGAAAGTTGTATCCTTTTTGACGTGTTTCTTTAGTACGTTAATGTTAGTGAAAGGATTAGTTAAAAAAGAAGAAATAAAGTCACAATGTAGAGTTATTTCTTCTTCAATATCTGTTGAAACGTTTTCTGATAAAGGAGTTTTGATAGGCTGTAATCTAGCCGGAATCATATCAAATAAAGTGACTAAAGGTTCGTGATCAGTCTCTGCAGTAATTTTTTATCCATAAACGTATCAATAATGGTGGAATTCAGTGCATCCAAACAGAATTGAACAATAGGAGAAAGGAAAATAATAAACTTTAGTAATGTTTATAACCACAAAGATAATGAGAGACAAAAGTTAGTTGTTCTCTTTCCTTTGTTGGGATAGCTATAATATAAGAACTTTGTTTCTGATAAAAAATATAAGATCCATAAACAATTTCGATTATTAAAATATTATGTATGGTTAATTTGACATATGTATACATATATTTTTTATACTAGCTTACCCTTTGCAGCGTTGCTTGCAACTGAACTACTGTTTCATTTAGAAATGCAATATTTCAAACATTTCTATATAAATAACTTATTATGTAAATTACAATATAATAAGCTTTGGCACGTCTTTAAAATATTTACAGAAACATAAAAATAAACACTTTTGTATAAATTTAAATTTTATATAACAAGGATATAACATTTTTACTCACCATACGTGTTACTTACCTCAAAGTCTTACTTAATTTTGCAAATAAGAATAAAAATTTCCTAACAATACATATATGAAAATTATATACAAAAATTTTCAACCTTGAGAACATATTTTAACTTTTAAGTTTGCAATAAGAAATTAATTTAAAAATATTTATGTAGTTTAAGATTCAGATTATTATTTAAAAACGTAATTTATAATATGAAAACTCCGTCAATAATTTTACTAATTTCATGCAAATCGTTGAATCTTTCAAACAATATTAAGGTTCTTGCATTTGCCAAAGAAAGAAAGTATAGTTTTTTTTCAATATGGAGCTATATAAAAATACATAAAACCGTAAAGGCAAACAGCAATAATAAAAAAATAATCTCATTCAAAGCATTGTTAATTGAATAATAATAATATAAAAGTAATAAAGCAGCAGCGCCGTTTATATATTTTATTGCAATTGTTTTCATTCTTAACCAAACGTCAATGCATGTAACTTACACTTAGTAAACAAAACCATATTTTTGATTGGCTCCACTATCTTTTCTTAAAATGAAAAATAAGTCATCACGTGCATTTAAAAAAACTTAGCAGCAAGCTGATAAGGTTTACATATAAAAGAGCGTAAAAGAAAGCATTTTTCTACGATTTTCGAAGTTATTGTTATTATGTTCGAAATCGTAAAGTTTAAAATGTACTGCTAAATACTTATTTAATTAGTTTTACATTACAGATTTGAACATTAATTTTAATAATTTTGTTTTATTAAATTTTTATTACCAATTGTTTCAGTTTCAAACGAAAATACACGACAGAGGCGCTATTTTAACAATTATTATTATTTATTACGTATATAAAGTAATATAGAACAATAGGAAATAATGTAATGAAATTTACTAAGATATGCATTAAAAATAAGAGACAAAACTACGTCCATTGGAATTTGGTAGGAAGTTTTAACATATTTTAAGGAACATCTACAATAGTTTTAGTTTTAGAAACGTCTTTCGGTTTTCGTTATATTTTCGGTTACTTGTTTTGTAGATTACAGTAAAATAGGTGATGCCACGCCTTAAAAACTTTTACTTTAAACTACGTACATATTATAATGAAGGCATTTGTGTAAATTTAAATTTCAACTATTTTGTGGTTTTATCAGTACTTCTAACAAACACATAAAAAACGGAAAAGTGGGCAAAGTCACGCCTTTAAAATTTTTGCAAAACTTTCACCATAGTTTAATAAACATTTCCTGAAATTTTGGTTCCATAATAGTTATTGGTCTCTACAATATCTTAATTTTAATCAACCTCATTTTTAATTTTCATATATTATAAAAAAGTGGGCGCAACCACGCCTTTAAACTTATTATACAAACCATCTACGTGCCATATCAAAGATATTCTGCAACTTTGAGCTTAAACGATCCCGTGGTTTTTGGGACAACCCGTTACAAACTTTCAACTTTTTTCTTTTATTAATATTGATGATTAATATTGATTATCTGTAGACAACTAACTACCCTGATGATGACCATCAGATAATGATCGAAATATTGATAAAATAAAAATAACAAAGGAAGAAAATGGGAAACAAAACTCCATAACAATAGAATATATGAGTTTAAATTTTTCAAAAATTAGACTTGAGGTCGATAGTAAACAGATAAATATATATATAAAGAAAAAACAGGTCCAACAAATATTAAAAATACGGAGAATTTTAAGTACAAAAGAATTAATATAAACAAAGCAGAACATTCGGCTGATTGTGAACCAGTATTAATTGAATTTTTTTTAATAAGTATACAAATACAAAACAAACAAACGTGTACATTGACCATATTAATAATGCATTGTGAAATTATGCTATTAAAATAATACGAACTTCTTTTTAAATATATGCCTCGAATATCTAGTTCAATTTGCTTCACTAATGTACTGTTAGAAATCTTAAAATAAGGACTAATTACTTGTTATTACTCCACATAAGATATACTAAGTGTGTCTTTGCATTTGAAACGCCCAGAAAGATACGCCTAAGAAGTCCGTTTATTGTTGGCATCCTCATATTGAGGTAAAATTTAAAAATTGAGCTAAAATTTTGTGTAGACACTTCTAGTTTTTGCACGCATATCGCTTTTTAAAATTAGCAAAATGATCTAAATCTACGCCCACAATCGACAAAATATATTTATCTGCCAGTAAAAATTGACCTATAAACTTAAAATTTGGTATGTATATAACAAATATAGTTTTTTGTAAATTGTAGGCATATCTATGTGCCAAAAATGGGCGTGGTTAGATAAAAACCCACAATTTATAAAAAACGTAAAAGTAGATTTGCAAACTGATAGGTAATGCATACACTATTAGAATATATATATATTTGCCACGCCCACCGTTATGGATATGGAGGGTATTTAAGATTTGGCCCAAGCCAAATTTCTTCCTTTGTTTTATTTGACTGGTATCGAAATAAGTAGGTATAATTAAAAAACTTGACCATGTGTCAAATTTTGGCCACTTTTAATACCGCACTTTCGGTAACAACGAATATTATGTGTACAAAATTTCAGCCTGATATCTCAATTTTTGTAACCTGCTTTTATTAGTATATTTTTTGTTATTGAGCGACTAATTATGCCCATTTTCTATACCAAACTGTACACACTGCTGAAGATTATGCGTACCACATTTCAGCCCGATATATAAATTTTTGTGACAGAACTGACAAAAAATCTCTCACACACACGGACGAATAAACTTAATTGCGTTGGCTATAAATTGATAAATAAGCAATAGTTGATAATATACACTAGTTTAAGCATGTAGCTCGTCCTTTTTTGGCATTTTCATTAGGGGATATAAAAATTCATGCGGATATAACAACACACAGACAGGCAGAAGGGCTAAATCAACTAAGAATTCGATGCGGAAGAAGAATACTTTTTAGGGGAGCTTACACCATCTTCTCTATGTTGCAATTATTTAAGTATACTCCCGTACATTATGGTGGTCGATAAAAAAAGATAATAAAAACGTGTTATTAAACATATATATATCGTAAACATTTTCTTATGTTATGCAATTGTATGTTTTATGTATATGTTTGTTATATACGTAATATATAGATGGATAATAACTGTAATGCTTCAACCTACCACATGAATCCAAATTTACAAAATTTCAAAACCTGCAACCAAAACAATGATATCCCCATAAAGGATGGCTGTGGCATTAATTCAGTTGAACAAACATTAGAAGAAATCGTGATTCTGCATAAACCAGATGAATATAAAATATTACCTGCTGCAACAACCACAATCATCACACCAACAACACCTGAAGTTACCCAAATTCTTCATCAAGCTAGTGATGGTGTTATGAAAGCACATCAACAACAGAAAAAACAACATTGTTTTGGTAAACAACAAATCAATATTCAACAAAAACGAGACCTACATGAACTACCAGCAATCAATAATAAATCTTTACCAGCTTCAGAATCCAATCAAAACAAAACTCTACCAATGCACACGTTAACGGTATATATTAAAAATATAATTAGCAAGCCTCACTCGGTCAAATCCGATCAATTACACTCCAAAATAGATAAAAATTTGTGTTATGCTTAATTTTATTAGAAAAAAACAAGTGAAAATGTTATAGTCGGTCAAGACGGTCCATTTAATACCCTATACCACTAAATTAGACAAATTATGCTATATTTCATTTAATCATATGAGTAAACGCTAAGTACTGCCATATGACTCACTTAGAGAAATATTATATGGAAAGTGGTTCTAAAAAAGATCAAATAGGAATCAAATTTGGCCCAGCCAATTACTATCTAATTAACTATTCTTTACCAAATTTTATCAAAAAATAATAAGAATTTAATTTTTTACTATTTAAAGACTTGAATTATAATGAAACTTTTTATGGGGACGGGTTCTAAAAATTGTCCGATTCGATCAATATGGTTCTGAATCGATCTCTATAATTGAAAGTGGGTGTGGTATTATTGTATTATCGTAGTATGGTGGTATCGTTTACATACGGACAAACTTTGCCATAAGTGGTGCAAGGCAAAATAAGTCAAAATATTATAGTCGGTCAAGCCCGACCTACACCACGATATATTATTCAATTTATTTTTTCTCTAATAATTTTTTTTTTTTTGAAAAATGAAAAATTTGATATTTTTAGTGCTTGTATTTTGAAAAATTCCAAAATGATACATATGTCACAATTTTTTTTATTTTGCGTTTGTTACGAAATTTAAAAAAAACTTTATATATGGGGAGGGTTTCTAAAAATAGTCCGATCCTATCCATTTTCAAAAAGGTTCCTTTATGGGCCTATACATATTCTTGTACCAAATTTCATCGAAATATCTAAAAAAATAATATGGGAAGGGGCTCGAAAAATAGTCCAATTGGGTCCATTTTTAATAAAGTTCCCCTTTTTTTTTCCAATACATGATCTTGTATTAAATTTCATCAAAATATCTCAAAAAATGCGTTCTATAGCTTGCGTACATGTTACATGGACAGACAGATGGACATGGGTAAATTGATTCAGATTTTGATTCTGAATCGATCGGTATAATTGATGGTGGGTGTGCCATTCGCCGTTTAGAAGTTACAAACATCCGCACAAAGTTAATATACCCTTTACAATAAGTGGTACAAGAAGTGGATATCAACAATCTATATAAATATATATATATATGTATATATATAATATATTATATATAAATATATATATATGTATATACTATCTAATTAACTATTTATAAATAATTAAAAATGTTAGAATCAGTCAGACACTACAACATATATTTCTAATTGTAGAGTAGTATAATAACACAATTTAAGGAATATATATGTGCAGTATTATAAATGTACTTAAGTCTTTTACATGAGATAAGCATCAAAATCTGAGTCGATCTATACATGTCCGTCCGTGTGTCTGCTTCTTGGTGGCACCATCACAGTCGTACATTTTTAGACGTTGAGCTAAAATTTTGTACATATACTTCTAGTATCTTAATGTATAACTCTATTGAAATTGGACAAAATCGATCAAGAGCAATGACCACAATTAATAAAAATATGTTGATATACTCAAAATGTTAGCTATAAAGTTTAAAATTAATTTGTAATTAGCCCATCCATTAATGTGCCAAAAATATTCGTGGTGGGATAACGGACTCAAAAATCGAATTAGGAAGAGAGGTTCCAAAAGTGGTTCGATTAGGGTAAATTTAAAATACACAAATCGAATCTCTTATTACACTGAGAATATAGACATTTTTTACATGTAAGCAGCCCTGAGCTTTTTCGCCCCATTAAAGTTTTTGCTAAATTTTTACTACATTTTATTTTAAACTCTAATGAGGTGTTTCTTTGATTATTGGTTGCAGTGTCATCCAATTATTATGGATACTGTTATAATAGATGAAAGCGAAAATTGCGCCGATAGAGAACCAGCAACCCGTTTTCACAAGAGAACCGTTGATGAGTTTTTTAGTGATCAATTACAACTTAATCTAGAAACCGATCACAAAAATTACAATTTATTTAATACAAGCAATGGTGATAATAATCTTGCTATAGATTCTACACAAACAATGCAAGAACAAAAACAGAAATTGCACAAAATTAATAAATCAGTGGGTTTATTATTAACAAATGACTTTTCGAGCAAATCAACTTCACAAACCATACAAGCTATGAATTATAAATGCCAATCTATTGCTATTGAAAATGATGATAAGGTAAAAAGCACTTATGGACGGTTAAGGAAACATAATGCACCTGCCATTAACAATCAGGAATTAAAAGCAGGCTCTAAGGGCGAAATAAATTCATCTTACGTTGAAGACGCATCCAATATCTCATATGATAACGTTGCTAGCATATCTGCTACTCGCTTAAAAAACAACACTAACATGATCGAACAACAACGACAGATCACTGGCGGTGTTGGTGTTCACTCCACCTTATTTTTGGGCCCCGTAACTTCACATCTTGGTAGCAGTTCGTCTAATATAAAACATTTGTTGATGAGTAGTTCGACTCAGCGTCTTAATAGTTCTGGCGGTGGTATTGCAACCTCTCGAGGAAGTTGTGGGGACCATTCCATTACCCAATTTGCTTTAATAGATGACGAGAATGTATCTGCTTTGCAACAAGTAACTAAAGGTGGTGGTGCTGTCACCCTTGCCAGTCAATGGAAATCACATTTTGATGACTCGGAAGACACAACAGATAATGTATGGAAGCAGGAAGGACAGGTAAACTATTTAGTTTAATTTTAGTAAATGCCTTAAAATTAAGTGTTACCTATAATAAGTGTTTTCGTTATTGTTATTATACATTATTCATTTTTACTCCCACTATTAGAATGATACGGGGTTACATTTTAAAGCCGCCTTCTTTAAAATATTACCGTCACTATGGTTATGCCCTTGTATCAATTATATTCATACCAAACTGTATACGATGGTGAAGATCGGTTAATGTATACGACACAGCGCTTAGAAACTTTAATTACGCGCGTTGATGTTAGTTATATATAAACTTGTGCAAAACTGTTTCTAATACTTTTGTATTTTTCGATAAGCGCACTGAAATAGGCCTCATTAACAAATCTAATTGTTAAATATTTTTCTTCATGCGTACAGTATTCTCTTAGGTATAAAATGAACTTTTGAAATTGAAAAAAATCAACTCAAATGGGCGTATTTTTTCACGATGTATTTATTGTGCATTATGTGCCTTTGGTCGTCCATTTTGTAAATGATAAAGGTTGTTGCCATTCTAGAACAACCTTCTTACTTGTTTATACTACAAGCATCAATTTTGTTAAAGATGTACGCACCTTTGGAATATTAAGTTGATAATGCCAGTACTATTATAAAATATAGCAAATACAAACAAATATAAATAAAGAATTTGTTCTAATCAGAAGAAAATGAGAATATTTATTTGAATTTATACCAGTTGAAAAAGTAAAATTTGAGGAGGATTAAAAAAATTATGTGTGAAGTGAATTCCGCAGTGTTTTCAACTTTTTATAGGATAGTTTTGCTAAATACGATGTGAGCTTTAAGATGAATGAGAGGGTGGTAAAAAAGTTTAGGAAAAGTATCCAATTGATTTTAAGATTATTACGAATACATTTATAATTATACCCTGCACCGCCCTGTGGGAAAAGGTAACATTAATTTTTTTTTTTTATTTCATTAAACAAACAAAAAATAAAAAAATTTTCTGACATATATCATTTTGAAATTTTTGAAAATACAAGTATAGAAAAATAAAAATTTTTATTATACCCTGCTTTTTCAAAGAAAAAAAATTAATTGAATAATATATCAAGTGGTGTAGGGTATTTATTGATCGGGGTTAACCGACTATAATTTTTTCATTTATTTAATTTATAACATTGTATTTATTTATTTATTATGTATTTAATAGAATTATTTTGTAGTATGTAATAAATTTGGTTAATTTATGATAAAGTAATTCTTTTGAAATAGTAGTGGCAGCCAAGAATGTGGACGCAATGTAAGTGTAACAAATTAGATATCTAATAATTAATAGGATTGTTATGTAATAAACTTGGTTATTAATTTTTATATGGTAACTAAATATGCCATAGAAAGCAGCTATTGAGCTTCGTACCTCTCCTGCTCAGGAAAGTAGAATCCATGGATGTTAACGACGTGAAAGCAAAAACACAGAGTTCTCTGATTTACTTCAGTTTCCTAAAGAAATAGGAATTTTTAGAAATTTTGAAGCGTAGAAAAAAAAAGAGAAGGTACATTGTTGTGGTACAAAAACGATTAAGATTACAATATCGATCATTAAGGGTTGTGTTTTGCTATTTCGCATATTTAATTTTGAAGTTTTGTCACACCCAATGCAGAAGTACATATGTAGTGTTTGATTATAGGAAGAGCTTTTATGAAAACAGCGGCAAGCATAACTTCAGTGGGCATATATTCTAAAATGATGTCATCTTCTCGATGCTTTTCTTTTATAAAGTGATGCAGAACATCTATATGTTTGGTTCGTGGATGGTAACCAAAATTTACAACCAATTTTTTGGCACTCTGACTATCATTGTAGAGTTTTATGGCGCCATTTTGTACACCTATTTCTTAAAGTATTTCCTTTAGATAAACTGCTTCCTTTGTTGCTTCCGAAATTACAACATATTCCGATTTTGTACTGGACAAAGAAACAGTACGCTGTTTTCATGCCTTCCAACTGATTGCACCTCCGCCCAATATAAAGGCGAAACCTGAGTAGGGACCTTCGGTCAGTTAGGTTTCCACCCCAATCAGCATCCACCACGCCTTATAGCTCACCATTATTGCTGTTGTTCAAGATACCATAATCGATAGTACCTTTCAGATATCTCAATACTCTTTTAGCGGCTAACCAATGCTCTTTGTTTTAATTTGAATTAAATTGACTAAGATAATTTATTGATTAAGCCAAATCTGGACGGGTGTGTACATTAAAACACCTATTAATTTTTGGTATGGATATTTTTTCATTTCGTTTTCTTTTACAACATGAGGTTTAATCAATTTATTATTTGCAATTATTGGCGTTTGTGAAGGTTTGCAGTCCTCCTTGTTAAATTTCTTTAAAACCTCTGTGGCATAATGTCTTTCATGTAGAAATAATTGAGTTTTATCATTGCTTTTCGTGAATTCAACGCCAAGACATACTTTTCCAGGACCTAGATCTTTCATCACAAAAAATCTTTCCAGAAATATTTTAATGTCGTTAAGCCATGTTAAGTTATTTGTGGCAACTAATAAATCGTCCACGTAAAGAGTAAATAACATCAAATTTTGAACTTGTCTTCTAACGAATAAACAGACATCTTGTTGTGAAGCTTGCACTTTAAAATCTTTTAATTTTGTGACATATTGGCGTAGTCCTTATAACCCTTTTTTAAGTTTACACACAGGTGCTTTACAGCTTTTGTACGTATTTAATCATTCTTTAGCTATTTCTTTCGCTTGGAGTACCTTTTCGTCGTTTGTACTAATTTTTTCGCCATTCGCTATTTTTTGTAAAATTTCAATCAGTTTTTCAGGTATGTCCATATCGCTATCGTTTAGTTTACCATTTAAATATGTCATTACAACATCCATATGGTGTAGATGGAGTTTAAGTTTTGCTGACAATGCAGAGACCATGCGTGTTAATGCGGACTTCACCACTGGAGAATATGTTTAAAAAAAATCCTCCCCTGCACGCTGGGAGCAGCCTATATCCCAAGTTTTATTTATTATTTGTGCAATATATTCATCTTCAATTGCTGTAAGCCAGGATTTACTTTTGGGCAGAGATTCTTCTAATGTCAATGGGTCACCTAACAAAGCAATGTTTGCTGCCTACAAATTCATCTTCATCACTGACTTCATTTCGTGTTTGATATATTTTTTTCGGTCGACCGCGAGGTCCTGTTCTTAAAATATGTGAGCGACCTCTACCACGTGTTGTATTTGCAACATAATTTCTTTCAAAAATTCGTCGTTCTCATATAGATTTTCATTTGTTGTTGTCCCATTTTTATTTACACCGTTTTCTTTGTTTATAGTTTCAAAACTATTTTGATTGTTGTTGTTGTATACAAGATCGAGATTGATTTTTTTGTTATTATTATTGTTGTTGATCAATCGTTCATCTACAAAAGTTTGGTATTTATTTTTAAAATACATTTCATCAAAGATTTTTACATCACGTCTTATTATAACATACCGTTTCTTTAGTAGCCACAAACGATAGGCTTTCGCTTTGTTTGAGTAACCTACTAATACACATTTTTCAGATATCGAGTCAAATTTTCCTCTTGAGCTATCTTTTATTAAGGCATGAGCTTTGCTTCTAAACGGCTTTATGTGCTTTATTGACGCCATTTTACCTGTCCACAACTGTGATTGGACGACTATTAATATTAATTATTATTGTTCAAATAAAAACTATCTTTTAAATTGATATAAATTAACATTTTGTAATATTATAAAAGTATTTTATCAGAACATTTGTAAAATTGCTTGGTTTCAATATAAACTAGTGAAAAACAATATAAAAAAAAAGAACTACGTAATTGAAAGAAAAAATTCTCTTGTTGGAAAACAAAGCTCGCAAAAAACAAAAAAAAACAAAAACACAGCTAAGGGAATAACGGCAACACAGTACATACATAAAGGGTATAACAAACTGTGCGCTTCACCAACGCAAAAGCAAAAGCAAAGCTCAAGGGCGTAACTGCTTTAACTTTAACTTTTTGCTTATAAACAATGAAGAATGGTGCAGATCCATTTCAGCGCCCCTGCGAAGGTCCCCACTAAAACACTCAGCAATAAGCCTTGCGCTTAAAAATATAAATAATGGACTCAGTGTAAGTGATTCCATCCTAAATGCGCCTCAATCTATTGGCCCTCTGGTCCCAAAATAGACAATAAAAAACCTACAATACAAACAGGCATTGAGACTGTTACTTGAACATTAAGAGAAAATCAAGATACCACCAGTGAAGGAGCACAAGCCCCCCCAGAAGAAAGAAAAAATTAACAACAAGAAAAAATTAACAACAACTTTATAAATTCATTGGCCCAATTAGTCGGAAAAGCCAATTTCACGTGGTTAACTTAATCAGGGGAACGATTTCGGAAGCGAAAGTACAATTTTACACTGAAAAAAATTATAGAATTGGAATTAAATTTTTCGATGATACCAAGAGGAAATATTACACGTATCAACTGAAAAGTGCCAAAGGCTTAATTGTGGTCATTTAAGGAATTGAAAGTGATGTTTCACTTAACGAAATAAAAGAAGCGTTAACGGCGGATGGTTTTGAGGTGAAATCGGTACACAACATCCTAAACAGACAAAAAGCACCTCAACCATTATTTCGCGTAGAAATTTCCTTTGAAGCAAATAGACTCAATAAAGGGGAAATTCACCCCATATATAATTTATGCTCCTTACTCCATGGTAGGATTGTTGTAGAAGAACCATACAAACGCAGAGACCCACCCCAGTGCCTAAACTGCTAAGAACATGGCCATACAAAAAGCTATTGTAAACTTCCCACCGTGTGCGTAATTTGCGGAGATTTACACCATTGTTCAACCTATGTGACCAAGGCTCAACAAGGATGCAAATGTAATAATTGTGGAGGTGACCACACTGCAAATTATTGTGGATGTCCCGTCTATAAACATATTAAGCAAGCTAACGTATCCAAGCGCGCAACTAATGCATACAACGCAAACACGGACACGGAAACATCGAAAGCTTTGTTAATTAAAAACATGCAAACTTTTATGACGAGAATGCAAATATTTTGACAAATATGCAAGGTATGATGATCAAAACCTTTTACTCCAAACCTTATTGAGTAAAAAATGATTTCTTTAAAAAGTTAAATAATACGTCTAGATATATTATTAGTTTCTAAAACTCATTTTACCAATAAAAATGGCTTTAAACTAAAGAAATTTACAATTTATGATACACAGAACCCAAATGGCAGAGCATGTGGAGGTACGTCAAACATTAAACATTAAACATTATCCAATACTCAATTACTCTAAAAAATAATTGCAAGCAACATAAGTATGCCTTACGGGATTCAGGCCCAATATATCAATATCCTCCGTTTATAGTACGCCACGATTTTCCATCTCTCAAGAACAATTTCATTACTATTTCTCCACGCTAGGTGGGAAATTTTTATCAGCAGGTGATTTCAACGCCAAACATACATATTGGTGTTGAAGACTTATTTCTCCTAGAGGAAGACAACTCTACGAAGAAATATATGGAAACAATTTTGATATTGCGTCTTGCGGTCAACCAACGTATTGGCCCAGTGATTTAAATAAAATCCCAGATTTATTCAATTCCGCTGTAACAAAAAGTTTTAGACTGGAGCAAGTCACAAGTACCTTGTTAGCTGACCTTTCATCGGATCACTCGCCTATTCTTCTTGAAATACATTTAACTCCTGAAACTTGGAAGAATATACCGACTAAGATTCCCAACCATAACACAAATTGGCTTAAATATAAGAAATATAAAAACTCACTTCTTCCGTATGATATTCTTCTTCGAAATACGAAAGAAGTCGATGATGAAATTAAACTTATAGCGCGAATAATGAGAATAGCTGCTGAAATGGCATAAAATCTACTGCCACAAACTACAATTCTTGAGATTACAAATGCCGTACCACTAGTGAGAAGTTAGTTCAAGAAAAGCGAAATCTCAGACGACAATGGCAACAGCATAGATATCCGAATATAAAACAAAAATTAACACAGTGTATCAGGGACTTAAAGGAAGCACTCCGCGAAATAGAAGAGCATGATTTTCAATTGCAACTCGAAAGTTTGACCATTCAAACCAGTGGACCAAACAACTTATTGAAAGCTATAAAAAATCTAAATCCGCCTACTAAAACCGATTGCCTGATCAGAAAAAGAATGGGCAATGGGCAAGAAGCCACTATGAAAAATGTGAGGCATTTGCAAACTACTTGGAAAGTGTATTCAACCAAATGAAATTAACATTCCAAATGCGCCGACTTCGTATCAATACCTTCACAATAATATAGTGATTAATAACCCGCTTTTGCGAAATCACTTAACCAGCAATAACAATTTTACAATTCCACCACATAATACCGCAACATCAATTTGGATTTAAGCAATTTCATGGAACAATTAAACAATTACACCGAATTGTTGAACTTATAAGGAAATTGTTTGAAGCTAAAGAGTACTGGGCTGAGCAGTATACATTGATATATCCCAAGCACTTGATAAAGTATGGCACGAATGTCTTTTACGAAAAATCTATAGCAAACTAACGCCTAATACTCATGCATTATTAAAAAGTTATCTTACGGGTCGGACTTTTAGAATTCGTATCAACGATTGGGAATCTAATACGAGGAATATTTTAGCAGGAGTTCCCCAAGGCATTATATTGGGGCCTACACTCTACCTCATAAACACTGCAGACATGCAAACGCATCATCTGACGCAGACATTTACATTCGCTGATGACACAGCAATAATAAGTAACCACGCAACTACTGCTATGGCATCCAATCAAATACAAAACCACGTTTCAGCCTTAGAAGAATGGCTTCATAAGTGGAAAATAAAAGTGAACCCAAGTAAATGCGTGCATGTTACTTTTACCCTTAGAAGGGAAACGTGCCCAGCAGTAGGATGTATGACATAACAGTACCCCAGGAAACTCACGTCAAATACCTAGGAATACATTTGGATCGCCGTCTGACTTGGTCACACCGCATATGTAGTAAAATACTCCAAATAAAATTAAAGACTACTGAGTTATGGTGGCTACTAAATCCACGCTCTAAATTAAGCCTTGACAATAAAGTGCACCTCTATACAGCTGTTATTAAACCAATTTGGATTTACAGTATTCAATTATGGGAAACAGCTTGTGCTTCCACTGTTGCAAAGCTACAAAGACGACAATCGAAGATCCTACGGATACTAATAGACGCCCCATGGTACGCAACAAATGCTAACATACATAGAGACCTAAATGTGCCTACAATTAAAAATGCAATTACAGACAGTGCCACAAAATACATTGCTAAAATCATAAACCATTCGAATTCTTTAGCGCTCACTCTTCCCTTGACGGAACATCATATCCGCTTGAAACGAAAAGTAACTTTGAGTTTAATAGATTAAATAAATTTACTAAATTCCACCTCATTAGGTGACATCATCAGGTCATCTTTAGACCTGTTAATACATTGTAAAGTGTATTATCATTTAAAGAAGTTGTGGGGCAATGATTTCTTATATAACACGCTGTATTCACAGCTTTAGCTCAAAACGTAGGTGGAGCTCCCGCATGTTTTAACATGTACCTAGACATTTCGACTAGTGTTCTGTTTTAACGTTCTGAAATACCGTTTTGTTGTGGTGTGTGCGGCACGCTTAAACGCCGTTGAATACCACACTCATCAAGAAAATTATCAAATTCACCGTGGACCAAATTATTGCTATGCATAATTTTTAAGGCACGTTCATGAAATTGACCAAGTCTAAGATGCCAAACGTGTAAAGAATTATATTTGAGTTCTGCCGTATTTGCATAATGTGAAGTTCCCTGTAAGTAGTAGAGATTATTAATTCTTTTCGCTACAAATATAATGTTACCTTTTTCCGTAATTGTTGCAAAGTTTTTCTTGAAGTTGATTTCGTAACCTTTGTCAACAATTTTTGACACCGAGAGTAAGTTTGCTCGCAAATCTTCTACATAATAAAATTCTTCAATATTTACATGCTCTTTTTTACCTTTTTGGCGAATATTAATATTTGTGGTATTTTAGAAATATTATTGTTTGCCATTTTCAAATTTCTATCTATACTCTTCAAATTTGTGAATCTTGTTTTGTCGGAGCACATATGTGCAGTGCAGTCACTATCTAAACACCAATTGTTTTGTCATTCGTTGAATACAAAGATATTTCTACACAGTTATACAGCGCTTTATCTGACATGGATGTTTTGTTTTTCATTTTGCAATTTTGGGCGAAATGGCCTGGTTTGCCACACTTGTAACATTTTACCAATTTCTTATCTTCATAGTTTGTTTTGTGCATTTTTTTCGAACCGTTTTGTTTACCATTTTTATGATTAAAGTTTTTCACATAGAGGGTGTTCTGATAAGTTCTTTCTTAATTTGCTTTTCCGGCTTGATGTTTTTCAAGTATTTTTACACGTAAAACAAATGGCGTTGGTAGCTCATCCCTTGTTTCCAATGCGCATCTAAATATTTCGTAACTTTCAGGTAGGCTGTACAGTAATAAAATTGCTAGCAGATCATCTCAAATTCTAACAGCTTTGAAACTGCATCAAAAAATTCGTTTAGATGTTCCTTTACGCTGTCTTCCTCTTTCATTCGGGGTAATGCCACACGCTTCAGCAAGGTGGCTTTTCGAGCCGGACCTTTAGATTGAAAAGTATCGCGTAATTTTACCCACATACCATTTGATGTCGTACATCCTGCTATTAGGCTAAGTCCAGAAGTGGAAACAGAAAGCACTATATTAGCGCACGCCTTTTCGTCGTATTCGTTCCATTTAAGTTTAACATGTACATTTCCATCTTCAGGAAAGTTTTCTTCACCATTTACATAGCGCCAAAGATTGTTTTTAATTAGTATGAAGCTTCCATGTGTCGTAATTCTCCGACGACAGTGGCTCAATTCTTACTTTAGTGCCGGCCATTTTGTTTAATTAATAGACAGCTCGAAACTTTAAATCACTTTTATTTTATTTTTACGCGCAGACTTATGAATTGTCTGGGCCCATAACCTGTAGTGGTTGGTACTATACCCGATGTCAGTTTTAGTAATAAAAAGTAATGCTCTTTTTTTATATCAATATATTTTAATATGTTAAAATACGTATAGACATTTTGAAGCGTAGAAAAAAAAAGAGAAAGATTCCACAAGTACATTGTTATGGTATATAAACGATTATGTTACAATATCGATAATTAAGCTATTTCGCACATTTTAACATAAAAAAAGAGAAAAATGTTTATATATTTTTTGTCTTTCTTTCGGCATATTTTTTAAGTAAATTCTTGTGTACGTACTGTCTTATTTCATAAAAAAAAAGTTTTCTAACAGAAAGTTGATGCTTTTGGTTCAAATTTATTTAAACGACTAACATAGAAATTTTCATAAAATTATCACAACAAGGGCAAAGGTATATTGATGTTTTAAAATATTAACATGTAACATACTTATTACTACAGTGTTTTTGTACTATACTAAATAATTTACTGTCCACGTCTTTTCCCGTCTTTGTCCCTTCTACATTAATATTATAATTACTGTGCCATTTTCATTGTTTATACTAATAATTGGATATGGGCCCATGTAAGGTTGTAACTTATTACTATTAAATAATCATATATAGTCTAAATCTCCTATATTTAACTTATTGGTGTATTTATTTTTTTAAATGTTTTTGTGCCTTTTTATTGGCGTACTTGAGTCTTAATTCGTTTACATAGTTATCAATGTTATACATGGGTTTACTATTTATTATATTGTTTGCTGTGTTAATTTACCAAATATAAGTTCATAAGGGCTATAGTTTGTGTCTATTTGAGGTGTTATATTATATTATAAGCACAAAAGTGTAATATTGAATTTATCTGTCCCATTCGATGTTTTGAATACAAGGTAGAAAATATTCGTTCAAGGGTCTATGACTTATTTTTATTGTTTCTAACGTTTCATAATTCATGATGATACGGAGTAGACAATTTTGTTCTATCTGTAGCGTTTCACAAATGTCTTTCATCAATTCGTTTGTGAATTCAGTTTCTTTATGTGATTATAAAGCCCCGGACTTTTAATTAATCAACTTTGGCAATTGATTTTGCGCTTTTGTCTTTGATAGGATCTGCAATAATGTATTTGCGCAGATTGCATTGTATGGTTAGTACATACGGAAAGATATTATTGGTCCTACTGTGTCAATACATAGTGTTTAAAATGTAGTGGATGGTGCTGATGGTGCTTCTTTCATGTATAGGGTGTTCACTGGGAAGGTATATTACTTTGTTTTGCCGCCATTTTGGTAAATATTAGTCTTGACAGTTCATATTTGGCAGTCGTGAAATACACACGTGGCAAATTTATTATGGAAAAATATTCGATAAACCAACGTGTTTTAATTGTTAAAACATTTTATCAAAATCAATCATCATTACTGTGACATTGAGAAAGTTACGTGAAATTTTCGGGAGAAACAACGTGCCAACAAAACGCACTATTTACCGTGTAGTGAATGATTTCGAAAAAAAAAGGTCTAAAGGTGATAGGCCGAAGCATGGACCACAACGTACTGCAAGATCGGCTGAAAATATTACTGCTGCTCAAGAAAGAGTTCAAAACAATCCATCAACCTCAATTCGACGCCGTACTCAGGAGCTTGGTTTTCAAAGAACAACTTTGGTCACAATTTTGCACACGGATTTGCATTTGTTATACCCTCCACCTCAGTGATGAGGGTATACTAATTTTGTTCTTCCGTTTGCAACACCCAGAAGGAGGCGTCAGAGACCCTACAAAGTATATATATTATTGATCAGCGTCAAAAACTATGTCCGTGTGTCCGTCTGTTTTTGGCACTCTCACGAGCGTAAATTTTGAGATATTGAGCTGAAATTTTGTACAGTCACTTTTAGTTCATGCACGCAGATCGCTATTTAAAATGGGCAAATTCGGTAAAGAGCCACGCCTACAATCAACAAAAATCTATCTATCTGCCACAAAAGTTAAGCTATAAACTTGAAATTTAGTATGTACATCTATAAATGTTATTTTCATCGATATGCCGAAAATGGGCGTGGTCCGATAACATACACGCCCAGAATCAACATAAATCTTTATATTTGCCACAAAAGTTGATCTACGAAGTTGAAATTTGGTGTGCAAATACATAGTTATGCCATCCATTGATGTGCCTAAAATGGGCGTGGTCGGTTAACATACGCGCCCACAATAAACATAAACCTTTATATCTACCACAAAAATTAACCTATGACCCTGAAATTTGGTACACCTATTTATAGAAATCCCATCCATAAATGTGCCGAAAATGGGCGTAGTCTGATAATATACACGCGCACAATCAATATAAATCTTTATATTTGCCACAAAAGTTGATCTACGAAGTTGAAATTTGTTATGCAAATACGTAGTTATCCCATCCATTGATGTGCCTAAAATGGGCGTGGTCGTTTAACAGACGCGCCCACAATAAACATAAACCTTTATATCTACCACAAAAATTAACCTAAGACCCTGGAATTTGGTACACGTATTTATAGATATCCCATCCATCGATGTGCTTAAAATGGGCGTGGTCGGTTACTAAGTCCACCCACAATAAACAAAAATCTATTTATCTGCCACAAAAATTAAGCTATAAACTTGAAATTTAGTATTTACATCTATAAATATTAGCTTCATAGATGTGAAAAAATGAGCGTGTTATAATTTTTAAAATTTATAAAACATCAATTTCATCATCATCAATTCAAAAAATTTAAAAAGATCCATAAATATTTAGGCGTTACATGTAAGAGCAATTGTACATAACCAAATAAAAATACATACATATGTATAAACAATAAAAATTTTATAGACAAGGCATCGTGTTTACCGCTTTATATATCTCAGTTTTAAAATTTAGAATATCAAATAAAATTTTTAATGAAAAATACTTAAAATAAAGTAACATGATGCACGATCAGGTACATATACTTATAGTTTGCAAGTACAGGCTACAGCCTTGTCAGAAATCAGGTACATAAATGACTATTAGGTAAAGTAGCCCATGCGAAAGCAGGTAAAATAGTACAATATATAAGTCTTCAACACGAAATATAGACCTCAGAAGTACAACAATAATTGAACTGTTGAGTTCACATTGAAGTGCAAAAAAATATTATATTTACAAACATTATTTCAATGTGCCTTTATTACGTATTACATCATCTCGACAAAGACGTCTGAGAAATATACAATCTGTGAGGAGGTTTCGCGAGCAAAGTTTGGAGAGAGACAGAATTGAAAATTCTCAGCGTATATTAGTAAGAAGAAGTGATCCTGAATATCGCGAAGAGGAAAGGCGAAGAGACCAAAGCGCACATATTGTTAGAAGAAGAAGTTCAAGGTATCGCATTATGGAACAACAAAGGAATACTGTACAACACATAAACCGCGGCAATAAAAGTTATCGAGTGCTTGAACGTCGGAGAAATGCCTTAACACAAAGGATTAGGAGGGAAGATAATGGAAGATGCAATAGAGAACAACAAGTTAATACTGCCCAGCATAGGCGCCACCGAGAAAACGAAGTCTTTAGAAGGAGTGAAAGGCTGAGAAATGCATTAACACAAAGAAATAGGAGGGAGGATGATGGAACCCGCGCTAGAGAACAACAAATTAATACTGCCCAGCATAGGCGCCATCGCGAACATGAAGTGTTTAGGACAATTGAAAGGCTGAGAAATGCCTTAACACAAAGGATACGCAGAGAAGATGAGACTCGACGCGCTAGAGAACAACAAGTCAATACTGAACAGCATAGGCGCCATCGTGAAAACGAAGTTTATAGGAGAAGTGAAAGACTGAGAAACGCCTTAACACAAACGATACGGAGACAAGATGAGGGAAGAAGCGCTAGAGAACAACTAGTTAATACTGAACAGCATAGGCGCCATCGCGAAAATGAAGTTTATAGGAGAAGTGAAAGGGTGAGGAATGTATTAACACAAAGGATTAGGAGAAATGAGGATAGAAGGCATGCTTTAGAGCAACATATTAATACTGAACAGCACAGACAACGTCGAGGAAATGAAATATATAGAAGGAGTGAACGCCAGAGATTTGCCATAGCACAAAGAATTAGAAGAGAAGATGGTGGAATGCATGCTAGAGAGGTTAGCTCTAATAGAACACTTCGGTCTAGAACACACCGTGCTAATGAGGTAAATAGGCTCAGAACTAACAATCGACAAAATTTGTTGAATAGACAAAGAATGCAGGCCATGACACCTGACACTAGAATTGAATATTTATTAAGTGAAACCCAAAGACACACATCTCGACTATTGAGTGAATATGACAATAGTATAAAGAATGGTCCGACTTGTGTTTGTGTTTGTTGTGGTGGACTGTGGTTTACGTCACAAGTAAAGTTTTTATCTAAAGAAATAGTTACAAGCCAACATGTCCACTTAAGTTGTGTATTCTTCCTGACTAATATTTTTCCATCCGAAGATGACCGTTATACGTTTTGCAAAACATGTCATTCTGCAGTTCGATCTGGTAATATACCGACATTATGTTTATTCAATGGTCTTCACTTTCCCACTATACCAAACGAACTAAAGGACTTGACAACTCTTGAAGAGAGATTCGTTGCTCCCAGAATACCGTTTATGAGAATAGTGTCCTTAGGTTATAACAGACAGTGCGCGATACGAGGTGCAGTCGTGAACGTACCGATTTCACTTGATAGAACAATAACCGTCCTTCCGAGATCTGAAGATCAGACAGAAGTAATACAAGTTTATTTGAAGCGTAGGTTGTAATATGATCGCAGTTTTACGACAGAGATTATACGACCGGCAAAGATATTTAGAGCCGCAGAGTATTTAATTAACACAGACTTATATAGGACGCACAACATTTCTATTTCTAATGAATGGCTGAACAGAAGACAGTCGAATGAGATAATGCCGTTTATTGCCAACGAAGAAGACAGAAATATAGTTCAAACTTGTTTAAACAATAACACAACCAATGATGACGTAGATGAATTAAATCCACAGGAGACCCTTTTAGACAATTTACAAATAGAAAATGTACCATTAGGTAGGATTTATATAGACTTACTTATGGATGAAGACGCCGAGGAGTTGTCCTTTCCCACAATTTATTGTGGAATTAAACGAAGTTCAGTTACAACTTTAGGGAAAGTTATAAGATCAGAAGTTAGAAGATATGACAGACGATGCGCCAGAGTAGACAAAGTTTTATATTCGTACAAAAAATTAGAACTATCGCGCATATAGGATAGTATATCGATCTGCTTAAGGAAAAGAATACGTCAAAATTCTGTTACTGCGCGAAATATGTTAGACGATCATTTTGTTCAAAACTTAGTGCAGCATGACGACGGGTATCATATTCTCAAAGGACTTAGGTCTTCACCCGCTCATTGGGAATCTGAAAAAAAGAAAGTTCTGGCAATGATTCGGCAATTTGGATTGCCAACTTTTTTTATCACATTGTCCGCAGCCGAATCACAGTGGTCTGAATTAATTGTTATTTTGGTGAAAGTTTTAGAAAAACGGGATATATCAGAAAACGATGTTCATAATTTATCAACGCAAGAAAAATATAATTTAATAAGGTCCGATCCGATTACATGTTCACGCTACTTCGATAAACGTGTCCGTCATTTATACAAACTTTTTAAGTGTGATGGTGGTGTATTTGACTCTCATAAAGTTATAAAGTATTATTGGAGAATAGAATTTCAGCAAAGAGGCTCTCCTCATGTACATGGAGTATATTGGTTAAAAGACGCACCACATATAACATTGACAGATGAACGTACATTCCCTGCGGTAACAGAATTTATTGACAAATATATCAGTACAAACTCGTCTGAGTCCGGAATAGAAAATTTTATAAATTATCAAATGCATAGGCATAGTAATACATGCCAAAGAGAAATATCGGGACAAAGGATTTGTAGATTCAAAATGCCTCATCCGCCAATGCCAAGAACAGAAATACTATTTCCGCTGTCCGAAGAATCCGAAAATATTCAAAGACATCGTGTTAATTATGAAAAAGTATTTAATTTTTTAAATACTAGGGAATCTGAGTTAGATATTTATAGTATTGACCAATTTGAACAATTTTTGTCTGACGAACGCATTAATATGAGCTACGAGAACTACATTTTTGCCCTAAGGTTTTCTATTAAAAAACCACAGATATTTTTAAAACGCCGACCGAAGGACATATTTATAAACGCCTTCAATCCAACTATTTTGAAGTTACATCGCGCTAACATGGACATACAGTACATTTTGGACACTTACGGTTGTGTATCATATATAGTGAACTATATAAATAAGTCAAATAGGGGAGTTTCGCGACTATTGCAGGAGACAATGAGGGAAATTCGTACAGAGAATTATACTGTCCGTCAACGTTTACAGCACATTGGCAATAAATTTATAAACGCGTCCGAAGTGTCCGCTCAAGAAGCATCCTACAATATTTTAGGTATGCATATGTCCGAATGTAGTAACACAGATGTTTTCATAAATACATTCCATCCAGATAGGAGAGTCCGAATGGTAAAATCTAGGCAAGAATTAGAAAGACTACCAACAGAATCGACTGATATTTTTAAAAGTAATTTATTAGACTCTTACCAACATCGTCCTCACAGTCTTGAAGACATCTGTCTAGCCAATTTTGCTGCCAATTATGTGTTTTCAAAAAAACACGCAGATCTTCGATACGCCAAGGACGAGAAGATGAAGATATAGATGACAACGAAGACGTAACAGAGTATAGTGGAGTTGGTCTCCAACTTTTAAATAACTTTGGATATATTTATAAACGAAGGAATTCCGCTATTCTTCGATTTGCAAAATCAAATATGGATACATCCAGAGCAGACTATTTCAGATAAATGGTTATGTTATATTTTCCGTGGCGTAATGAAGTAACAGACATTTTAGAAAACGACAACGAACAAACATCTTCTTCACATAGAGATTTGATAATGACAAACCAACAACAATTCGAAAAATTTTCGGTAAACGCATTGGAAAACGCTTTAGAGGAAATTCAGAACGATAACGATGGCAATTCTGAAAATGAACCAACCCGACAAGACAACATTGCTGCATCGCAGTTATTAGATCAAGTATGCAGAGCTCTGGCTATGCCAGAGATTAATAGAGACATAAATATACTTAATATAGACGAAGAAGAAAATGACGATCAGAGTGAAGGTGTCCGTTTAATAAAACTCCCTCCATTAGTAAATGTAGAGGATTTGTTAATATCCGTAAGGTCTCTGAATAAAAAGCAACGGATATATTTCCAACATGTACTGTATAAGATAAATAGAAAAGAAGTGCTGTATAAATTTGTGGGAGGTGGCGCGGGTGTAGGTAAAAGTCGCTTGATACAAACAATATATCAGGCAATAACACAACGCTTTAATTCTCTTCCTGGATCCAATCCAGATCTCCCAAAGGTTTTGCTAAGTGCACCAACAGGTAAAGCAGCATTTGGAATTGGAGGATATACTCTTCACTCCCTTTTCTCTTTGCCTGTAAATCAGTCGTCCGGAGAAATTCGTCCCTTAAGTAACGATACAGTTAATTCACTTATTGCTAAACTAATTGAAGTAAAACTTATTATTATAGATGAAGTGTCGATGGTTGGTTCTAAAATGTTAGGTTTCCTGGACTCAAGACTAAAACAAATATTTAAAACTACAGAGGCTTTTGGTGGTATTCCAATTATTGTCTTCGGTGATTTAAAACAACTTCCACCTGTAGGTGACAGTTGGATTTTCAATCCAAATCCAAATAATCCCTATGGAGATATAATAGGACGTGGGCTTTGGGATATGTTCGACTTTTATGAATTAGACGAAATAATGCGGCAAAGAGACGACAGGACTTTTGCAATTGCATTAAATAACATGGCAGTTGGACAAATGAATCCTGAAGACATAAATTTAATTATATCAAGGACAGTGAATTTACATACAGAAGTCTCTTTGGATGCTATTCATTTATTTTGGTCTAATAAGGAAGCTGACACATATAATATACAGCGTTTAGCACAGATATCGTCGAAAGCGCATATTTCTAGAAGTTATGACATTATTAAGGCTGACTCTCTAAGTGAACAACAAAAACAGACAATTTTAAATACAATTAAGAATTTTAAAACGTCGGAGACTCAAGGACTTCCCACAGAACTTACGTTAAAGACAGCGGCTAAATATATGCTGACAGTATATATTGACACTGCCAATGGACTCGTTAACGGTGCAACAGGACTTTTAATGGCAGTAGACATAAGTCAGGAAGCCGTATCGACACTTTGGATTCTATTTTCTAATAGGGACGTTGGCTCTCAGGCAAGAAGAAAAAAGCCTCATAATTCTGAACCTCTATGGACTCCTATTGAAAAACATAACAGATTATTTCAATACAGACGTAACGTACAAATTAATATTGAGAGGAGACAATTTCCGGTACTCCCAGCAGAGGGTATTACGATTCATAACAGTCAGGGAGCTACTTACAACAAAGTTGTAGTCCATCTTGCAGATAGAATAAATAAAGCTGTATGTAGCTTGCAGTCGAGCTACTAGTGCATCAGGATTGTTCATAATTGGACGTTTCACCCCTCCAAAACAATTTTCTGACACTGACGTTGTCAAAGTCGAACTTGACCGGCTCCGAACAGAAAGATTTTTATGTCCGTCACCTAATGTATGCGCAAACACAAAAATATATTACCAAAATATACAAAGCCTTAACGCCCACCACCAAGACTTATTCAGTGATAGAGATATAGACGTTTTATGTCTTGTAGAGACATGGACTTTTCTGTCGGACGACTGTTCTGTTGAAGGATTTTGTACTTTAGCAAGAATTAATGGATCCGATAGCCTTCCTCGACAAAAGCGTGGAATAATAGTTTACATAAAGTCCGACCTGAGTAGTCAAGCGAAAGTTTTGTTCAAGCGAGATTATAGTTCTGGGTCCGCTACTTTACAAATAATAGCTTTCCGTTTTAAAACAATGTGCGTTATCACTTTATATAGAAATTCCACATTTTCCGAAACAACATTTAGTAATTTACTCATGGAGGCAGTAGGTACTGTATATACTATGGGTGAAACATTCGAAAAACTTCTTGTTATTGGTGATTTTAATATATGTAGGGCGACAAATAGCAGTTTAATGGAAAGGAACTTAATTAATGAGAGTTGGATGTACGCAAATAGACTGGGCATTTGGCAAAGTTTGAAGTGGGGCGGTGGAAGCAAAAACGTACAATACGGTGCACAGTTATTACATTATTATTAGGAATAAGTTAATTTATATTAGGATAAGAATTTTATAGATTTACCCATTATTGTTCATATGTTGTATTCTATATTTTTTAGTTTAGTAAAAACGGATTCATAAAAAATTGACTAATCAAAATTTTAAATAAAGTGCATATATAATTTTTTTCTAAACATAATAATTATATTTGTGTGTTTCTTTTAAAACTGAAATAGATGAATATGGAAAATATGAAATTTCATTTGTGAAATTAATGTGCTTATAATACGGTGGAGGGTATTTAAAATTCGGCCAAAGCCGAATTTAGTTTTTCTACTTGTTTCCATATAAGATTCAGTTGACACAAGAGCATCTTCCACAAGACCATTTACGCCGCCGTACATATGCCAATAGGATGTTTCAGCTCGCCCATGATAACTCCGATTTTCATGAAAAAATCATAAGTGACGAGGCACATTTTCATTTGAATGGATATCTGAATAAAGAAAATAGTCGGTTCTGGGGAATGGGAAACCCTCAAATTATTCATCAGGCACCTTTGCATTAAGAGTGACACTCTGGTGTGCAATTTGGTCAGGAGGAATCATTGGACCTTACTTTTTTGAAAATTAAAACGGCGTAACGGTAACTGTGAATGGGGAGCGATAACGTGATATGATTGAAAACTTTTTAATGTCACAACTGCATGCTTTGGGCTTGATTAACATGTGGTATCAACAAGACGATGCACATCACATACAGCCAGGATTACAATGAAATTACTGCGAGTAGTATACCTTCTCGGCGGATATCCTGTATCTTATTCGTTTGTTATGTGTCTTATAAAGTGTTTCACATGTTTTGATATTTATACCCTCCACCTCAGTGGTGAGGGTATACTAAGTTCGTTCTTCCGTTTGCAACACCCAGAAAAAGTAATATAATATATATATATAAAAAGTATATATATTCTTGATCAGCATCAAAAACTGAGTCGATTTAGACATATATGTCCGTGTGTCCGTGTGTCCGTCTGTTTTTGGCACTCACGAGCGTAAATTTTGAGATATTGAGCTGAAATTTTGTACAGTCACTTTTAGTTCATGCACGCAGATCGCTATTTAAAATGTGCAAATTCGGTAAAGAGCCACGCCTACAATCAACAAAAATCTATCTATCTGCCACAAAAATTAAGCTATAAACTTGAAATTTAGTATGTACATCTATAAATGTTATTTTCATCGATATGCCGAAAATGGGCGTGGTCCGATAACATACATAAATCTTTATATTTGCCACAAAAGTTGATCTACGAAGATGAAATTTGGTGTGCAAATACATAGTTATGCCATCCATTGATGTGCCTAAAATGGGCGTGGTCGGTTAACATACGCGCCCACAATAAACATAAACCTTTATATCTACCACAAAAATTAACCTATGACCCTGAAATTTGGTACACCTATTTATAGAAATCCCATCCATCAATGTGCCGAAAATGGGCGTGGTCGGTTACTAAGTCCACCCACAATAAACAAAAATCTATATATCTGCCACAAAAATTAAGCTATAAACTTGAAATTTAGTATGTACATCTATAAATATTAGCTTCATAGATGTGAAAAAATGAGCGTGTTATAATTTTTAAAATTTATATCGGACCACACAACAAATCCGCACAACAACAGAGAATAACCGAAGGAACACCATCTGGACCTGGGCTGTTACATAATTTAAGACTGGATAGGGCTATGAAGACTTCATTTTCAGAGAAGGACACCGATGGAAAGATGTCAAACGAACTAATTGGAAAGAGATAGTCAATATTACTAACATTAGAAGTAGAATATGATTTTTCAAAATGGTCGGCAAAAAGGTTAGATATCTCTAATATATTTGATGATTCCGAGTCTTCGTAATACATGAGCGAGGGAAATCCCGTAACTTTACGTTTCGAGTTAACAAAACTGTAAAATGACTTAGGATCTAGAAGGAGTTTATGTCTCATGCTTTGAATATAGTTAACGTAACAATTATTCTTTAGAACATTAAATTCCCAGTTGCAGTTAGAATAAATAATATAGTCCTTAAGTAGACCACTCCGTTTGTAACGTTTGTATAGTCTACTCTTCTTATTTCTTATGTTTCGTAGATGTCTGTTGAACCATATCGGACAAATAGTATTAGATGCAGGAGTCTTTTGTGGAACGGATAGCGATATGGCTGTATAAAGATGATTGTACATAGAATTCAAAGAGCCATCAATATCATTATAGTTGAGGTTCCAGTCGTTGTGATACAAGAAGCTTTTAAGTTTAGCATAATCAGTTCTACTAAATAAACGCAACGCGTGGAGATCCTTATGTCTAGGCATTTCAGAGTGAAAAAATTCATGAATATGAAGCATTAATAAGGGATGGTGAGTGTCCTCCGGTAATGAGAACAGATGTGATCGTATAATACGTAAATTAGTATCAATATAAAAGACCAAATCTAAGAGCCTATTATTAGAATTATGAATATGGTTGAGTTGAAAAAGACCAAGATCATATATGGAATCAAATAGATCATAATATAATGGAGGGATGACTAATGGATAATAAGCACCAATTTCAACATTGGGGGACCATGTGGTACTAGCTAGGTTAAAGTCACCAAGTACAAGTAGCTTATCGGTCGGTTTTAAACGGTTCAATACGTTTCTTATACATATTAAGCGATAAGTACGCCACCACCAATCCTAAGCAATCTATCACACCTGAAAACTTGAAAATCTGAACAGAAGATTACGGTGTCATTGACCCATGGCTTTAGCCAGGTTTCAGTGAACACTACAACCATGGCAAAAATTCCTTATTAAGGAGGCGCTCAAATAAAGCGTCAGGCAAAAGGATTTTAAATGACGAGATTTCTCTATCTTTTGATGTATTGAGTTTAAAAATACTTAGTTTGCTAGTGTCAATATCAAGTGATGTACGGTGGTATAGCACTCAACCGTACGAGTTGTAGTATTCGAGGCAAATCGAGATAGAAATACTACCTTACGTACAGGAATAACAATTAGTTCGTCAGTTTGTGCTGAAGCGGAATTAGGAGATGAGGATTTCGAAAAACGGGAGGGATCAGAATTACTTAATGGACTCACTCGGGGGTGACTACAAATTGAGTCAATTTGTTGACCCCCGTCAGCCGGATTACCGGTTCACTCGCCGGAGCAGGTTCAATCGGTGGTTGAACAGTGATCTCAGGAACAGCACAGCGTGCTTGAACGGACGGTAGAGGGCATTGAGTAATTTCCTCATCGCCACTAACTGTATCTATGGATGGGCAAGAGGCCGATAAGGTTGAGTTCAAGTTAGATAAAGCCGGAGAGGGAGATATAGCGAGAGAAGTGCTTCGGCAAGCGAGAGAAGTACTAGGAATAGCTTTCCTTGTACCAAGAATAGCATCAGCTTGGTCCAACAATTTGCAGTTGTTAAACAAATCCTGATACTTAGCAAACTTATCCTACAACTTTTTAAGGTCCTTAAGAAGATCAGAAAAACCACTTTGTGTTTGCTTAAAGAGCTTATGAAAATCAACATCGATTTTCCTGCAGTTTCGGCAAGACCAACGAAGACCTTTAGTTCTGTTTGTGATGTAATCAAAATCCCGACCACTAAAACCAGCACATTGGGGATGAGTGGCGCGGTCACATAGCCAATAAAGCAGAAAGCGATCGTTCTGAGTTTCCTTACAGCTACAACAACATTTATCCTTCATCATGCCTAACTGCTAAATGTTATGTCAAGTAACAGTAAGTGAGAAATAGATTAAATGTTATTATTTAGTGTACAACAATGGAAATATGTATAAGAACAGTAACACTCTAACAGTAACACTAAAACGGTGAGAGCAAGAAGCAGAGTCAGCAAGGGAAAATAAAAATGAATAGTAAAAAAAGAAAAATGAATAGTTAAAAAGAGGATTAAGAATAAGAAATGGAAGGTAAAATGTACATAAAAGGTACCAACCAAGTAGAGAGAATATACCCAATCGCACCAACTATGCGCAATTCGAGAAAAATTATTATCGAGGAATAACACTGTGATTAGAGAAAAAATTATATAGTGTTGCACTATGTATATTAAACTTTAATCACTTTAAATTTCAATTAATTTAGGAGCACTAATAACACCCGACAATATGATAATAGAGTTGCCAAACTACTTTCTCCACCCTAGGTGGGAAATTTATATCAGCAGGTGATTTCAACGCCAAACATACGTATTGGTGTTCAAGACTTATTTCTCCTGGAGGAAGACAACTCTACGAAGAAATATATGGAAACAATTTTGATATTGCGCCTTGCGGTCAACCAACGTATTGGCCCAGTGATTTAAATAAAATCCCAGATTTAATCAATCCCGCTGTAACAAAAAGTTTTAGACGGGAGCAAGTCACAAGTACCTTGTTAGCTGACCTTTCATCGGATCACTCGCCCATTCTTCTTGAAATACATTTAACTCCTGAAACTTGGAAGAAGATAGAAGACTAAGATTCCCAACCCTAACATAAATTGGCTTAAATATAAGAAATTTATAAACTCACTTCTTCCGTATGATATTCTTCCTCGAAATGCTAAAGAAATCAATGATGCCATTAAACTCTTTACGAAAACAATGAGAACAGCCGCTGAAATGGCAACAAAGAAAACCACTGGCACAAACAACAATTCTCAAGATTACAAATGCCCTACCACTGTAGAGAAGTTAGTTCAAGAAAAGCGAAATTTCAAACGACAATGACAACAGCATAGATCTCCGAATATAAAACAAAAATTAACACAGTGTACCAGGGACTTGAAGGAAGCACTCCGCGAAATAGAAAAGCATGATTTTCAATTGCAACTCGAAAGTTTGAACATTCAAACCAATGGACCAAGCAATTTGTGGAAAGCTGCAAAAAATCTAAATCCTCCCACTAAAACCGATTGCCCAATCAGAAAAAGAAATGGACAATGGGTAAGAAGCCACCCTAAAAAATGTGCGGCTTTTGTAAGCTACCTGGAAAATGTGTTTGAGTCAAATGAAATTAACTTTCCAAATGCGCCGATTTCGCATCAATACCTTCACGATAATATAGTGATTAATAACCCGCTTTTGCAAAATCACTTAACCAACAATAACAATTTTATAATTCCAATGAGCAATGAAATATTGGCGGAAGTGCCGGCAGTGCGACCACCCTTTAGTGTAATGTTTGTAATGTAAATTTAAAAAACGAGCACAAGGACAGTTTGATCTTATTTATTCTTTATTTATACGCCGACGTTTCGTTGCTTTTTGGCATTCGACATTATCTCTCTATTTACGAATATTTCAACGTATCTAGCCATTAGCATTATAATGAAAAAGTGGCAAAAACTTGAAACAAAACAACTATACCTAAAAATACATTCCTTAGGATTCTGCTGTGGTGAAACTTAGTTTCAGACATGTAGTGAAAGTATTGTAGGTACCCGTTAGCATCTAACAAAATTCTTATTTTCCACCAGATGCTGAAAGAGCAACTCCCTTTCGGCAATATGCGTGATAAGGGAAGGATTCAAATAAGTATGTGAACAGGATTAAAATAAGACTTGTGTATTTCAGTTTAAATCTTATTATTTTTTTTATTGTTTTCAATTAGCCCTATTTATATCAAACTTAATCTAGCTTAGTAATGATATTGTTATTTATAGTGTGTGTCAATTAGTGTAACAAAATCTGTGTCACAAAATCGATGTCATTAACATTACAGTATCTGTGTCACAAAATCGATGTCATTAACATTACAATATCTGTGTCACAAAATTGATGTCATTAACATTACAATAATTGTGCATAGTCATGCACCTTATGTTAATTTTATGTTACTGTGTTAATTGTTTTTTGCCTATAATGCAATTTTGTTTATTAATAGTTAAATACACTACACCCTTAAAAGAAAAAACCATTTTTTATTATGTAAAAAAAAAATTTTTTTGTATTAAAGTATAAAATGGTATAAGTATTTTTTGTATTGTATATTGGTTTTTTTTTTGTATATTGTATAAAATTGTATAAGTAGTATATGTTGCGTATATCTTGCTTAGGTATTTATAATCATTTATTATTGTTCTTAAGCTAATGGTGTTTATGTTACTTATTGTGTTATTAACTTAGTATTATATGGTTTTAATTGATTATTATGAAATTTATTTCCATAATTGAATTTACTCCGTTTTTTGCTATTATTTTATATGGACCTGAGTAAGGTTTTTGGTTTTTCTTTCTATGTAGTTTCACTTTTAAGTAATACTAAATCTCCTACTCTTAATTCTAAAGGACTTTTGTGTTCAGTGTTTAATGCTGAAGTTCTTTTACTTTTTTTTAATTAACAATATTAATTAACATTTTAGCTTGTTGTATAGAGTATTTTAATCTGGCTTTTAATTCGTTTACATTGTTTTCTAAGTTATATATCTTAGCGTTTGTTTCAACAGAAGCATTTGGCAAGTAGGGTAATTTTCCAAAAATTAATTCATATGGTGTATAGTTTGTAGTGACGTGAGGTGTTGTGTTATAAGCAAAACAATAGTACGGGATCCATTTGCCAAGTCGTTATTATCAGTAAAAGCTAGCATAAATGCATTTAAAACTCTAAAACTTCTTTCTATGATTCCTAGAGTTTTATGGTGGTATGGGGCAGAAAAAATTTGTTTAATACCTAATAATTCGCAAACATTACTTAAGAGTTCGTACGTAAACTCAGTACCTCTATCAGACTTTCAGACTTTAAAATTTGCATATTTAAGTATAAATTGTTCAACTATAGTCTGAGCTACTGTTTTCGCGTCTTTGCCGTGTATAGGATATGCGATTATATATTTTGTTAATTCACATTGCATTGTTAAAATATATCGGAATGCGTTCGATATTCTTAAGGGTCCAATAATATCTATTTGTATTATTTTAAAACTATTAGCTGGTATGTATGTCATTACTTGTTTTTCTTTTGTGTGTCGTACTTGTTTGTTTAGTTTGCAATCTGTGCAATTGTTTATAAAGTTTTTCATCATTTTATTCATGTTTTACCAAATGTACCTTTGCTTCAGTTTGAGTAATGTGTTTCGTATTCCTAAATGTCCTCCATGCGTACTATTGTGGTACTCGTCTATTAATTTATATTGTGTTAATATGTCATCTATTCTTTGAGGGTTTTTAATAATTAATATTTAATAATTCTTCTTTATTTTTATTTTGTTGCAACTTATTTAATTTTTCTTTAAATTCATCAATATCTGAATATTTAAATTTATTTATATATAAAATGTATTTATTTCGTTATTCATATATAATGCTACTTCATATATACGTTCTTTTTCTAATTTTGATGTCAGCTCCTCCATAATCGAATCTAAATTCGGAGGATTATTACTGCATCTTATAACATTTTTACTATTTATAACTATTTTAATTTTAGAGCTCTTAATTTTCTTTATAAATACAATACTTAATTTTCTTAAATTCTTAACATTAGATAGAGATATACATTCCCAAACGTGAAGTTTATCAAACTTTGTTTGAGGTATGTTCTTCTGATTTGTCACTTTAGTAATCTTTTATTTTTTATTTATTTATAGTTTATTCTTACTTTCATGTCGTTCTTTTGATTTTTGCCCTCTTTTTAGTACATTTATATGTTTAGGTATAATTTCCTTCAGTGCATCAGAATCTAGTTTAATTCTTGATAGTGCTTCAGCGTTGGATCCCTTTTTATAAACGATGTCGAAATCATAGTCAGATAAGTCCATTCTTATTCTTGTCATTCTTGATGATGGATTAGTATGAGTGAAAAGAGATACAATGGTCTGTTACTACTACGAATCTTCTTCCAAATAAATATGGTCTGAAAAATTTTATTGCCCAGTGTATGGTTAACTAGTAGACTCATTAGTTTTTATTTTAGCAACCTGAATGATTTTTCACATTCTTGAAACCAAATAAAGGGGTTATTTTCTTTAGTAAAGATTTAAAGCATTTTGCAATCTTCGCAAAGTCTTTAATGAATCTCGGTAATATTTGCAAAAGGCTATGAATCTGCGTACTTCGTCAGGATTTGTGGGAGTTGGATAATCTCTTGTGACTTTATATTTAGATGGGTCTGTCTTGATGCCATTTTTAGTTATTAAATGACCCAAATGTATCACTTCTGGTCGAAGGAATTGACATTTGCTTGCGTTCAACTCCAGATGGTATTTTTTCAGTCGTGAAAATACTTTTAGTAAGTTTTTATTGTGATGTTGCAAGCTACATCCAACTACAACTATGCCATCTACGTATAAAAATGCGTTGGTATCTAATCCGCTCCGTGCTATTGTAAGCATCCTTTGAAAACTATTTGAAGATATTTTCAAACCAAAAGGTAGGCGTTTCAATTGAAAATGATCTTTGTCTGTTGAGAATGCAGTAAGTGTCCTGAGTCTTCATCAAGTTTAATTTGGTAAAAAGAGTTGGTCATGTCTAACGTAGAAAAATACTTAGCGCGACCTAATACGTCAAGTATATCGTCTAGTCTTGTTAAAGGGAGTTTGTCATTTACAAGTTTATTAATGAGTTTTCTAAAGTCAACTACTAATCTCCATTTTTTTTGTGTCGCTTTTAACTTTTTTTGGTGAAGGTGAATTGTATGTTCTATTATGTCGTCCTTTAATAATTTCTGCACTTGGTCATTGATTTCTTTGTTTTTCGTGTATACTGGTGTGCTGTCGTTTGATGTTAATTTTTGTGTATAGATATTGCTGCATGTTAATTGTTTGCCGTCCAAATGAAATATGTGTTGGTATTCAGTAATAATGTCTGTTAGTGTTTTACTGCTACTTTCGTCTTCCTGGTTTATATTAATAGTATTTAGAAGTTTTTGAAGTCGTTCTTTATTGTATTCCGGTTTTGAATTGGACTGGAGTATGTGATAGTTTTTAAGTGGTAGCGAATATATATTTAGTTCGTCAATTGTTACAGTTTTTGTTGTACTGTTTCATATTTTAACATGGCATGTTCCTTTGCCTGGTACAATTGTGTTAGCTAAAAATATTCCTTTTTGTAATTCTTGGTTTAAAATAACTGTAACTTTTAGATTTCTGAACCTGTATCTATTAGGAATCTTAAATAGTCTTTACCGTTTTTTAGTACTACATAATATGTATGTTTATTTGATATATTTAATATTTTAGCTGTTCGTCGTTTCTCTGGTTCTGGATTATAATTATATGTCTCTTATTTGCGGTCTGTTTAAAGTTTGTATTTCTTGAGGTATTTGTATTTCTGCTTCCCGAAAAATTATTCTTCTGTTCTTCTAGTCTGTTGTTATTATAGTATCGTCTATTGTGATTATTGGGTTGCCTAAACAAACCATTATGCTGTCTGTGGTGGTTCGTATTATAATTATAAGTTTGTCTTTGTTGAATATAGTATTTAGTGTAAGACTGTGGTTGTTTTTTGTTGGTACGAGTGTATTTCATATGTAATATCTGATTGTGTTTATTTGAAGTTTCATCTTTTTCTAATTCCAAAGCCAATTGTTCTAAACTGTGTGGTTGAGCAGCGTAGATAATGTGTTTATATTTATCATCGAGATTATTTTTGAATGTCGTTAATGCGAGAGCTTCGTTTGTTTTGGGTATAACTTATTGTTCTGTCTCTGTTGCTTTGTCCCCTAGCTGTTGTATTTGAAGATTTTTTGATTCTCCAATAAGGTCAATTATTTTGTTTCTGAAGTTCGTAATATTTCCTTGTTGTCTGGTCGAGCTTAAAATATTGAGAATTGTTGGTATGGTATTTTTTTACCTTCTGTGTAAGTTTTATATGTATATGTTAATTCAAACAAATCTGCTTTACCCTCTTCATTAAAATTTTTTGATAATAGCTCTAAGATTTTACAAAAGGGTTCTGTTTCTTTGTAAGTGCCATTAAAGGATGGTAGTGTTTTCATTACTATTGCTTTATTAAAAGCCATGGTTGTTTTTATAGTGTTTAGTTGTTGTTGTAAAGTATCTTTTAATCTATAGTATGTGACTTTAAAGTGTAGTAACGTGTTTTGAACTTCTTCTGTAGATTTTATTTGTTAAATTATTTGTTTAAATTGACTTTTATAATTTTCTATTTCCTTAATCCTTTCCTCTATAGTTTATTTCTTATATGGCCTACCAGTTGTTTTCTTTATATTCGTTTCTATTCTGGTCAAAGCCTTAATAAATACTAATTTGTCCATATAATTAATTTACTTTTAATTTTTATTTATTAATTTTTTTGGATTTTTTTTTTAACCTCCAGTTTTTTTTAAAATATGTTTACTACTGCCACATCTAAGTTACGTAATATACGTTTGATATAGCACTCAACTGTACGAGTTGTAGTATTCGAGGCAAATCGAGATAGAAATAATACCTTACGTACAGGAATAACAATTAGTTCGTCAATTTGTGCTGAAGCGGAATTAGAAGATGAGGAGGGTTCATTATTATACTGAACAGACTGACCAGAGTTCGAAAAACGGGAGGGATCAGAATTACTTAATGGACTCACTCGGGGGTGACTACAAATCGAGTCAATTTGTTGACCCCCGTCAGACAGATTACATACCGGTTCACTCGCCGGAGCAAGTTCAATCGGTGGTTGAACAGTGATATCAGGAATAGCACAGGGTGCTTGAACGGATGGTAGAGGGCATTGAGTAATTCCCTCATCGCCACTAACCGTATCTATGGATGGACAAGAGGTCGATGTGGTTGAGTTCAAGTTAGATAAAGCCGGAGAGGGAGATATAGCGAGAGAAGTGCTTCGGCAAGCGAGAGAAGTACTAGGAATAGCTTTCCTTGTACCAAGAATAGCATCAGCTTGGTCCAACAATTTGCAGTTGTTAAACAAATCCTGATACTTAGCAAACTTATCCTACAACTTTTTAAGGTCCTTAAGAAGATCAGAAAAACCACTTTGGGTTTGCTTAAAGAGCTTATGAAAATCAACATCGATTTTCCTGCAGTTTCGGCAAGACCAACGAAGACCTTTAGTTCTGTTTGTGATGTAATCAAAATCCCGACCACTAAAACCAGCACATTGGGGATGAGTGGCGCGGTCACATAGCCAATAAAGCAGAAAGCGATCGTTCTGAGTTTCCTTACAGCTACAACAACATTTATCCTTCATCATGCCTAACTGCTAAATGTTATGTCAAGTAACAGTAAGTGAGAAATAGATTAAATGCTATTATTTAGTGTACAACAATGGAAATATGTATAAGAACAGTAACACTCACTAAAACGGTGAGAGCAAGAAGCAGAGTCAGCAAGGGAAAATAAAAATGAATAGTAAAAAAAGAAAAATGAATAGTTAAAAAGAGGATTAAGAATAAGAAATGGAAGGTAAAATGTACATAAAAGGTACCAACCAAGTAGAGAGAATATACCCAATCGCACCAACTATGCGCAATTCGAGAAAAATTATTATCGAGGAATAACACTGTGATTAGAGAAAAAATTATATAGTGTTGCACTATGTATATTAAACTTTAATCACTTTAAATTTCAATTAATTTAGGAGCACTAATAACACCCGACAATATGATAATAGAGTTGCCAAACTACTTTCTCCACCCTAGGTGGGAAATTTATATCAGCAGGTGATTTCAACGCCAAACATACGTATTGGTGTTCAAGACTTATTTCTCCTGGAGGAAGACAACTCTACGAAGAAATATATGGAAACAATTTTGATATTGCGCCTTGCGGTCAACCAACGTATTGGCCCAGTGATTTAAATAAAATCCCAGATTTAATCAATCCCGCTGTAACAAAAAGTTTTAGACGGGAGCAAGTCACAAGTACCTTGTTAGCTGACCTTTCATCGGATCACTCGCCCATTCTTCTTGAAATACATTTAACTCCTGAAACTTGGAAGAAGATAGAAGACTAAGATTCCCAACCCTAACATAAATTGGCTTAAATATAAGAAATTTATAAACTCACTTCTTCCGTATGATATTCTTCCTCGAAATGCTAAAGAAATCAATGATGCCATTAAACTCTTTACGAAAACAATGAGAACAGCCGCTGAAATGGCAACAAAGAAAACCACTGGCACAAACAACAATTCTCAAGATTACAAATGCCCTACCACTGTAGAGAAGTTAGTTCAAGAAAAGCGAAATTTCAAACGACAATGACAACAGCATAGATCTCCGAATATAAAACAAAAATTAACACAGTGTACCAGGGACTTGAAGGAAGCACTCCGCGAAATAGAAAAGCATGATTTTCAATTGCAACTCGAAAGTTTGAACATTCAAACCAATGGACCAAGCAATTTGTGGAAAGCTGCAAAAAATCTAAATCCTCCCACTAAAACCGATTGCCCAATCAGAAAAAGAAATGGACAATGGGTAAGAAGCCACCCTAAAAAATGTGCGGCTTTTGTAAGCTACCTGGAAAATGTGTTTGAGTCAAATGAAATTAACTTTCCAAATGCGCCGATTTCGCATCAATACCTTCACGATAATATAGTGATTAATAACCCGCTTTTGCAAAATCACTTAACCAACAATAACAATTTTATAATTCCAATGAGCAATGAAATATTGGCGGAAGTGCCGGCAGTGCGACCACCCTTTAGTGTAATGTTTGTAATGTAAATTTAAAAAACGAGCACAAGGACAGTTTGATCTTATTTATTCTTTATTTATACGCCGACGTTTCGTTGCTTTTTGGCATTCGACATTATCTCTCTATTTACGAATATTTCAACGTATCTAGCCATTAGCATTATAATGAAAAAGTGGCAAAAACTTGAAACAAAACAACTATACCTAAAAATACATTCCTTAGGATTCTGCTGTGGTGAAACTTAGTTTCAGACATGTAGTGAAAGTATTGTAGGTACCCGTTAGCATCTAACAAAATTCTTATTTTCCACCAGATGCTGAAAGAGCAACTCCCTTTCGGCAATATGCGTGATAAGGGAAGGATTCAAATAAGTATGTGAACAGGATTAAAATAAGACTTGTGTATTTCAGTTTAAATCTTATTATTTTTTTTATTGTTTTCAATTAGCCCTATTTATATCAAACTTAATCTAGCTTAGTAATGATATTGTTATTTATAGTGTGTGTCAATTAGTGTAACAAAATCTGTGTCACAAAATCGATGTCATTAACATTACAGTATCTGTGTCACAAAATCGATGTCATTAACATTACAATATCTGTGTCACAAAATTGATGTCATTAACATTACAATAATTGTGCATAGTCATGCACCTTATGTTAATTTTATGTTACTGTGTTAATTGTTTTTTGCCTATAATGCAATTTTGTTTATTAATAGTTAAATACACTACACCCTTAAAAGAAAAAACCATTTTTTATTATGTAAAAAAAAAATTTTTTTGTATTAAAGTATAAAATGGTATAAGTATTTTTTGTATTGTATATTGGTTTTTTTTTTGTATATTGTATAAAATTGTATAAGTAGTATATGTTGCGTATATCTTGCTTAGGTATTTATAATCATTTATTATTGTTCTTAAGCTAATGGTGTTTATGTTACTTATTGTGTTATTAACTTAGTATTATATGGTTTTAATTGATTATTATGAAATTTATTTCCATAATTGAATTTACTCCGTTTTTTGCTATTATTTTATATGGACCTGAGTAAGGTTTTTGGTTTTTCTTTCTATGTAGTTTCACTTTTAAGTAATACTAAATCTCCTACTCTTAATTCTAAAGGACTTTTGTGTTCAGTGTTTAATGCTGAAGTTCTTTTACTTTTTTTTAATTAACAATATTAATTAACATTTTAGCTTGTTGTATAGAGTATTTTAATCTGGCTTTTAATTCGTTTACATTGTTTTCTAAGTTATATATCTTAGCGTTTGTTTCAACAGAAGCATTTGGCAAGTAGGGTAATTTTCCAAAAATTAATTCATATGGTGTATAGTTTGTAGTGACGTGAGGTGTTGTGTTATAAGCAAAACAATAGTACGGGATCCATTTGCCCAAGTCGTTATTATCAGTAAAAGCTAGCATAAATGCATTTAAAACTCTAAGACTTCTTTCTATGATTCCTAGAGTTTTATGGTGGTATGGGGCAGAAAAAATTTGTTTAATACCTAATAATTCGCAAACATTACTTAAGAGTTCGTACGTAAACTCAGTACCTCTATCAGACTTTGAGACTTTAAAATTTGCATATTTAAGTATAAATTGTTCAACTATAGTCTGAGCTACTGTTTTCGCGTCTTTGCCGTGTATAGGATATGCGATTATATATTTTGTTAATTCACATTGCATTGTTAAAATATATCGGAATGCGTTCGATATTCTTAAGGGTCCAATAATATCTATTTGTATTATTTTAAAACTATTAGCTGGTATGTATGTCATTACTTGTTTTTCTTTTGTGTGTCGTACTTGTTTGTTTAGTTTGCAATCTGTGCAATTGTTTATAAAGTTTTTCATCATTTTATTCATGTTTTACCAAATGTACCTTTGCTTCAGTTTGAGTAATGTGTTTCGTATTCCTAAATGTCCTCCATGCGTACTATTGTGGTACTCGTCTATTAATTTATATTGTGTTAATATGTCATCTATTCTTTGAGGGTTTTTAATAATTAATATTTAATAATTCTTCTTTATTTTTATTTTGTTGCAACTTATTTAATTTTTCTTTAAATTCATCAATATCTGAATATTTAAATTTATTTATATATAAAATGTATTTATTTCGTTATTCATATATAATGCTACTTCATATATACGTTCTTTTTCTAATTTTGATGTCAGCTCCTCCATAATCGAATCTAAATTCGGAGGATTATTACTGCATCTTATAACATTTTTACTATTTATAACTATTTTAATTTTAGAGCTCTTAATTTTCTTTATAAATACAATACTTAATTTTCTTAAATTCTTAACATTAGATAGAGATATACATTCCCAAACGTGAAGTTTATCAAACTTTGTTTGAGGTATGTTCTTCTGATTTGTCACTTTAGTAATCTTTTATTTTTTATTTATTTATAGTTTATTCTTACTTTCATGTCGTTCTTTTGATTTTTGCCCTCTTTTTAGTACATTTATATGTTTAGGTATAATTTCCTTCAGTGCATCAGAATCTAGTTTAATTCTTGATAGTGCTTCAGCGTTGGATCCCTTTTTATAAACGATGTCGAAATCATAGTCAGATAAGTCCATTCTTATTCTTGTCATTCTTGATGATGGATTAGTATGAGTGAAAAGAGATACAATGGTCTGTTACTACTACGAATCTTCTTCCAAATAAATATGGTCTGAAAAATTTTATTGCCCAGTGTATGGTTAACTAGTAGACTCATTAGTTTTTATTTTAGCAACCTGAATGATTTTTCACATTCTTGAAACCAAATAAAGGGGTTATTTTCTTTAGTAAAGATTTAAAGCATTTTGCAATCTTCGCAAAGTCTTTAATGAATCTCGGTAATATTTGCAAAAGGCTATGAATCTGCGTACTTCGTCAGGATTTGTGGGAGTTGGATAATCTCTTGTGACTTTATATTTAGATGGGTCTGTCTTGATGCCATTTTTAGTTATTAAATGACCCAAATGTATCACTTCTGGTCGAAGGAATTGACATTTGCTTGCGTTCAACTCCAGATGGTATTTTTTCAGTCGTGAAAATACTTTTAGTAAGTTTTTATTGTGATGTTGCAAGCTACATCCAACTACAACTATGCCATCTACGTATAAAAATGCGTTGGTATCTAATCCGCTCCGTGCTATTGTAAGCATCCTTTGAAAACTATTTGAAGATATTTTCAAACCAAAAGGTAGGCGTTTCAATTGAAAATGATCTTTGTCTGTTGAGAATGCAGTAAGTGTCCTGAGTCTTCATCAAGTTTAATTTGGTAAAAAGAGTTGGTCATGTCTAACGTAGAAAAATACTTAGCGCGACCTAATACGTCAAGTATATCGTCTAGTCTTGTTAAAGGGAGTTTGTCATTTACAAGTTTATTAATGAGTTTTCTAAAGTCAACTACTAATCTCCATTTTTTTTGTGTCGCTTTTAACTTTTTTTGGTGAAGGTGAATTGTATGTTCTATTATGTCGTCCTTTAATAATTTCTGCACTTGGTCATTGATTTCTTTGTTTTTCGTGTATACTGGTGTGCTGTCGTTTGATGTTAATTTTTGTGTATAGATATTGCTGCATGTTAATTGTTTGCCGTCCAAATGAAATATGTGTTGGTATTCAGTAATAATGTCTGTTAGTGTTTTACTGCTACTTTCGTCTTCCTGGTTTATATTAATAGTATTTAGAAGTTTTTGAAGTCGTTCTTTATTGTATTCCGGTTTTGAATTGGACTGGAGTATGTGATAGTTTTTAAGTGGTAGCGAATATATATTTAGTTCGTCAATTGTTACAGTTTTTGTTGTACTGTTTCATATTTTAACATGGCATGTTCCTTTGCCTGGTACAATTGTGTTAGCTAAAAATATTCCTTTTTGTAATTCTTGGTTTAAAATAACTGTAACTTTTAGATTTCTGAACCTGTATCTATTAGGAATCTTAAATAGTCTTTACCGTTTTTTAGTACTACATAATATGTATGTTTATTTGATATATTTAATATTTTAGCTGTTCGTCGTTTCTCTGGTTCTGGATTATAATTATATGTCTCTTATTTGCGGTCTGTTTAAAGTTTGTATTTCTTGAGGTATTTGTATTTCTGCTTCCCGAAAAATTATTCTTCTGTTCTTCTAGTCTGTTGTTATTATAGTATCGTCTATTGTGATTATTGGGTTGCCTAAACAAACCATTATGCTGTCTGTGGTGGTTCGTATTATAATTATAAGTTTGTCTTTGTTGAATATAGTATTTAGTGTAAGACTGTGGTTGTTTTTTGTTGGTACGAGTGTATTTCATATGTAATATCTGATTGTGTTTATTTGAAGTTTCATCTTTTTCTAATTCCAAAGCCAATTGTTCTAAACTGTGTGGTTGAGCAGCGTAGATAATGTGTTTATATTTATCATCGAGATTATTTTTGAATGTCGTTAATGCGAGAGCTTCGTTTGTTTTGGGTATAACTTATTGTTCTGTCTCTGTTGCTTTGTCCCCTAGCTGTTGTATTTGAAGATTTTTTGATTCTCCAATAAGGTCAATTATTTTGTTTCTGAAGTTCGTAATATTTCCTTGTTGTCTGGTCGAGCTTAAAATATTGAGAATTGTTGGTATGGTATTTTTTTACCTTCTGTGTAAGTTTTATATGTATATGTTAATTCAAACAAATCTGCTTTACCCTCTTCATTAAAATTTTTTGATAATAGCTCTAAGATTTTACAAAAGGGTTCTGTTTCTTTGTAAGTGCCATTAAAGGATGGTAGTGTTTTCATTACTATTGCTTTATTAAAAGCCATGGTTGTTTTTATAGTGTTTAGTTGTTGTTGTAAAGTATCTTTTAATCTATAGTATGTGACTTTAAAGTGTAGTAACGTGTTTTGAACTTCTTCTGTAGATTTTATTTGTTAAATTATTTGTTTAAATTGACTTTTATAATTTTCTATTTCCTTAATCCTTTCCTCTATAGTTTATTTCTTATATGGCCTACCAGTTGTTTTCTTTATATTCGTTTCTATTCTGGTCAAAGCCTTAATAAATACTAATTTGTCCATATAATTAATTTACTTTTAATTTTTATTTATTAATTTTTTTGGATTTTTTTTTTAACCTCCAGTTTTTTTTAAAATATGTTTACTACTGCCACATCTAAGTTACGTAATATACGTTTGATATAGCACTCAACTGTACGAGTTGTAGTATTCGAGGCAAATCGAGATAGAAATAATACCTTACGTACAGGAATAACAATTAGTTCGTCAATTTGTGCTGAAGCGGAATTAGAAGATGAGGAGGGTTCATTATTATACTGAACAGACTGACCAGAGTTCGAAAAACGGGAGGGATCAGAATTACTTAATGGACTCACTCGGGGGTGACTACAAATCGAGTCAATTTGTTGACCCCCGTCAGACAGATTACATACCGGTTCACTCGCCGGAGCAAGTTCAATCGGTGGTTGAACAGTGATATCAGGAATAGCACAGGGTGCTTGAACGGATGGTAGAGGGCATTGAGTAATTCCCTCATCGCCACTAACCGTATCTATGGATGGACAAGAGGTCGATGTGGTTGAGTTCAAGTTAGATAAAGCCGGAGAGGGAGATATAGCGAGAGAAGTGCTTCGGCAAGCGAGAGAAGTACTAGGAATAGCTTTCCTTGTACCAAGAATAGCATCAGCTTGGTCCAACAATTTGCAGTTGTTAAACAAATCCTGATACTTAGCAAACTTATCCTACAACTTTTTAAGGTCCTTAAGAAGATCAGAAAAACCACTTTGGGTTTGCTTAAAGAGCTTATGAAAATCAACATCGATTTTCCTGCAGTTTCGGCAAGACCAACGAAGACCTTTAGTTCTGTTTGTGATGTAATCAAAATCCCGACCACTAAAACCAGCACATTGGGGATGAGTGGCGCGGTCACATAGCCAATAAAGCAGAAAGCGATCGTTCTGAGTTTCCTTACAGCTACAACAACATTTATCCTTCATCATGCCTAACTGCTAAATGTTATGTCAAGTAACAGTAAGTGAGAAATAGATTAAATGCTATTATTTAGTGTACAACAATGGAAATATGTATAAGAACAGTAACACTCACTAAAACGGTGAGAGCAAGAAGCAGAGTCAGCAAGGGAAAATAAAAATGAATAGTAAAAAAAGAAAAATGAATAGTTAAAAAGAGGATTAAGAATAAGAAATGGAAGGTAAAATGTACATAAAAGGTACCAACCAAGTAGAGAGAATATACCCAATCGCACCAACTATGCGCAATTCGAGAAAAATTATTATCGAGGAATAACACTGTGATTAGAGAAAAAATTATATAGTGTTGCACTATGTATATTAAACTTTAATCACTTTAAATTTCAATTAATTTAGGAGCACTAATAACACCCGACAATATGATAATAGAGTTGCCAAACTACTTTCTCCACCCTAGGTGGGAAATTTATATCAGCAGGTGATTTCAACGCCAAACATACGTATTGGTGTTCAAGACTTATTTCTCCTGGAGGAAGACAACTCTACGAAGAAATATATGGAAACAATTTTGATATTGCGCCTTGCGGTCAACCAACGTATTGGCCCAGTGATTTAAATAAAATCCCAGATTTAATCAATCCCGCTGTAACAAAAAGTTTTAGACGGGAGCAAGTCACAAGTACCTTGTTAGCTGACCTTTCATCGGATCACTCGCCCATTCTTCTTGAAATACATTTAACTCCTGAAACTTGGAAGAAGATAGAAGACTAAGATTCCCAACCCTAACATAAATTGGCTTAAATATAAGAAATTTATAAACTCACTTCTTCCGTATGATATTCTTCCTCGAAATGCTAAAGAAATCAATGATGCCATTAAACTCTTTACGAAAACAATGAGAACAGCCGCTGAAATGGCAACAAAGAAAACCACTGGCACAAACAACAATTCTCAAGATTACAAATGCCCTACCACTGTAGAGAAGTTAGTTCAAGAAAAGCGAAATTTCAAACGACAATGACAACAGCATAGATCTCCGAATATAAAACAAAAATTAACACAGTGTACCAGGGACTTGAAGGAAGCACTCCGCGAAATAGAAAAGCATGATTTTCAATTGCAACTCGAAAGTTTGAACATTCAAACCAATGGACCAAGCAATTTGTGGAAAGCTGCAAAAAATCTAAATCCTCCCACTAAAACCGATTGCCCAATCAGAAAAAGAAATGGACAATGGGTAAGAAGCCACCCTAAAAAATGTGCGGCTTTTGTAAGCTACCTGGAAAATGTGTTTGAGTCAAATGAAATTAACTTTCCAAATGCGCCGATTTCGCATCAATACCTTCACGATAATATAGTGATTAATAACCCGCTTTTGCAAAATCACTTAACCAACAATAACAATTTTATAATTCCAATGAGCAATGAAATATTGGCGGAAGTGCCGGCAGTGCGACCACCCTTTAGTGTAATGTTTGTAATGTAAATTTAAAAAACGAGCACAAGGACAGTTTGATCTTATTTATTCTTTATTTATACGCCGACGTTTCGTTGCTTTTTGGCATTCGACATTATCTCTCTATTTACGAATATTTCAACGTATCTAGCCATTAGCATTATAATGAAAAAGTGGCAAAAACTTGAAACAAAACAACTATACCTAAAAATACATTCCTTAGGATTCTGCTGTGGTGAAACTTAGTTTCAGACATGTAGTGAAAGTATTGTAGGTACCCGTTAGCATCTAACAAAATTCTTATTTTCCACCAGATGCTGAAAGAGCAACTCCCTTTCGGCAATATGCGTGATAAGGGAAGGATTCAAATAAGTATGTGAACAGGATTAAAATAAGACTTGTGTATTTCAGTTTAAATCTTATTATTTTTTTTATTGTTTTCAATTAGCCCTATTTATATCAAACTTAATCTAGCTTAGTAATGATATTGTTATTTATAGTGTGTGTCAATTAGTGTAACAAAATCTGTGTCACAAAATCGATGTCATTAACATTACAGTATCTGTGTCACAAAATCGATGTCATTAACATTACAATATCTGTGTCACAAAATTGATGTCATTAACATTACAATAATTGTGCATAGTCATGCACCTTATGTTAATTTTATGTTACTGTGTTAATTGTTTTTTGCCTATAATGCAATTTTGTTTATTAATAGTTAAATACACTACACCCTTAAAAGAAAAAACCATTTTTTATTATGTAAAAAAAAAATTTTTTTGTATTAAAGTATAAAATGGTATAAGTATTTTTTGTATTGTATATTGGTTTTTTTTTTGTATATTGTATAAAATTGTATAAGTAGTATATGTTGCGTATATCTTGCTTAGGTATTTATAATCATTTATTATTGTTCTTAAGCTAATGGTGTTTATGTTACTTATTGTGTTATTAACTTAGTATTATATGGTTTTAATTGATTATTATGAAATTTATTTCCATAATTGAATTTACTCCGTTTTTTGCTATTATTTTATATGGACCTGAGTAAGGTTTTTGGTTTTTCTTTCTATGTAGTTTCACTTTTAAGTAATACTAAATCTCCTACTCTTAATTCTAAAGGACTTTTGTGTTCAGTGTTTAATGCTGAAGTTCTTTTACTTTTTTTTAATTAACAATATTAATTAACATTTTAGCTTGTTGTATAGAGTATTTTAATCTGGCTTTTAATTCGTTTACATTGTTTTCTAAGTTATATATCTTAGCGTTTGTTTCAACAGAAGCATTTGGCAAGTAGGGTAATTTTCCAAAAATTAATTCATATGGTGTATAGTTTGTAGTGACGTGAGGTGTTGTGTTATAAGCAAAACAATAGTACGGGATCCATTTGCCCAAGTCGTTATTATCAGTAAAAGCTAGCATAAATGCATTTAAAACTCTAAGACTTCTTTCTATGATTCCTAGAGTTTTATGGTGGTATGGGGCAGAAAAAATTTGTTTAATACCTAATAATTCGCAAACATTACTTAAGAGTTCGTACGTAAACTCAGTACCTCTATCAGACTTTCAGACTTTAAAATTTGCATATTTAAGTATAAATTGTTCAACTATAGTCTGAGCTACTGTTTTCGCGTCTTTGCCGTGTATAGGATATGCGATTATATATTTTGTTAATTCACATTGCATTGTTAAAATATATCGGAATGCGTTCGATATTCTTAAGGGTCCAATAATATCTATTTGTATTATTTTAAAACTATTAGCTGGTATGTATGTCATTACTTGTTTTTCTTTTGTGTGTCGTACTTGTTTGTTTAGTTTGCAATCTGTGCAATTGTTTATAAAGTTTTTCATCATTTTATTCATGTTTTACCAAATGTACCTTTGCTTCAGTTTGAGTAATGTGTTTCGTATTCCTAAATGTCCTCCATGCGTACTATTGTGGTACTCGTCTATTAATTTATATTGTGTTAATATGTCATCTATTCTTTGAGGGTTTTTAATAATTAATATTTAATAATTCTTCTTTATTTTTATTTTGTTGCAACTTATTTAATTTTTCTTTAAATTCATCAATATCTGAATATTTAAATTTATTTATATATAAAATATATTTATTTCGTTATTCATATATAATGCTACTTCATATATACGTTCTTTTTCTAATTTTGATGTCAGCTCCTCCATAATCGAATCTAAATTCGGAGGATTATTACTGCATCTTATAACATTTTTACTATTTATAACTATTTTAATTTTAGAGCTCTTAATTTTCTTTATAAATACAATACTTAATTTTCTTAAATTCTTAACATTAGATAGAGATATACATTCCCAAACGTGAAGTTTATCAAACTTTGTTTGAGGTATGTTCTTCTGATTTGTCACTTTAGTAATCTTTTATTTTTTATTTATTTATAGTTTATTCTTACTTTCATGTCGTTCTTTTGATTTTTGCCCTCTTTTTAGTACATTTATATGTTTAGGTATAATTTCCTTCAGTGCATCAGAATCTAGTTTAATTCTTGATAGTGCATCAGCGTTGGATCCCTTTTTATAAACGATGTCGAAATCATAGTCAGATAAGTCCATTCTTATTCTTGTCATTCTTGATGATGGATTAGTATGAGTGAAAAGAGATACAATGGTCTGTTACTACTACGAATCTTCTTCCAAATAAATATGGTCTGAAAAATTTTATTGCCCAGTGTATGGTTAACTAGTAGACTCATTAGTTTTTATTTTAGCAACCTGAATGATTTTTCACATTCTTGAAACCAAATAAAGGGGTTATTTTCTTTAGTAAAGATTTAAAGCATTTTGCAATCTTCGCAAAGTCTTTAATGAATCTCGGTAATATTTGCAAAAGGCTATGAATCTGCGTACTTCGTCAGGATTTGTGGGAGTTGGATAATCTCTTGTGACTTTATATTTAGATGGGTCTGTCTTGATGCCATTTTTAGTTATTAAATGACCCAAATGTATCACTTCTGGTCGAAGGAATTGACATTTGCTTGCGTTCAACTCCAGATGGTATTTTTTCAGTCGTGAAAATACTTTTAGTAAGTTTTTATTGTGATGTTGCAAGCTACATCCAACTACAACTATGCCATCTACGTATAAAAATGCGTTGGTATCTAATCCGCTCCGTGCTATTGTAAGCATCCTTTGAAAACTATTTGAAGATATTTTCAAACCAAAAGGTGGGCGTTTCAATTGAAAATGGTCTTTGTCTGTTGAGAATGCAGTAAGTGTCCTGAGTCTTCATCAAGTTTAATTTGGTAAAAAGAGTTGGTCATGTCTAACGTAGAAAAATACTTAGCGCGACCTAATACGTCAAGTATATCGTCTAGTCTTGTTAAAGGGAGTTTGTCATTTACAAGTTTATTAATGAGTTTTCTAAAGTCAACTACTAATCTCCATTTTTTTTGTGTCGCTTTTAACTTTTTTTGGTGAAGGTGAATTGTATGTTCTATTATGTCGTCCTTTAATAATTTCTGCACTTGGTCATTGATTTCTTTGTTTTTCGTGTATACTGGTGTGCTGTCGTTTGATGTTAATTTTTGTGTATAGATATTGCTGCATGTTAATTGTTTGCCGTCCAAATGAAATATGTGTTGGTATTCAGTAATAATGTCTGTTAGTGTTTTACTGCTACTTTCGTCTTCCTGGTTTATATTAATAGTATTTAGAAGTTTTTGAAGTCGTTCTTTATTGTATTCCGGTTTTGAATTGGACTGGAGTATGTGATAGTTTTTAAGTGGTAGCGAATATATATTTAGTTCGTCAATTGTTACAGTTTTTGTTGTACTGTTTCATATTTTAACATGGCATGTTCCTTTGCCTGGTACAATTGTGTTAGCTAAAAATATTCCTTTTTGTAATTCTTGGTTTAAAATAACTGTAACTTTTAGATTTCTGAACCTGTATCTATTAGGAATCTTAAATAGTCTTTACCGTTTTTTAGTACTACATAATATGTATGTTTATTTGATATATTTAATATTTTAGCTGTAGGTTTCGCGCGTCGGTGGTAGTGTTTTATACTACCTGCACCTCGTCGTTTCTCTGGTTCTGGATTATAATTATATGTCTCTTATTTGCGGTCTGTTTAAAGTTTGTATTTCTTGAGGTATTTGTATTTCTGCTTCCCGAAAAATTATTCTTCTGTTCTTCTAGTCTGTTGTTATTATAGTATCGTCTATTGTGATTATTGGGTTGCCTAAACAAACCATTATGCTGTCTGTGGTGGTTCGTATTATAATTATAAGTTTGTCTTTGTTGAATATAGTATTTAGTGTAAGACTGTGGTTGTTTTTTGTTGGTACGAGTGTATTTCATATGTAATATCTGATTGTGTTTATTTGAAGTTTCATCTTTTTCTAATTCCAAAGCCAATTGTTCTAAACTGTGTGGTTGAGCAGCGTAGATAATGTGTTTATATTTATCATCGAGATTATTTTTGAATGTCGTTAATGCGAGAGCTTCGTTTGTTTTGGGTATAACTTATTGTTCTGTCTCTGTTGCTTTGTCCCCTAGCTGTTGTATTTGAAGATTGTTTGATTCTCCAATAAGGTCAATTATTTTGTTTCTGAAGTTCGTAATATTTCCTTGTTGTCTGGTCGAGCTTAAAATATTGAGAATTGTTGGTATGGTATTTTTTTACCTTCTGTGTAAGTTTTATATGTATATGTTAATTCAAACAAATCTGCTTTACCCTCTTCATTAAAATTTTTTGATAATAGCTCTAAGATTTTACAAAAGGGTTCTGTTTCTTTGTAAGTGCCATTAAAGGATGGTAGTGTTTTCATTACTATTGCTTTATTAAAAGCCATGGTTGTTTTTATAGTGTTTAGTTGTTGTTGTAAAGTATCTTTTAATCTATAGTATGTGACTTTAAAGTGTAGTAACGTGTTTTGAACTTCTTCTGTAGATTTTATTTGTTAAATTATTTGTTTAAATTGACTTTTATAATTTTCTATTTCCTTAATCCTTTCCTCTATAGTTTATTTCTTATATGGCCTACCAGTTGTTTTCTTTATATTCGTTTCTATTCTGGTCAAAGCCTTAATAAATTCTACTAATTTGTCCATATAATTAATTTACTTTTAATTTTTATTTATTAATTTTTTTTGGATTTTTTTTTAACCTCCAGTTTTTTTTAAAATATGTTTACTACTGCCACATCTAAGTTACGTAATATACGTTTGATATAGCACTCAACTGTACGAGTTGTAGTATTCGAGGCAAATCGAGATAGAAATAATACCTTACGTACAGGAATAACAATTAGTTCGTCAATTTGTGCTGAAGCGGAATTAGAAGATGAGGAGGGTTCATTATTATACTGAACAGACTGACCAGAGTTCGAAAAACGGGAGGGATCAGAATTACTTAATGGACTCACTCGGGGGTGACTACAAATCGAGTCAATTTGTTGACCCCCGTCAGACAGATTACATACCGGTTCACTCGCCGGAGCAAGTTCAATCGGTGGTTGAACAGTGATATCAGGAATAGCACAGGGTGCTTGAACGGATGGTAGAGGGCATTGAGTAATTCCCTCATCGCCACTAACCGTATCTATGGATGGACAAGAGGTCGATGTGGTTGAGTTCAAGTTAGATAAAGCCGGAGAGGGAGATATAGCGAGAGAAGTGCTTCGCAAGCGAGAGAAGTACTAGGAATAGCTTGCCTTGTACCAAGAATAGTATCAGCTTGGTCCAACAATTTGCAGTAATTGTTATTATATCGCTACTTGTTACCTTTTTTGGAACAAGTATTCATTAAATGAAGTACAATACACATATTCAATGCTAATAAGTACCAGTGTACACAATTTAATGATCTCACTATTTTTTATGCCTTTCTACTATTACTGCTTTATAATTATTACTCATGACTATAAACATGAATAATTGTTGGCAAATATCCAGTGATAATCTTAACACTATGATACGCTTATTAACTAAAATACGAAATGACCTAAACGTATGTCATATAAGTGCACAGAGCCTTAGAAATAAAATTGATGCAATGCATTATTTATTGGAAAAATCAGATATTGATGTTATTTGTGTATCTGAAACGTGCTTCAGGTGCGAAATGCCAGATGGAATGTGTCGACTTAATGGCTACAATATATTTCGTAACGATCGTGTTGGGCATGCCGACGGCGTTGCAATATATATTGAAAATACACTACGATGTAATTTTCTATGCAAGTCTGTAGTGAAACTTAGTACAATTGTAGGTACCCGTTAGCATCTAACAAAATACTTATTTTCCACCAGATGCTGAAAGAGCAACTCCCTTTCGGCAATATGCGTGATAAGGGAAGGATTCAAATAAGTATGTGAACAGGATTAAAATAAGACTTGTGTATTTCAGTTTAAATCTTATTATTTTTTTTATTGTTTTCAATTAGCCCTATTTATATCAAACTTAATCTAGCTTAGTAATGATATTGTTATAGTGTGTGTCAATTAGTGTAACAAAATCTGTGTCACAAAATCGATGTCATTAACATTACAGTATCTGTGTCACAAAATCGATGTCATTAACATTACAATATCTGTGTCACAAAATTGATGTCATTAACATTACAATAATTGTGCATAGTCATGCACCTTATGTTAATTTTATGTTACTGTGTTAATTGTTTTTTGCCTACAATGCAATTTTGTTTATTAATAGTTAAATACACTACACCCTTAAAAGAAAAAACCATTTTTTATTATGTAAAAAAAAAATTTTTTTGTATTAAAGTATAAAATGGTATAAGTATTTTTTGTATTGTATATTGGTTTTTTTTTTTGTATATTGTATAAAATTGTATAAGTAGTATATGTTGCGTATATCTTGCTTAGGTATTTATAATCATTTATTATTGTTCTTAAGCTAATGGTGTTTATGTTACTTATTGTGTTATTAACTTAGTATTATATGGTTTTAATTGATTATTATGAAATTTATTTCCATAATTGAATTTACTCCGTTTTTTGCTATTATTTTATATGGACCTGAGTAAGGTTTTTGGTTTTTCTTTCTATGTAGTTTCACTTTTAAGTAATACTAAATCTCCTACTCTTAATTCTAAAGGACTTTTGTGTTCAGTGTTTAATGCTGAAGTTCTTTTACTTTTTTTTAATTAACAATATTAATTAACATTTTAGCTTGTTGTATAGAGTATTTTAATCTGGCTTTTAATTCGTTTACATTGTTTTCTAAGTTATATATCTTAGCGTTTGTTTCAACAGAAGCATTTGGCAAGTAGGGTAATTTTCCAAAAATTAATTCATATGGTGTATAGTTTGTAGTGACGTGAGGTGTTGTGTTATAAGCAAAACAATAGTACGGGATCCATTTGCCCAAGTCGTTATTATCAGTAAAAGCTAGCATAAATGCATTTAAAACTCTAAGACTTCTTTCTATGATTCCTAGAGTTTTATGGTGGTATGGGGCAGAAAAAATTTGTTTAATACCTAATAATTCGCAAACATTACTTAAGAGTTCGTACGTAAACTCAGTACCTCTATCAGACTTTGAGACTTTAAAATTTGCATATTTAAGTATAAATTGTTCAACTATAGTCTGAGCTACTGTTTTCGCGTCTTTGCCGTGTAAAGGATATGCGATTATATATTTTGTTAATTCACATTGCATTGTTAAAATATATCGGAATGCGTTCGATATTCTTAAGGGTCCAATAATATCTATTTGTATTATTTTAAAACTATTAGCTGGTATGTATGTCATTACTTGTTTTTCTTTTGTGTGTCGTACTTGTTTGTTTAGTTTGCAATCTGTGCAATTGTTTATAAAGTTTTTCATCATTTTATTCATGTTTTACCAAATGTACCTTTGCTTCAGTTTGAGTAATGTGTTTCGTATTCCTAAATGTCCTCCATGCGTACTATTGTGGTACTCGTCTATTAATTTATATTGTGTTAATATGTCATCTATTCTTTGAGGGTTTTTAATAATTAATATTTAATAATTCTTCTTTATTTTTATTTTGTTGCAACTTATTTAATTTTTCTTTAAATTCATCAATATCTGAATATTTAAATTTATTTATATATAAAATATATTTATTTCGTTATTCATATATAATGCTACTTCATATATACGTTCTTTTTCTAATTTTGATGTCAGCTTCTCCATAATCGAATCTAAATTCGGAGGATTATTACTGCATCTTATAACATTTTTACTATTTATAACTATTTTAATTTTAGAGCTCTTAATTTTCTTTATAAATACAATACTTAATTTTCTTAAATTCTTAACATTAGATAGAGATATACATTCCCAAACGTGAAGTTTATCAAATTTTGTTTGAGGTATGTTCTTCTGATTTGTCAGTTTAGTAATCTTTTATTTTTTATTTATTTATAGTTTATTCTTACTTTCATGTCGTTCTTTTGATTTTTGCCCTCTTTTTAGTACATTTATATGTTTAGGTATAATTTCCTTCAGTGCATCAGAATCTAGTTTAATTCTTGATAGTGCATCAGCGTTGGATCCCTTTTTATAAACGATGTCGAAATCATAGTCAGATAAGTCCATTCTTATTCTTGTCATTCTTGATGATGGATTAGTATGAGTGAAAAGAGATACAATGGTCTGTTACTACTACGAATCTTCTTCCAAATAAATATGGTCTGAAAAATTTTATTGCCCAGTGTATGGTTAACTAGTAGACTCATTAGTTTTTATTTTAGCAACCTGAATGATTTTTCACATTCTTGAAACCAAATAAAGGGGTTATTTTCTTTAGTAAAGATTTAAAGCATTTTGCAATCTTCGCAAAGTCTTTAATGAATCTCGGTAATATTTGCAAAAGGCTATGAATCTGCGTACTTCGTCAGGATTTGTGGGAGTTGGATAATCTCTTGTGACTTTATATTTAGATGGGTCTGTCTTGATGCCATTTTTAGTTATTAAATGACCCAAATGTATCACTTCTGGTCGAAGGAATTGACATTTGCTTGCGTTCAACTCCAGATGGTATTTTCTCAGTCGTGAAAATACTTTTAGTAAGTTTTTATTGTGATGTTGCAAGCTACATCCAACTACAACTATGCCATCTACGTATAAAAATGCGTTGGTATCTAATCCGCTCCGTGCTATTGTAAGCATCCTTTGAAAACTATTTGAAGATATTTTCAAACCAAAAGGTAGGCGTTTCAATTGAAAATGATCTTTGTCTGTTGAGAATGCAGTAAGTGTCCTGAGTCTTCATCAAGTTTAATTTGGTAAAAAGAGTTGGTCATGTCTAACGTAGAAAAATACTTAGCGCGACCTAATACGTCAAGTATATCGTCTAGTCTTGTTAAAGGGAGTTTGTCATTTACAAGTTTATTAATGAGTTTTCTAAAGTCAACTACTAATCTCCATTTTTTTTGTGTCGCTTTTAACTTTTTTTGGTGAAGGTGAATTGTATGTTCTATTATGTCGTCCTTTAATAATTTCTGCACTTGGTCATTGATTTCTTTGTTTTTCGTGTATACTGGTGTGCTGTCGTTTGATGTTAATTTTTGTGTATAGATATTGCTGCATGTTAATTGTTTGCCGTCCAAATGAAATATGTGTTGGTATTCAGTAATAATGTCTGTTAGTGTTTTACTGCTACTTTCGTCTTCCTGGTTTATATTAATAGTATTTAGAAGTTTTTGAAGTCGTTCTTTATTGTATTCCGGTTTTGAATTGGACTGGAGTATGTGATAGTTTTTAAGTGGTAGCGAATATATATTTAGTTCGTCAATTGTTACAGTTTTTGTTGTACTGTTTCATATTTTAACATGGCATGTTCCTTTGCCTGGTACAATTGTGTTAGCTAAAAATATTCCTTTTTGTAATTCTTGGTTTAAAATAACTGTAACTTTTAGATTTCTGAACCTGTATCTATTAGGAATCTTAAATAGTCTTTACCGTTTTTTAGTACTACATAATATGTATGTTTATTTGATATATTTAATATTTTAGCTGTTCGTCGTTTCTCTGGTTCTGGATTATAATTATATGTCTCTTATTTGCGGTCTGTTTAAAGTTTGTATTTCTTGAGGTATTTGTATTTCTGCTTTCCGAAAAATTATTCTTCTGTTCTTCTAGTCTGTTGTTATTATAGTATCGTCTATTGTGATTATTGGGTTGCCTAAACAAACCATTATGCTGTCTGTGGTGGTTCGTATTATAATTATAAGTTTGTCTTTGTTGAATATAGTATTTAGTGTAAGACTGTGGTTGTTTTTTGTTGGTACGAGTGTATTTCATATGTAATATCTGATTGTGTTTATTTGAAGTTTTATCTTTTTCTAATTCCAAAGCCAATTGTTCTAAACTGTGTGGTTGTATTTGAAGATTGTTTGATTCTCCAATAAGGTCAATTATTTTGTTTCTGAAGTTCGTAATATTTCCTTGTTGTCTGGTCGAGCTTAAAATATTGAGAATTGTTGGTATGGTATTTTTTTACCTTCTGTGTAAGTTTTATATGTATATGTTAATTCAAACAAATCTGCTTTACCCTCTTCATTAAAATTTTTTGATAATAGCTCTAAGATTTTACAAAAGGGTTCTGTTTCTTTGTAAGTGCCATTAAAGGATGGTAGTGTTTTCATTACTATTGCTTTATTAAAAGCCATGGTTGTTTTTATAGTGTTTAGTTGTTGTTGTAAAGTATCTTTTAATCTATAGTATGTGACTTTAAAGTGTAGTAACGTGTTTTGAACTTCTTCTGTAGATTTTATTTGTTAAATTATTTGTTTAAATTGACTTTTATAATTTTCTATTTCCTTAATCCTTTCCTCTATAGTTTATTTCTTATATGGCCTACCAGTTGTTTTCTTTATATTCGTTTCTATTCTGGTCAAAGCCTTAATAAATTCTACTAATTTGTCCATATAATTAATTTACTTTTAATTTTTATTTATTAATTTTTTTGGATTTTTTTTTTAACCTCCAGTTTTTTTTAAAATATGTTTACTACTGCCACATCTAAGTTACGTAATATACGTTTGATATAGCACTCAACTGTACGTGTTGTAGTATTCGAGGCAAATCGAGATAGAAATAATACCTTACGTACAGGAATAACAATTAGTTCGTCAATTTGTGCTGAAGCGGAATTAGAAGATGAGGAGGGTTCATTATTATACTGAACAGACTGACCAGAGTTCGAAAAACGGGAGGGATCAGAATTACTTAATGGACTCACTCGGGGGTGACTACAAATCGAGTCAATTTGTTGACCCCCGTCAGACAGATTACATACCGGTTCACTCGCCGGAGCAAGTTCAATCGGTGGTTGAACAGTGATATCAGGAATAGCACAGGGTGCTTGAACGGATGGTAGAGGGCATTGAGTAATTCCCTCATCGCCACTAACCGTATCTATGGATGGACAAGAGGTCGATGTGGTTGAGTTCAAGTTAGATAAAGCCGGAGAGGGAGATATAGCGAGAGAAGTGCTTCGCAAGCGAGAGAAGTACTAGGAATAGCTTGCCTTGTACCAAGAATAGTATCAGCTTGGTCCAACAATTTGCAGTAATTGTTATTATATCGCTACTTGTTACCTTTTTTGGAACAAGTATTCATTAAATGAAGTACAATACACATATTCAATGCTAATAAGTACCAGTGTACACAATTTAATGATCTCACTATTTTTTATGCCTTTCTACTATTACTGCTTTATAATTATTACTCATGACTATAAACATGAATAATTGTTGGCAAATATCCAGTGATAATCTTAACACTATGATACGCTTATTAACTAAAATACGAAATGACCTAAACGTATGTCATATAAGTGCACAGAGCCTTAGAAATAAAATTGATGCAATGCATTATTTATTGGAAAAATCAGATATTGATGTTATTTGTGTATCTGAAACGTGCTTCAGGTGCGAAATGCCAGATGGAATGTGTCGACTTAATGGCTACAATATATTTCGTAACGATCGTGTTGGGCATGCCGACGGCGTTGCAATATATATTGAAAATACACTACGATGTAATTTTCTATGCAAGTCTAATAGTACCGAGCCAGTTAAATTTTTTTTCCTCGAAGTTTATTGTGGTCAGCGAAAACTTCTGATGGGCACTGTGTATAGACCTCATAGTCGTTTTTTCTTTGATTTACTTATGCGTAAACTGGAAGAATTAACCTTCTGCTATAACGATATTATTGTTGTTGGCAAATTTAATTGCAATGTGTTTACTGATGATATGATATCTAACAAAATGCTTCAACTTGGCCTAACTTTGGTTAATGATTGCTCTCCCACCCACTTTACTGCGCCTACTGAAACTCTTACTGACTTGGCTTTTGTATGTGAAAAAACGAATGTGCTTCTATATCAACAATTAACTAACTGCTCCTGTATTTTTCAAGCCCGACTTAATCTTGTTGATATTAAAAAAGAAATAACTCTCACAAACATTATTAACTACAATGCCCTTGATTTAGCAATACGTCAATTAAGCTGGGACTACATTTTCCACATTCCTACAGCTTAATTTTCTAGAAAGTAATGTTCGTACGCTTTTTAACACATTTGTTCCTTTTAAGCGCGGAAAAACAACTATTTCCAATTCTAGTAACAAATGGTTTAATTACGAAATTAAAAACCTAATTCAACAACGAAATACTCTTTTTTCGCTCTGGAAGCGCAATAAAATACCTGAAATGTATGAAAGTTTCATAATTGCTCGTAGAACTGTTAACAAAAAGATTGCTGATGCCAAAAAGAGATTTTATGAGAATAAATTCAACGCAGTTAGTGGTAGGTGTTGATAATAAAAAGACACACATCTAGTAACCTTGACGTGAACCAATTAAATCAACGTTTTAGTAACTTTGTAGTGCATCCTGCAAGCTCTTATATGATCGAACACAACCGCCGATCCCTAAGAGTACTAATGATTTTCGCTCAATCACTATACTACCGTACCTTTTTAAAGTTTTGGAACATCTACTGTACGGCCAAATATTAAAATTTATTAACGATTATGGACTATTAACCAAATACTAGTCTGGTTTTCGCCGTCAGCATAGTTGTATCACTACACTTATTGATGTTAGCGAAGAAATACGTATGAGCCTAGATGATAGTCAGGCAGCTTTTCTGGTACTTCTAGATCACTCTAATGCCTTCGATACGGTTGACCATAGCCAACTATGCTTAAAGCTAAAACACCTATGCTATTTTTCTTCATCTGCCGTAAGCCTCATCAAGTCGTATCTCCACTGGCAGGTTGCAATTTGTTACTAGTCAGAACTGCACCTCCTGCGAGCTTCCTGTTAAACGTGGCGTTCTGCAGGGCTCTACACTTGGACCGCTGGTCTTTTCTCTATATATCAACGATTTGCCTACTGTTATAAAGCATTGCAAAATTCATATTTATGTTGATGACGTGCAGTTGATTTTAACATGTCCGTACAATGAAGTAACAACGAAAGCATCCAAACTGAACGAGGACCCCAGAAAATCTAAATATCTCTTTATTTCTGTCTACAATAGACAAAATGTTTCCGAAAGTAATATACAAATACTAACGATGTCATTGAGCAAGTTTCTACTGCCAAAAATCTCGGTATATATTTTAACAATAGACTATCCTGGGATTATCATATATATAACGTAGTCGGTAGAACCTACTTTATGCTACGCACGCTTTCCTCCACACAAAAGTGCCTGCCGCAAAAAATACGTGTACTTCTTGCCAAAACTTATCTAATGCCAACATTGTTGTACGGATGTGAGGTTTTCTCTAATTGTAATGCTGAACATAGACGCGTGTTGAATGTTGTCCATAATAACATTGTACGTTATGCATATAACCTTAAAGGATATGACCGTATATCTGACTACTCGACGGGATTTTACGGCATCAACCTTAACCAGGTGCTCAAATTCCGTAGTTGTTTATTTTTGCACAAAGTCATTTCTACTGGTGTACCAACCTATTTGTTTGAACATCTTCGCTTTGCCCGTTCCAGACGAAGACTTGATCCAATTTAGATTTCGCCGAGCATTGTCTGAACATCACTATTTCATTAATGCCATATGCCTTTGGAACGATTTGCCATTTGCCTGCCAGCTGCAACGTGATCTTCAACTTTTCAGTTCAATGGTATACCAAGTCCTTCTCAGAGAATAATATTTTTTTCCTATGTTAACATCTATTTTCTTCACTATTCATCATTTACATCTATTTGCCTATTAGTTTTTAAGTTTACTTAATGTTGCTTAATAATAATAATAATAATAGTAACATCAGCCCCTTGAAATACCCGGGGCAGATTGGCTCCAGTACACAGTATACTGAGTAATGATAAAAGAATAATAATAAATATATAATTTTATGCTAGATGTTGTTCTCATACATAATGTATAATATACACATTGTACATCCACACTTTAAACTATAAGACGCAAGTCTTGTTGTGTGGATGAATCTTTAAATAAATAAAGAAATTTAAAAAAAAAAAAAAAAAACAAGCTAGAGAAATATAAGATTCAAGAGCGGCGGCGTTACAGAGCGACGAGCGTTGCAGGGTGGTGAATGTTGCAGGATACACAAGCAGCGGCGTTGCATGGTGGTGAATGTTGCAGGATACACAAGCAGCGGCGTTGCAGAGTGATGAGCGTTGCTAAATACAGACAGCAAGCGGTACAGGATACAGAGCCTGGTGCAGGACTCGAGAGCGTTACTAAATACAAGCGGCGAGCGTTGAAGGACACGACGGCGTTACTGGATATAAGCGATACAGGATATTATATATCGGCAATAGTTACTGAGACAACGGCGGCGCGACCTAGGAGCTTGCAATATAAATATTGCAGGATATGTAGGCGCCGGGTCAGAGAGACTGCGATGTTGTAATGACGATGTCGCGGCCAAGGCGCATACAATATATAAATATTGTAGGATATCTAGGCGAGGGGACACAGAGAGCGGTGATGTAGCGACGACGGCGCGACCTAGGCGCATACAATATAAAAATATTGCAGGATATCTAGGCACGGTGACAGAGACTTTGCGATAATGTAGCGACGACGGCGCGACCTAGGCGCATACAATATAAAAATATTGCAGGATATCTAGGCGCGGGGACAGAGAGACTGCGATGTTGTAACGACGATGGCGCGGCCTAGGTGCATACAATATATAAATATTGCAGGATATCTAGGCGCGGGGACAGAGAGATGGCGACGGCGACGCGACCTAGGCGCATACAATATATACATATTGCAGGATATGTAGGCGCGGGGGCAGAGAGACAAACGAAGCGACGATGTCGTGACCTAGGCGCATACAATATAAAAATATTGCAAGATATCTAGGTGCGGGGTCAGAGAGAGTGGTGATGTAGCGACGACGGCGCGACCTAGGCGCATACAATATAAAAATATTGCAGGATATCTAGGCACGGGGACAGAGACTCTGCGATAATGTAGCGACGATGGCGCGACCTAGGCGCATACAATATAAAAATATTGCAGGATATCTAGGCACGGGGACAGAGACTCTGCGATAATGTAGCGACGACGGCGCGACCTAGGCGCATACAATATGAAAATATTGAAGGATATCTAGGTGCGGGGTCAGAGAGAGCGGTGATGAAGCGACGACGGCGCGACCTAGGCGCATACAATATAAAAATATTGCAGGATATCTAGTCACGGGGACAGAGACTCTGCGATAATGTAGCGACGACGGCGCGACCTAGGTCCATACAATATAAAAATATTGCAGGATATCTAGGCGCGGGAATCTGACCAATGCTATGCTCGCAGCCAAATAACTCAGAAAGAAAACAATGGATTAATTCATTAAGTTTATTTTATTTTAAAAAGAATTCATTTTGCATACCTTACTAGCTTGACGGCTCCAGCCACACTGCATAATTTCATAAAATTTGCTTCGCCTTTTATAGTGTGACAGGGCTCACAATCATATTAAATTTAACTAATATTCATATAATAATCAACGGTATTATGTTTTTCTTAAAATAGAAGTAGCAACAACAAAAGAAAAGAATTCATATATGCTTACTAATAAAATAAATAACGGTATTTCAATTACGTTTCTAGTTTTAAATAAACAAACAACAAGAGTATGAAATACAACAATAGTTTTAATTGTATCAAAGCATAAAGAAGAAAATAATTGGTATGTTAGATTCTGTGTAATATATGTATGAGCAGAATGTGTGGCGCAAAACGAAATGTAGTGACTACAATATATACTAAATTTCAACTTGATATATAATTTTTTAAAGATATCGAGGTATGTTGAGATTTTCGTTTATTATGGGCGTGTCTCTTAACCGATTTTGTCCAATTTCAATGCGAAACAGCGAAATTAAACTAACAATAAGTTCGCCAAGTTTAAATTTTATATCTCAAAAATTACTGTGAGAGTGCCAACAACAGACGGACACACGAACACACGGACGGACATGTCTCAAACGATTTCTCTTTTCATGCTGATTAAGAAAATATTGGTTTGTGGGGTCTTCAAAGCTTCCTTCGGTGTGTTGTAATCGGATGATCAAAATGAATATACCCTCTTCCCTAAGGTGGATACTTATAGCTTTGTAGCTAATAAAATTTTTTTCCAATTTCAAATGCGTTTCTCTCAATTACAATTGTGATTATTCCAATTTAATTTAAGGATGTTTTCTCAAATTCAAATGCGTCTTTTCCAATTACAAAAGCGGTTTACCAATTTCATTTAAGGACTGTTTTCTCAATTTCAAATGCGTTTTTTTGAATTCCAAATGCGATTTCTCAATTTCAAATGCGGTTCCTAATTTCAAAGGCGATTTCTCAATTTCAATTGCCTTTCTACCAATTTCAATTGAAAATGGTGTAGAAAAGAAACACTTAAAATCTCCCGCCCCTTCTCAAGAGTTAGTAACCCAATGAGCAATAATCTATCCTTATATTGTGGTAATGCTAAATCAGGATTTCAACCTAAGCCATGGAGGGCAAGCAGTAAAAATTTTTTTGGACCGACTCAATAAAGTCAACATATACCCTATAACTCGGTAGCCATACCACAACTGAATATTCGAGTATAGGGCAACAAACATGCTTCTAGTAACATAGGGGTCATTGAATTCTTTGAACTACCTCTTTAGCATTAATTTAGCGTTGTTAACCGATATGAATATTGAATCTAAGCTTTGAATCTAAAATTACACCCAAGTTTTTAAAACTAGAAACATTTTCTAAAATATAGTTATTAAGGTACGTAGGTACAAAATTTATCCAAGTAAACGAAAGCTTTTTGCATTTTTTCAAATTTAGGGACATTTCATTTGAATAACACCAGGAGGATAAATTGCGCAAATCAGCCTATAAAAAAAAAGCATCACTCAAAGAGTCCAATGAAAAATTAATTTTCCGCAAACATAAGCACTCAAAATAAAAGGAAGATCATTTACAAATAATAAGAATAAGAGAGGACCAAGACGACTACCCCGAGGGACACCTGAAAAATAGAAATACTACGAGACAAACAGAATTGAAAAGGTAATCTTTGAGTACAACCAGTGAGATAAGTGCAGAACTAAGACACCATATTGTCAAGAAACCCTATACTATTAAGTTTAAAAATCAAATGACTTTGATTCACTATATCAAATGTTTTCGAAAAGTCCGTATAGACAACATCAGTCTGTTTGTGCTCAGCAAAAGCGTGGTAAATATCTCCCGTTAGCTCAAGAATATTGGTGGATGTAGACTTACCTTTACAAAAGCCATGTTGCCAAGGAGATAATATCGACCTTATTGACGGCGTGAGTCTTTCAGTAATAAGGAGTTCAAATGACTTAGGTAAGGCACTAAGAATAGCAATACCCCTATAATTTTCGATACAATTTCTAGGCCCTTTCTTATATGATGGAAAAATAAAAGAGATTTTCCATTTAGTGGGAAAATATCCTTTTTTTAAACAGACATTGTAAAAATTAATAATGGGAACATACAGAAGGTAGAAGCGTAAGACGTAGTAAATAAGATGGAATACCATCCGGACCAGGATAATTTAAAAACTTAATTTTAGATAACGCGCCAAAGACTTTAGATTCAAAAAAATAAATGTTAGGGAAAATATTAAACAAATTGATAGGAAACGGATAACTATCAGACAGGATATTCGCAGATGAATAGGAACTTTCAAAATAATCAGCAAAAAGGTTGGATATATCATATTTATTTGAAGATTCAGAATTAGCATAGCACATTACTGCGGTTTACGCTTAGTACTCATAAAAGAAAAGAATTTTTTGGGGATACTGATTAAACTAGATCCTATATAAGTGATATAATTAGAATAATAAAACTTATTCCAAGAATTAAAATCACTCCTAGCACTAGAATATGCCAAATAATCAGTGAGTAAGCCACTACGTTTATATATTTTGAATAATCTAATTTTTTTGATGCGGACCAATTTTAAAAGTTTATTAAACTATCTCGGACAGTTTGAGGAGACAGAAACGGACTTAAACGGTACATTACACCAGAAGCAGAAGACAGTATATTGTAAAACGCAGACAAAGATTTATCAATATTTTCATACTCCAAGTTCCAGTCGACGTCGGACAGAATGTCTCTAATAATATTGAAGTTGGCTTTGCTGAAATCAAGATAATTTTTGGCGCACAACGTTCATGTGAATATTGAAGTAGATTATTCACGGTGATCGACAAAGTAAGATGATGTAAATCTTCAGGTAAGACAAAGAGGTAAACACGTGAGACCGAGATGTTAGTGTCATCCATAAAAACCAAATCAAGAATTTTACAATTCAAATTCATGATGTTCTTAAGCTGAAAGAAACCTAATACAAATAATATACAGGTGAAAGCTCTCAACCTTAACTTGAGCACATAAAAATTCAACGTCGTTATTCACAGATGGAATTATAATTACTAAAAGACTTACTCCGATAATTAAATCTATTATTATATCCCTTATCAACGCGGTTTCGTTAAGGGTAAATCGACTTCTACAAATCTTTTGGAATTAACATGTTATATATTTCAGGGTTTTTCTGAACACATGCAAACTGACGGAGTTTATATGGACTTCTCTAAAGCCTTCGATAAAGTTGATCATAATCTGTTAATTCTCAAACTTAAATTGCTTGGCTTTAGTAACAGTATGTTAGCTTGTTTTCACAATTACCTTACCGGTCGTTCGCAAAAAGTCTTGTTTAAGTCTTGTTTATCACGCGAAATTTCTGTGTCTTCTGGAGTCCCTCAGGGTAGTCATCTTGGTCCTCTACTTTTCTTATTTTTTCTAAATGAACTTCCAAATTGTATTAAATTTTCTCACGTTGTTATGTTCGCTGACGATGTAAAAATCTTTATGTCTCTCAATTCTTTTGAATATTCTTCTTACTTGCAGTCCGACTTATGTAGTCTGTCTGAATGGTGCACAAATAATGGCATGTTTTTAAATTTAAGCAAAAGTAAAAAGCTACCGTTTTCTTGGTCTGATTATTTGCCTACCTTCTATTCATTAAACAATCATGTGCTAGCGAATGTATCCAGCTTCAATGATTTAGGTGTTATTTTAGATTCGAAGCTTCGTTTTAACCTACAAGGCGAAATAAAAAGATGGTCAAAGGAATTTAATGATAATTTATGTCACTAAGAGGTTATATATGTCGCTTGTTAGGCCTATCCTGGAATACTCAGTTGTTGTATGGATACCTACTAACAGAATTTATGTTGACAGCATTGAATCAGTTCAAAAAAATTTTTTACTTTTTGCGCTTCGTGATCTGGGTTGGAATCCTGATGTGCGTTTACCACTCTATAATGACAAGTTAATGCTGATTAACTTACCTACGTTGGAAAAAAGGCGTGATATGTTAGGAGTTACTTTTATTGCTAAAATTATTAGAGGCGATATCTGCTCTCCTTCTTTATTGGAATTAATTTCATTTAATATCCCCTCTCGTTTTTTAAGGCACTGTGTACCCTTGAAATTATCTCACTGCCACACAAATTATCTACTTTATAGTCCGTTTCGGGTATTGTGTAAAATGTTTAATGAATATTACGTTGTTTTCGATTGGTCCGATACGGTTTCCAGTATAAGATATAAGGTGCTTTCCAACTGATACTTTACACCTTACACTAATTGTCGTAAACTTTTCCAATATATACATATTACTGTAATCATATCATAAGCATAACATATTGTTGTAACATATACCATATCATACATATATACATTGTTGTAAACATATCTTAGAATATAACATTGTACTCATTATTAGGTTATTTTAGTTTTATTCTTTACTTTAAGTAGCTCTAAGTTTACACTAATTTTAGCCTTAGTCTCCATTGCTGTTTCGGCGATTGTTGTTGTTGTTGTTGTTGCGGTGCTGCTTCCTGTGCTGTTTCTAAATATTAATTTACCTTAATTGAAGTTTAGTTTAGTTGGCTGTTATAAAATTGTAACTAACATAAAAACTGAATAATAATAATAATAATTATTATTATAAATTGTGATGGCAACACATGATTGACAGCCTCAAGGACACCTCTACCAGTTTTAAGAATCCTGTCTTTTCTGTAAATCTAAAAATCAGGGCAGAAAATTTTAAAATCATTAATTTATGGCTTTAGCTATGTTTCGGAGGATACTAAAATGTGATATTCACATTCAATGGAATTCAGAAAAGTAGCATTCAGCTTCGTTTTAAGACGACCACGGTCATTTTGATACAGAATAGATGACTTACTACTTAGTTTTTTGACAATACAACAGATTGATTAAGTGTAACCAGACGATTGAACTTTCTACGGGGAATAAACTTCTTTAAAAGTGCACCACTGGGACAGGACTTCTCTTCAAGAAAACTATCAAATGCAGGCGACGGTACCAAAATCTTGAAAGAACAGATTTCACTATCTTGTGGAGGGTTGAATTCAATTATAGTTATTTTAGAAATATCAGTAATTAATTTACATCGGATATTATGGTTCTAAATCATATCAATTGAGGTGTTAGATGCAAATCGCGAAATAAAAATTGATTTGCGCGCAGGAATCACTACTAATTCATTATCTTCAGACAGACGCAACGATGCAGCCAAACTTGCAGCCGACACCGGAGGAACATCAGGACAATTAACGGAAGTAACAATACTTAGATTAGATGTTGAATTAAGTGTAACAGGTATAATCTCATTTCGGATAACTGGAGGTTCCAACAGGATATTAGCCACAGGATCAGACAGGGCATAAGTTTTAAGATAAGATGAAGCGTCAGCCGTGGGATCAAACGAAACAACGGCTGAAACAACATTCGGAGGCTCAAAGGGAGAAACCGAGGGTGGATTAACAGTTACAATAGGAACGTTTTCCGAAGGAAAAATAGAAGATTCATCTGATGTACAATAAATAAAAGATGGCGGACCAACGGATAAAAAAAGAGATGCAAAGTCAGGAATCGGTGAGACCTGAAGAGCTGGAAGACAATTAGTAGTAGTGAAAATGTCACCACTATCCAACAACTTGCAACTATTAAAGAGTGATTGATATTTTAGAAGCTTATCCATTGACTTTTCCAACTCCTTTGCTATATCAATAAACCTACGTTGCGTTTGTGTAAACAATTTGTAGAATTCTACATCCACTTTTCTACAATCCGGGCAGGCCCAACGCAAACCTTTATTTCTATTAATGATGTGATCAAAATCACGACCACTGGATCCAGTACAATTATGATGTGCTTGATGATCACATAACCAACATAAAAGGAATCTATCATGTTGCGTTATCTAAAACTTGGGATAAGAGCAATCCATAATTAAATTATGTATAGATCGACGAGGCAAGCCCAAAAGTATACTTCAAGAAGTACCTCAAAAGTGAGATAAGTAAAAACAATTTTGTTAATAGAATTATTTATATGAGCATCTTGCAACGAAAAAAAAATTTATGTACATAGTGAAAGAGACAAATTATATTTACCTTAATAAAAGAAAAGAACTAAAAAGTAAAAAGAAGTGACCGAACAAGCCAAAAATATTTTCATAATTAGATGAAAATCAATTTACCACAATAATTAAACAATTTATTAAAAAAATTTTGACCACTTCGTATAGAAAGACAATGAAAATCGTCAAAATAGGCAGAGACTATGCATAGCACGTCAATAACACACTAGAGATGAACTTCTATCACATATATTGTTGTCTTGTAAAAACAGAAAGCCCTGAGGAAGTTGCCAAAAAGCAACGAAACTTCGGCGTATAAATAAAGACTTAATAAGACCAAACTGACCTTGATTAAAAAAGGTTTCATTTATAAAGAAATCGTTTGAAGCTAAAGAGTACTGGGCTGAGCAGTATACATTGATATATCCCAAGCACTTGATAAAGTATGGCACGAATGTCTTTTACGAAAAATCTATAGCAAACTAACGCCTAATACTCATGCATTATTAAAAAGTTATCTTACGGGTCGGACTTTTACAATTCGTATCAACGAATCTAATACGAGGAATATTTTAGCAGGAGTTCCCCAAGGCAGTATATTGGGGCCTACACTCTACCTGATATACACTGCAGACATGCCAACGCATCATCTGACGCAGACATTTACATTCGATGATGACACAGCAATAATAAATAACCACGCAACTATTGCTATGGCATCCAATCAAATACAAAACCACGTTTCAGCCTTAGAAGAATGGCTTCATAAGTGGAAAATAAAAGTGAACCCAAGTAAATGCGTGCATGTTACTTTTACCATTAGAAGGGAAACGTGCCCAGCAGTAGGATATATGACATAACAGTACCCCAGGAAACTCACGTCAAATACCTAGGAATACATTTGGATCGCCGTCTGACTTGGTCACACCACATACGTAGTAAAATACTCCAAATAAAATTAAAGACTACTGAGTTATGGTGGCTACTAAATCCACGCTCTAAATTAAGCCTTGACAATAAAGTGCACCTCTATACAGCTGTTATTAAACCAATTTGGATTTACAGTATTCAATTATGGGAAACAGCTTGTGCTTCCACTGTTGCAAAGCTACAAAGACGACAATCGAAGATCCTACGGATACTAACAGACGCCCCATGGTACGCAACAAATGCTAGCATACATAGAGACCTAAATGTGCCTACAATTAAAAATGCAATTACAGACAGTGCCACAAAATACATTGCTAAAATCATAAACCATTCGAATTCTTTAGCGCTCACTCTTCCCTTGACGGAGCATCATATCCGCTTGAAATGTAAAAGTAACTCTGAGCTTAATACATTAAATAAATTTACTGAATTCAACCTCATTTAGGTGACTGCACAAGCAGGATAGGTTTAAGATTCTAATTTAATATAATCTAATGGTGATATTAACTGCAATATACTAAATAGTAATGATCTTGTAGAGAAGTTTCAAAATTACCCTATCAAAATCATATCGGTTCATTGATGTATTTGGCTGTTTTTACTCGCATATCGCATATAGTGTCAGTTCACTAAGTCAATATAATTCTAATCTTGGTAAAATTCACTGGATTGCAGCAAAACGAGTCCTAAAAACTATAAATTGACCTTCGAGAAAACTGGAAAAGACATTGTTGGATATGCAGATGCTGATTGGGCTTCATGCATCGACGATAGACGTTCTTACACAGGTTACGCTTTCATATTAGGAAACGATGCAGTTAGTTGGGAGTTAAGGAAACAACAAACAGTTGCCACGTCCAGCGCAGAAGCCGAATATATGGCGATTTCTGAATGTAGCAAAGAGGCTATATACTTGAGAATACTGAATGAAATTATTGACATTCACATATGTGTAACCAGCGCACCAAACATATGGGCATAAGAGAAAAACTGGATGCAGGGGAGATCAATGTGGAATACATGTCAACAGATGAAATGCCTGCTGATATTCTCACAAAAGGGTTATTAAGTACAAAACACAACAATTGTATTATAAAACTTGGTTTACAAAATATCGAATTTTCATTTGAGGGGTAGTGTTGGGTATATAAATATATATACATACTTATATAAACTTAGCTTTTATTACAAATGAATCAATTCGTTTTAGACATTTAAGTTTTCATGTTTTTATTAATCAAAAATTTTTAATAAATATTTTCACTTTGAATTCACCATTCAATAAAGAAAGAAGTCGTTTTTATTTAATCATAAAAACACATACATACTTCAAATACAAAAATACAAAAATACAAAAATACAAATCTTTCCTCTTTATAATATTAGTATGGATATCACATATCGCATGTTGCGTATTACCATACACTTAAACTCATTTGTGTTTTTCACAATCGTCGACATCCACAGACTGTATTTGCTTAAGCAGGAGGGGTATATAGCACACTAGCTTTTTTTCATTGGTACGCTTGGAACGACACATTTATTATATTTTATATATTATTTGGTGTCGAAGTGAGTCACTTTTGTTACAGCCATGTACTTGGTCGTCTGTTTATTGGTAATAAAAAAGTTACCTAATGAAGCATTAGCAAAATTTTTTTTGGGATCCACCCCATATGTTCTTAGAATTCCATATAAATGTTGCTTTTATTCGAAATTCATAAAAAATGGTCCGAAAATCCAGAATTGGCTAAAAATCTCTCCATAACCTGGTGGTGCATCTGGAGTGGGAACCTTAGCATATTTTCTCAGAATTGTACATAAATGTTGCTTTTATTCCAAATTAATTAAAAAATGGTCCGTAAATCCAGTATTAGTCAAAAATCCTCTCCAGAACCTAATGGTGCATCCACACACGCCGTTGTCAGATTCCCCTATTATTTAAATACTTAATTTCTTAATTGTCTGTGTACATGTGTGTGCAATATTTCTATGGCAATATTACTATCAATGGTGGGTATAAAAAGGGGTTATAGTGAAGTACAATAGTTGGACATATGTTTTCGCGAAGTTTTTTGTAGATATTGATATGTTCTATAATATTGTAGAACATTTTTTTGTTTTAACATCAATACATTCCGCAGCGTATACGATGAAAGATATTTTATGACTAATTTTTTTACACCTTGGGTTAGAATAGTAGGAATGTCCAGGGATCCCCAACAGTTTTTGGCAATAAATATAGCCTATGTTACGCAGTGATAATGTAGCTTTCTAATAGCGAAAATATTTTTGAAATCGGTCCAGTAGTTTTTGAGTTTACTCGTTACATACAACAATACAAAAATACAAAAATACAAAAATGCAAAAATGCAAAAATGCAAAAATGCGAAAATGCGAAAATGCAAAAATGCGAAAATGCAAAAATGCAAAAATACAAAAATACAAAAATGCAAAAATGCAAAAATGCAAAAATGCAAAAATACAAAAATACAAAAATACAAAAATACAAAAATACAAAAATACAAAAATATAAAAATATAAAAATATAAAAATATAAAAATATAAAAATATAAAAATATAAAAATATAAAAATATAAAAATATAAAAATATAAAAATATAAAAATATAAAAATATAAAAATATAAAAATATAAAAATATAAAAATATAAAAATATAAAAATATAAAAATATAAAAATATAAAAATATAAAAATATAAAAATATAAAAATATAAAAATATAAAAATATAAAAATATAAAAATATAAAAATATAAAAATATAAAAATATAAAAATATAAAAATATAAAAATATAAAAATATAAAAATATAAAAATATAAAAATATAAAAATATAAAAATATAAAAATATAAAAATATAAAAATATAAAAATATAAAAATATAAAAATATAAAAATATAAAAATATAAAAATATAAAAATATAAAAATATAAAAATATAAAAATATAAAAATATAAAAATATAAAAATATAAAAATATAAAAATATAAAAATATAAAAATATAAAAATATAAAAATATAAAAATATAAAAATATAAAAATATAAAAATATAAAAATCCAAAAGTACAAAGATACAAAAATATAAAAATACAAAAATCCAAAAGTACAAAGATACAAAAATACATAAATACAAAAATACTGTTGGGTATATAAATATATATATATACTTAGCTTTTATTACAAATGAATCAATTCGTTTTAGACTTTTAAGTTTTCATGTTTTTATTAATCAAAAGTTTTTAATAAAAATTTTCACTTCGAATTCACCATTCAATAAAGAAAGAAGTCGTTTTTATTTAATCATAAAAACACATACATACTTCAGGTTATGGGCCTGCTCACTTATAAAGGATTAAATAAAATATTACTGAAAAAATGAGTATTTCTGGAATAAGAATTGAGCCATTGAACAAAGAAAATTTCGATACATGGAAGATTCAAGCCGAAGTTTTTTTAATAAAGAATGATACATGGAAATATGTTAATGGAAGTTGCGAAAAACCAACTACACCCAAAAACAAAGTCCTTGAGTGGGAATTGGAAGATTCCAAAGCAAAATCAGATTTGATTTTAACGTTATCCCCATCGGAATTAAAACAAATCAAAAATTGCAAAACATCAAGATGCGTATGGACAAAATTACACGAAATATATCAATCCAAGGGCCCTGCTCGCCAAGCAATGCTGCTTAAATATTTGATACTCCTAAAAATGAAACCAGGCGAGGATATAAGGGAGCATATCAAGAAATTGTTTGATATCGTTGATAAATTAAATGAGTTACAACTAGAAATAATAAACGAATTATTAACGATAATACTTCTTTACAGCATCCCTGAAGAATACGAGTCATTTAGAGTTGCCATTGAAACGCAGGACAAGTCCAGAAATATTGAAAATCAAATTAATAGATGAATATGAATCCAGAAAAAGAAACATAAACGAAGTTTTTGATCAAGATGCACTACTGGCAAATAGAAACAAATACACATTCAAAAATCACAAGAAGCAGAAACAATATGAAAAACCAAAATTCAAATGTTTCAAATGTGACAAGGTAGGACACAAAGCTGCAGAATGTAGATCAAGACATTACGAAAAGGTGAACTACAAAGAAATGCCAACAAGAAACGCCAGTAAAGAAACTGTAAGTACTGCTGAAATAAATCTAAAAATAAGTAGTCAATGGTGTCTAGATTCAGGAGCCACGTCTCATATGTGCTCAAATAAAGAAAAATTTCTTAAGTTGAACAAATGTAACGCAAAAACATTGAACTTAGCAAATAAACTTACTACAAATATAGAAGGTAGTGTAATAGTCAGATTTAAGACATCATACAACTCATCTTTAAAACTATTAAATACTTTATATGTACCAGACCTGAAAAACAATTTAATTTCTGTTTCTAATTTATCTCAATATAGTCGTATCGTCATTTTTCGTAATAAGGAAGCATTTGTAAAAAATAGCAAAACAGGTGAAATAGTATTAAAAGCATAAAAAGAGATAATTTGTATATTATACCGGAATTTATTGAAGCAGGAAATTTAATTGAAACCCAAAATTCTATTAAAGAATGGCATGATAAGCTTGGACATATCAATGAAAAAGATTTGAAAATAATGATTGAAAAAGAAAATGTTCGGGGCATTAAAGCAAATCTAAACGATTAATTATCAAATTGCGAAATATGCATTCAAGGCAAACAAAGCCAAAGCCCATTTCCAAAATCTAAAACTATTTCAAGTGAACTACTAGAATTGGTACACAGTGATGTATGTGGACCAATATCTGACACGTCTTTAGGAGGGGGCCGGTATTTTGTAACTTTTATAGATGACCATAGCAGATTGTTGTGAAGTTTATATAATCAAAAATAAAAGCGAAGTTTTTGACAAATTTAAAGATTACAAATGTATGGTCGAAAAACAAACTGGAAAGAAAATTAAACTCCTAAGGTCAGATAATGGGACAGAATATACAAATTTTAAATTCAAGGAATTTTTTTAGAAAGGAGGGGATTAGGCATCAATATACTGTTACGTATACGCCTCAACAAAACGGTATTGCAGAAAGGAAAAACCGTACATTAGTAAAAATGGCACGGTGCATGCTAATACAATCAGGACTTAAAATTAATTTTTGGGCAGAAGCCATATGGACTGCAAATTATATTAGAAACAGGTGTTTTTCAAGAAGCATTAATGATACTCCTTTTGAAATTTTTAGAGGTTATAGTCCTAACGTTAATTATTTTAAAAAGTTTGGTCAAGTAGCTTATGTATTGAATAAAAAACCAGCAAGAGGTAAATTTAAACTTAAATCGAAAAGATGCATACTTTTAGGCTACAGTAATATATCCAAAGCATGTCGCTTATGGGGCCCAATTAAAAAGGAAGCTCTGAGAAGTCGTGATGTTAAATTTACTGTTAAATTTACTCATGTTACAAGAATTTAGAACAACAACATCAAGATCAACATATATATCAAGATTCAGAACAACCATTAGTTCAAGAAAATTATTATGAAATCAATAGCGAAAATATACAGAAACGAGGTCCTGGACGACCTAGATTGATAAGAAATGGAAAACCAGGTAGACCGAAAATATTGTATAACATACAACAAAGTGATAAACAACAAGAAATAAGTGACGAAACTGACAAAGAAAATGAAACGTTTTATGAAACTGCAGGAATTGTTGAATTTTCAGATCCTAAAACCGTTTCTGAAGCACTAAATTGTGCAGATTCAAATGAGTGGAAAAAGGCAATGAAAAAAGAATACGAAGAACTGTAAAAGAATAAAACATGGACTATTGTTGACAAACCCAAAAATGAAAAGGTAATAAAATGTAAATGGATTTTAAATACAAAATATGATGCGAATGGAAATAATAAAAACGCAAGGCTAGATTAGTAGCAAAAGGTTTCACACAGAAAGAAGGTATGGATTATACAGAAACTTTTGCCCCGGTGGTACAAATATCGTCAATACGTTTACTAATGGCACTAGCAGTGGAATTTAACCTGATAGTTCATTAATTAGATTTTGTCAGTGCATATTTAAACGGAGATATAAACGAAGAAATTTATGTGGAGGTTCCGGAGATACTTGAAGAAATAATAGAAGAACGATAAGCAGTGAAATATAAAGACAACAAAGTTTGTAAAATTCAAAAAGCTTTATATGGCTTTAATCCAAAGCGGAAGACAATGGTACAAAATGCTCCACAATCATTTACAGAAAATGGGACTAAAACCATTAGAATCAGACCCTTGCATATATATAGAGAAGAACAAAAACGAAATTTTAATTGTAACTATATATGTAGATGATGTTATCGTAATAATGTAAATAAACTAAAGAATTTCTAGGAAAGTTCGGCAAAGACTTTCGAAATGAAGGGCTTAGGTCCAATAAATTATTGTCTTGGGATAAAATTTGAGCAAAATTTAACAAAAAATACAATAACCATGACGCAGACATTTGACATGAGTGAATGCAAAGGATGTGCAACTCCTACAAATGTTAATGAAAAATTGTCAAAGAAAATGTGTGCAACTGAAGAAGAAAGAGAAGTTTCAAAATTACCCTATCAAAATCATATCGGTTCATTGATGTATTTGGCTGTTTTTACTCGCATATCGCATATAGTGTCAGTTCACTAAGTCAATATAATTCTAATCTTGGTAAAATTCACTGGATTGCAGCAAAACGAGTCCTAAAAACTATAAATTGACCTTCGAGAAAACTGGAAAAGACATTGTTGGATATGCAGATGCTGATTGGGCTTCATGCATCGACGATAGACGTTCTTACACAGGTTACGCTTTCATATTAGGAAACGATGCAGTTAGTTGGGAGTTAAGGAAACAACAAACAGTTGCCACGTCCAGCGCAGAAGCCGAATATATGGCGATTTCTGAATGTAGCAAAGAGGCTATATACTTGAGAATACTGAATGAAATTATTGACATTCACATATGTGTAACCAGCGCACCAAACATATGGGCATAAGAGAAAAACTGGATGCAGGGGAGATCAATGTGGAATACATGTCAACAGATGAAATGCCTGCTGATATTCTCACAAAAGGGTTATTAAGTACAAAACACAACAATTGTATTATAAAACTTGGTTTACAAAATATCGAATTTTCATTTGAGGGGTAGTGTTGGGTATATAAATATATATACATACTTATATAAACTTAGCTTTTATTACAAATGAATCAATTCGTTTTAGACATTTAAGTTTTCATGTTTTTATTAATCAAAAATTTTTAATAAATATTTTCACTTTGAATTCACCATTCAATAAAGAAAGAAGTCGTTTTTATTTAATCATAAAAACACATACATACTTCAAATACAAAAATACAAAAATACAAAAATACAAATCTTTCCTCTTTATAATATTAGTATGGATATCACATATCGCATGTTGCGTATTACCATACACTTAAACTCATTTGTGTTTTTCACAATCGTCGACATCCACAGACTGTATTTGCTTAAGCAGGAGGGGTATATAGCACACTAGCTTTTTTTCATTGGTACGCTTGGAACGACACATTTATTATATTTTATATATTATTTGGTGTCGAAGTGAGTCACTTTTGTTACAGCCATGTACTTGGTCGTCTGTTTATTGGTAATAAAAAAGTTACCTAATGAAGCATTAGCAAAATTTTTTTTGGGATCCACCCCATATGTTCTTAGAATTCCATATAAATGTTGCTTTTATTCGAAATTCATAAAAAATGGTCCGAAAATCCAGAATTGGCTAAAAATCTCTCCATAACCTGGTGGTGCATCTGGAGTGGGAACCTTAGCATATTTTCTCAGAATTGTACATAAATGTTGCTTTTATTCCAAATTAATTAAAAAATGGTCCGTAAATCCAGTATTAGTCAAAAATCCTCTCCAGAACCTAATGGTGCATCCACACACGCCGTTGTCAGATTCCCCTATTATTTAAATACTTAATTTCTTAATTGTCTGTGTACATGTGTGTGCAATATTTCTATGGCAATATTACTATCAATGGTGGGTATAAAAAGGGGTTATAGTGAAGTACAATAGTTGGACATATGTTTTCGCGAAGTTTTTTGTAGATATTGATATGTTCTATAATATTGTAGAACATTTTTTTGTTTTAACATCAATACATTCCGCAGCGTATACGATGAAAGATATTTTATGACTAATTTTTTTACACCTTGGGTTAGAATAGTAGGAATGTCCAGGGATCCCCAACAGTTTTTGGCAATAAATATAGCCTATGTTACGCAGTGATAATGTAGCTTTCTAATAGCGAAAATATTTTTGAAATCGGTCCAGTAGTTTTTGAGTTTACTCGTTACATACAACAATACAAAAATACAAAAATACAAAAATGCAAAAATGCAAAAATGCAAAAATGCAAAAATGCGAAAATGCAAAAATGCAAAAATGCGAAAATGCAAAAATGCAAAAATACAAAAATACAAAAATGCAAAAATGCAAAAATGCAAAAATGCAAAAATGCAAAAATACAAAAATACAAAAATACAAAAATATAAAAATATAAAAATATAAAAATATAAAAATATAAAAATATAAAAATATAAAAATATAAAAATATAAAAATATAAAAATATAAAAATATAAAAATATAAAAATATAAAAATATAAAAATATAAAAATATAAAAATATAAAAATATAAAAATATAAAAATATAAAAATATAAAAATATAAAAATATAAAAATATAAAAATATAAAAATATAAAAATATAAAAATATAAAAATATAAAAATATAAAAATATAAAAATATAAAAATATAAAAATATAAAAATATAAAAATATAAAAATATAAAAATATAAAAATATAAAAATATAAAAATATAAAAATATAAAAATATAAAAATATAAAAATATAAAAATATAAAAATATAAAAATATAAAAATATAAAAATATAAAAATATAAAAATATAAAAATATAAAAATATAAAAATATAAAAATATAAAAATATAAAAATATAAAAATATAAAAATATAAAAATATAAAAATATAAAAATATAAAAATATAAAAATATAAAAATATAAAAATATAAAAATATAAAAATATAAAAATATAAAAATATAAAAATATAAAAATATAAAAATATAAAAATATAAAAATATAAAAATATAAAAATATAAAAATATAAAAATATAAAAATATAAAAATATAAAAATATAAAAATATAAAAATATAAAAATATAAAAATATAAAAATATAAAAATATAAAAATATAAAAATATAAAAATATAAAAATATAAAAATATAAAAATATAAAAATATAAAAATATAAAAATACAAAAATCCAAAAGTACAAAGATACAAAAATATAAAAATACAAAAATCCAAAAGTACAAAGATACAAAAATACATAAATACAAAAATACTGTTGGGTATATAAATATATATATATACTTAGCTTTTATTACAAATGAATCAATTCGTTTTAGACTTTTAAGTTTTCATGTTTTTATTAATCAAAAGTTTTTAATAAAAATTTTCACTTCGAATTCACCATTCAATAAAGAAAGAAGTCGTTTTTATTTAATCATAAAAACACATACATACTTCAGGTTATGGGCCTGCTCACTTATAAAGGATTAAGAGGAGAATTAAATAAAATATTACTGAAAAAATGAGTATTTCTGGAATAAGAATTGAGCCATTGAACAAAGAAAATTTCGATACATGGAAGATTCAAGCCGAAGTTTTTTTAATAAAGAATGATACATGGAAATATGTTAATGGAAGTTGCGAAAAACCAACTACACCCAAAAACAAAGTCCTTGAGTGGGAATTGGAAGATTCCAAAGCGAAATCAGATTTGATTTTAACGTTATCCCCATCGGAATTAAAACAAATCAAAAATTGCAAAACATCAAGATGCGTATGGACAAAATTACACGAAATATATCAATCCAAGGGCCCTGCTCGCCAAGCAATGCTGCTTAAATATTTGATACTCCTAAAAATGAAACCAGGCGAGGATATAAGGGAGCATATCAAGAAATTGTTTGATATCGTTGATAAATTAAATGAGTTACAACTAGAAATAATAAACGAATTATTAACGATAATACTTCTTTACAGCATCCCTGAAGAATACGAGTCATTTAGAGTTGCCATTGAAACGCAGGACAAGTCCAGAAATATTGAAAATCAAATTAATAGATGAATATGAATCCAGAAAAAGAAACATAAACGAAGTTTTTGATCAAGATGCACTACTGGCAAATAGAAACAAATACACATTCAAAAATCACAAGAAGCAGAAACAATATGAAAAACCAAAATTCAAATGTTTCAAATGTGACAAGGTAGGACACAAAGCTGCAGAATGTAGATCAAGACATTACGAAAAGGTGAACTACAAAGAAATGCCAACAAGAAACGCCAGTAAAGAAACTGTAAGTACTGCTGAAATAAATCTAAAAATAAGTAGTCAATGGTGTCTAGATTCAGGAGCCACGTCTCATATGTGCTCAAATAAAGAAAAATTTCTTAAGTTGAACAAATGTAACGCAAAAACATTGAACTTAGCAAATAAACTTACTACAAATATAGAAGGTAGTGTAATAGTCAGATTTAAGACATCATACAACTCATCTTTAAAACTATTAAATACTTTATATGTACCAGACCTGAAAAACAATTTAATTTCTGTTTCTAATTTATCTCAATATAGTCGTATCGTCATTTTTCGTAATAAGGAAGCATTTGTAAAAAATAGCAAAACAGGTGAAATAGTATTAAAAGCATAAAAAGAGATAATTTGTATATTATACCGGAATTTATTGAAGCAGGAAATTTAATTGAAACCCAAAATTCTATTAAAGAATGGCATGATAAGCTTGGACATATCAATGAAAAAGATTTGAAAATAATGATTGAAAAAGAAAATGTTCGGGGCATTAAAGCAAATCTAAACGATTAATTATCAAATTGCGAAATATGCATTCAAGGCAAACAAAGCCAAAGCCCATTTCCAAAATCTAAAACTATTTCAAGTGAACTAATAGAATTGGTACACAGTGATGTATGTGGACCAATATCTGACACGTCTTTAGGAGGGGGCCGGTATTTTGTAACTTTTATAGATGACCATAGCAGATTGTTGTGAAGTTTATATAATCAAAAATAAAAGCGAAGTTTTTGACAAATTTAAAGATTACAAATGTATGGTCGAAAAACAAACTGGAAAGAAAATTAAACTCCTAAGGTCAGATAATGGGACAGAATATACAAATTTTAAATTCAAGGAATTTTTTTAGAAAGGAGGGGATTAGGCATCAATATACTGTTACGTATACGCCTCAACAAAACGGTATTGCAGAAAGGAAAAACCGTACATTAGTAAAAATGGCACGGTGCATGCTAATACAATCAGGACTTAAAATTAATTTTTGGGCAGAAGCCATATGGACTGCAAATTATATTAGAAACAGGTGTTTTTCAAGAAGCATTAATGATACTCCTTTTGAAATTTTTAGAGGTTATAGTCCTAACGTTAATTATTTTAAAAAGTTTGGTCAAGTAGCTTATGTATTGAATAAAAAACCAGCAAGAGGTAAATTTAAACTTAAATCGAAAAGATGCATACTTTTAGGCTACAGTAATATATCCAAAGCATGTCGCTTATGGGGCCCAATTAAAAAGGAAGCTCTGAGAAGTCGTGATGTTAAATTTACTGTTAAATTTACTCATGTTACAAGAATTTAGAACAACAACATCAAGATCAACATATATATCAAGATTCAGAACAACCATTAGTTCAAGAAAATTATTATGAAATCAATAGCGAAAATATACAGAAACGAGGTCCTGGACGACCTAGATTGATAAGAAATGGAAAACCAGGTAGACCGAAAATATTGTATAACATACAACAAAGTGATAAACAACAAGAAATAAGTGACGAAACTGACAAAGAAAATGAAACGTTTTATGAAACTGCAGGAATTGTTGAATTTTCAGATCCTAAAACCGTTTCTGAAGCACTAAATTGTGCAGATTCAAATGAGTGGAAAAAGGCAATGAAAAAAGAATACGAAGAACTGTAAAAGAATAAAACATGGACTATTGTTGACAAACCCAAAAATGAAAAGGTAATAAAATGTAAATGGATTTTAAATACAAAATATGATGCGAATGGAAATAATAAAAACGCAAGGCTAGATTAGTAGCAAAAGGTTTCACACAGAAAGAAGGTATGGATTATACAGAAACTTTTGCCCCGGTGGTACAAATATCGTCAATACGTTTACTAATGGCACTAGCAGTGGAATTTAACCTGATAGTTCATTAATTAGATTTTGTCAGTGCATATTTAAACGGAGATATAAACGAAGAAATTTATATGGAGGTTCCGGAGATACTTGAAGAAATAATAGAAGAACGATAAGCAGTGAAATATAAAGACAACAAAGTTTGTAAAATTCAAAAAGCTTTATATGGCTTTAATCCAAAGCGGAAGACAATGGTACAAAATGCTCCACAATCATTTACAGAAAATGGGACTAAAACCATTAGAATCAGACCCTTGCATATATATAGAGAAGAACAAAAACGAAATTTTAATTGTAACTATATATGTAGATGATGTTATCGTAATAATGTAAATAAACTAAAGAATTTCTAGGAAAGTTCGGCAAAGACTTTCGAAATGAAGGGCTTAGGTCCAATAAATTATTGTCTTGGGATAAAATTTGAGCAAAATTTAACAAAAAATACAATAACCATGACGCAGACATTTGACATGAGTGAATGCAAAGGATGTGCAACTCCTACAAATGTTAATGAAAAATTGTCAAAGAAAATGTGTGCAACTGAAGAAGAAAGAGAAGTTTCAAAATTACCCTATCAAAATCATATCGGTTCATTGATGTATTTGGCTGTTTTTACTCGCATATCGCATATAGTGTCAGTTCACTAAGTCAATATAATTCTAATCTTGGTAAAATTCACTGGATTGCAGCAAAACGAGTCCTAAAAACTATAAATTGACCTTCGAGAAAACTGGAAAAGACATTGTTGGATATGCAGATGCTGATTGGGCTTCATGCATCGACGATAGACGTTCTTACACAGGTTACGCTTTCATATTAGGAAACGATGCAGTTAGTTGGGAGTTAAGGAAACAACAAACAGTTGCCACGTCCAGCGCAGAAGCCGAATATATGGCGATTTCTGAATGTAGCAAAGAGGCTATATACTTGAGAATACTGAATGAAATTATTGACATTCACATATGTGTAACCAGCGCACCAAACATATGGGCATAAGAGAAAAACTGGATGCAGGGGAGATCAATGTGGAATACATGTCAACAGATGAAATGCCTGCTGATATTCTCACAAAAGGGTTATTAAGTACAAAACACAACAATTGTATTATAAAACTTGGTTTACAAAATATCGAATTTTCATTTGAGGGGTAGTGTTGGGTATATAAATATATATACATACTTATATAAACTTAGCTTTTATTACAAATGAATCAATTCGTTTTAGACATTTAAGTTTTCATGTTTTTATTAATCAAAAATTTTTAATAAATATTTTCACTTTGAATTCACCATTCAATAAAGAAAGAAGTCGTTTTTATTTAATCATAAAAACACATACATACTTCAAATACAAAAATACAAAAATACAAAAATACAAATCTTTCCTCTTTACAATGGATATCACATATCGCATGTTGCGTATTACCATACACTTAAACTCATTTGTGTTTTTCACAATCGTCGACATCCACAGACTGTATTTGCTTAAGCAGGAGGGGTATATAGCACACTAGCTTTTTTTCATTGGTACGCTTGGAACGACACATTTATTATATTTTATATATTATTTGGTGTCGAAGTGAGTCACTTTTGTTACAGCCATGTACTTGGTCGTCTGTTTATTGGTAATAAAAAAGTTACCTAATGAAGCATTAGCAAAATTTTTTTTGGGATCCACCCCATATGTTCTTAGAATTCCATATAAATGTTGCTTTTATTCGAAATTCATAAAAAATGGTCCGAAAATCCAGAATTGGCTAAAAATCTCTCCATAACCTGGTGGTGCATCTGGAGTGGGAACCTTAGCATATTTTCTCAGAATTGTACATAAATGTTGCTTTTATTCCAAATTAATTAAAAAATGGTCCGTAAATCCAGTATTAGTCAAAAATCCTCTCCAGAACCTAATGGTGCATCCACACACGCCGTTGTCAGATTCCCCTATTATTTAAATACTTAATTTCTTAATTGTCTGTGTACATGTGTGTGCAATATTTCTATGGCAATATTACTATCAATGGTGGGTATAAAAAGGGGTTATAGTGAAGTACAATAGTTGGACATATGTTTTCGCGAAGTTTTTTGTAGATATTGATATGTTCTATAATATTGTAGAACATTTTTTTGTTTTAACATCAATACATTCCGCAGCGTATACGATGAAAGATATTTTATGACTAATTTTTTTACACCTTGGGTTAGAATAGTAGGAATGTCCAGGGATCCCCAACAGTTTTTGGCAATAAATATAGCCTATGTTACGCAGTGATAATGTAGCTTTCTAATAGCGAAAATATTTTTGAAATCGGTCCAGTAGTTTTTGAGTTTACTCGTTACATACAACAATACAAAAATACAAAAATACAAAAATACAAAAATACAAAAATGCAAAAATGCGAAAATGCGAAAATGCGAAAATGCGAAAATGCAAAAATGCGAAAATGCGAAAATGCAAAAATGCAAAAATACAAAAATACAAAAATACAAAAATGCAAAAATGCAAAAATGCAAAAATGCAAAAATACAAAAATACAAAAATACAAAAATACAAAAATACAAAAATACAAAAATATAAAAATATAAAAATATAAAAATATAAAAATATAAAAATATAAAAATATAAAAATATAAAAATATAAAAATATAAAAATATAAAAATATAAAAATATAAAAATATAAAAATATAAAAATATAAAAATATAAAAATATAAAAATATAAAAATATAAAAATATAAAAATATAAAAATATAAAAATATAAAAATATAAAAATATAAAAATATAAAAATATAAAAATATAAAAATATAAAAATATAAAAATATAAAAATATAAAAATATAAAAATATAAAAATATAAAAATATAAAAATATAAAAATATAAAAATATAAAAATATAAAAATATAAAAATATAAAAATATAAAAATATAAAAATATAAAAATATAAAAATATAAAAATATAAAAATATAAAAATATAAAAATATAAAAATATAAAAATATAAAAATATAAAAATATAAAAATATAAAAATATAAAAATATAAAAATATAAAAATATAAAAATATAAAAATATAAAAATATAAAAATATAAAAATATAAAAATATAAAAATATAAAAATATAAAAATATAAAAATATAAAAATATAAAAATATAAAAATATAAAAATATAAAAATATAAAAATATAAAAATATAAAAATATAAAAATATAAAAATATAAAAATATAAAAATATAAAAATATAAAAATATAAAAATATAAAAATATAAAAATATAAAAATATAAAAATATAAAAATATAAAAATATAAAAATATAAAAATATAAAAATATAAAAATATAAAAATATAAAAATATAAAAATATAAAAATATAAAAATATAAAAATATAAAAATATAAAAATATAAAAATATAAAAATACAAAAATCCAAAAGTACAAAGATACAAAGATACAAAAATATAAAAATACAAAAATCCAAAAGTACAAAGATACAAAAATACATAAATACAAAAATACTGTTGGGTATATAAATATATATATATACTTAGCTTTTATTACAAATGAATCAATTCGTTTTAGACTTTTAAGTTTTCATGTTTTTATTAATCAAAAGTTTTTAATAAAAATTTTCACTTCGAATTCACCATTCAATAAAGAAAGAAGTCGTTTTTATTTAATCATAAAAACACATACATACTTCAGGTTATGGGCCTGCTCACTTATAAAGGATTAAGAGGAGAATTAAATAAAATATTACTGAAAAAATGAGTATTTCTGGAATAAGAATTGAGCCATTGAACAAAGAAAATTTCGATACATGGAAGATTCAAGCCGAAGTTTTTTTAATAAAGAATGATACATGGAAATATGTTAATGGAAGTTGCGAAAAACCAACTACACCCAAAAACAAAGTCCTTGAGTGGGAATTGGAAGATTCCAAAGCGAAATCAGATTTGATTTTAACGTTATCCCCATCGGAATTAAAACAAATCAAAAATTGCAAAACATCAAGATGCGTATGGACAAAATTACACGAAATATATCAATCCAAGGGCCCTGCTCGCCAAGCAATGCTGCTTAAATATTTGATACTCCTAAAAATGAAACCAGGCGAGGATATAAGGGAGCATATCAAGAAATTGTTTGATATCGTTGATAAATTAAATGAGTTACAACTAGAAATAATAAACGAATTATTAACGATAATACTTCTTTACAGCATCCCTGAAGAATACGAGTCATTTAGAGTTGCCATTGAAACGCAGGACAAGTCCAGAAATATTGAAAATCAAATTAATAGATGAATATGAATCCAGAAAAAGAAACATAAACGAAGTTTTTGATCAAGATGCACTACTGGCAAATAGAAACAAATACACATTCAAAAATCACAAGAAGCAGAAACAATATGAAAAACCAAAATTCAAATGTTTCAAATGTGACAAGGTAGGACACAAAGCTGCAGAATGTAGATCAAGACATTACGAAAAGGTGAACTACAAAGAAATGCCAACAAGAAACGCCAGTAAAGAAACTGTAAGTACTGCTGAAATAAATCTAAAAATAAGTAGTCAATGGTGTCTAGATTCAGGAGCCACGTCTCATATGTGCTCAAATAAAGAAAAATTTCTTAAGTTGAACAAATGTAACGCAAAAACATTGAACTTAGCAAATAAACTTACTACAAATATAGAAGGTAGTGTAATAGTCAGATTTAAGACATCATACAACTCATCTTTAAAACTATTAAATACTTTATATGTACCAGACCTGAAAAACAATTTAATTTCTGTTTCTAATTTATCTCAATATAGTCGTATCGTCATTTTTCGTAATAAGGAAGCATTTGTAAAAAATAGCAAAACAGGTGAAATAGTATTAAAAGCATAAAAAGAGATAATTTGTATATTATACCGGAATTTATTGAAGCAGGAAATTTAATTGAAACCCAAAATTCTATTAAAGAATGGCATGATAAGCTTGGACATATCAATGAAAAAGATTTGAAAATAATGATTGAAAAAGAAAATGTTCGGGGCATTAAAGCAAATCTAAACGATTAATTATCAAATTGCGAAATATGCATTCAAGGCAAACAAAGCCAAAGCCCATTTCCAAAATCTAAAACTATTTCAAGTGAACTACTAGAATTGGTACACAGTGATGTATGTGGACCAATATCTGACACGTCTTTAGGAGGGGGCCGGTATTTTGTAACTTTTATAGATGACCATAGCAGATTGTTGTGAAGTTTATATAATCAAAAATAAAAGCGAAGTTTTTGACAAATTTAAAGATTACAAATGTATGGTCGAAAAACAAACTGGAAAGAAAATTAAACTCCTAAGGTCAGATAATGGGACAGAATATACAAATTTTAAATTCAAGGAATTTTTTTAGAAAGGAGGGGATTAGGCATCAATATACTGTTACGTATACGCCTCAACAAAACGGTATTGCAGAAAGGAAAAACCGTACATTAGTAAAAATGGCACGGTGCATGCTAATACAATCAGGACTTAAAATTAATTTTTGGGCAGAAGCCATATGGACTGCAAATTATATTAGAAACAGGTGTTTTTCAAGAAGCATTAATGATACTCCTTTTGAAATTTTTAGAGGTTATAGTCCTAACGTTAATTATTTTAAAAAGTTTGGTCAAGTAGCTTATGTATTGAATAAAAAACCAGCAAGAGGTAAATTTAAACTTAAATCGAAAAGATGCATACTTTTAGGCTACAGTAATATATCCAAAGCATGTCGCTTATGGGGCCCAATTAAAAAGGAAGCTCTGAGAAGTCGTGATGTTAAATTTACTGTTAAATTTACTCATGTTACAAGAATTTAGAACAACAACATCAAGATCAACATATATATCAAGATTCAGAACAACCATTAGTTCAAGAAAATTATTATGAAATCAATAGCGAAAATATACAGAAACGAGGTCCTGGACGACCTAGATTGATAAGAAATGGAAAACCAGGTAGACCGAAAATATTGTATAACATACAACAAAGTGATAAACAACAAGAAATAAGTGACGAAACTGACAAAGAAAATGAAACGTTTTATGAAACTGCAGGAATTGTTGAATTTTCAGATCCTAAAACCGTTTCTGAAGCACTAAATTGTGCAGATTCAAATGAGTGGAAAAAGGCAATGAAAAAAGAATACGAAGAACTGTAAAAGAATAAAACATGGACTATTGTTGACAAACCCAAAAATGAAAAGGTAATAAAATGTAAATGGATTTTAAATACAAAATATGATGCGAATGGAAATAATAAAAACGCAAGGCTAGATTAGTAGCAAAAGGTTTCACACAGAAAGAAGGTATGGATTATACAGAAACTTTTGCCCCGGTGGTACAAATATCGTCAATACGTTTACTAATGGCACTAGCAGTGGAATTTAACCTGATAGTTCATTAATTAGATTTTGTCAGTGCATATTTAAACGGAGATATAAACGAAGAAATTTATATGGAGGTTCCGGAGATACTTGAAGAAATAATAGAAGAACGATAAGCAGTGAAATATAAAGACAACAAAGTTTGTAAAATTCAAAAAGCTTTATATGGCTTTAATCCAAAGCGGAAGACAATGGTACAAAATGCTCCACAATCATTTACAGAAAATGGGACTAAAACCATTAGAATCAGACCCTTGCATATATATAGAGAAGAACAAAAACGAAATTTTAATTGTAACTATATATGTAGATGATGTTATCGTAATAATGTAAATAAACTAAAGAATTTCTAGGAAAGTTCGGCAAAGACTTTCGAAATGAAGGGCTTAGGTCCAATAAATTATTGTCTTGGGATAAAATTTGAGCAAAATTTAACAAAAAATACAATAACCATGACGCAGACATTTGACATGAGTGAATGCAAAGGATGTGCAACTCCTACAAATGTTAATGAAAAATTGTCAAAGAAAATGTGTGCAACTGAAGAAGAAAGAGAAGTTTCAAAATTACCCTATCAAAATCATATCGGTTCATTGATGTATTTGGCTGTTTTTACTCGCATATCGCATATAGTGTCAGTTCACTAAGTCAATATAATTCTAATCTTGGTAAAATTCACTGGATTGCAGCAAAACGAGTCCTAAAAACTATAAATTGACCTTCGAGAAAACTGGAAAAGACATTGTTGGATATGCAGATGCTGATTGGGCTTCATGCATCGACGATAGACGTTCTTACACAGGTTACGCTTTCATATTAGGAAACGATGCAGTTAGTTGGGAGTTAAGGAAACAACAAACAGTTGCCACGTCCAGCGCAGAAGCCGAATATATGGCGATTTCTGAATGTAGCAAAGAGGCTATATACTTGAGAATACTGAATGAAATTATTGACATTCACATATGTGTAACCAGCGCACCAAACATATGGGCATAAGAGAAAAACTGGATGCAGGGGAGATCAATGTGGAATACATGTCAACAGATGAAATGCCTGCTGATATTCTCACAAAAGGGTTATTAAGTACAAAACACAACAATTGTATTATAAAACTTGGTTTACAAAATATCGAATTTTCATTTGAGGGGTAGTGTTGGGTATATAAATATATATACATACTTATATAAACTTAGCTTTTATTACAAATGAATCAATTCGTTTTAGACATTTAAGTTTTTTCATGTTTTTATTAATCAAAAATTTTTAATAAATATTTTCACTTTGAATTCACCATTCAATAAAGAAAGAAGTCGTTTTTATTTAATCATAAAAACACATACATACTTCAAATACAAAAATACAAAAATACAAAAATACAAATCTTTCCTCTTTATAATATTAGTATGGATATCACATATCGCATGTTGCGTATTACCATACACTTAAACTCATTTGTGTTTTTCACAATCGTCGACATCCACAGACTGTATTTGCTTAAGCAGGAGGGGTATATAGCACACTAGCTTTTTTTCATTGGTACGCTTGGAACGACACATTTATTATATTTTATATATTATTTGGTGTCGAAGTGAGTCACTTTTGTTACAGCCATGTACTTGGTCGTCTGTTTATTGGTAATAAAAAAGTTACCTAATGAAGCATTAGCAAAATTTTTAACAACACACACAATATTATTACAGTAATTTTAAATTACGGAAGGTTTGGTTTAATTTTTATTACGGAAGGTTTGGTTATTATTCATATACCGTTAGATTGTACAAATAAAGTACTTCGCTATCCTTTAAAATAAGAATTTACTGGAATCGATATATAAAGCCTAGTTCAGCATGTTGAACTTTTTGAAGTTGTGGCCCAGTCCGTAGACCGATTTGACCCATACTAAATTTGCCTTGTTGTTAAATATGTATACCAAATCTCATCTCAAATTTGTGACTCTGAGAGTGATTAAAGCCACACATATTTGTGTAGAAATTTACACAGGCGGACAGAAGGTCTAAATATTGATGCTCATAAAAAGTGTATATACTTTTTATGGTGTGTGTTCCCGATTTGGCGTATGCCTAATGTAACTTTTTTACTTGCTATAATTTCGGTAGTGTTCAAGCTTATTTTCTTATATATATATTTAATAGAACTCCTCGTGTTTCACAACAACGAATGCAGGAAAACTAATAAATTTTAAAGCACAATCGCAGCCAAACTTTACTTTATCTAAACCAGGTCTTATTGATGAAAAGATAGACCAAAAAAATGCAGCAGTTGAGTCCTCTAACCAAATAACGAGCCCATCTATTATAAAATCCAAGCCGCTTAAAAAGTAAGAGTTCCATTTTTTTTTTTGAACTAAAAATTATTTTATTTAAGGAATACAATGTGTGAAAGAAATTGGACACATTTTTTATCTATTATTTAAAGTTTTGTCCCTATGAATTTCAAAATTGCTTTTTATACCCTCCACATTAGGGAAGAGGGTATATTCATTTTGATCATCTGTTTACAACATATTGAAGGAAGCCTCGGGGACCCCACAAACCATATATATTCTTAATCAGCACGAAAAGAGAAATCGTTTGAGACATGTGCGTCTGTGTGTCCGTCTGTTGTTGGTTCTCTCACGGTCGTAATTTTTGAGATATCAAGTTGAAACTTGACACACTTATTTTTAGTTTAATGTCGCTATTCTGTATTAAAATTGGACAAAATCGGTTAAGAGACGCGCCCACAATAAACGAAAATCTCAACATACCTCGAAAAAATTGTATCTTTGATATATTATATATCGCACAATACTATACCTATCAAGTTGAAATTTTTGTATATATAAGTGGTACCGTTATCTAACAATATGCAAAAAATCGGCGTCATGGAATAACGCAAACGCCTATAATTAAAAAAAAAACACTATTAGCGTAGGTACATTACATAGTCATATACATAAATAAGGCAATAGAAACTTATTTTTTAGAGGATTATTAAAGGTGGAGGGTATTTAAGCTTCGGTCTTAACCGAACCTCCCTATCTTGTTTATTATAACTTCTAACTATGCTTTTCTAATCCTAATCTTCTTTATCATTAGGATTTATCTGAATATATTGGGTATTGAAAACTATGTTACAATAGAAGCAGCTTTACCACACTGTTGGTCTGAGCCAGCATTTGGTAACACTTTGCGAGCCTCTTTAAAACTGCCCCTCATCCAAGAAGCATCATTCGATAAAATCGTAAGCATATATTTTTATTGTTATTACTTTAACACATCCTCACATGAACGATATATAGCTAAAATAGACTTCAGGAGGTATTCCCAAATAACTTTCTATCCAAAGAGATCTTTTCTATACATATGAACAATTCATCATTTTTTTGCGCTTGGCCGTCGTTCCTAAGAGGATTGACGTAAATATATACTATTAAAGTAGTAGAACAATTATTACGTATCACATATAAAAAAGAATTTAAAAAGTTCTGTATTTTAAGTATGTGTACTTTTGTACATATAGTAATTGAAAGTTTTTGAAAAACTACACTTTTCTAAAAAAAAAGAGCATATAATCTTATAACCCCTCAGTTATTGCGCTATTACTATAAAACATTATAACGGTAAAGTACAATATAATATAGCGTTCCTTTAGAATAACTGTTGGGTATATATAAATATATACGTACTTATATATACATAGCTTTTATTACAAATGAATCAATTCGTTTTAGACTTTTAAGTTTTTATGTTTTTATTAATCAAAAGCTTTTAATAAAAATTTTCACTTCGAATTCATTATTCAATAAAGAAAGAAGTCGTTTTTATTTAATCATAAAAACACATACATACTTCAGGTTATGGGCCTGCTCACTTATAAAGGATTAAGAGGAGAATTAAATAAAATATTACTGAAAAAATGAGTATTTCTGGAATAAGAATTAAGCCATTGAACAAAGAAAATTTCGATACATGGAAGATTCAAGCCGAAGCTTTTTTAATAAAGAATGATACATGGAAATATGTTAATGGAAGTTGCGAAAAACCAACTACACCCAAAAACAAAGTCCTTGAGTGGGAATTGGAAGATTCCAAAGCGAAATCAGATTTGATTTTAACGATATCCCCATCGGAATTAAAACAAATCAAAAATTGCAAAACATCAAGATGCGTATGGACAAAATTACACGAAATATATCAATCCAAGGGCCCTGCTCGCCAAGCAATGCTGCTTAAATATTTGATACTCCCAAAAATGAAACCAGGCGAGGATATAAGGGAGCATATCAAGAAATTGTTTGATATCGTTGATAAATTAAATGAGTTACAACTAGAAATAATAAACGAATTATTAACGATAATACTTCTTTACAGCATCCCTGAAGAATACGAGTCATTTAGAGTTGCCATTGAAACGCAGGACAAGTCCAGAAATATTGAAAATCAAATTAATAGATGAATATGAATCCAGGAAAAGAAACATAAACGAAGTTTTTGATCAAGATGCACTACTGGCAAATAGAAACAAATACACATTCAAAAATCACAAGAAGCAGAAACAATATGAAAAACCAAAATTCAAATGTTTCAAATGTGACAAGGTAGGACACAAAGCAGCAGAATGTAGATCAAGACATTACGAAAAGGTGAACTACAAAGAAATGCCAACAAGAAACGCCAGTAAAGAAACTGTAAGTACTGCTGAAATAAATCTAAAAATAAGTAGTCAATGGTGTCTAGATTCAGGAGCCACGTCTCATATGTGCTCAAATAAAGAAAAATTTCTTAAGTTGAACAAATGTAACGCAAAAACATTGAACTTAGCAAATAAACTTACTACAAATATAGAAGGTAGTGTAATAGTCAGATTTAAGACATCATACAACTCATCTTTAAAACTATTAAATACTTTATATGTACCAGACCTGAAAAAAAATTTAATTTCTGTTTCTAATTTATCTCAATATAGTCGTATCGTCATTTTTCGTAATAAGGAAGCATTTGTAAAAAATAGCAAAACAGTGAAATAGTATTAAAAGCATAAAAAGAGATAATTTGTATATTATACCGGAATTTATTGAAGCAGGAAATTTAATTGAAACCAAAAAAGATTTGAAAATAATGATTGAAAAAGAAAAAGTTATTAATCAAATTGCGAAATATGCATTCAAGGCAAACAAAGCCAAAGCCCATTTCCAAAATCTAAAACTATTTCAAGTGAACTACTAGAATTGGTACACAGTGATGTATGTGGACCAATATCTGACACGTCTTTAGGAGGGGGCCGGTAGTTTGTAACTTTTATAGATGACCATAGCAGATGGTGTGAAGTTTATATAATCAAAAATAAAAGCGAAGTTTTTGACAAATTTAAAGATTACAAATGTATGGTCGAAAAACAAACTGGAAAGAAAATTAAACTCCTAAGGTCAGATAATGGGACAGAATATACAAATTTTAAATTCAAGGAATTTTTTTAGAAAGGAGGGGATTAGGCATCAATATACTGTTACGTATACGCCTCAACAAAACGGTATTGCAGAAAGGAAAAACCGTACATTAGTAAAAATGGCACGGTGCATGCTAATACAATCAGGACTTAAAATTAATTTTTGGGCAGAAGCCATATGGACTGCAAATTATATTAGAAACAGGTGTTTTTCAAGAAGCATTAATGATACTCCTTTTGAAATTTTTAGAGGTTATAGTCCTAACGTTAATTATTTTAAAAAGTTTGGTCAAGTAGCTTATGTATTGAATAAAAAACCAGCAAGTGGTAAATTTAAACTTAAATCGAAAAGATGCATACTTTTAGGCTACAGTAATATATCCAAAGCATGTCGCTTATGGGACCCAATTAAAAAGGAAGCTCTGAGAAGTCGTGATGTTAAATTTACTGATAATTTTGATACATGGAATGTAAATAAAGAAAACGAAAGTACGAATTGTGAGACAGATGTATCTATATAATATAATTTGTTTAATAATAACTCATGTTACAAGAATTTAGAACAACAACATCAAGATCAACATATATATCAAGATTCAGAACAACCATTAGTTCAAGAAAATTATTATGAAATCAATAGCGAAAATATACAGAAACGAGGTCCTGGACGACCTAGATTGATAAGAAATGGAAAACCAGGTAGATCGAAAATGTTGTATAACATACAACAAAGTGATAAACAACAAGAAATAAGTGACGAAACTGACAAAGAAAATGAAACGTTTTATGAAACTGCAGGAATTGTTGAATTTTCAGATCCTAAAACCGTTTCTGAAGCACTAAATTGTGCAGATTCAAATGAGTGGAAAAAGGCAATGAAAAAAGAATACGAAGAACTGTAAAAGAATAAAACATGGACAACAAAGAAAATGAAACGTTTTATGAAACTGCAGGAATTGTTGAATTTTCAGATCCTAAAACCGTTTCTGAAGCACTAAATTGTGCAGATTCAAATGAGTGGAAAAATGCAATGAAAAAAGAATACGAAGAACTGTAAAAGAATAAAACATAGACTATTGTTGACGAACCCAAAAATAAAAAGGTAATAAAATGTAAATGGATTTTAAATACAAAATATGATGCGAATGGAAATAATAAAAACGCAAGGCTAGATTAGTAGCAAAAGGTTTCACACAGAAAGAAGGTATGGATTATACAGAAACTTTTGCCCCGGTGGTACAAATATCGTCAATACGTTTACTAATGGCACTAGCAGTGGAATTTAACCTGATAGTTCATTAATTAGATTTTGTCAGTGCATATTTAAACGGAGATATAAACGAAGAAATTTATATGGAGGTTCCGGAGATACTTGAAGAAATAATAGAAGAACGATAAGCAGTGAAATATAAAGACAACAAAGTTTGTAAAATTCAAAAAGCTTTATATGGCTTTAATCCAAAGCGGAAGACAATGGTACAAAATGCTCCACAATCATTTACAGAAAATGGGACTAAAACCATTAGAATCAGACCCTTGCATATATATAGAGAAGAACAAAAACGAAATTTTAATTTAAATGAAAATTTAATTAATTGTAACTATATATGTAGATGATGTTATCATAATAATGTAAATAAACTAAAGAATTTCAAGGAAAGTTCAGCAAAGACTTTCGAAATGAAGGGCTTAGGTCCAATAAATTATTGTCTTGGGATAAAATTTGAGCAAAATTTAACAAAAAATACAATAACCATGACGCAGACATTTGACATGAGTGAATGCAAAGGATGTGCAACTCCTACAAATGTTAATGAAAAATTGTCAAAGAAAATGTGTGCAACTGAAGAAGAAAGAGAAGTTTCAAAATTACCCTATCAAAATCATATCGGTTCATTGATGTGTTTGGCTGTTTTTACTCGCATATCGCATATAGTGTCAGTTCACTAAGTCAATATAATTCTAATTTTGGTAAAATGCACTGGATTGCAGCAAAACGAGTCCTAAAAACTATAAATTGACCTTCGAGAAAACTGGAAAAGACATTGTTGGATATGCAGATGCTGATTGGGCTTCATGCATCGACGATAGACGTTCTTACACAGGTTACGCTTTCATATTAGGAAACGCTGCAGTTAGTTGGGAGTCAAGGAAACAACAAACAGTTGCCACGTCCAGCACAGAAGCCGAATATATGGCGATTTCTGAATGTAGCAAAGAGGCTATATACTTGAGAATACTGAATGAAATTATTGACATTCACATATGTGTAACCATTTTTAATAATAACCAAAGTGCTGGGAAATGATGTAAAAACCCAATATTCCACAAGCGCACCAAACATATGGGCATAAGAGAAAAACTGGATGCAGGGGAGATCAATGTGGAATACATGTCAACAGATGAAATGCCTGCTGATATTCTCGCAAAAGGGTTATTAAGTACAAAACACAACAATTGTATTATAAAACTTGGTTTACAAAATATCGAATTTTCATTTGAGGGGTAGTGTTGGGTATATAAATATATATACATACTTATATAAACTTAGCTTTTATTACAAATGAATCAATTCGTTTTAGACATTTAAGTTTTCATGTTTTTATTAATCAAAAATTTTTAATAAAAATTTTCACTTCGAATTCACCATTCAATAAAGAAAGAAGTCGTTTTTATTTAATCATAAAAACACATACATACTTTAATAATAAATTTAAAATGGTACAAATTGCATAAGAAATTTTGTAGCAATGTAACTATTGATCATAAATGGTTAAAGCCAATCCTCTGAGGAATAAGACTACTATTGCATAGGAAAGAAGAGAGAGAGTAATTAGAGTCCATTAAGGCCCTATTTGCATATATAATAAAAACTTACCACCATAACGCACCTCCCCGCAAACATCAGGTAAAAGTCAAACTTAATATTCGGTAAAAAATATGTTTTGATGCAAAACAGTACAAGCGAATCTTATTTTACGGCTAAATAGAACACTTATTATTTTATGAATTGAACAAAATAATTAATTTTTTTAACGCTAAATAGCGTAATTCATCTAGTCGCGTAAATGGAACTGACTAAAGTTAAAATATTTTTCTTAAAAATAACGCCTTAAACTGAAATATTCAGGTGGTGATTATGTTAAGGTTTTTATTCCTTATTTTGTAATTTTTCAATTATTCGTATTTTTGTACAACAATTTATGTATTTTTTAACAACAAAAATGTATTTTCACATATTATTTCAACATAATTATAAATATTGTAAAGATATACAAAGTATTAATTAATATTGTTGTAGATCAAAGGTGGTGGTTGAGTTTTTAATTGCACGTTTATTATAATTATATATATATAAAAAATATACAAAAATACTTTAATTTAATACTTTTATTTTATAAAACAGAAATTTGCAAATTATTATGTGTGTAATTAAGTTGGTAGAAGAAGAACAAGCTAGCACGTTACTTACGGAGTTGTTTCAAAACATGTTCACAGTTGTAAATTTCTGGTTCCTATTTGTACCGAACTAACCTAGTTTTAAGGCAAAGTTGTTTTGTTTTTATACTCTCTACAGAAGATTTATTCATATTACAAATGTAATTTATTTATTCATATTACAAAAATCATTGCTAAACAAACAGCTAATGGACGTATAATAAAAGTGACAGTATATCTTATAATTAACGCAGGAGCAGCAACAACAACAACAACAACATCCGCAGTAACTCTGGATCTGGTTCATTAGATTTTAAAGAATAATACTAGATATACAATAGTAGGATTTACAAGCTATAACGTACTAGAGTTAAAGAGATACTTAAGGGTATAGATAAATAAAATAACAATGTTAAACATTACAAAAGCTTAAATTTATTACTAAATTAAGGAACTTAAATTAGAGAGGTGGATGAATAGTTTGGCAACTACCTATTTAATACAATTCTTTTAATGCAATCGATTGGATCAACCGCGAGATCGAACGAGTTTGAGTAATCATTAAATAGTCCACATAGGACCCGAAACGAACTAAACAGCTCATAGTTGGTGCGGCATTGAGGTAGCCATAATGGCACGAAATGCCTTGAGACCCTGGTTGGTATATTCAGTGTGACCAGGCCCAGTAGAGGAGGGGAGGACACTTCACCTAGTAGAACTCTTGCTATGAAGGAAACCCCCAACATTTGTCTTCTCCTCTCAAGTGTAGGGAGACCAATTATATTGAGGCCATTTTCATATGAGGGCAAGGGAAGTGAAGGATCCCAAGCTAGACCACGCAGTGCAAATCGTAAGAAGTTACGTTGAACCGATTCAATAAGGTCAACGTAAAATCTATAGCTGGGTATCCAGACGACGACTGCATATTCCAGTGTGGGTCTAACCAGGGACGTAAACAGACGTTTGGAAACATAGGGGTCATTAAACTCTTTGGACCAGCGTTTAATGAAACCCAACAAGGATCTAGCTTTGTTGACAGATGATACGATATGATTGTTAAATCTCAATTTCGGATCAAAGACAACTCCCAAGTCATTATAACAAGACACATTTTCAAGCACATGATTATTAACAGAATAAGATGAGTACTGATAGCTTATCCACCCAAATGACATCTTTTTGCACTTATTTAAGTTCAAGTGCATACCATTTAAGTCACACCATGATACCAAGTTTGTAAGGTCCGATTGTAATAAATTTGTATCGTCCAAAGAGTTTAAGGAGAGAAAGAGTTTAACGTCATCTGCAAACATTAAGATTTGAGAGTATTGGATACAAGATGGAAGGTCATTTAGGAAAATAGTAAATAGTAAAGGCCCTAAGTGGCTACCCTGAGGAACCCCCGATGGAACAGAAATAAGGCGAGAATAGGTGGATTTAAACAAGACTTGTTGAGTACGGCCAGTCAAATAGCTACGAATCAAGGAGATTAAGATTTCCGAAAATCCAATGCGTTGCAGTTTAAATAGCAAAAGATCATGATGAACACTATCAAACGCTTTAGTGAAGTCTATATAAATGACATCAGTTTGTTTGTGATGAGAATAAGCATTAAAAATGTAATTACTAAACTCCAACAAGTTAGTTGATGTTGATTTACCACGGCAAAAGCCGTGTTGACAATGAGAAATACCTTATTGATGGCGTTAGTCTCTTGGTAATAAGACATTCAAATAATTTAGGCAGCACACTTAATTTGGCAATACCTCTGTAATTCACTATGGAGTTCCTAGAACCATTTTTATATATGGGAATAATGAAGCTATTTTTCCAAATAGAAGGAAAGTATCCTTTTTCTAAACAGTTGTTGAAAATTTTAGTTATCGGACCACACAACAAATCCGCACAACAACGGAGAATGGCCGAAGGAACACCATCTGGACCTGGGCTGTTACATAATTTAAGACTGGATAGGGCTATGAAGACATCATTTTCAGAGAAGGACACCGATGGAAAGATGTCGAACGAACTAATTGGAAAGGGATAGTCAATATTACTAACATTAGAAGTAGAATATGATTTTTCAAAATGGTCCGCAAAAAGGTTAGATATCTCTAATATATTCGATGATTCCGAGTCTTCGTAATACATGATCGAAGGAAATCCCGTAACTTTACGTTTCGAGATAACAAAACTGTAAAATGACTTAGGATCTAGAAGGAGTTTATGCCTCATGCTTTGAATATAGTTAGCGTAACAATTATTCTTTAGAACATTAAATTCCCGGTTGCAGTTAGAATAACTAATATAGTCCCTAAGTAGACCGCTCCGTTTGTAACGTTTGTATAGTCTACTCTTCTTATTTCTTATGTTTCGCAGATGTCTGTTGAACCATATCGGACAAATAGTATTAGATGCAGGAGTCTTCAGTGGAACGGATAGCGATATAGCTGTATAAAGAAGATTGTAAATAGAGTTCAAAGAGCCATCTATGTCATTATAGTTGAGGTTCCAGTCGTTGTGAGAAAAGAAGCTTCTAAGTTTAGCATAATCAGTTCTACTAAATAAACGCAACGCATGAAGATCCTCATGTCTAGGCATTTCAGAGTGAAAAAATTTATGAATATGAAGCAATAATGAGGGATGGTGAGTGTCCTCCGGTAATGAGAACGGATGTGATCGTATAATACTTAAATTAGTATCAATATAAAAGACCAAATCTAAGAGCCTATTATTAGAATTATGAATATGGTTGAGTTGAAAAAGACCAAGATCATATATGGAATCAAATAGATCATTATATAACGGAGGGATGACTACTGGATAATAAGCACCAATTTCAACATTGGGGGACCATGTGACACTAGCTAGGTTAAAGTCATCAAGTACAAGTAGCTTATCAGTCGGTTTTAAACGATTCAATACGTTTCTTATACATATGAAGTGTTCAAGGTAGGTAGAAATATCACTATCAGGCGGGATGTAAGAGCACGTGATAAACAAGATGGAGGTATACTAAGTTTGTCATAGTATTTGTAACATCCAGAATGTGGCATTAGGGGCCCACAAAGTATATTTATTATTGTTCAACATAAAAAACTGAGACGATATGTATGTCCATGAATATATCGTCTGTCTGTCTGTATATACGGCTGTCTGTTTGGCGGAACTATAAAGAAATTCTGTACTTTAAACCAAACAACAAACAAGTTGAAATTTACTATACAAATTTATAATTGCAAAATCTATCAAGTTGCCAATAATGTGTGTAATTTCATAGCGGAAACGTTTACAATTTAAAAAACAAGGAGTGGTTGTTGTTTTGTATTTAGAGCCTTTATGTTTGTAATTATAATTTTTATTATCGCTAATGAAATGATATGGAAATGAGTATGTCATTATTCTAATTGGCTTTAACTAGGCGAAGCCCAGAACTATCCTAAACTCTGTTTCCTCAAGTTGACGCACAACCTCCACGTGTTACCACTGGTTAACTGCCTTCACATCCGTCTTGGCAGCTTGCTAATGTGCGCAGCGAACAAACCGTTGCGTTGGATTGGTAACCCACCAGTGGTGAAATTACTTACCATAAAAAGTTAAAAGAAGGGATAAACGCCGCCATCTTTTACATTGACGACCCCCTTAAACCTTTAATGTATCACGACTTGAGGAATGTAAGAACACTTTATTGGTTCTTGTGCCTTTATCCAGATCGTCGATGTCCTTGGCAAATATAATGCTAACACCATCGCTATCCAGGAAGTGCGATGGCTTGAACAGGTTGCCCTAAAAGACAGACAGACAGAGGATAAAGATGATGGAACCAAGGAGAGCTTTTATCAGTACCAAGAACAGCATTTAAGAGCTGTCTTTCCCATTACATTTATATAGTTCTAGGTGATTTTAATGCAAAGATTGGGAAGAAGAGCATCTTTGACTTCAATATCGGTAAATCCAGTCTCTACTACACTACCTCCGATAATCGAATAAGGCTGATTGGCTTTGTTGGGTCGAGGAACATGAAAGTCAGTAGTACAAGATTCCAGCATCCCGACATTCACAAAGCGACATTTCTGTCACCTGATGGAACAGTCAAAAATCAGATTGATCACGTCGTGATAGATGGACGCCATTATTCTAGTGTAATGGATGTGCGGGTAATTCGGGGCGCCAAAATTGATTCGGATGCACAGGTCTCGCCCGTTTAAGTACTGCCAACCCCACCCGTCAAATTGAGGTACGGAAACTTGCAGTCGAAAAGCTGTAATCACAACAGACAAGTGTGGCTTACTTCACTCGATTCTCTCAGCCACTTGCTGAACACTGCTGCTTTGGAAGTGCTCGCATACCAGAGACCGCTTCGGCGGAATCCTTTTTATGACGATCAGTGCCGCCGCGTTGCCGCAGAGAAAAATGCTGCATATCAAAATACTCTGCAGTTAGTTGCCACGCGCGGTGTGTGGGAACGGTATAAAGAGAAATGAAGAGACGAAAAACGTCTTTTCAGACGCAAAAAAAAGAAAACATTAGACTCGAGCTGGAGGTGATAGAGATGCACAGAGGAACGAATGAAAGCCGGAAACTTTGTGAAGAGGTTAAGCGTCTAACCGAGGGTTTCACAACAATATCTACTTCCTGTATTAAAGATACAAAGGGGAATCTGGTCACAAATGTACAAGAAGCTCTAAGATTAATGGGGAGAACACTTCTCTAATCTGCTTGTTGAAAACGAAAAAGCGGATGGAGACCTGGACTCCGAACTACCAATCACTGGTGATGATGTTGTGAAATTTATGTTTTAAAAATTGATACAAAATTTATGGATATTTTTAATTTGCCTTTATTTTTATACTAATTGTTATTTTTTATTACATTATAAAAAAATATTTTTTCAGACTCACAATTGATGTTCCTTTTTTTGCTTTTTCAATAAATTTTCACATATATAATAACTGTTGGCGCAATGAAAGTTTTATTAATATTGTTCAGTGCAACCCTATTTGTGCATTGCTAACTACACTTACGAAAACAATAATTCACGCATTTTTCTTTTCTTCAACACATTACATTTTTTACATTTGTTAAGTACAGTCCATTTTTGTGCAATTTTATGAATTGATATTTCATTTCATTCATTTCATTTATTTATTTTATTATTTAGTGTACATAAGTAGTCGTGGGTGCCTCCCGACTCTCCAGCTCGTAGCTTATATGAGTCGGGAGTATGCACTAGATAATATGTTGAGTACATGAACACAAGAACTTAACAACAATTAACAATTAAAAACAGAGTTTTGACAACTATTTACAACTAAAGGTCACTCGCATATCTTTGTGCAAGGTACATCATAATCTCTCTCTTAAAGCGATTAGAATTTTATATAGTCTGTAGACGGACAGGGAGAGAGTTCCACCAACGGATTGCGAAAACAAAAAAGTTACGTTCAGACATGAGGGAAATATGTCGGATGGGTTTAATGTTGTGGTTACGGTTAGACATTGAGAATTCGAGTGTGTTGAAGAGGTAACCTGGGTCCTGCTGGGTTACGATTTTATGCAGTAAGCAAAGTGATCTGCATTTAAGCAGATCCTCCAAGTTAACAGATAACAAAGATATCGTGTAACTCGAGACGCGGTCATACCTCCTCAACCCAAAAACATACCGTATAATGGAGTTGTTAGCCTTTTGTAGTCTCTGTCCAGAAACGGAACCGCAATTGGCAAACAGTTCGCACCCATGGAGGAGTTAAGGATATAAATATGCTTTGGCCAATAGTTTCCTAATGTTTAAAGGCGTAAACCACTGCAAGTGCCAGAGTGATCTTAGCATTCCGTATACCTGTCCAACGTTTCTGTTAATGTGGTTCTCCCAGGTGAGCGTTCTACTAAATGTCACTCCGAGGTTTTTTGCAGTATCAACTATCTCAATGTCCGTCCCCAATAAGCGGATTTTAACATTCCTCAGGTCTGCCCTCTTGTAAAAAGCTAGGCACTTAGTTTTTACTGGGTTCAAAGCCAGACCATTGAAAGAGGCCCAATTCGCAATGTTAGTCAGATCATTATTGATTTTGGTGGCTGTATCGATGATGTGATCTGGGGGTCCACTAGTCCAGATCTGTACATCATCCGCGTACATATGTACTTGGCACCACCTAAGACAGTTAGGCAGATCGTTAACATACAATGAAAAGAGCAGTGGACCCAGAACGGATCCCTGAGGAACCCGCGCCTAATCGGGAGTAGGTAGGAGAAAGAGTTGTTAGCAAATACTCGTTCATACCTGTTGATGAGAAACGTTTCCACCAGCTGAGCGGATGTGAAATCAAAGTTAAACAACTTCTTTAGCTTGACAGTAAGTAAAACATGGTCAACTGAATCAAAGGCTTTGGTATGATCGAGTAACACAAGGAATGACATATTGTTATCGTCCAATTTGTCTCTAATACTTTCAGTCACATCAATTAGTGTGGTTGTGCACGATCTGTTCTTTCGAAATCCAGATTGGGAATCAACCATTAGTGAGTTGATACGGACATAATTACATATTTGGTTTTTTATGATTCTTTCAAAAACTTTAGAAAGAAGCGGAAGAATCGCTATTGATCTGAGATCACCATTGTTTTTAGGGATTGGTAAAATTTTTGCTAGCTTCCAACAATTGGGAGAATTAATTTCATAAATCTAGGATCGATGTCGTCCAGACCAATAGCATTCGACTTAGTATCTAGTATGCACTCTAGCACCTCAGCATTGCTCACGCTGTTAAATCTAAGTGAATTGAAACCAAAGACTGTTTCCGTCTCCAAATACTGAGAGACATTGGGTGTACTATTGGTATGCTAACAAATTTTTTATTAATTTCGTTAGTGTCGAGGTTAACTGGAGTTGGGATGGTGTTCCTATTGATACCGATCTCCCTAATCATGGACCGCGCGGTACTAGCAGCAGAGGCAAACCTTGATCCATAATATGCCATTTTCACTGTCCGATAAACACATAACCTCACTCCAGTTAATTTGGTTTGCTGCACATTCCAGTTCGTTAATACCCACAACCTTAAAATCTCTATAGGTAGGGTTAATGTGAGCATTTTGGAGTTGAAAATTATACGTCATGAAAATCAGGTCATGATTAGAAAAATTTGAAGCGTTTAGCTGATCATAAAGGAGGACCTTATTTATGTTGTTGACTAGGAATAGATCAAGGACGGTAGATATATGAGCAGTGTAATGAGTCGGGTTTGACGTATTAACGGAGAGTAGACCAAGCATATGCATCTCAGCTCTAAAGCTGTTATCTAACAAAAGATTTCTATTGAAATCTCCGCAAATGATCACATCGGGATAACCGATACTAATATTTTCGATTGTCATCACAAGCTCAGTAAAATCGGTACTAGGGTGAAATCGGTATACGCAATCCACCAAGAGTTTGTTATGTCCCCTACTTATGTTGATAAAAATGTATTCAATAGGACTGTCTGGACTCAACTTGCATACCCATGAGCAGTGTACGAGGTTTTTTATATATACGGCTACACCACCAGCATGACTATGCCAATCGGCACTGCATTGTGCTCATAAACGTCTGCATCTGTTGTACCAACATAGCAATAGTACTCTCCAGGTTCGAAGCGGCCGGTTGGTGGCATGTAAATCTATTTGGCTGCGAATCAGTTCGATTTTTTTGGCTTGAACGTAAGATGTCAGCGTATGAACAAGCGTTTATATTGACATTGGTGTTTTTTGGTGTATTTTTGGTGCCAAGTGTTGAGCGGCAGGAGCGGCTATCATCTGATCATGTTGTTGTTTAGAAGCAGGTGTTAATTTAATTGACTTATGTTTTAGGTTTTGGAAAATGGGACATCCACGATAATTTGCTGAGTGATCACCACCACAATTTCCGCATTTTCTTGAGGTGGAGGGAACATTGCATTCAGCTGATTTATGTAGTTTTCCGCATATAACACATACCGGTGGTAGTCGACAGTAAGATCGCGTATGGCCATACTCCTGGCAGTTGTAGCATTGCGGCGGATTAGTCCGCTTATGAGGTGCTTCTACAGTGACCTTGCGGTGAAGCAAGTATCTTAGGTTGTAAATCTGGTGTTGTTGTTGTTGTACACCTTTTTTATTGTCATGTTCAAGCACTACTCGGAACAGTGGTTGTGGAGTCTTCTCGCGATTATGTAAATTGAAGACTGACTTGACTCTATGTCCGTCACCTTCCAACGCCTCCTTAATATCATCTGTTGATACCGACCTTTCGATTCCTCTTATTACAACTACCAGTCCTTTTTCACTCTTCAGTTGATGAGTATAATAACTTTCTTTAGAATTTTCGAAGTATTTAATGCCAATTTTGTAATTGGCATAATGAAATTGATTATTTCCAACTAATTGAGCAAGAGCATTGATGAGATTATTATTTAAAGCTTCCCGCAAATATATGGGAGGGGGCCGAAGATGAACTTCGTTCGTTTTTGAGATTTTAGCAACGTTTTCAGTCGGTGAAGAGATTTTTCTATCTATGTTGATATATCTATCAATGCCAGTTTGAATGGGGGCGGCATTTTTATTTTTGCCTACTTTTATGGTGTAGGTACTGCCGCTACTGCTGCTACCACTACCGCCGCTGCTACCTTTTGCAGGTCTCTCATGAGCTGGCACCTTAAGTGATGTTGTGGCATCGTAGTGTTTGCTTGATGAAGAGGCGCTCAATTCGGGATTGCTAGCCGTTCTTTCAATATTGCTGCTACTCCCTTTATCAACAAGGCCTACTAATGTATTTTTCCTCTCAGTTTGTTTTATAGGAGACCTAGGAACCTTAGCTGACTTTTTGAAGGGGTCAGCATCACTTTCCATGGCGATCAGATTTAAAAAAGAATTTTTAGGACACCGGGATTTGAACCTGCAACTGCTGGGTTAGTAAACAGAGGCACCATACGCTGATCCACCGAAGTGGCACAGTTTGTTGTATATAATTGTTATAGATGTAACAATTATTATGTATAGTATGTGTGGAGAGAACAGCGTTGTAATATGTATTGTTATTTATAATTTATATAATAGTTTATATAATAGCGACTGAGAGGTATAATGCACTCTCAAGTAAATAACCAAATAACTGTAAAGTTTCACAAATTATTAGTTTATAAGTTTATGTTAAATTCACACTTATCTAAATGAACTATCAATTTTTCTCTTTATTATTTTACACTTTTGTAAAAAAAAAAAAAAAGAATTGATTTGTTAAAGATTTAATTCAATTTATAAAGGAAATATAGTATTTCACAATATTAATTGCACTCCTTGCACACCCGATAGATATTGATTTAATAATCATTATTCGCTGAGCTGTCGAGTCGTTAAGTTGTGTAAAGTTGTAAACTTTTAAAAGTGATTCGTAATAATTATCTAACTTGATTTTTGTGTTCTGAAAAATAATCGAGTGTTATCGAAGCTAAGTATTCTTTATTTATTTTCAAAAAATATTTAACAATTTTAAGTGCTATACTATATTTACATTTATTTGCTGGTTTAATTAGTTACTCATCATGGTTTGTGCTTTTGTCAATTGTAAAGTTACCGATGATTATGATGTTCGGTCTATTATTTGCTGGATATGCAATGAAGTATTTCATGCTTCTTGTGTAGGTATTCCCGCACGCGCCGCTGACTTTGTTAACGACATTCGGAACCTCCGATGGTGCTGTAATGGCTGTGTTGGCTATAATTTAGAGTTTTATAATACCGTCTTATCATTAAGAAGTGAATTTAGCTTATTTATATAATCTTGCAGAGCGCCTAATTGGTTTTGAATCAGTCATGTATAATAATAGTTCAATTCCATCCGATAAATCGCCGTCACCGAAAAAATCCTCGCCTGCTAATAAGACACCGTCTCCGAAAAAATCACCCAGAGCTCTTCGCAAGAGAAATGCTAAAATACTTAACACTAAAAAGCAATCGTCCACAAAGCCATCCACGCCAATCACGGGTAGCGACAACACTGCGCAAAAGACTGGTAAATAATCTAGTGACAATGTTCCTGTCAACTTAATTGATGAATCTATCATAAACGCTGTAAAGCCTTCCACATCGTCAATTACTATCGTTCCTTCTGTTACAATCAAACCGAAGGATCTTGTCATTGTTCCCCCTAAAAAATCAATATTCGTTTCACGGTTTGCTCCGGACACGACGGTCGAGGACACTAATCAAATCGAAATTCAATGCTGACATCGATATCAATTCCTATAAATTTAACTTTTCATATAATCGTTCGAAATCATCATTCAAGATAGTTGTACCTGATGATCATTTCGACACAATAGTCAACAGTAACTTTTGGCCTGCCAAAACATTTGTACGGGAATATACATATAAAGAAAAGCGTAAACTATCTGATGTTGTACGTTTGCCTTCTTCTAACCAACAAAATTCAAAAAACTAAGTTGGGTGTCTCTGTCTATATCATATCCAAACGTTCGGGGATTAAATTCCAAACTATCGACATTATTCTTAAATAGCTACTCATTTAATGATGACATTATAATCTTTACTGAAAATTGGCTATCATCGTCTGTATTGAATTCAGAAATTTTTTGTCCGAATTACAATGTATTCAGATGTGACCGTATGAATAGGCGTGGTGGTTTAGTTGACACAAGGTTAACCAATGATATCGAATTTATATGTGTTGCTGTTAAATTATTCAATATCAATGTATATATTTCTTGCTCCTATATTCCACTTAATGTATCCGTTCCTCATTATTCTAATCATGTATGCGCCATAAAAAGTATCACCTCTTTATTTCAATTTACCTTCAACCTCATGGATTAGAGCTGAAGATGATATATATATGCTTCCTCTAACTAATGTTACATGGACTAATGAATTATTTGAATTAAATTTGTTTCAACTAAATAATATTAAGAACGTTTTGAACAGAACACTTGATTTGGTTTTTTCTAACGTTACTTCTAATTATCCTGTTAAGCAGTGCCCCCAATTTTGTACCCAGAGGATAAATTTCATCCAACAGTATCATTGTCATTGGATTTACATACCTGCTCTAATAAAAAAAACTCAAGGAAATGTTATCGCTATAATTTTAAATTAACAAATTATACCAAACTAAATAAGTTACTTTCTGACGTAAATTGGTCATTTATACCTGATGGATCATCAGCAGTTTCGAGTACAGATCTTGAATCGATGGTTATTATGTTTTATGATAAATTGTTCGATCTTTTTTCTCAAACCGTGATTTATACCGCTATCTCAAATATGTGTGGACCACCCTGGTCAAACAAAATATTTAAATATTTAAAAAATAATAAAAACAGACTCTACAAACGCTATGTAAAGTCCAATTCGTCTGCTGACTATACGAATTTTTTGAAGGCCCGCACAAAGTATAACTCTTTTAACACACTTAGTTAAACGAACTATATGCAACAAGTGAAAAATGATATAATAATTAATCCTAAATCCTTTTATGATTTTGTAAATTTGAAAAAGAAATCTAGCTCTTACCCTCCGTCACTGAAGTATAATAATAATGAGTCCAGTAACGATAATACAATCTTAAATATGTTTGCCGACTTTTTTCAGTGTGTGTATGTGTCAAACAATGTGCAAAACATTAATTATTATAACTCAGTGTATTCTAATAATATCTATTTTAATCTCCTTAACCTTGACAATGTTCTTAAAAGTATGCTAGCATTGGACGATACACACAATCCTGGCCCTGATGGTGTGCCGAATTGTATATTAAAAAATTGTGCATCACGTGTATATCATCCATTAACTAAACTATTCAATGCCTCCATCAAACAATCCTACTTTCCCAACTTGTGGAAAAAATCCTTTATTATTCCATTATTCAAAGCCGGCTATAAATCCGATATCTCTAACTATTCCAAAACTTTTTGAAAAATTGCTGTCTGATACTCTATCATCTCAATTATCACTTATAGTTTCTGATTATTAGCATGGGTTCCTGAAAAAAAGATCTACCACAACCAACCTGTTGGAACTTGCTACATTCGTTAATGACGCATTCATTAACGGTGAACAAACCGATGTAATCTACACAGACTTTAGCAAGGCGTTGATACTGTGAACCACGTAATTCTGCCTAACAAACTAAAACATATCGGCTTTTACGAAGGCAATCTTAAATGGATTTACTCGTATCTTACTGGACGTACCCAACGTGTCTTATTCAATAATGTACTCTCCAAAGAAATTGAAGTTCACTCTGGTGTGCCGCAGGGTAGCCATCTTGGTCCCCTTCTATTTTTACTGTTTATAAACGATCTGCCTAGTGTTATTCTACATTGTCGTATACTAATGTATGCTGACGATGTTAAACTTATCTATAGTTACAAGTCTGTGCGGGGTCAAGTTTTTATGCAGGATGACATTAACCGGTTCGTCAAGTGGTGTTCCAACAACTTAATGTCCTTGAATGTCAAAAAGTGTAAGCATATGACCTTCTGTCGTAGGGAGGTGATAAATACAAACTACATAATTAATAATGTCCCAATTGAAAGGGTGTCATCCATTAATGATCTCGGCGTGCTACTGGACAGTAAACTAACTTTTAATACGCATATTAATACAACATGTAATAAGCCCAACAGAACTTTAGGCTTTATTAAGAGATGGTCGAAGGAGTTTCAGGACCCCTATACAACCAAACTTCTTTTTACCTCTTTAGTAAGGCCTTTTTTAGAATACTGCTCTGTAATTTGGTATCCGCAATATCAAGTGTATACCAACCAGATTGAATCTATACAAAAACCGTTTTTACTTTTTTGTCTTCGTGGTCTGCCACGGAGTCCTAACCTGAGGCTGCCCTCATACACAAGTCGTCTTGGTTTGATAAAACTTCCTACCCTCAAAAGCAGAAGGACAATGTTGAACGTGTGTTTTATGCACAATTTGCTTAATAACTGTATTGATTCGGCGTTTTTATTGTATAGCATTAATATCAATGTACCTCGACGCGCTTCTAGATATTTTCGGTTTCTTTGCATAAATTATTACAAAAATAACTATAGCAATAATAACCCTTTACGACGGTTATGCAAGACCTATAATGACAACTATCATTTAATCGATCTGTGTGAAAATGCTGATATAATTAAAATTAAATTAATAAAATATTTAAACTCTGTCTAACTTGTACTTTCATCAGCTGAACCATGATAGTGTAGCTGATTAATCATTTCGGTTGCGGTGTCGGTGTCGCGATCTGCAATCTATCGTAGGTCTATCCAATCCCGTTTATAGGATTGGATAGTCGTTCGTTCGATCCGGAATGGCGATGATGATACTGACACAAAAAATATTAATTACACAATTTACTTAACCGATCTGAGCCATAATAATAATAATAATAATAAAGCATTTTGAAGTAATTTTTAATTTATCATTTAAATTTCAAAATGAAACCACGGTAAAAGGTACAGATGCTCGACAATCTGCTCATTAAAAAAAAAGTTAGTTGTTTACCTGATGAAAATGCAATTTTCACATATACCCTCATAGACAAGTGCCAATAACTCTGATCCAAAAAAAATTGGGAATATACCTTAAACTAGGAAACCTTCAGCATTGTACCTTGTCCAATAATAATTAGTCCAGATGCTCGACAATCTGCTCGTTAAAAAAAAAGTTAGTGATTTACCTGATGAAAATGCAATTTTCACATATATCGTCATAGACAAGTGCCAATAACTCTGATCCAAAAAAAATTGGGGATATACCTTATACTAGGAAACCTTCAGCATTGTACCTAATCCAATAATAATTAGTCCAGATGCTCGACAATCTGCTCGTTAAAAAAAAAGTTAGTGATTTACCTGATGAAAATGCAATTTTCACATATATCGTCATAGACAAGTGCCAATAACTCTGATCCAAAAAAAATTGGGGATATACCTTATACTAGGAAACCTTCAGCATTGTACCTAGTCCAATAATAATTAGTCCAGATGCTCGACAATCTGCTCGTTAAAAAAAAAGTTAGTGATTTACCTGATGAAAATGCAATTTTCACATATATCGTCATAGACAAGTGCCAATAACTCTGATCCAAAAAAAATTGGGGATATACCTTATACTAGGAAACCTTCAGCATTGTACCTAGTCCAATAATAATTAGTCCAGATGCTCGACAATCTGCTCGTTAAAAAAAAAGTTAGTGATTTACCTGATGAAAATGCAATTTTCACATATATCGTCATAGACAAGTGCCAATAACTCTGATCCAAAAAAAATTGGGGATATACCTTATACTAGGAAACCTTCAGCATTGTACCTAATCCAATAATAATTAGTCCAGATGCTCGACAATCTGCTCGTTAAAAAAAAAGTTAGTGATTTACCTGATAAAAATGCAATTTTCACATATACCCTCATAGACAAGTGCCAATAACTCTGATCCAAAAAAAATTGGGGATATACCTTATACTAGGAAACCTTCAGCATTGTACCTAGTCCAATAATAATTAGTCCAGACGCTCGACAATCTGCTCGTTAAAAAAAAGTTAGTTGTTTACCTGATAAAAATTGCAATTTTCACATATACCTTCATAGACAAGTGCCAATAACTCTGATCCAAAAAAAATTGGGGATATACCTTATATTAGGAAACCTTCAGCATTGTACCTAGTCTAATAATAATTAGTCCAGATGCTCGACAATTTGCTCGTTAAAAAAAAAGTTAGTGATTTACCTGATGAAAATGCAATTTTCACATATACCCTCATAGACAAGTGCCAATAACTCTGATCCAAAAAAAATTGGGGATATACCTTATACTAGGAAACCTTCAGCATTGTACCTAGTCCAATAATAATTAGTCCAGATGCTCGACAATCTGCTCGTTAAAAAAAAAAGTTAGTGATTCATATAAATTTATTTATATTATTAGTAAAAATAAGGGTACAAACCATCCTCTATTTGGTTATGTTAATATATACTAATTTTTAATTACTTTATAAAAAAAGGTTCTACATGTTTCATACTTTACAGTAAAATAAAAATTTTTTCACAACATTATTATTTAATATATAAAATTTTAAAACAAAAATGGTCAAAAATTTTCAGTTCTTTATTTATGTGATTTTTGGTTTGTTTACTTTTCTCTAGAGAGAGTAATTCTAACTTTAAAAAGGTAGTAAAAACGTAAAGCGTGAAGTTAAAAAGTTAGAAGCGTGGCCTGGTTGCACCATCTATAGTATAGAGGGAGGCTCGGATTCTCTTTTTTTTCTCTCTCTCCTTCTTTTCTCTCTCAGAGAATAATAACTTTCTAAAACTTTTTAACTTCACGCATCTAGAAGGGCTATCATATATTTATGTTTAACATTGGCAGCATCATCCAATCAAAAACAAAAGGAGGCTATATAGTAAAGCTACATTCACAAAACATCCGCAATGGAATTAGAGATTTTAAAAAGACAAAGACAAACACTACAAGGTGCTTTATCAAGAATATATACTCATTGTAACAATAAAAATGCAACTGAAGAAGACATTCAAGTACGAGCTACACGAGTAACTGAAATATTTAATTCATATGAAACAATTCAACAAGAAATTGATGCACTGATTTTGTAAGATCAACTACAGGTTGAAGAAGAGTATCGTGCTAATATGGAAGAAAAATATTATGCCATAAAGAGTACACAAATGCGTTTGTCCGATGATCATGAAAATCAAACGATTGTTCATAACCAAGTACCATGCAATTCAGATTTTACATCAGCTATGCAAACTTTAATAGAGAATCAAAATATAATGAGTTCTCTGGTTGAGAGAGTTTCACTAAGCAATACAGAAAATCGATCATCAAGTACGAATGAATGTCAAGAATTATTACTTCTAAAAATTGAAATACCTACATTTGGTGGAACATATACTGATTGGATAAGATTTCGAGATTTATTTCAAGCATTAATTGATTCAAGGCAAAATATATCAAAGGTAGAAAAGTTGGAGTATTTACATACAAAATTGAAAGGAGAAGCTTTATTATTAATAAAACATGTGCCTCCTACTAATAACAACTATGACATTGCATGGCAACTTTTGAAGCCAAGGCACGAAAATTCAGAACGTATTAAAAAATCATATCTACATTTACTAATCGATCAGCCAAATGTAAAATCATCTTCATTAAAAGATATGAAACATTTTTATAACAACATAAACGAAAGTTATAATGCACTTAAAATGTTGAACGAACCAATAGAACATTGGGACACAATTTTGATATTCATATTAGAAAAGAAAATTGACTCAGAAACTGCTATTTATGGCACAGAGGAAAAAAATCATATGAGTCCACAATATTTCAGAAATTTTTAGAGTTTTTGGAGAATTGTATCTTGGAATTAGAGAATTCTAATACTTTGATCGACAATACTGGAAAAGGTTGTTATCGTACGTATGCAGCAATAATTCAATCTTGTTTAGTTTGCGGTAAGAAGCACCACATTTACGAATGCAATGAATTTAAGAACATGAATGTTGAATCTAGGAGGAAGTTAATACAACAAAATAACACAAGGCTATTGATTGTAAAAGGTCATCGCGCAAAAAATGTGGTAAAAAGCACAGCACCTTATTATATTTGCCATCCAATGCACAAAAGGAATTTAACTCAGTACCACGTAATTTTATAAAAGCCCCACAAATTGATAAGTCAACAAATGAAAGAATCGAACAGTCTACATCTATTCAACCTGCAATAAGTACTATTCAATCAACAATAAGTACGTAAGTATCAACAGCATATAAATTATTACCTACAGCTATTATCATGGTTTACGATGTATATAAAAATTTACAACCCTGTCGGGCATTACTGGATACTGGATCCCAAAACATTTTAGTATCCGAAAGTTGTATACAATGTTTACGATTGAAACGCCTGCATGATAAAACAGTGTTATTTGGAGTAGGAGCCGAAAGTGGTAGTCAAACAAAGGGTAAAGTTTGTACCGACATAAATGTAAATGGAACAATTATTTCAACTGAAGCCTTTTGTCCACCTAATCTAACAAAACGGTTGCCTATATGAAGATAAATTTTCTAGACGTGCCGGGGTATATTGTCGGCACCAGGGTTCACTGTAATTTACCACAATTTATTTCTTTTTTATTTATTAATTAGTCACTTGGTTTTGTAATTGTTACTATTATTCTCTAAAGTTTTTATTTAGAAATAATTTTAATAGTGATTAATTCACCGATTAACTATATTAATTAACAAATGAAAAAAAAAATCAATGAAAAAATGAAAGAAATGCACGATCCAAGCACTAAGACCAGGCAAATAAGAATCCTCCTGAACTGTGCTCGCGCTCCCTTTTTAAGCACCCAAATCGCTCAGACGTTTTCTCGAACGTTCGTTTCTCGCACATCTCGAATGTTCTTTTTCTCGTACATTCATTTCACCACAGACACAGCCATTTGTTGATGTTGGCGGCCCTGAGTCGGCAGGGTTGACAAAACATTGATGTGGTGAAAACGAGCGGTTGTAAGAGAAAAATAGGTGGCGCTATTTTTCTTCTTTACACCTACTAATGAAGTATTTGATGAAAAGTTAAATTATTTTTCAAATTTGAAGTTAGCAGATAATTATTATAAAAATCGCGGTCGTATAGATATTATAGTCGGTACCGACGTGTTTACAGAGGGTTGCGTACCTGAAAAAATAACGCATCCAAGTGGTTTACCATCTAATATAAATGCATTGGGTAACCATAGGCAAAATTGCAACATCAGCTACAAATCAAATTATTGCGAACCACGTATCAACTGATTTGCATTATCAATTGCAACGCTTTTGGGAGGTTGAAGGCACACCGCGGTACAATCTTTATTACCAGAAGAAGAATAAGCTGAACAGCATTATCAGAAATATGTTCAACGTGTTCAACGTGACAGTACTGGACTTTACATAGTAAGATTTCCTTTAAAAAACAATGAATTAAATATTGGCGAATCAAAGTCTAGTGCACTAAAACGATTACATACAATGGAACGCAAGTTTCAAATTAATGATCATGTCAAACAAAAATATACGAAGTTTATGAACAATTATTTGGAGTTGGGTCATATGGATTTAGTTTCCGAATCAAAATTGAAGAATGTATGCTATTTGCCATACCATGCGGTGCTGAAGCCAACTAGTTCTACAACTAAATTACGAATTGTTTTTGACGCATCTTGTAAGACAACTAATGGACGCTCTTTAAATGATAATTTATTAGTACGCCCTACAGTTCAAAATGATTTATTCGATATTATTATTAAATTCAGAAAGTATGAAATTGGCATTACTCCTAATATAGAGAAGATGTACCGTCAGATCTTAGTACATAATGATGATCGTGCATTGTAACGTATCCTTTGGAGATCGTCAACATTATAAGAAATAAAAGAATTCGAACTGAAAACAGTCACATACAGTACAGCATCCGCACCATTCTTAGCTACACGGACGCTGAAGCAAATAGCAATGAATATCAAGGACTCAAACCCAACGCTATCAACAGCAATTTCTGATAATTTTTACGTTGATGACTTCATGTTTTGTACATCTAATGTATATCAAGCAATACAAATTCAACAAAACCTATGTGCAATTTTACAAGATGCTGGGCTTCGCTTACGTAAGTGGTTTTCAAACTCAAATTAGTTTTTAGAAAATATTAAGATAGAAGACCGAGAATCTACACTAGTAACAAATATTGACGAACAGCATATGGTTAATACTCTTGGATTTCAATGGGATACGGTTAATGATTCATTTAAATATGTTTTACAATTAGCAGACTACGAGCAAAGGGTTACTAAATGTATGGTATTATTAGACATATCACGAATATATAATCCGTTGGGTTGGATTTCTCCTGTAGTGGTTCAATTAAAAATATTCATGCAAGGATTATGGTTAAAGGGTTTTAATTTAATTACGAACGCCTTTATATAAGCAATGGATCGAATGTCGTGAAAATATGAAAACTATATGCGAGCTTCAAATATCAAGATGGTTGAATTTTGCATATGAAAATAACGTTGAATTACATTGTTTTGCAGATGCATCTGAGCTAGCATATTGTGCTGCTATATATATGAAGGTTAAAGATATTTCTGGCAGAATACATACAAATTTAATTGCAGCTAAAACAAGGGTGGCTCCTGTTAACAAATAACTCTGCCAAGATTAGAATTGTGTGCAGCGCATCTAAACAAACACATGTAATATATACGGTTGGATAGATTCAACAGTAGTGCTAGCATGGTTATCCGACCACTCGCGTCGATGGAAGTTGTTTATAGCAAACAGAACAGCACAAATTATAAGCATTATTCATATAACATCGCGTTTCAATCCAGCTGACTTAGCAACAAGAGGTATATGGGCAAAAGATCTAGTGGATAATAAGCTATGATGGTATGGACCAGAACAAATTCAAACATCAAAACTAGATTTGATTCCAACAACAACATATGATACAGATTTAGAAGAACGCAAACAAATTTTGATTTGTACTACAACTTCATTTTCTAATGATATTATTGATTATTATTCAAGTTTTATTAAGTTAATACGCATCACTGCATTATTATTGCGTTTTAAATTTAATTGCCAACATAAGGAAGATAAAAGAACAGGATTTATAAGTAAGTACTACAATTAACAACAGCACATAATGTCTTGACCAAAATGGTTCAATTGTCTATGTTTGCAGTTGAATACCAGACACTTAAAGAAGGAAAACAGTTATCAAAAAATAATAAATTGTCGCCATTACATTTATCGATGAACATGGAGTACTCAGAGTTGGAGGGCGTATTCAAAATTCAACTGTGAGTTATGGTCAAAAACACCCGATAATACTTAGTAAACAACATAACTATACAATCATATTAGATATATGCACGCCGGAAATAGGCAATTACAATACCTTCTGGGATTGAAATATTGGATTCAGTCAGTAGTACATGTGATAAAACAATGCATATATAAATGTACAATATGTATGCGTTATCGAGGTAAGCCATTTCAACAACAAATGGGAAACATACAAATCAAGTCATGGAAGGGTAGAGGAAGTAAATTATACAAATGTTGGATAGCTGTTTTCGTGTGCTTAGTCACAAAGGCTGTATAGCTTATCGAATTAGTGACAGAACTTTCAACATGCAGCCTCAGGAGGCTGCAAAGGCATGGTAAACCATTACACATATTTACAGATAACGGCACGAATTTTGTAGGTTGTAATCAACATCTAAGAGAGCTGCAACAATTTATTACTAATTCAGACACATTTCATGCGATTGATAAGGTACTTTCAAACCACCCAATTCAATGGCACTTTTCCCCATCATCCGCACCGCATTTCGGCGGTATGTGGGAAGCCGGTGTGAAGTCTATTAAATTTCACTTAAGACGTACGTTAAAAGACAGTACAGTAACTTACGAAGAAATGTCAACTGTGCTATGCCAAATTGAAGCATGTTTGAATTCCCTTTATGCATTAAATTTCAGGGTGATGCTAATCCTTTAACACCAGCTCACTTTCTTATAATGCGTAATATGGAAACTATTCCCGGCAAAAATGTTTTGAACATCAAGCAAAATCACCTTACAAGGTAGCAATATATCCAACGATTGGTGCAACAATACTGGAGAAAATGGTCAACAAAATATTTGACACAATTGCAAGAACGATCAAAATGGAAACAAAAATTTTCAAATGTACAAGTTCATGATGTGGTCGTCATTAAGGATGATAATGTACCACCAATGAAATGGTCGAGTAATTCATTTACATCCTGGTGCAGATGGTTTAGTAAGGGTGGTTACCGTTACAACAGCAATGAATTCATATTTAATAAAGTATTTTGAAGTAATTTTTAATTTATCATTTAAATTAACAAGTTTATAATCATTTCAAAATGATACCACGGTAAAAGATACAAATATTCTTATTGATATAATACATATGTACAATAAGAAGATATAATGGAGAATAAAAGAATACAAAGCCACGATTATACATAAAGGGTGCAAAAGATATTTGGATTGTTTAATACAGCGTAATTAACAATTCGCCCCCTCAAGCCAAATACTGTTTCAACAAAAAACTTGTACATTTAGAGTGGCTATAGCACGTAACGAGAAGATTACGATTTACCAGGTCTGAGAGTCGGCACTGTATACCAATGATGCTGTCCAGATTCCGTACCACAAGATTTTCTTTTTTTTCCTAATGTTACTAATAGTTACCTTTTTTTTAAGTTTCAAATCACATTTCAATTGCGTTATTAAAAAAAAAAAAAAAATTCAAATAGCGAATATTTATTATCTAAAGGGGGAGGACTATGAAGAGGAAAATCGTCCCTCGTTTTCTCCGTCAACTAAGTTAAAATAAGTAATAATTGTTAATTTGTATATAAGGTATAAGATAGAAAACTTAGTGTAAAATAATATTATAGATATGGCTAGCAATCGCTGCCACGCCATCGTGTACCGACCGAAGACTATCGGGACACGATTCCAATATTTCCAACGAGAAATATCGAGTTTAGAAGTGTTGGCAGACTTCTCGATCTCTTTTCTGGCTAGCTGTCGAAGTGACTAGACGAAAAGCAAATCATCCAGTTGACTCACGACGTGTAAGTATGGAAACATTTGAAGAAATATTAGTGCACAGGACGAAAGCCTGTACACTTGGAGTGTGTGATCTAGAGTACAAGACCTGATTCGTCTGTACAATTATAGTATGTGATCTAGGGTACAGGACGTAACACGTCTGTAAACTTGCAGTGTGTGATCTAGATTACAAGACGTAACACGTCTGTACAATTATATTGTGTGATCTAGGGTACAGGACGTAACACGTCTGTACAATTATAGTGAGTTATCTAGGGTACAAGACTTAACGTCTGTACAATTGTAGTGTGTGATCGAGGGTACAGGATGCAACGTCTGTACAATTGGAGTAAGGATATTTAGGGTGTACAGGACGCAAGTCTTTTCACTTACAGTTACATTCAGGGTACAGGACGTAGCGTCTGTACAGTTGCGTGATAAATTCAATGCACAGGAGCAGCAGTGAGTGTGGTCGGGGCAAGGGAGTAAATTAAAACAATATTATTGAAATAGAAATAAAGCTAAAGGTGACATTTGTTACATTAACTATTAAACGTTATTTATTTAAAATAAATGGACGAGATACCCTATGCCGACGGCTTAACCTCATCGTAGTGTAATTTCTCGTTACAGTATGTTTGAGTGGTTTATTTGACTTTTTTATTGTGCAAATGGAAGTGATCACTAAACTTTGGTTCACACAATGCGTACAAATTTTAATTACAATTTAATTGTAATGCTATTATTCATAAGTTTGTGCAAAACTGTTTTTAATTATTACGTACTTTTAGAATGCTTTTGTTTGGTCTTAGTTTGTAAATACTAAAATATGATATATTTTAAGTTCACGTAGAGCAATTTTTACATACAGTGATGCTCTATTTACATAGGGCTAATAATGATGGATACTCTTCATATGTTTGGCGTACGCCTAATATAACCTTTTAATTTGTGCCTCGTTTTATACCCTCCACATAAGGTGGATGTATACCAAGTTTGTAGTTCTATTTGTAACACGCATCATAGATTACAAAGTATATATATTTTTGATCAGCATCAAAATATGAGTCTAATTTGGCATGTTCATGCGAGTGTCTATGTATCTGACTGTTGTTGATACTCTCACAGTGGTAAATCTTAAGATATTTAGGTGAAATTTTGTTTATATACTTCTAGTTCTTATATTCTTCTAGTTCTAAAATGGGAAAAATCGGACTTGAAATTTTATATATGTAATTATATCCCATCAATTGATGTACCAAAAATGGGTGTGGTCAGATAACACACATGCCCTCAGTTTACAAAAAAATCACTCAGACAAAAATCGACTTGCAACCTGATACACAATGCATACACTATTAGCCAATGTACCTGCCACACCCACTGTTTGTATGTAGGCGAGGAGGATGTTTAGGATTTTATCTAAGCTAAATTTTCTTACTCGTTATTATTATTTCAAGATTTATCGAATGGATATCCTGCGTAATGTGGGAGTAAGAGAAGTTTTGTCAGAGGCAGCTACAGAAATACCACTCACTGATACCATTAATAGAAAAGCTATAAACTTTTCTATGACAAGACGGTTTACTGATGGTCATGGGACAAACTTTTTTAATAATAAACTTCATCATAGTCTACCGAATGTAATTTTATCGGATGCATTAAACGGCGAATCATTCAACTTCAAGGAAAACATGAATAACATGGTAATACATGATGAACAGGCAAACAATAATGATATAAAATCTCCCTATGAGTCTCCTCAACAAGTATTGAAAATAAAATTATCTCGGACACTACCTTCAAATTTTATTGATATCGACGTCATTAATGGGGTGGTAGACATATCTCAAGATGAGCCTTGTGTTAGTGGTCATTTGGAAATTCGTTTAATACAAAAAGGTAGTATTTTTAAAAACGAGTAATAATAAAATTAATAAAATTTTTAGTTAATTTGTTTCATATTAACTTGTTAATTTAATTTGATTAAAATTTTCTAACATAAGTATGTATATGTATTCTTAACACTTAAGAGAAGCCGTATCCTAATGAAAATGTGTACTGCAATACCTTAACTAACTCGGCACTGAAAAGCAGATTGGACAAAGGAAACGCTCAGTTAGATTTTTTCGTCAACAATGGAAAATTAAAGAACGTTATTGTACAGGAAAGTACAAAAAATTTTAATTTCATTAGTAAATTTGACGACAATAATGATAATGTGATGTCCTCTGATTTGGAAGTGAAGAACAAAACCGAAGTTGTACTACCATTTAGAGGTAATAATGAAACAGGTAAAATTATAAATAATTTATGACAATTTGTACAATATAAATCATATTTTTCAATCATAGATGCTTTGAAAACACCACCATTGAAATGCGTTATTACTGCTACTTGCTCAAATAATTATAACGTTTCCACAGTGACAATAGCTAGCGCTTTTAATAAAATACCCGTAATGGATTTAAATATCCGAGCTGCTAAATGTTCATCTTCATCAGATAACGATTTAAAAACCCACCAAGAGCACAATGAAACAAATTCGACAAATCAAATGCCAATTTCCTCAAACTCTATAATTATTAACAACCAAATTACAAAAAAAAATAAGTACCAAAAGGAGGATATTACTGCCACTCATTATATGGATATTAATATGATAACTGAATCCACAAGTGGGGCTTACGAAAATCCTTTTCTAATGGAGTTTACACCAGGTTTGTTGGCAACGATAATTAATATCTAATTCCAAAAGAATAATATTGTCAAAAAGTTATGCAGGTTCTCGACCCTAATTATTCACTGTAGTTTAATAAAATTTGAAATAAAACAACTAAATTTGGTTAAAGGCAAATCTTAATTGCGCCCCACATCTACATACAAACGGTGTACGTGACAGGTATATGATTATGCTGTCTAATAGTGTATGTATTACACATCAACTTCCAAATCAAGTTTAACACTTGTTTTTTGTTAATCGTGGGCGTGTCTGTTATCCAGCCACAAAGGGTACAAACATTTCTGAAAAGAAATTACACAATTCATGCAAAATTGGGTACATGTCTGTTATCTGTAAAATTCGTGTCTATTTTAACATCCCGCATTAATAACTGCAAATTTTGGTTTATGTTTTTTCGTGGACGGAACAAATATGTATTTGGGAACCTCCATAGTTAAAAAAAAAATAAATTTAAAATTTACATATTTGGAAACGTTCGAAATTTCGGTTTGATAATATAATCATCATTATAATATGCGATATATTGTATCCAGCTCAACAATTAATTAAGCATAATTATACCCATCATCATAATGATATGATGATATATTGTTTTTGTTTAAATTGTTATAAGTACTGTAACGAGATTTTCACTATGCCGGGGTTGAGCCGTTGGTGTAGGGTATCTCGCCCATTTATTTATTAATAAAAAAAACGTTTTTGTTATATTAAAGGAAAACAAACCATCGTTTCATTGCAAATTTCTCTTTTTACTGCCACCTTGGCTATAGTCGCCGCCTCGATACAGGCTGAACGCCATGTATGATCCTCAAACCACTCACCACGGAAATAAAGGCACACGCTGTTCACGCGTCTAATATCTCATACCAGACCCTACAGACTTTATGTCCTGTATAATGTTAAATATCTCACAACGTAATTAATCCGTATATTCGTACCTAATGTCTAATATACTACTCCGTATAATACAGGCTTATACGATATATTCGTCTAACCATATATTTACCAAAGTAATACGATAATCCGTATAATAAAGGCTTACACAGTATATTCCTCTACCTAATATCACACTCTGTATAATACAGGCTTACACCATATATTCGCCTACCTAATATTACACTCCGTATAATACAGGCTTACACCATATATTCACCTGCTCTCAATTCAACCTACGCAAAGGTTAACAATCCAAGATTCACGGTCCGATCTCCACGACGGTTAGCAACAAAAGAGACTGACTGTTCACGATCCGATCTTGACGACGGTGAGAAGTAAAAGAGGTTAAGAAATCGACAATCATTTCTCAATAGGGCATTTCCCATTGGAAATATTGGAATCGTGTTCGACGATCATTTGGACGATACGAAATGACGTGGCAGCGAGTAGTAGCCAGACCTCCTAATCTTTTAGTACAAACTTAACTACACTAAATCTTTTATATAAGATGTTATTTATAGTAACATAATTGACGGGAAAAACGAGGGACGACTTTCCTCGTTACACATCCTCCCCCTTTGGATAACAAATGTACGCTTAGTGCTAACAATAATATTTCAATACAAAAACATGAATAGCCTTAACTAATGTGTGAAAGAAAGGAGGATTACTGTATATATATAAATATTTTTTTCTAATTCAAAATGTAATTCAAAGATAAAGTGTAAGCAAATGGTAAAACACAAAAGAGAAAAAAAATGACGTGTAGTGTACGAATAATGACATTGGCATATGGTGGTGACCTTCAGACTCTGATAACTGGGGAAAGTGAGCAGCGGTTGTGGTTTCTGGTGAGCCTGAGAATGATGATCACGACATTGATGGTGTGACGACCTGTGATGTTATGAGGGATGTCGCTGCTATTCGGCTGGTTTACCCTGTTTTTGCTCATGCTAGTTCTGGAAATGTTGGGCTCGATGTTTGCCTATGTCTTTCCTAGTAGACTTGAGTGGGGTGGTTCGGAACCGAGAGTTAATAGGCGGCCGCATATTGCCCTTTGATGGGGAGATGCTGTCCTGTGTTGGAAATTCCGGAAAGCAAGCCAGCCGTTATCATGCACCTCTGCGTCTGTTGCCAACAGCTCCTCCAATCGATTGCTGTAGATAAGAAGTATTACTCTTCAGTACCGAAAACGACCCCTGTGAACTGTAGTTGTTGGGCGAAGCGGTTAATTTCAGGTAGTAATATAAATGTCACCCTTATGGTGCGCTCCAACTTTATACGATCTCCGAAGACCATCTCGTCAGAGTCCTCTACCTCGTAGGCCACCCGTATCGCTTGGTCGATGTAGGTTGGGGTGTAGCAGAATTTGAATTCGTCATTATGGGCCTTCGGTGTTTCCAAAGCTCCCCAGGTATCCCAGCTCTCGTCATTGGTGTTATACAATAATTTGTTCGGAACACGAGGTTATATGTTCTCATAAAGTTACTTTCCCGTGCAGATTGTCACCAAAATTTTCGGCCTGATTTAAGAAGTGCCTTGCATAAACAATCACCCGTTCATTCATTGTGTGAGCACCGCAGTGCTTGCATCGATTTGAATATTCAATGTGTGCGTAAAATTCGGTCATGTTAGAACTGGACCTTCTGTTAATTTGCGCTTTAAGGTATCAAACGCTATTTGCTCTGCCTCTCATCATTTCCAATGTCGACCCTTTTTCAGAAGCGAGGTTAATGGTTGAGAGATTTGAGAAAAGTCCAGCACAAATAAGCGGTACGATGTAGTGCCCAGGAACTGACGTATCTGCTTAAGGTTTTGGGAAGGGCGCATGTCTATAATTACATTAATCTTGTCAGGGTCTGTCTTTATCCCTTCGTGACAAGATGACTTAAATATCGCATCTCTTGCTTGAAGAACTCGCATTTCCAGATCGATGGTACTAATGTATTTGGCTTCTTTCAGCCTGTCTAGTATGTGGGTTATACGTGGTAATGGGTAAACGTCGGGTTCTGATCGCATGTTCAAGTGGCCATAATCTACGCAGAATCTCCAAGTGCCATTTTTCTTCCGAACCAACATCACTGGGAAGCTGTACGGGCTATTTGTGGCTTCAATGCAACCTTTGAAATACTTCATCCAACCTTCAACCTTCGCAATACTTCATCTAGGTATTGAATATAAATTTCATCATTATTAGCTGTGACTTTTATGTCGTCCAAAAATAGCTTTACGCCTGATATATCAACTAAAAGCTGTTCCATAAATTTTTGCCACTTTGCCGGGGCACATGCGATGCTTTGTGGGTATTTAAAGTTAATATATGCCTATCATCAGGATGTGTTTCTAACTGAAGGTATGCTTTTGATAAATCAATTTTAGGGAACTTATACCCAGCTATTGCACAAAATAATTCATCAATGGTTGGTAAAAGGTACTCATTAACCACTAAGCCAGGGTTGACAGTTACCTTATAGTCACCGTATATTTTATCGACTTCGTACCACCATAATTGGCGTTGCCCTCTCCGATTGATCTACCTTTACTAAGATGCCTTCTTTAACTAGATTTTTTATTTCATTTTCCACAGCACTTATGAGAGGAAATGCAACCCGTCTAGTTTTTATAAATTTGACCGCTACCTCTGTTTTCAACTAAAGTCTGGCCTAATAGCCATCAATTTTTCCTGTTGTAGATGAAAATACTATTATATATATTTAATACGTCATTTAATTTTCTCTCATTTATGCGCTATTTGATTTAGAGAACTGATTTTCTAAAAGTTTTTACCAATTTAATTGAATCCTTCGTAACTATTCTCGTCCTAACAATGGTTTTCTCGTTGACCGGACGATTATAATGTGACCTGTTTAGATGTATTTATCGTAACCCATATATATCCCACGCATTCAAGTTGAGTCGCACAATAATTATATAATTCTGTATCACTTTTGTAAACTTTCTCTTTGGGAAAATATTTTTTAGCATCTTCAATGTTAATAATTGACACTGAAGCAACGGTATCAATTTCAAAATCTATACATACAATGTTGGCTTGTAGGTTACACATAAATTTGTCTCGACCATTTGAATATTTTTATACCCTCCACCTTAAGGAAGAGGCCTATCAAGTTGAAATTTGGTACACATATAAGTGGTGCCACTGTGCCAAAATGGGTGTGATTGAATAACGCAAACGTCTATAATTAAAAAAAAAAACACTATATGCGTAAGTACATGAAATAGTCATATATTTATATATGGCAATAGGAATTTATTTTTTAGAGGGTTATAAAAGGTGGAGGGTATTTAAGTTTTGGTCTTAACCGAACTTCTCTATGTTGTTTTCTTTCACTTGCATTAACTTTTGAATTGTACAAATATCTTCATTTGCAAAAATATTGTTTATGGTTTTTGCTTTTAAGAAATACAGCTTTTATATGTCTTTTGCCATTACAACGAAAACAAATTGCGTTTTTGTAATTACATTTATTTACAAATTTGTCAGTGTTGCCACATCGAAAGCATTTTTTTGCTGCTTAATTCGTATATTTATTTTGCATGTCACACTTTTGTCGTCGACTTTTCGTATTTCGATCTATTATGCGATTCATTTTTTGATTTATTGTGAATTTTATTCATTATTTCACTTGTGGTAATTATTTGTGAATCACAACTATGCAACCTTCTTTTTCTGCAACTTCATATGTTCTCGCAGTGTTTCTGGTATGAATGTAGAGATGCTTGTAGAATGATGTATTTGATCCCTTGGATTGGTTTTAAAACGCACTTTATTTCACATTGCATTGCTCATATATATTCATATAATATACTAAGTTTACTCTAACACGGTAAAAAATGGAATGAACTAAATTTATAATGTTCACTTGATCACGGTTACTAAGAGAATGGATCCATAAAATTTGTATGTACTTAAGAAAAACCAAAATGTAATAAGAGAAAAAAAAAGAAAAATAACGGAGACGAGAGATCTAAGCATTTGTGAGAAATGGTACATCATCAAATAGTTCTAGGTGAATCGTAGATATCCTCCCTCCTCGCACAAATGCCGAATTATTGGTGGTTTACTGGGCTGTAACGTTCTCGCCTTGCCTTGACTGTTTCGATTTGGTCTTAGCTGTTGGTACTGTCCAGTCAATCGTGGCGACTCCGCTGGTTTCGCCGGACTTCCCTCTGATCACTTAATGTCAATTGGGACGACCTTGAGGTAGGCGCTGCTACCCGTGGGTGAATGCCTGGGTGTAGCAGTGTGCTATGAAAGCCCGAGCATATGGTGCACCGATTGAGCGAAGTGCAGGCATGTGTGCGATGTGATCGTGCTAAGCAATTGAGGCAGTATCGATGTCTGCGAGCTGTTTCAAGCCTGGTATGGTGGTCCATGTTAAGGAACACTGCACAAAACCGCAGTGCGTGATACGGATCACAGACTTTACACTGAATTGATGACTTCCGCATGCGATCCATCCTAAAATCTAGATAAAAGAGAAAGGATCATCATGAAAAATGGAAAATTGTATTTATGATAACGGACATGGTATAAGACGAATTTGTAATAGCAATTGATTGGAAAAGAATATTAGAATTCAATAGACCTGGCAAAATGATATGATATCTTCATGAATATGACATTATAAATTCAATGAGTCGTTCATTGACTCGTAAAATTCCCCTTTCAGCAATAAAGTATTTAGATTTAAAAGAGTACAATTAGTAGATGGATTATTCTTGGTTTTAAGTAGATTGTATTCATTTTCATAACGATCTTGGTGCGTAACTTGTATAATACATTGTTTTGCAAAAGAAATTTCGTTATATGGTAATGGCGAGATTGTAACGCATTGTATATAAGCTTTTTTACGAGGATGAGAATTATTTTGATAAGAGTTTTACTTGATTTCATTTTGGATGTTGTTGATGAACTTGAACATGTGTGCAATTATACATAGGAATCGTCTGTATGAGGAAAAGCGATTGATTAACAAATGTCTGTTTATATGATAAGTGTTTAGAGTAATTGTTGGTTGAATTTCGAAGAACGTTGGGATATGAGTACGCTCCTGTTTTGGCCACTTTGGTCAACCAGTTAGGACCAGGTAGTACTTGTATCAAAAAATTGCAAAGATTCAGAATGTAAGGTTTATCTGATTTCGCACAATGCATCAACAACTTCTTGGATCATAAATCCCCCTGAAAATATATCATCTACATATATTTCGTCTTTTGAAATGTTTGATGCAATGAGAAATAGAGCTTTTAAATCTTTAGTTAATTGTGCGAATGGCAAAGTATGGAGCGCAGTTCACACCAAGTGTTACCGTTTTCAATTGGTAATCTTGTGAAATGTCCTGACTTGGACTGGGAAACACAATTTTTTGCAAAGGCATATCTTCTTCTGCAACTAGAATTTGTCGATACATTTCTTGTATATCGTCTTTGAATGCGTGAGAATGTTTTCGAGTTGAATAATATGGTAAGTATGTCGGGTTGTAGAACGGGGCCTTTGTATAGTATATCGTTTAAAGAATAACCAGAAGTGGTTGGTTCGGATGTATTGAACGTTGCTAGTACTTTATTTGATTTAATTTCGGGTTTGATTACCGCATGGTGTATTAGGTAGAATGATCCATATAATTCTTTATCATTAACCTCGTCATTTGAGGTTTTTTCCATATGATTTAGAGATTTGTATTCATTTAGTACTGACGTATATTCAGCGCGTAATTTAGGGTCTGATCCTATCCGCTTTAAAAAGGATTTATTTTTGGGCCAATACATATTATTGTACCAAATTTCATCGAAATATCTCAAAAAATAATAGGACCTCATAAGGGGAGGGGACCTAAAAATGGTCCAATCCGCTCCATTTTCAATAGGGTTTCTCTTTGGGCTAATACTTGTCCTTGTACCAAATTTCATCAAAATATCTCCAAAAATGCGACTTGTATCTTGCGCACAAATTTACATGGACAGACGGACTCTGTATCTCCAAATAAGTTTCCGTCACCTAAGATATCACCGAGAGCGCTACGCAAGAGAAATCCGAAAGTGCAAGTAACCAAAAAGCAAGTTTCCTCAAAGTCAGCTAACCTATCACTATTAATGATTATACTGTGCAAATTAATAATAATAAATCTAGTGACAATATTATTGTTAATGTAACAATTGAATCTGCGGTTAATTTTGAAAAGCCTTCTACATCTCTAAGTACTCCTACTCTTTCCGCTATAAATAAACCGAAAGATCTAGTTATTGTACCTTTAAAAAAATCCATATTTGTTTCACGTTTTTCTTCAGACACAACGGTCGATGATATAAACTTTTATATTAAATCTAAATTGAACGTTAATATTGACATTAACACATATAAGTTTAACTTTTCATATAAACGTTCGAAAGCATCATGTAGTTCCTGAGGATCATTACGACAAAATTGTTAATAGTAATATTTAGCTTGCCAAAACGTTCGTGAAACAATATATTTACAAAGAAAATAATAAATTGCCTAACATGGTACGTTTACTATTCAACAAAATAAAGTATCGAAAAACTAGATAGGGTGTCGCTGTCTATTTTATACCAAAATGTTCGTGGATTAAATTCAAAGTTGTCAACACTGTTTATTAATAGCTTCTCATTTAATGAAGATGTCATAATATTTTTGAGACATGGTTGTCCCCATTTATATTAAATTCGGAAATTTTCTGTACAAATTATAATATATTTAGATGTGATCGGATGAATAGGCGGGGTGGTGGCATTTTGATTGCAGTGTCTTCATCACTTTATTCCAGCCTACTTGACACTAACCTTTCTACCGATATTGAGTTTATATGTATTGCATTTAAATTTGGTAAAACTACTTTATTTGTTTCTTGTTCTTATATCCCACCTAATGTATCTGTGCCTTACTATTCAAAACATGTAAATGCTATAAAAAGTGTTGCCTTTTTATTGAAACCGAATGATGTTGTTCTCGCCTTTGGTGACTTCAACTTACTTTCTATATCATGGATTAGAGCTGATGATGACCTGTATATGCTTCCTATTACTAACGTTACTTGGACAAATGAACTATTTGAATTAAACTTGTTTTAAATAAACAGTGTTAAAAACTCCTTAAATAGAACACTTGATTTAGTTTTCTCAAACATTACAGCAAATTATTCTATTAAACAGTGTTCACCAATGGTTTTTCCAGAAGATAAATATCACCCGTAAGCAATAAAAATAAAAATAAATTTATAAATCTATCCACACCTACCTATGTATATTTTTCAAACTTAACTCAGCGTTTACAATATTTACAATATTTTGTTTATAAAATTCTAAAACCATCTGAATTTCAAATAAATTTTAGTTACATTGTATTAAATTATAATAACTGAGTTATTTGTTTTGCGGTTTTCTCTTTTGCATAAATATGTTTATATGTAGCTCTGAGACGTCGTCGTGAATATGATGATACATATGTAACCGACACAGCTCAGCTGAATCCTACATTAGTTCAATCTATAATAAACAATTCTAACAGGTACGTTTGTTTGAAATTTGTATTTCAAACTCTTTTTAAATAATTCCTTTTTAGGTCACGCGGTATACCAACAATGTTATTGGAACACTTCGAAGATAACTCCAATACGATCGGTAACATTACGACTTCGAATAAATATATGGATAAAAATAAGGTGCCACATTTATTGCATAGTGGGGGCAGTAATATGTTGGATGCGCACTTCTTGCAAAAGTTTTCATCTGTTACAAAATACAGCGAAAAAAATACATTGTTAATGAATATAGTGAAAGATTTTCCAAATATAGATAATACAATAACAAATAGTAGTGATATTAGTCCACCACCGGGTGTACCTAGAACAGAAAACAGAGCACGTTTAAGGCGTTACAGATATAATAAAGATTAGTTTGTGAATTGTATAATAAGCATTTCTTCTCTTTTAATACTTTATGAAAATAACATACTCAAACACTTAAAGCAATATATGATATTATATTCTCCACATAATTTGGGGATACAATAAGTTTTTCATTCCATTTGCAATACTCACAAGGATGATTTAAAAATATAATATATATATATTATTGATCAGTATCAAAATCTAAATCGATCCAATCATGTGCATAGACGGAAAAAATCAGATATAAAGCTGCTTTTTGTAGAAACATTTATACTGTCTGTATGCAAATTTCCACTAAAATTCGATAAAATCTATAACGGACAACAAATGCAAAAAGATAGAAGTACACTCAACTAATCAAAAAATTTTAATTCGGTATACTTATGCTCAATAAGTCCATCCATCTATAGGCAAACAAATATCAGATACGCGTACAAAATAATGGTTCGTTGAAGTAATGAATTTTATATCTACAAAAATTATCTTTCAAATATGGTGTATTATATATATTCCTTATATGGCAATTTTTAAAGAACTTTTCCTTTATCTTTTGGGATTCATAAGGTATTTAAATAAATCTCTTTTCATTAATATAAGGTAACACATTTAAACGTTTTTATTAACGCCAAGAATAATATAAATGTGAGACAGTAAATCTAAAAATCCATTTCTCCCCCATAAGTTTTACTTTGCTATGTAGTGCGGTTTAAAAATTGGATTCTGGGTCAAAATGGCATTTTGCGAGGTAGAATATCTGCTCCTCCTCCTGAAGATTGATAAACATTAATGTAGGGTATCTACATGTAGTCAATTTTTAATGAATATTAAAAAGAACTAGAATTTTATGTCAACGATTGTAAAAAATAATTTAAAATTTTTCTTATATTGAAAATAAAATTTTAATAAAAATTTATTAAACATATAAAACTATAACTTAATACAATCACCATCTATAATTGGCGATCCTGCGATCCTGCCAAAAACGGCAATGTTTCCAGAATTGTTTAATTTCCAAAGCTTTCCTATCAGCAAATAAAAGGAGACTACATTGAAATAAAAAAAATCTATTTCTAGTTTCAATAATTAGCGGCAGCGACAACGCATCAACAGTAATAATAATAATAATAGCGGGAACAACAATAACAACAAAAACAACAATAACGACGAAAACAACAATAACAGCGGCAATTGCAGCAATAATAATAACAACAACAGTTTAAAAATCAACAACGGGTAAATCAATGGAAAAATGTCCAGCTTCATAAGAAGAATTTACTTTGCATATATAAAAAAATTATGTTATAAAAAGGATATTAACATATATATATATAAGGATATTTTTCATACATAAGAAAAATCAAAAAGATTTAAAAAAAATCATTAAAAAATAGCACAAAAAAAAATTCAAAATTTTTTATTAAAAAAAAACTTCAAAATATTTCATCTAAAAAATAAATAAATCAAAACGAAATGTTTCATTGTTTTTCAAATTTTTAACTTATTTAAATTTATTAAAACTAATTATAATTTAATTTCAAATTAAAAAAATTATTCAAAAAATTAAAATTATTTAATTGTCATACTATTATTTATTGTACATTAATTTAACTTTTTTACTATAAATCATTGTAATTGTAAGATAAAAAATGGTTTTACAACATACACCTCCCCATACTTTAACAAATAGGACATTCACCAATAACAACATGATAGACCTCATGTTAGAAAACATCACACAAGAACGCAGACAACCTCACATACAAATATATATTCAAACACAGGAAACACTACAATTAATAATGAAATTTGTGCTACATCTGTTAAACTTCCTCCTTTCTGGACTGATTTTCCTGACGCTTGCTTCATACAAGCCGAAGGACAATTTAATTATAAAGGTCACAACTAAGTACGAACATGTACTTACTTCTCTACCGCAAGAAACAATTAAGACTGCTCTTGATTTTATCCGAGACCCTCCAGCAAGAGATAAATATTCTTCTTTAAAAATAATTCTCATTGAAAGACACTCCTTGAGTGAGAATTCTCGACTAGATAAAGTTTTGTCCGAACCAGATATGGGAGATCGCAAACTATCCGAGTTTTATCGACAGCTCTTAATCCTTTCTGGGTCAAATTTTAGTCCTCATGTACTTAAACGTCTTTGGCTTAAAAAAACCTAAGAGTTTAACCGTTGCTCTTACTGGCTCAAACATTACAAATATAAATGAGTTAGTAAAATTAGCTGATAACATTTGGGAAGTGAGTAATCCGTCAGAAGTGCATGCTATCAGTTCTTACTCCAATGATACAAATAGTTTGGCAATTCAGTCACTTCTTAAGACTTAAACGTTACTTTGTGAGAATATCAACAAATTAACGCTTGAGGTAACGAGTCTGAAGTCACAGATAGATCAGCGCAAATCTAGACCTTTTTCTCGATTTAGATCACGCTCACGTAGCAGATCTAATTCACGAAATATTGGTCTTTGTTGGTATCACCACAGGTACGAAAACAAAACCCAAAAATATATTCCGCCCTGTAATTTCAAATATTCGTCAACAAACTAAATAAGCCCATTGTTGCAGCGACTAACAATGGAAGTTTTGAATATTCATCACGTCGCCTATTTATATTTGATAAAGACAATGGTCTAAAATTTTTGATTGACAGTGGTGCAGAAATATCCGTTTTACCTGCTTCCGAATTTACGCACCAAAAACGTTCGTCCGACATAACATTAACTGCTGCTAACGGCTCATCTTTACCAACGTACGGCAAGAAACTATTAAATGTTAATTTGAATCTTCGCCGTGAATTTCCTTTTATTTTTCTAATTGCCGACATTTCAAGGCCGATTATTGGTGCTTACTTCCTCAGCAAATATGGACTACTAATCAACGTAAAACACAAGCGATTAGTAGATCCTTTAACCAATTTATCCGTTGATGCCATTATGATTTATTGTAAAATAGAGTTACTCAAATTATTCCTCATAAAAAATAAATATTTCGAACTATTAAAGAAATATCCAAGTTTGTCCTCTGAACCAGATTACACCAAACTGGTCAAACACAATACTGTACACAGATTAGTAACTGAAGGAGTCCTTCCGTTCTCAAAACAAAGACGACTAGATCCTATCAAATATAAAGTCGCCAAGACAGAATTCGATTTTTTAGTCAAATCAGGTATTTGTGGCCTCCAATTCTTCCATTCTTCTGTGGCTTCACCTCTTCATTTAGTAGCCAAAAAGGATCCTAATGAATGGCGTCCTTGTGGTGATTTTAGACGTTTAAATTGTGTCACTATTCCTGATCGCTATCTCTTGCCTCACATTCATGATTTTAGTATAAATCTATGGGACAAGTCTATATTTTTCAAATTAGATTTAGTAAAAGCTTACCACCATATCCCTATGGCTGAAGCCGACATATACAAAACAGCCATTACAACTCCATTTGGTATGTTCGAATTTATTAGAATGTCATTTGGTCGACTTGAGGAATATGGTTTAAATATTAAAGTGCTTTCGACACTACATCTTTTGAACTTTTAGGACACAATATTTCAAAAGATGGCATGACCTTCTGAAGACAAAATATCTGCCATAAAAGACTTTGTTCACGTTCCAACTAGACGTATTCGATGATGTGCCATCTCGCACAAACGCTATACTTCTTGCCTTCGCTATTTTTTCTGTTTCTTGTTCTTACATTTACGTTTCTTAAATATATACAATTTTTCATAAAGTTCTTCTCTTTATAACCGTGATCAAGTGAGCACCATAAGTTCTTCCTTTTTTTAACCGCAGTGGAAAGCGCAACAATCAAGATCCTAAAAAAGCACATTGTATAATAGATTTTAACCGTAAATGTGAACTTTATATTAGCAATAAAATATTTTAATGAATATTTAAAAGAAGTAAAGGACATTGGTTTATTATTACAACTATTAGTGGAAATCTTGAAACATTTCATTTAATTTCACCGCAAAATATTTACATGCTGTGAAAAACTTATACATTTTGGTCCTACGACCCAGATTCTATACAATCCTACACATTTTGGTTGTACGAGCCATTTACACCATCACATCATTTTTAAACAGACTTTGAACGTCCTAAGTCCGTCAAATAAGCTCAAAAATTTGTTGGAATGATCAATTATTATTATCGATACATTCCAAAATTGGCAGAGCTGACATGTCCGATACATGCTATAATTAATAAAGCTTTTAAGACTAAAGACAAAGCTTTAATTTAGGATGATGAATCCGTCAAATCATTTGAGCGTATTAAAGAAAATTTTCAATAGTGAAGCAAAATTGTCTTTAACCGTAGACGCTTCAAACATTGCAATTGGTGGTGTTCTCCAACAATGCTCGAATGGATCAACAAACAGAACCATTAGCCTTCTTTTCAAAAAAGCTTTTTCCTTCTGAAATTAAATATAGTACGTTCGATCGAGAACTTTTAGCTATATATTTATGCATAAAACATTTTAAATACATACTTGAAGGAAGACATTTCACGGTCTTTACGGATCATAAACCATTAACAATGGCATTAAATTCCAAAACAGTTTAACAGGCAGGTTTGAACACATCCATATAGATTTGGTAGGTCCTTTACATTCTTCCAAAGGTCACCACTACCTTTTAATTATCATTGATAGATTTACTAGATGGCCCGAAGTTTCATTAAGGGACATTAATTAATAAAGTATAAGTCAAACATTTTTCAATAATTATACCCCTCGCTTCGGTGTTCCATTAGAGGTAACTAGCGATCAGGGTACACAGTTTACGTCAGAATTATTTTCTGAATTGCCCAAATTTCTTGGTTATCATAAGATTGTCACTTCCCCATTTCATCCGCAATCAAACGGAATTATTAAGCGTTTCCATAGACAACAAGGTCTCTCTCACGGCTAAAAATGATCCCAAGAAATGGTTTGATGAGTTACCGATTGTGCTCCTTGGTTTAAGATCAACTCATAAAGAAGATATTTCGGCCACTCCCGCTGAAATGGTTTATGGACAGAATTTACGTCTACCTGCTGAGCTCTTAATTCAAGGATCTAGTGCCAGTTGCTCAGAGGTTTTGGATAATCTCAAAGAACATATTAAAAATGTCCGATCGTGCATCAGTCATCATAATAATCCTAGTACTGGGATATTTATTCCGAAGCAATTGAAAGATTGCAAGTTCGTCTTTGTTCCTTGCATAAATAAAAGAAATGCTCAACAACCTTTCGACGAGTCGACGAAAAAGAGCCCAAATTTTTCAAACATTTCATTGATGGCATAATTAAAACAATCTCTCAATAGAGATTGTTATATATATAGACTTAAACCAGCCATTATTGAAAAACCTAACACCAACAGAAACACCACCACTAAAACTGAAAAGAAACGTGTAATATTTAATTTATTAAGCTTAAAATCTCTCGGAGGGGGAGTGACGTAGGGTATCTACATGTTGTAAATTTTTAATGAATATAAAAAAGAATTGGAATTTTATGTCAACGATTGTAAAAAAATAATTTACAATTTTTCTTATATTGAAAATAAAATTTTAACAAAAAATACAAAGAATTTATGTGGCGACTTTGCTAGAGTTTTCCATTGTTCGAGAAAATTTACGTAGAGCACGTAAAGAAGTTATAACCGCATTACATAAGTTCATATACGAGAGTGATGGAGATAGATCTAAACGTAAACCTTTGCGAAATTTCTCCGGATTTGAGTAAAATAAAAATGACGATGAATTTATTAAAAAACTTTATTAAATTTTAAAAAACTTGTCGAGAAGTAACTAATTTTCAATTTGTAATTTATTAAATATAAACTATAACGCCGAGGACAATGTTCTTTATGTATTTCAAAATCTTAAAAAAGACGAATTCCTAAACGAATATAATGACACTAGAAGCGATGCTAATGATGACGAAAGCAGTGACGACGAAAAAAAAGTTTGTAGCTGGAATAACGATACAATAATCGATAATGACAGGATACGGCATAAGAAGAAAAATGGCGAAATTAAGAGGAAGAAAAATGTCGGTAATACTACTACACAAAAATGTAACTCTGATGACGAAAAAAGAAACAATGATTGTTCTTTGTGTGTTACTGGCGACGAAGTTAATAAAAATAAATTCTTGGTTGGCATTAAAAAAAATCACTATTATGTAAATTTGAAAAGTAAGCAATGCAAAAATACACAAATTGCTTATGGAAAGTAAAGAAACTAAAGATGAAAATGTCGTCAGTTTTTCTTTAAAATGAAATAAATAGCTTCTAGAGGAAACAATGAAAATGAATCTCTCATCCAATGTATCATTGATGGTATTCAAGACTCGAACACCAACAAGCTTATTTTATATGGAGGCCGAAAATATCTACGATTTAAAAAAAAAACTAAAACAATACGAAATAATGTGTGAAAAAAATAAGAAAACACAAGAGAAAAGAAACGAATCAAAAGAAAAAATTAAAAACAGTATGATTCTAAAAAAGCCTTAATTTGTTTTAATTGTGGAAGGACATAAATCGACTGATTATAATAATAAAGAAAAGGGCACGAAATGCTTTAAATGTAACAGACATATAGCTAAAAATTGTTCGCTAAAGAAATTAAATGAATTAGAAAGCAACACACGCTTTGTAAAAAACAAAAACGATTTGATGATAACGAAAATTAGAATTGGAAATTGCGAATATAGCGCGCTATTTAACACCGGCATTAAGTTCAATTTTATTAGAGAAGATGTGGTCAAACAATTAAATATACAAATGAATTATGTAAATGACTTGGCTTCGGTCAAGCTTCTAAGATCACTCCTCTCGGTAGTATATATAAGAGCATAGAAATATCCAACGAATTCTATAAAATGACATTTTTAGTAGTACCAACTGGATGCATGGACGTTAAAATAATAATAGGTGAACAATTTTGCGAACAAGTCGAAATAACTATAAATCGCAACGGGTTAAATATAAAAAAGAACTACACAGAGAAAATAGTGATGTTTAAAAAATTCATAATATGAAAATCGATACATATACAGAGGAAAAACTCATTGAAATTATTGAAATTATTGAAAATACACCTGAAAAGGCAAAACGTGCGTGAATTAATCGAAACTTACAAAGAATATAAAATAAAGACAATAAATGTCGAAATGAACATAATTTTAAAAGACGAATCACCAATATTTTCCCCTCCACATCGCATTCCGTTACAGCAAAGAAATATAATAGAAAATCAAATCAAACAGTGGTTAGAAGAAGATGTTATCGAGATGTCGGAATCAGAATTCAGTAGTCCAGTTGTTCTAGCTGAAAAACGCGATGATATATTTAGATTATGCGTGGATTATAGAAAATTCAACAAAGTTATTGTTAGAGATCGTTTTCCTCTGCCACTCATTGAATATCAATTGGATCGTTTACAAAATGCTAAGATATTAAGCACTATTGATTTATATAATGATTTTTTCCATGTTGCAGTGGCTTCACAAAGCAGAAAATATACATCGTTTGTGACTCAAAATGGTCAATACCAGTTCAAAAAGGTTCCCTTTGGGTTATCAAACTCATCTAGCGTTTTCCAAAGACACGGTAATGCAATATTTAGGGATTTAACTCATAGGGGCATAGAATTGCCTTATATTGACGATATTATCGTTCCGGCCGAAAATGAGGAACAAGCTGTGAATAACCTAAGAAAAGTCATTGCCTTATGTAAAGACTACGGCCTCGAATTAGATTTTAAAAAATGTCAGTTTCTAAAACAACGAGTTGAATTTTTAGGCCATGTAATTGAAAATCACCAAATATCTCCATCAACCAATAAAGGCGATGCTCTTTTGAAGTACCCTTTACCAAAAAATTTGAAACAACTGTAAAGTTTCTCAGGACTTGCTGCATATTTTAAAAAATTTGTACCTAATTTCTCTATTATTGCTAAGTCATTAAATGAACTTAGAAAGAATGGTAAAAAATTCGAAATAACGCATGAACATGAAACAGCGTTCCATACATTGAAAAAAATTCTGAGTGAAAGACCTGTTCTTAATATCTTTAATCAAAATTATGAAACTGAATTACATACGGATGCATCAATTGATGGATACGGAGCGATATTAATGCAAAAATCATCTGAAGATGGACGATTTCACCCTATCTATTTTATGAGTAAAAAAACAGCAGATGCGGAAAAGAAGTACACTAGCTATGAATTAGAAATACTAGCTGTTGTAGAAGCTCTAAAAAAATTTAGAGTGTATCTTCTGGCACTCCACTTTAAAATTATTACTGATTTCAATGCTTTTACCAAAACGTTAGATAAAAAAGACTTGTGTACTAGGGTTGCACGTTGGATTATGCTATTAGAGGAATTTGATTATGAAGTCGAGCACAGAGCCAGAACTCAAATGCGACATGTCGACGCCCTAAGTCGTTTTGCAGTGATGGTAATTTCAGGCGATTCAACTACGGCTAAATTACGACAAGCACAATCAAAAGATGAAGATCTTATACCAATTTTTGATATACTCAAAAAGACGCCAGTATACAAAAATTATTTTATGAAAGGTGGTATATTGTGTAAAATAGTAAAAAGATTATGAAACAATCGTAGTTCCAAATGCTATGCAAAGATAAATCATACGCCAATTGCACGAGAAAGGCCATTTAGGAGTTAGGAAAACGAACGAGCTTATTTTTTATTTATTTTATTTTATTATATTTATTTAAAAAAATTTTTTTTTTACGATTTGCTTTCACCTATACAACAAGGCTTATGCCTTATTATTATAGTATAGGTGTGTATAATATACAATTCAACAGTTGTGCATGTAATGTATAACTTACTATATATTAATATAAACATTTGTATATGAGTACAATTCAAATTAATGGCAATTAATGCAATTTTGGGCATTAACGTAAAATATATAAAACAATATATATAGAACTCATGAAACTAATGCATGTTGTTGTATATATAAGTTTGTATGTAAGCATATATTTAAAGTGTACATGTATGTACTGATAAAATACAAGTATATAACTGTGATGAGCTAGTGTTTCTGTCATGATATTAATAGGTATAGTTTGTAATTAGTTGTAAAGCAGGGTTAGTTGTTTTTTGAATAACTTCCGATTACATGTTGTCTATATATGACCAGGTAAAGCATTCCATAATTCAATTCAATTTATAAAATATTGCCTTTGGGACCAGGAGGAGTAGTGTCTTATTTGGATAATTTTTTTCCCTCTATTACTGCTTGCAAAACTCAACACATCATACAGATACGTAGGTTTTTTTGTGTAGATTATCGCGTGAAGAAATGTTAAGGCCTTCTGTTGCAAAAAATGATCTATGCTTAGACCAAGGAAATGTTAAACATGGCCTGAGATACGTTCCCATCTCTTTAATCCATAAACGTATCGAACAATATTATTTATGGCCACTTTTAGCCGATGCATAGCCACTGAACCGCAAAAGCAGAAAGTCTCACATCCGCATAATAAAGTTGGCAGCAGATATGTTTTCGCTAACAACACTCTAATATGTATGGGAACTACATGCTGCGTTAGCCATAGACCTATCATTTTTGCATACAATTTAGCTGTGGCATAAGAAACGTGCTTTTCCCAATTTAGCGAATCATCAATCAATATACCTAAACTTGTGGACACCTTAACCTGTTGAATGGCTTCGTTATTTAGTACAATATTCAGGTTTCGATTGGGAGGTAAGCTTCTTTTATTAATTTGCAGAAATTTACATTTGCTGCAATTAAGTGCCAACGTGTTGTTCGATGCCCATGTACTTACAGCTGCCAAATCTTCATTTATTTTAATAATACATTCGGGAATATTTTCATACTTTCCAGCAAAGTACAACTGGACATCGTCAGCATACATATGAACTTTGCAGTGTGTTATACAGCTTGGCAGATCATTTATATAGAGTGAAAACAGAAGAGGCCCCAGAACCGATCCTTGAGGTACTCCCCTGAACGCGTTTAAACTTTCAGATGTATTTTCTTCATGCACTACAACTTGCGATCTTCCAGTTAAATACGAGTGTATTAGTTTTACTGCAGTATTAGAAAATTTAAAGTCACGCCGAAGCTTCATACAGAGTACATTATGGTTTACACTATCAAATGCCTTGGTGAGATCAAGAAGAACCAGGAAAGCTGTATTAACTTCATCCACCTTTACACGTATATCTTCTGCAATTTTAATCAATGCAGATGTACAACTATGTTTAGGGCGAAAGCCCGACTGATGTGTATCAATCAAATTATGTTGCATAAGATAACGATGGATTTGGTTATATAACAATTTTTCAAATACTTTAGATAAGTATGGTAGAATGGCAATAGGCCGATAATCATCAACCTTCTTCGGCACAGGAATTATTTTTGCCTGTTTCCACTTTATTGGAAATGAACTCGTTGTAATAATAGTGTTTATAATATGCGTGATGTATGATAATATTTTAGGTAATAACATCTTAATAAATTTAGGATGTAAGGATCAAGACCAAAAGCATTAGATTTAACGCTAAGACAAGCTTCAAGTACATCTTCTTGGCTAACATTACTTGTACAAAAAAGAATTGTGCTATTATTCTGATCTATTTCATTATTATTATTATGATTATCACAGCGTACATTGCCAATAATGTTGGGTTGAACTGGTATATTTGTGAATTTATAGTTGAGTTCATTAACATCCAGTTCGATTGAACTACCAACTTTTTTACCATTTACCCCTAGGTTTTTTATCATGGTCCATAACTCCCTACCCCGTCTTGGTATTTATGAATTTATCCGAATAATGTTTTGCTTTTGCTGCTTTAATTTTCGCATTGACATTTCTTCTGATTTGTTTGTATTGAGTATATAATGCATTCATTCTGTATCTCTTCCATCGCTTATAAACTTCATTCCGTTGTAATATTAATTCTTTAATTTCATCGTTAAACCAATGTGTATTGTGCTTTACAGGGACTATATACTTTACTGGGACATATTGATTAAAAAGATAATATATTTTGTCATCAAAAAATTGCAATTTTTCATCAATATAAGGCAAATAATGCATGATATCCCACGATATTACTTCCACTGCAGTACAAAGTCTAGTGTTATTAATACTTGCATAATCTCTATAACAAATGCTAGTGTACTGATGAACATGTTCGAAATTATACGTAAGCATTATTAGATCATGTTTTGAGAACATTGGGACTGACAACTGTTCATATAACAGGACCTTGGTGGATTTGCATACAATGAAGAGATCAAGGAGTGTTTGAGTTGACTGTGTAAAGTGCGTCGGAATTATAGTATTTACAAATGCAAATCAAGTGCTCCCATATCATCTGCAAAGGTATTTTCTGATAAAATGTCATAGTTAAAATCACCAGCAAGAACCAAATCGGTATAATGGGGTGTTAAATTTTCAAGTGCTGTTAGAAAAGGACCAAAATCAACTGCTCTATGAGGCCGGTATTTATTACCTATGAGTACTTTAGAAGAGCTGTTATACACTTCAACGAAAATAAATTCAACCTGCGTAGTTGGTTGTGATTTACATACAATTTTGCATTTTAGACTACTTTTAACATAAATTGCAACACCACCTCCATGAGTAACGCGATCATTACGAAACACTTTGTACCCTTTGGTCATAACAGTAGCATCTGGAACGTCCAAATGAAACCAAGTTTCAGAAACGCATATAATATCAATTCCAGAGTCTTTAAACAAGAAACGTAACTCATCCAATTTGTTATTTAAGCTTTGAGCATTTATATGTATGATTTTTAAACCTTGTTTACGATTAGCAAGAATACGTATCATGGTAAATAAACAGTTTTGAAAATTTCTCCCTAAATATAACTCATTGTTTGTATACATGAGTTTCTAATTAAAAAACGAGTTTAACTGCTCGAGTTCAGTTACAGGAATTGCATCATTACTGTCATTTGTTACGATATGGACTATACCTCGTACAACAAATACACGCTTCACTTTGTTTTGGTCTTGTACGCTGCTTTAAATATGTTGTAATTGTGAGGTGTTAAGTTTTCATCAATGTAAAAGCGTGGATCACTGTCTATACCAATTGGTTTTAAACATAATAATGACTTTTGATTTCGTTTTAAATCATTTATATTACATAATAAGAAGTTGCGGTCAAAAGGTGTGTTAAATTTGACAATTATAGGACTGTCAGGTGTATTTGCACTTATACGATAGATCGATTTAAATTTTGGCACTTGAATTTATGCCAACTGACATATATTCCATAGAACCTCGTTCAAATTTTCATTTTCATTATATGGTATGCCATTTATACGTATATCATTGGCAACTGCAACATTTTCTTGTTTGAGTATACGTGTTTTTAACATTTCTATCTCTCTATTTAGATTTGTAAGCTGAGGTGCCAAAGCTTCTAAATCTGTAACTCTCTTATTTATCTCACTCATGTCTTGTTTTATATTGGTAATTTCGGCAGATAATTCGCTCATTTTAGCATTAAACTCACTCTCTTTTATACGATTGAGAATAAGCTCTTCTTGCTTTTTAAGTCGAGCCTCAATGATTGAAATAATGCGTGTAGAATTTTCGCCTGAGAAGAGTTTAGGTGTTTTATGTACAGGTGAGAGTGAGAGTGTAGGCTCGCGTGTACGTTTTGTAGTATCAGTATTAGCATTAGTTGCCATTTCAATCAAGCGAAGAACGTTAGTGTTTATATATATATATTTATGCAGATATATTTTTAAGTGCAATATTCGCTTAATACAATCCCACTACACATTACAAATTATCCATCACCGAACCAAACACCCAGTCCAATAATAGTTCTTTCAGCGGAAACACTATAGCTTTAAAAACCATATATTTTCCAAAAATAAAACACGCTCAAAATATTAGACTTCAACGTGAAACAAATAAAAACCTTGAGAGCAGAAACAAAGCACAACCGCACTCGATGAAAGCAACCACTTATGACCTTATGTCTAAAGAATACCTTATCCCCAAGTTGGATGACAAAATTCAAAAACATATTGCAAATTGCGGGAAATGTATTGTCTGCAATCGCAAACAAGGGAAAATGGAAGCTGAACTCCATTCTTTACCAAAAGCTGATTTGCCACTCTATACTAACCATATCGCTTTCCTGGGTCCGTTGGAATCAACCAATAAACAATACCGTCATATATTTGCAGTTATAGATTCTTTTACGAAATTTCGTTGGTTGTATCCAACTAAAAGCACATTCTCGAGTGATGCCATATCGAAATTAAGTCTACAAAGTAAAGTTTTTGGTAATCCTTATCAAATAATATCAGATGAAGGATCTGCTTCATGAAATCATGAATTCAAAAAGTATTGTAAGGAAGAAAATGTAAAACATTTATTGATAACGAACGGGCAGGTAGAACGTCTGAATTCAATTATAACAACTGTACTAATGAAGTTAAGTGTAGATAACTCAACCAAGTGGTATAAGCATGTCAAATGAGTTCAACGAGTTTTAAATTTGACATAGGTATGACGTCATTTAAATTTTTATTGGGGACGAAGATGTCAACAAAAGAAGATATACGTATTAACAGATTAATTGAACAAAAAGCTATATCAATATTTGACGAATTTAGAAAAGATCTAAGATAGCAAGCTAAAAATGAAATTCGTAAAATCCAAAACAACCAAATCTACAATCTTAAAAGGAAGCCAGCCAATAAATTTCAAAAAGGAGATTTAGTTGCCATAAAGAGGACGCAATTTGGAGGAGGTCTGAAGTTTAAGCCAAAATAACTTGGGCCTTACAAAATTGTAAAAGTGAAGCCTAAAGACACGTATGATGTTGAAAAAACTGGAAGTGGTGAAGGTCCAAAACCTACCTTCTACCTGTGCCGAGTTTATGAATCCTTGGTTTCCGGGAGAAAAAAATAATGCATTCGGCCCGAATGCTTAGCAGGATGGACGAGTTGTGGGATGTTATTTTAAAAAAATTGTTTTCGATCTGGTAACCTTTTTGGCTTGAATGAGTCAGTTACATTTTGATATTCGAGGGATTAAGACGTTGTGACGAAAAAAAAACAAGCCATAATGTAATATTTCAATAATTTTCTTAATTTTCTTTAATTTTTATTTTAATAAAAGTAAATAACCTACAGATTAACAAGCATTATAAAACCTATGTTAAAAGTAATATTAGAGAAAATAGATAAATAGACAAAATACTATAAGTAGTCTAAAAAAGAAAACAAAATAAAATAAATAATAATAAATAAATAATTAAATAATAAAAAAAAAATTGTTTGGACCAAATTATAGATTTAGTAAAGGCTCTAACCAGGATAGAAACTAATATTAATAAAACAACTGGTAGGCCATACAAAAAGGAAACTATAGAAGAAAAACTAAGAGAAATAGAAAACTACAAAAACGAATTTGGTCAAGTATTACAGCAATTAAAAGCTTCAGGAGAAATCCAAATCATAACAAACCAATTTAAAATCATGTACGTCAAAGTAAAAGATTTTTGCAACAACAACTAGCTTCCTTAAAAACAATCATGGCTTTTAATATCGAAATAGCGATGAAAACACTCAATGGTAACTATAAGGAGACCGAAATATTTTGCAAAATTTTAGAATTATTATCAAAAAATTTAAATGAAGAAGGTAAACAGAACTATTCGAGTTCGCTTACCACATCAAATTCACGCAAAGTAAAAACAACAATAGGGTCAGTAGTAGAAAAAGTATCAGTTATGTATATATAAAACATATTGTTTGTAATTTTAAAAAAAATTGTAAATAAAAAACCCCTGAAAAGGTCCCCAAAAAAAGGGATGAAACGTTGGGAGAAAAATTATGAAAACATAAAGAAAAACTCTTTACATAAAAACAAAGACCTCGTGCCTAAAAAACCAAAATCAACAAAACAATAATAACAAAATTAAAAACAACCTATAAGAATACGAACACTATACCGACAATTCGTAACAACCTAAACTCGACTAAACAACAAGGGAACATCACAAATTATAAAAATATAATAATTGACCTTATTGGAGAATTAAATAATCTCCAAATGCAACAGCTACGAGGATACAGCAATAGCGACAAGTTGTTAATGAATGACGTGTTCGAAAGGTGCTCTACAAAAATATTTAAAAAATTGAAAAAGTAGGACAAAAAATTACAAACAAAACAAAAAGAAATAGATATTCTTTAAAGTATAAGATATTGAATAAGAAAAAAAACGTAAAACTAAAATTAAAAAAGAAAAATAAACTAAATAAAGACTAAAATATATTAAATAAATTAGCAAAAAAGCGGTAATGTTAGGTAAGTGTTGATAATATAACAATAACAAGCTGCCAACAATGTAAAGAACCCCTACCGGCTATGGATGACTATGTTATTTGTCAATACTGTTTGGGAAAGTACCATTTTTCACCATGTTGTAGTCTTTTGGAGAAAACCTACTTAACAATGGGGCGTGATCGTAAAGCGGAATGGAGATGTCAGCGAGGCAAGGCAAGACCACAAAATATAGAGAGTATGGACAATGCAGAATCCAACAACAATAAGACAACAGAGGTTAAAAGGGTTAAAAATTCAAATTAAAATCTCAACCGTATGCGAAATTGCTACCAATGTTAATACAATGAGGGCAGAAATGTCGAAAATGAAAACACGTATGAACACGTATGAACACGTATGAACACACGTATGATATTAAGGTAGCAATACAGAAACTTACAGCTATCATTACCTCTCATCATTACCTACAATCTCAAAAGCAGCTTAGATGAGAATGACATAGAGAGAGCATATAGAGTAAAACAAAAACTAACGAAAATAGTAGTTAAATTTCACAATACAAAAGAAGAGGGAGATTATGAAAAAGCTAAAATCAACTACAATACACACAAACCTTTCAGACCGCTACTCGTTATTTGTTTGCTTAAACCTATCCGGGCCACATGTTGAATTACAGAATAGAAACCAAAACGCCAAGAAAATAAATTATAATATAGTAAATCGCTTGATGCCCGAAACAAGATGGAGTAAAATATGCGAAATAAGCAATGCGGGTGGACTGTATGAATCGATAAAAGACACTTTTAAAACATTATATGAGAACACAACATGCGAAAGTAGACAACATAAAAAACGTACTACGGGCCCATGGCTAACCCCGACGCTTGTTAATGCATCCAAAAAAAGAGACAAATTATATAAAAAATGGCTTAACACAAAACAGAGATAAAGAAACACGATACAAAAGATTCAGAAATCAACTGAATAAAAAGCTGGAAAGTGCCAAAAATGAATATTACAGAAATAAATTATATTGAAACAGATACAATGCAAAAGAAACGTGGTAAATCATAAGCGAAATAATTAGTAAAAGGGCTAATAATATTGATGAATCAATCGAACAGAACTTTAAGTCTCTAAATATGAAAATGATTGCAGATGAATTTGCCAAAAATATTTAATGAAAATATTAATTAAACAATTCATGAATGTGACATTAAAACAAATAATTGTGAAAGTTTAACGCTGAAAAATTCATTATACATATCACCTACCAATGGAATTAGCAAAATACTTGAAAAATTCCATTTAGAAAAAGAGCAAGAAGAGACAACATTAGACCAATTGATATAAAAAATAATGCAGAAGTATTGACCCCTGTTATAATTAGACTTATTAACTTAAGCTTAAGCGGTGGAGTCGTTCCAAAAGCTCTAAAAATGTCGATCGTCAGGCCTATATATAAAAGCGTTACCAGAACCGATTTCAATAATTATCGACCAGTTTCAATATTGCCTACAATAAAAAAAATTTTGGAAGAAATAGTACAGAGAAAATTGAATGAATTTACGCCAAAATATAATTTGATAAATGACAGTCGATTTGGATTTCAAAAAGGAAAAAATATCAATAAACTACTTGGTAATTTTGCTAACTATGTAAACGAAAAGTTAAGCCGAAACATGCATTGCCTTGTGTTATTTATTGATTTCAGTAAAGCCTTCGACATACTCCCATCACAAATTGGTAGAGATGTTAGAAAAATCGGGTGTGAGAGGCCGATGCCTGGTATGGTTCAAGAACTACTTGCAACGTATATATTATATTCATTCTGTACACAAATACCGTGCTACATTTATTGAAAAATTGTCAAAAGTTTGCTGATGAATGCAATATACTGATAAAGATAGTAAACTAATATAAATATTTAGGAGTGTATGAATTTCAAAATGCCTAAATTTATTACTAAAGAAAAATCAACCTTTTATATGGTCTCCAAAATGTGAAAAATCTTTTAATCTATTGAAACAAAAACTAATGAGTCCGCCAGCACTCCAATGACTTTGATAAAACATTCATACTAACGACAGATGCGTCGAATTTCACATTAGAAGCAGTACTTTTACAAGGAGAAATCGGTAACGATCTACCCATCTCATACGCAATCACAACACTATCTAAACATGATGTAAATAAATTGATGTAAATAAAATATTATACATCATAATAATAATAAAATTAAAAAAAAGAATACCCTATAAATTGCTTACCTAAGATGCAAAAACGGTAGCTCAGACTATTGTTGAACAATTTATACTACTAAGAAATGTTTGCAAACTATTAAGTATTAAACAAATCTTTTCTACCCCATATCACCACCAATCTCTAGGAGCTGTAGAAAGAAGTCATAGAGTTCTAAATGAATTTAGCTTTCATTGACAATAATGATTGGGATAAATGGGTATTACACTACTGATTTGCTTACAACACGACACCTCACATTACGACGAACTATACGCCATATGAATTGGTTTTTGGAAAGTTACCCTATTTGCTAAATGATTTGATTGAAACAAACACAAAAACATATAATTTAAAAAACTATGTAAAAGAATTAAAATCCAGATTTAAAATATTCTATAGAACAAGCTAAAATGTTAACTAATAGAGAAAAAAATAGAAGCAGCAAAAGCAAAAAACTCTAAACGGATTAATCCCCTAGCGGATGAAGCTAGAAAGAAAGATCAAAAGCCTTACTCAGGCTCATACAAAATAATAGCAAATAACGGAGTAAATTCAATTATAGAAATTGTTAGTAGTTATAAAGAATTTCATAACAATCAATTAAAATCATATATTAAATTACAATATTGTTAAAATATAAATATAAATACAATAATATAATCACTATACTTACTATAATTATAATATTATGTACATGTGCATATAGTTAAGAAAAAAGCTTAAATCTAACCACTACAAATAAATACCATATATAATTCAAATTTTATTCTTCACTACAAAAATTTTTTTTTAATATAATCAATTTTTTCCCCTTAGAGAGTAAAGGTGTAGTGTACTCATAAATGTAGAGTAGTCACAAACATTACCTACACTAATATTCTTAGCCATAAGATGATAAATATGCACATTTGTATTTAATACTTGTATTTAATAAATTTATGTTAAGGTAATATTAGGTTAAGTAACAACAATCTGATTTACTAATGACATAATTTTGCATACTTGCATTCAATGTTAAGGTAGCATTAAGTAACACAAGGTTAACAATCTTTCATTAACATTAACATTGATTAAAATTAGTATAAATAATGTGAAATTTGGTAGAATAAAACAGAATGACTTTTGCATTGAAACCAAACAAAACCAAGTCTTTTCACTGCTTTCTACATCTCCTGGTAAGGCATATAGCCGAAAGGTCCCTTAGCAGATGGAGGTTGGTAAACATTACATTAACCATACTTATATAAGATTTTAACAATCTATATTTCACAACATGGCAATCTTGCCACTATTCACAACAATAGTCTGTCAAGCCGGACCATTAAAAACCCTGCACTACTTGATACATTATTTAATTTAAATTTTTTCTTTGATATATGAAAAATTTTATTTTTATACCCTCCACCTTAGGGAAGAGGGTATATTCATTTTGATCATCCGTTTACAACACATCGAAGGAAGGCTTGGACACCCCACAAACCATATATATTCTTAATCAGTATGAAAAGAGAAATAGTTTGAGACATGTCCGTCCTTGTGTATATGTGCCCGACTGTTGTTGGCACTCTCACGGTCGTAATTTTTAAGATATCAAATTCAAACTTTGAATATTTATTCTTAGTTTAATTTCTCTATTCCGTATTAAAATTGGGCAAAATCGGTTAAGACACATGCCCACAATAAATGAAAATCTCAACATACCTCGAAAAAATTATATTTTTAAAAATTTATATATCGCACAATACTATGCCTTTCAAGTTGAAATTTGGTGTATATATACGGTTATCTAACAATATGCAAAAAATCGGCGTGATTGAATAACGCAAACGCCTATAATTAAAACAATTAAGAAAACTAAATTTGGCTTAGGCCAAATCTTAAATACCTTCCACCTCCACAATGGTAGGCGTGGCAAATATAGATATATTGCACCCTCTGGTAGTGTATGCACGTTGAATATGGTTTTTTAAATTGTGGGCGCGTCTTTTATCCGACCATGCCCATTTTTGGCAAGTCAGTGAAAGGAATAACTATATAATCGCGTATCAAATTTCAAGTTTTTGTGGCAGTTATAAAGATTTTAATTGATTGTGGGCGTATCTCTAATCCGAATACGCCCATTTTTGGCACATCGATGAAACTTACTTTTTCAGATGTACGTACCAAATTTCAAATTTATAGCTCAATTTTTGTGGCAGATATATACATTTTTGTCAATTGTGGGCATGGCTCTTGACCGATTTTGCCGTGCGATCTGCGTGCAAAAACTAATAGTGTCTGCACAAAATTTCAGCTCAATATCTCACAATTTACGCCCGTGAGAGTGCCAAAAACAGACGGACACACGGACATACATGTCTATATCGACTCAATTTATGACGCTAATAAAGAATATATATACTTTGTAGGGTATCTGACGCCTCCTTCTGGGTGTTGCAAACGGAAAAACAAACTTATTATACCCTTATCACTGAGGTGGAGGGTATAAAAAAATAACACTATTTGTTTTTTAAAAATGGCCTGAATAATACTAAAGGTGGAGGGTCTTCGGTCTTAACCGAACTTTTCTATCTTGTTTTGTACTACTTTTATTTATTTTTTTAAAAAATTGAAAATTGTACATATCTGTCTATACTTAATTGTATATTCAAAAATTGTTATATAAGTCAGAAATTTTTTTCATTTTGTGTTTGTTTATGAAATAAAAAAAAATTTTATATGAAGAGGGGTTCTAAAAAGGGTCTGATCCAATACATATCATTGTACTAAATTTCGTTGAAATATCTCAAAAATAATAGGATCTCATATGGGGAGGGGTTCTAAAATGGTCATTAAATCCAGTTCTCTTTTCTTACACTCCGTACAGGAAGACTATCATCTATTATTTTTTCCTTCTACTTTTTGAAACTGACATGTAATTTTAATAATAGCTTTTTCAGATAATTTAGTTAGAGCTGGTTTTCTTTCTTCTGTTAAAATATCTGTAAAAGATTTACGACCAAATCAATAACAGCTGATCCAGTTTCTTTGAATTTATTTTTTAGGGCTTCTAAACTTAAAAACGGTTTAATATTTCGAAATAATAATGCAAAGAATGTTTCAAGTCCGCGTCCTTGTTGCACTATTCGTTGAACTCTACATAATGATCTTATAAGACTTATGATTATTAAATTATCATATGTAAACTGTACCTATTCCTTGCCTTTCTATATCTAAGCCAATCGATATTTTACTTGGCCTATTTATATGTAATGAATTTTTTTCTAAAATGTTAATCGACAATAGTAGACGTAAATGAATTTCGAAATTGACTTTCCGTCCTCTTAGTATTAGTAAAGAAAATTGAAATATGTTTAATAGTTGGGTGATCCAGAGGATAGTACTGTATGTTACTAAATTCAATCCAACTCTACAGATTTTTAAAAGGTAATATGCGTAAGAATCGTAATAATTTATCACCAGCACAACGCGGTTGAATTATATTACTACAAGTGATTCTGTTGTTATTTCTACTGTGGTAATTTTACTGTTATCGCTGTCACTGTTATTATTGTTATAGCATACATTTACTTCCTCTTTCTACTTACTTTTTGCAGATCCCATGTTTGGTATGTTTTGTGTTGTTTAGGAATGATTGAGTTTAGATCTCTAAAAAAAATAGCATATATATGTATATGCTATTTGTTTGATGGTTTGTTGTGTTTTTGACTTTTTTCTACTGCTTATATTGAAATTTGAGCTTTTTAATTTGGTTGAGTATGCTTTCAATTGTTTACGTTTCTAAATACTTACATTTACTCAATTACAGCAAAAACCAGTAGCATCCACTGCTAAGTATTTATTTATATATTTTATACTGATCAACTAATGTATGTCTTGTTTAAGATTTTTTTATCAATTGATAATTTATTTACAAATTCTTAACATTACTATTTTTGCGTATGACTTACTTACAAATTGTAAAATAATGCTTAAACTACAAATCGTAAAATAATGCGCAACATGAACTTAAAAATAATGCTTAGTACGCCTAATGTTTAAACAAGTACAAATATAATTATGTCATATTGTAAAGTACACTACATTAAAATTGTATAGTACACTACACCACGTCATCGAACAACGACAATAGTACTAGAATATTTGCCGCTATACCACGTCATCAGCAACAACAAATAGTATCCAGAACAATCGCCGTTAAATTACATCATCCGCCAACAACAAATAGAACAGAGAATAACTCCGTTAAACCACGTCATCAGCCAACAACAAGTAGCATCGAGAATAACTGTGAAAAACTAGCTGGCGCCCCGCTTCATGGGATTAAAGTTGGGTAAGTGAAATTCACTTTCTTATTTTTCTCTTTTATCTTACCCCTTTTGTCTACTACCTCTCTCTCTTGATTATATATACATACCTTACCTATGTTTAATAATTCAATGAACTTTTTTTTGCTTTATCTTATATATAATATGTTAAATACTTTAATGAATTTTTTTACTTCTATGTATATACAGTAACAGATTAAATAAATCAAGGAACTTTTGTAATAACAGGTTATATAATTACGCAATAACGAAACAATAATCGGTAATGGTATAAGAAAAAAAATTGCAAAATTAAGAAGATGAAAAATGCTGGTAATACTACTACGCAAAAATGTATATCTGATGACGAAAAAGGAAACAATGATTGTTTTTTGTTTGTTAATGGCGCCGAACGTCCAATCCTAGCTGGAGCTCTTTCGCTCATACGGCCGAGATGACCTAGCCATCGCAAACGTTGAATCTTCATGCGACGAACTATGTCAATGTCGACGTAAAGCTTATACAGCTCAAGATTCGTTCTGGTTCGGAACTCATCGCCAACGCGGACAGGACCAATGACCTTTCGGAGAATTTTTCTCTCGAACACGCCTAGAAGAGCCTCATCATTTTGCGTTAGCGCCCATGCTTCTACGCCATAAAGAAGCACAGGGACGATGAGGGTCTTATAGAGTGTAAGTTTTGTCGTACGAGAGAGGGCTTTGCTGTTAAACTGCTTACTTAGCCCAAAGTAGCACCTGTTAGCAGACATAATTCTCCTTTTTATCTCCATGCTGACGTTGTTGGAGATATTTACGGCTGTATCTAGATAGACAAATTCCTTAACTACCTCGAAGTTATATCGGTCACAACATGCAAGGGATACGGGGCATCGCGAATCCCTGGACGCTGAGACCATATACTTCGTTTTGTCCTCGTTCACCGCTAGACCCATGTTCGCCGATTCTTTCTCAATTCTTGCAAAAACTGATGTAACACCCCGCGCTTTCCGAGCAATGATATTAATATCGTCGGCATACGAGAGAGTCATGACACTTTTGTAAAAGACTGTACAACTTGTGTTATCCTCAGCATTCCGCAGCACCTTTTCCATGATGATATTGGAAAAGGTACATGAAAGGTTGTCACCCTGTCTGAGACCTCTTTTGGTACCGAATGGTTCGGAGAAGTCCATTCCTATTTTGACTGAGGACCTGGTGTCACTCAAAGTCATTTTGCTAAAATTTATCAGCTTAGTGGGGATACCAAATTCAGACATAGCGGCAAACAATTTCGTGCGTATTGGAGAGTCGAATGCGGCTTTATAGTCGACAAAAAGGTGGTTTGTGTCGATTTGTTTTTCTTGGGTCTTTTTCAGGATCTGACGTAACTTGAATATTTGATCGACAGTGGATCGACCAGATCTGAATCCACACTGATAGTTGCCTATCAGTTGGTTATATAATTTGGTAAAAAAATCCATTAAAGGTATTGCAAAAAATTTTGTACTTCCATCAAAAGGACGTAAACAATCTTCTATATCACGGAAACTCATTGCATTGGAAAATTGCATTGGTTCAACAGCAAAATTATTTTTATTAACTTCAACTAAGTAGCTGTTCACAATTATTCTCTATGCTATTTGTTGTTAGCTGATGACGTGATTTAACAGAGTTATTCTCTGTACTATTTGTAGCTGGCGTATGATGTAATATAGCGGCGATTGTTCTGGATACTATTTGTTGTTGTTGATGGCGTGGTAAAGCGGCAATTGTTTTAGTACTATTGTTGTTGTTCGATGACGTGGTATAGTGGCAAATATTTTGGTACTATTAATTGTTTTTTTATGAAGTGGTATAGTGGCAAATGTTCTAGTACTACTGTAGTTGTTCGATGTAGGGTACTATACAATATGACATAATTATGTAACGAGATGTTTTTTTTCGCCGAGGTTAAAGCCGTCGGTTTATAGGGTGACTCGCACATACATTTATAAATAAGAGACCTTTCTTCCTTCGATTCCATTTATCTCTTCAATGTATATATATATATCCTTCTGTTATCTTAAATATTACATCAATGTTTAATATAACGATGCAGCTCTCCACTCGTCGTTGTCCTTCGAGGCATTTGTGGCCATCGAACGAAGCAATTATACGTAGACTTGGTCGGAAAAAAAAAATTCACAACAGTATTCATTCACTATCCAGTTTATTTGTCGAGGATTGTCACCATCGAGCGTAGGAAACACACATATATGTAGCATAGTAAAGATAAGAATAGCATAAGGATACAATCCAATTCTTCTATCGAGGCTTGTCACCATCGAATCCTTTTGGGGGTTGTTTTATATTATCTTGCGGCTAGTATAGAATCTGATAGGTACTTGTCGCCATATCAGTATTATTATTCTTGACCGTGAGATTTCTGAGTACTTGTCACCAAGAAATCTAAGAGTAGTTAAACCTTTGGTTTTCGCAGCTGATATAAGATACTTTTTCCCAGTTGTTGTTAAGGTCTTCTTGCTTTGATATTCACAGTCACAAGCTAAGAGATCGATATTTCATTTTCACGCTTTCACAGCCCGCAGCCAAAGGAGACCGAGACTTTTCGTAGCTAAAGCAAGAAGGAAATTCGCCACGTAGATATTGGAATCGGTAGTTGTCGTACATTGAGTGTACTGACGTGGACAAAGAGTAAAGTGGCCAGATCAATTAACTTTATAGTAAATTTAACTTATTCTATTATTTTTACATTAAATTTGTAGCATGCTATATAACTATAATATAAATAATAGGAGGTATAGCCTTTGTATATACACATTTGTATAACTTATTATACATTTTACAATTAGGTTGCTAACTTTAATATCATTGTTTATACACAGCGACCAAGGTTTATGTGGGAGGAAAGTAAGTACACGATTTTCCTCTGTCACAATTATTTTTGTTCTCGTTTGAACATTAGGCATACTAAGCATTATTTTCAAGTTCAGTATGTTGAGCATTATTTTACGATTTGTAGGTAAAGCATTATTTTACAATTTGTAAGTAAGTCTTACGCAAAAATAGTAATGTTAAGAATTAGTATATAAGCAAATTAAATTTGTAAATAAATTATCAATTGATAAAAAAATCTTAAACAAGATATACATTAGTTGATCAGTATAAAATATATAAATAAATACTTACCCAGACATAGCAGTGAATGCTACTGGTTTTTGCTATAATATAGAAAATTTAAGTTTTTAGAAACATAAACAATTAAAAGAATACCCACCCACTCACAGCATTCCTTGCTAGTGGAATTTGCTTCTTTAAGCATATGTAAGTATTCAAGATAAACTAATAAAGTACACCAATAATATAAAATTAAACATTTTACATGGCGATTCTGCCAAATCAATCATTACATTTCTTCCAACAAGAGAAATATTGAGAAGACATAATGCATGTCCAAAATAATCTACAAACACTTCATATTACAGTTCTCAACCATATATATCATTCGGGAGACATACTGATAAAGGCCAACCCGACTACGTCCCTACACCAATTCCTCGTCCGCAACCTTTGACAATAGAGGAGGAGGAGGTGGCAACAACATCGCCAACGAAGTAATAGAAAGACGTGTACAGCACCCCAAAAAAAAAAAAGAGAGGAAGACAACACGTCAAATATTTACAAACCCTCCGAGATTTATATAGGGTAATAGCAATTGCAGGCCCAGAGAATAAAAAACGTCTAATACAACAAATCAAGGAGCTGAAATTTCAATATAAGCAATAGAAAAAGTACGAAAACAAACATACAAAGAATTTGCTATGCATATACATATATTCTATATTTTTTAGAGATCTAAACTCAATCATTTCTAAACAACACAAAACATAGTAAACATGGGATCTGTAAAAAGTAAGTAGAAAGAGGAAGTAAATGTATGCTATAACAATAATAACAGTGACAGCGATAACAGTAAAATTACCACAGTAGAAATAACAACAGAATCACTTGTAGTAATATAATTCAACCGCGTTGTGCTGGTGATAAATTATTACGATTCTTACGCATATTACCTTTTAAAAATCTGTAGAGTTGGATTGAATTTAGTAACATACAGTACTATCCTCTGAATCACCCAACTATTAAACATATTTCAATTTTCTTTACTAATACTAAGAGGACGGAAAGTCAATTTCGAAATTCATTTACGTCTACTATTGTCGATTTACATTTTAGAAAAAAATTCATTACATAGGTTTTTTTAGTTTTATTAAAATTAAAGTTAAAGAAAATTAAGAAAAAAAAAACCTGAAAAGTTAAATTAAATAAATTATGGCTCTTCTTTTTTTTTCGTTTTAACGTCTCGAATGCCAAATTGAATGAATTTTTTTATCTGACTATATTTGAAAGTCATTCAAGCCATAAAGGTTACTAGATCGAAAGTTATTCTTTTAAAATTATGTTCCACACATATAAAAAAGTAAAATATCGATTGGCTCAGATATATAAAGGCAAGGAATAGGTACAGTTTCCACATAATATTATAATCAGGTAGGAGGAGGTTTAAATAATCAATAAATTTTATATTAACCCTAACCCAAATCTCTATATCTTCTCTTTAACATTTTCACACCACCCCAAATGGAGTAACCCCCCACACCACCAATATTTTTTTAAATCAATCTTATACGGAGTGTAAGAAAAGCGAACTGGATTTATTTGAACCACATCCTGTACAAAGCATTATATTACATTTATATTAAATTATGAGTTCAATTAAAAGCAAAAGATTACGGGAGATATTTTCCATAATGGAAAAAACAATTAACTGAATTATTTCAAAGGAGGAGTATAGTATAATTGGTTGGTAACTTACATGGCGATACATTCAATCAACCAATATTGTTATTAAGCAACGTGAATTTGAGAGTAATTTTAAATTCGGAAACGCCATCCTTTTACTTGCTTGAAAAAGGCCATCATATCTAACAAGATATAGAAGTTCGGTTAAGACCGAAGCTCAAATTATTTTATAACCCTCTAAAAAATAAGTTCCTATTGCCATATTTATGTATATGACTATTTAATGTACTTACGCAAATAGTGTTTTTTTTAAATTATAGGCGTTTGCGTTATTTAATCACGCCCATTTGTGGCATAATGTTAGATAACGGTATCCTTTATATATATACCAAATTTTAACTTGATAGGAATAGTATTGTGCGATATATAATTTTTAAAAGATAAAATTTTTTTGAGGTATGTTGAGATTTTCATTTATTGTGGGCGTGTCTCTTAACCGATTTTGCCCAATTTAATACAGAATGGCGACATTAAACTAAGAATAAATATTGAAAGTTTCAATTTAATATCTCAAAAATCACGACCGTGAGAGTGCCAACAACAGACGGACACACGGACACACGGACGGACATGTCTCAAACGATTTCTCCTTTCATGCTAATTAAGAATATATATAGTTTGTGGGGTTTCCGAGGCTTCCTTCGATGTGTTGTAAACGGATGATCAAAATAAATATACCCTCTTTTCTAAGGTGGAGGGTATAAAAATATTAGAAGCTCAATTGTTTATAAATCACGTAACCGTTAACCTGGTGTACTTCCTGCACACCATAAAATTTTATAAGAAAAACCTGCGCTGAGTGCAGCATGTGAATTAAACAACTTAAGAAGTGGTCAAGATTTCTTTGTCTTTTATTCATCATGACACACATTATTTCAGAGCAGAAATCGACATTTTGTTTTATTGAATACTAGCTGTTGCCCGCGGTTTCACCCTCGTGAAATTCGGTTATCTCGCGGACGGACATTGTTTAAATTGATTCAGTTTTTGATCTTGAGCAAGAATATATATAGTTTGTGGTGTCTCCGACACTTCCTTCCGAATGTTGCAAGCGGAATGACAAATTTAATATACCCTCTTTCCAAAGGTTAAAGTTATAAAAATAGTTTCCAGTGAAAACAAAAGTTACGTCCCCGTCTTATTGCCTTAATTTCTGATGTCTTTTGCTGTGTTGCGTCTGGAGTAGGACCCATAACATATGTTCTTAGAATTCCATATAAATGTTGCTTCTATTCCAAATTCATTAAAAAATGGTCCAAAATCCAGTATTGGCCAAAAATCCTCTCCAGAACGAGGTGGTGCGTCTGGAATGGGACCCGTAACATATGCTCTTAGAATTCCATATAAATGTTTCTTTTATTCCAAATTCATTAAAAAAATGGTCCAAAATCCAGTATTGGCCAAAAATCCTCTCCAGAACGAGGTGGTGCATTTGGAGTGGGACCCATAACATATGTTTTCAGAGTTCAATATAAATGTTTCTTTTGTTCCAAATTCATTAAAAAAATGATCCAAAAATCCATTATTGGCCAAAAATCCTCTCCAAAACCTAGTGATGCATCTGGAGTGGTATCCACACATGCCGTTGTCAGATTTCCCTACTATATAAATATTGTGAAATACTTATTGTGAATACTTAATTTCTTAATTATCTGGGTACATGTGAATGCAATGTTTGTATGGCAATATTACTAACAATGGTGGGTACAAAAAGGGGTTATAGTGAAGTACAATAGTTGGACATATGTTTTCGCGAAGTTTTTTGTAGATATTGATATGTTCTATAATATTGTAGAACATTTTTTTGTTTTAACATCAATACTTTCCGCAGCGTATTCGATGAAAGATATTTTATGACTAATTTTATTATACCTTGGGTTAATAATAGTAGGAATGTCCAGGGATCCCCAACATTTTTTGGCAATAAATATAGCGTATGTTACTCAGTGATAATGTAGCTTTCTAATAGCGAAAATATTTTTGAAATCGGTCCAGTAGTTTTTGAGTTTACTCGTTACATACAAAAAAATAAAAATACAAAAATACAAATCTTTCCTCTTTATAATATTAGTATACATAGATACATGTATAAAAGCTTAACACTAATGATATATTTTGTATGAATTAAAAGTACTAATATTTCAACGCTTTACGGTTGCTTAAACTTACTAAATTATCCGGTTCCTAATTCTGAAAAATTTTTCGCTTGATCATGACTTGCAGGGTTTTTAACGGGTGTTGTGATGTGCTCAATGTTATTTTCTTTGTAAAAACATTAAACTCTTTCGAAACGAACGAGCTACTGTTATTAGAGACAATAACTTTTGGTAAACCAAAACGTGAAAACTTTGTCTTAACACCGAAATGACTATTGTACTAGTGCTATTTTTACCAATATCAATACACTCAAACCATGTACTAGTATCAACAATGACTAAACACCATCTATTCATTGAAGGGCCAAAAAAATCAACGCGAATCCTCGTCCAAACTTCGTCTGGTCTTTCCCAAGTAATAAACTCTTGTTTTGGACGGTCCGTTCAAGTAAGAAAACTGAATTTGGCTTAGGCTAAATCTTAAATACGCTCTACCTCCACAACGGCGGGCGTGACAAATATAGGTATATTGCGCCCTGTGTACTTTTACGTTGAATATGGTTTTTTCTAAATTGTGGGCGTGTCTAGACTGAAAGTGCCTGTACAAAAATTCAGCTAATATCTCAAAATTTCCGCCCGTGAGAGAGCCAACAACAGGCGGACAGACGTACGCACGGACATACATGCCTAAATCGACTCAGTTTTTGATGCTGATCAAGAATATATATACTTTGTAGGGTCTCTGACGCCAACTTCTAGGTGTTGCAAACGGAAGAACAAAATTAGTATATCCTCATCACTGAGGTGAAGGGTATAACAAGCATCACAACCCTTAACTAATTCTTCAATATCTTTAGTTTGTCCCGGCCACTAGCAAGATTCTCTTGCCATAGCCTTTTTTTTAATAATACCCATGTGATAAGTATGTAAAAAGAAAGCTTATTTTTTTACAGTGCTTGGGGTATCACGATTCGATATCCCCAAAAAATACAGTTAGACTCTAACGACAATTCAAATCTTTTTGAAAAAAGATAAAAAATTTAATTTTGTACAATTTTTGGGCCAGCCTACTTGAATAATATGCGCAACTTCTTAAAAATCTTTATCAGTTTCAGTGACTTTTCTTAATCGTTTCGAAATTTAACATATCGGTCCCTTGGTTAATTTCATTAAAATATTTTAAATAAATGTTTTCCGGAAAATCCAATTCTTTTTCTTCTAATCTTTTGTTTTGTGGAAATCTTGAAAAGTAATCAGCAAAACCCGTTAAAACCTATTTAGAAAAGATCGGATAGGAAGGTCTGCCACACACGCCATATAGTCCCGACTTGGCAACTTCTGACTATCGTTTGTTTCGGTCATGCACTTTCCGGAACACGCTTTACTTCAGTTCAAGGTATCAAAAACTGGCTCGAATCGTTCATCGTTTCAAAAGAAAACCGGTTTTTTTGGGACGGTATTCATAATCTTCCAGAAAGATGGGAAAAGGTTGTAGCTTTCGATGGACAATGCTTTATATAACACAGTTTTAGGAAATTTTTGCACAAGTTTCCTAAAAAAAATTTCGGTTTTTAAATTATACACACAATATCTTTAGACTTAATATGCTCAATTACGGATTGGTAACCGCCTAATATTAAACTAATGCGTTGCAATCTACTTGAAGCCAATGTTGGAATGCCTTTTCTTGGGTTAAAAATATGTTGCAATTGTTTATTATCCGTCACTAATGTAAAATGTCTACCGTCCATCCCTTTTATCATCTATTTGTGAAAGTTCCTGCATTAATAAAATTTTTAATTTTCTAATTGCTCAGACCATACAAACTTACTGTTTTTTTAAAATAACAAATAAAGTGGAGTTAAAAGTGTAGAAACATCTGGCAAAAACCGTCTATAAAAATTAACAACCCCCAAGAATGCTTGTAGTTCACATAAGTTTGATGGTGGCATCATTCTAATATCCTCCACTTTGGATGGATTCATAGTCATAGTAGTCCTTCTTTGTCAATAATATGACTTAAATATTCAATTTTTTTAATAAAGAAAACACACTTGTCGGGCGACAATTTGAAACCAGCATTTTCTAAAACATGAAGAACCTTAATCTACGTTAAGGTTACTATTTGGAGCACTAATTAAAATATCATCTAAAAATACAACAACTCCTTCGATACTCATAAATAAAGAGTCCTTTATTTTTTGAAAAATGTCTGGAGCAGAAGCCAAACTATACACGAGTCGGTTATGTTGAAACAAACCTTTTAATGTTGAAATTGTCGTGTACTTCCTAGATTCTTGATCAAGCTCAACTTGCTGGTAAGCTGTCCTTAAATCAAGTTTAGTAAATTCTTCCCCCTCATACAATTTGGCACAAATTTCCTCAATCCTAGGTAACGGTAAACATCAATACTTATATAATATTAGGATTTATAGTGACTTTAAAGTCACCACAAATGTTCTTCTTAATTATCGAAACAATGGGTGTACCCCATTTACAATTATTTAACTGGTTGCAACCCTTCTAAATTTACTAATTTATGAAGTTCTGCTTCTACTTTATTTTTCATTGTCAATGGTAGAGGACGTGGTTTAAAAAATTTGGAGACTGCTGAATCTTTAACATTCAAACAAGCCTTATCCTTATTAAATCGTCCCAACGTACCATTAAATGAACTTGAAAATTTTGTTAAAATACTCACTTTGTCATCTACTGCACGCATGTTATAATTTAATAATGATAAATCAATAAGCTTTTAAAAAATCTCTACCCAAAAGCGGTGGATTACCATTTTTAATCACCACTAAAGATATATTTTCAATTTTTTTTTGTACACCGCACATAATTCGCAAAGGATTAAGTGTAGCACCATTGTAAAATTTTAACAATAAATCTACGGTTTTCAATTTATAATGATTAATAAATATATAAGTGTTTTCGGAAATAACATTATGTTGTGACCCTGTATCTAATTTCCAATAAACCCATTAAAAATTTGTCACGTAGAATCTCATTCAGGTGGATCCCAATATCACAGTTTGCTGACAGTGAGCGTAAACGCACTGTCCACTCATTTATTGTTTCTGTTGGAAATTTGTACACATTATATCTTTCTGCGAAACCATTGGTTGGTGTTTTAAAATGGGCCCTCATAGCATTTAAACACACATCATATGTAGTTACAAAATTTTCTAATAATGATGGTGATATTAAATTTCGCAATAATACATACCATTGTTCAGCCAACGAGGTGACTAAAATAGCTTCTTTCTTATTATTGTCCTCAATTCCATTACCAATCAGAAATTGTTCTAATTGATTTTAAAAACCTTCCAATTATTTGAAACGCGATCAAAAAATGGTTTATCAATTAATGGTCCACTCATTTTCTTTAACGTAACGTTTAAAACGTTAATTTGAGAAAACGTACAAATTATACATTTACGAAATGTATGAAAATATATAAAACACACATTTTATGTGTGCACATATCATACAAATTATAAAGACATTTCTCATTTGAGAATTCGATTATAAATATATGTTTATATGTTCATTGGTAATCTATTCGTTCGTCGAGATTATTTTATATATATACACATAACTCAATCCATTATTAAGTTTACAACATTTTTATATAAGCAAACTTAAAATCTCTCATATAAATCATTTTTTTTTATTCAAGAATAAAATTTGTATACACCATTCAACAAATATTCATTGTAATAAATTACACAAAATAAGTTATTTCAATTACATAAAAATATTATCTCGATTATTGTAATTTTCTAAGCATACATTTTTATAATATATAGAATCACATATCTGTTCATTGTTGATAATTAAATATAGTAACAGAATATCTGAAAAAAAATCACACAGTATAGAATATTGCATACACACGGGACTGAAAGATTTATCTGCAGGAATGCATGAGTGCAGCAAATATCCAACAATGAAAACCTAGAAGCCGAACCCTCGGTATTAAATACAGAATCGCCATATACATGCGCAAAAACACGCAGATATCAGAAGATTTCATTTTTAGACTGAAAATGGAATGGTGAAATAAGTGCATCCTTTTGTAATAAATTGTCAAACGCGGCAAGATATGTAAAGCAGCCAACTGAAATTTCCGCCCGTTAATCGGTAATAAAGTGATCACTGATCGACCCTTTCAAAAATTTTACGTAGTTTTCTTGGGCATATATCCAAGGTCAAAGAAGGGTAACGCCTTCATTCTTATTGTAGTGGATCATTTCTCAGAATTTATGTTTCTAAAAGCTATTAGGGAAACCACCACCACCAACGTATTCGAGTTTCTCAAAAATAACATGTTCCATACATTCGGCGTACCTGAAATTATTCACACAGATAATGGCAAACAGTTTGTAGCCTACAGTTTCAATCAGTTCCTCAAGACTTACAATGTTACTCACCTGAAAACTCCCCACAGTCAAACGCTGCAGAAAGAGCAAATCAGTCGGTACTAGCTGCCATTCGTGCAAAAAGATCATCGCCACTGGGATCTGTTTTTACCAGAAATAGAATGTGCCCTCAGAAATTCAATTCACATGGTAACTGGCGTAACTCTATTCTTTGCTCTGTTCGCTCAACGTATGTATCCTAGTGGTAATGATTATAAATTGGCCAGAAAGTTATGCTCATTGTCGGATCATAATATAGATCGACTGAAAATAGACCAACTAAAAATAATTCGTCAAAATATAAGTGACAACTTACATGCAGCTTATGAAAAAAGTGCCAAACGATACAATGAACGAGTACGAATATGTAAATTTGTTCCTGGACAATAAATTTTCCGCAGTAATTTCGCCCTCAGCAATTTTAAGAATTGTGTAAATGCTAAATCCTGCAAAAAGTTACCATTAGGCGTGTTTCGTGCAAAAGACATAAAAACATAACAATGAGATGAAATAGCTAAGTAACAATGCGCTTACCTGAAATGGAAGTAGTACCCGGCTAGAAAAACATCTTAGGGTGTGGGAGTGCCCCGCTTTGGCGACTAAAACATTTAAACAGAAAACACACAGATTCTTTGGCGAATGCATTTCTGAAAGCTTTTGTTGGTGGTGGCCGCGAAACGAACTAAAGAGAAAAAAAAGGAACGGGAGGAGAAAGATGGCAAATTTTAGGCCTTTCCGGTGTGGATTTGGGTGAAAGAAGGAGGTTCTCAGAGAATGTAAAAAGTTAAAAGAAAGAAATATATGAAAGAAAACAAAAACAGGGTGTTCACCGGGAAGGTATACTACTTTGTTTTGCCGCCATTTTGGTAAACATTGGTCTTGACAGTTCATAATTGGGGGTTGTGAAGTAGACACGTGACAAATTTATTATGGAAAAATATTCGATAAACCAACGTGTTTTAATTGTTAAAACATTTTATCAATCGTCGATTACTGTGACAATGAGAAAGTTACGAGAAATTTTTGGGAGAAACAACGTGCCAACAAAGCGCACTATTTATCGTGTAGTGAATGATTCCGAAGAAAGGGGGTTTGTAGGTGAAGCCGAAGCATGGACCACAACGTACTGCTAGATCGGCTGAAAACATTACTGCTGCTCAAGAAAGTGTTCAAAACAATCCATCAACCTCAATTCGACGCCGTGGTCAGGAGCTTGGTTTTCAAAGAACAACTTTAGTCACAATTTTGCACAAGGATTTGCATTTGTTTCCATATAAGATTCAGTTGACACAAGAGCTTCTTCCACAAGACCATTTACGCCGCCGTACATATGCCAATAGGATGTTACAGCTCGCCCATGATAACTCCGATTTTCATGAAAAAATCATAATGAGTGACGAGGCACATTTTCATTTTTTCATGGATTTGTGAATAAACAGAATAGTCGGTTCTGGGGAATGGGAAACCCTCAAATTATTCATCAGTCACCTTTGCATGCATTAAAAGTGATAGTCTGCTGTGCAATTTGGTCAGGAGGAATCATTGGACCTTACTTCTTTGAAAATGAAAACGGCGTAACGGTAACTGTGAATAGGGAGCGATATCGTGATATGATTGAAAACTTTTTAATGCCACAACTGCATGCTTTGTGCTTGATTAATATGTGGTATCAACAAGACGGTGCCACATCACATACAGCCAGGATTATAATGGAATTACTGCGAGTAGTATACCTTCCCGGCGGACACCCTGTATATAAATTGAAATAGAAATATGTTTTTATTACCCTCCACCTCAGTGATGAGAGTATACTAAGTTTGTTCTTCCATTTTCAACACCCAGAAGGGACGTCAGAGACCATACGAAGTATATATATTCTTGATGAGCGTCAAAAACTGAATCGATTTAGACATGTATGTCCGTCTGTCCGTCTGTCCGTCTGTTGTTGGCACTCTCACGGGCGCAAATTTTGAGATATTGAGCTGAAATTTTGTACACTCACTTTTAGTTTTTGCACGCAAATCGGTGTTAAAAATGAGCAAAATTGGTTAAGAAACATCAAATTTGATACGCGATTACATAGTTACTCCCTTACACTCCGCTCCGGCTACCTTCTAGCGGATACTTGACACAGTAATAGGGCCCAAAATGGAGCCGCATGCGTTTGCATATCTAGATGATATCATCGTAGTAAGCAAATCCTTGGATGAACATTTACAACACCTGACAGAAGCTTTTAATCGTCTCAGAACAGCGTATTTACATTTAAACCCCGAAAATGCGAGTTTTTCAGAAACTTATTAAAGAACCTAGGACATGTGGTTTGCGACGAAGGGATCCGCGCGGACCCAGACAAAACACGAGCTATATGTGATATGAAACCACGACGGAATGGAAAAGAAGTATGATAATTCTTGGGAATGACTTCCTGGTATAGACGTTTTGTCCAAGAATTTGCAGCTATCTCAGCATCACTGACATCACTACTTCAGAAAAGAAAACACTTTTATGGACTGAGGAATAATAAACGGCATTCCACTTTACTATTGTGACAGATTACTTATCACTAAAGTGGCTAAATGCTTTGGACAACCCCACAGGGCGACTTGTACGTTGGGCCCTTGAACTTCAGCAGTTTAACTTTTATATCCGATACCGCAAAGGTAAGTTCAATATCATAGCAGACACGCTTTCTAGACAACCCGCTGAGACCTGCCAAAAAGCCATTTGCGCAAGAAGGAAGAGGTCAAAGCTAATCCACATAATTTTCTGGAATACCAAATCAAAGAAGAACAACTTTACAGATACTTTCCAAGATCTTTTGGAGACGAATAATCACAACCATGGAAGCTTTGTATAGCTACTGCGCTTCGACAATGAGTTTTAAAGAAAAATCACGATGTTCCAACTGCAGGACACTTAGGTATCAGAAAAACTACCCAGCATGTTTCATGACGTGAGCTGATATGTTCGAAAATGCGAGTCGTACCAACAATACAAGACTGCGCAGCAACGTCCCGCTGGAGTAATGCTTATAAGAATTCCATCGGAACCATGGAATACTTTGTGTGCTGATTTTATAGGGCCACTGCCGCGTTGTACACATGTAATAGTATGTTATTTGTTTTCTTCGATCTATTTTCTAAATGGGTAGATTTGGTACCCTTACGCAAGCCAACCGCTGAGAGACTTATCAAAGCGTTTCGTGAACGTATTCTTGCACGCTTCGGAGTGCTAAAGGTCACCGTTAGTGATAATGGAACTCAGTTCGCAAGCCGTAATTTCAAGAAATTTTTTAACAAGATGGGCGTACTTCAATAATTCACCGCGCCATACTCACCACGAGAAAACGCCACTGAACAATTAAGCCAAATGATAAAGACGATTATAGCCCAAAGTTGTAACAATCAACATAATCGATGGGATGACTTTATCCCAGAGATAACATTAAACACTGCTTTACACCACACCACCACAGGTTTCACACCCGCCTAACTTATACAAGGTCGTGAACCGCGATTACCTAAAGCTTTGCACCCACCTAGAACGCCGACAGAAAAGGCACAAAGATTACAATAAATATTTGATATTATGAAACAAAACTTAGAACGGGCATCCCAAGATCAAAGCAGCACTATAATCTCCGTAGATGCGCATGGGAACTGAATGTCGGTGATGCGGTCCTAATGCGTAACCACACTTTGTCGAAAGCCACCAACCAACATGCAGCTAAATTAGCAATTAGATACATAGGCCCGTTTGAAAACCAAAGTCTAAAGTTATTTTTATCATTAAAGATTGCAAAACTGAAAAATATAGAACTTCTCATGTAAGGGATCTAAAACCCTTCGTCTAAATAACAAGTCGAGCCGACACCAGATCGTACCATAGTCATATTAGGCGATCCGTCACAAAAAGAAAAAACGCCCAACGCCACTATATATCAGAGTACCGTAATCCTGATGATAGCAATACCGGATGAGTTCGATTTTTATAGCCGTCCCGACGAACCTATCATAGAAACCCCTGATAATGAAAAGCCACCAGAGCGAAACTTTAGAGTAACGATTACGGATGTTAGCGAGCCCGGACGGAATGTTAATAAACAACTTGTTAACTTCAAACAGACTAAGTTGTTTTTTCAAAGTTGTGAGTCAGAAACCTCACTCACTTTTATAATGTACAAAACAACATGTAAAATTTTAATCTTGGTTAGTTTTCATAATAAAAGAAATTATAAGGATCAATACATATACTCGTATATACTTGAAATTTTACTTAGTTGAATGTTGAAGGTTGAATTTTTTTGTGATTGATGATAAGCAGCTTCCTTAAAAGAAATAAATAATCTATATGCACAATCGTATAAACACGACATTTAATACCCTAGAACACTTACTTCCAAAATATACGTTGTACTATAATTTGTTTGGTTGCATCAGTAAGTATGAGTTATTGTTGTATAAGTCATATCGTGAAAAACTGCTATAGGTAGAGACGTTCTCAAAATTGTCCCGTTAGAGTACAATATTTTTAAGTTAAAGCTAACTTACAATTTTTATTTTAAAAAAAATTAATAAATGAAACTTTTGCAACCTTCAAATAAGTTCATTGCTCCAAAAGAAGACGTTAGAGACCTTACAAAGTATATGTTTTTCTTATTAGCATTAAAATATGTATGTCCGAATATTAGAAGGCTTATAATCGTACATTTTAAGATATTGAGCTGAAATTTTCTATTTTCATTTGTGGTTTCTGTACGCAGGTTGTTATTAAGAATTGTGAATTTTTGCCAATGAATAACTTCTTTTTTCATTAACTATTATATAGGGTGAGGATCAAAAAATGGTTCGATTGTATCCAAATTTGGCACAGTCAATTATTAAATTAATTGATAATGCCTTGTCTAGTTTCGTCGAAAAAAAATTGAAAATTGCGAATTTTCCTCACATAATAACTTATTTTAAAAAAGGGATATGGGTCCAAAGTTTGTTCAATACGTTATTAGCCTAATAACGTTTTACCAACATTTCTAATAATAACAAGATAAATCCTATTGCCATATTTATGTATATGACTATTTCATATAGCAAGTAGGGTTTTTTTTTAATTATAGGCGTTTGCGTTATTCAAGCACGTCCATTTTTGGCACAAAGTTGAACAACGGTACCACTCATATTTATACTAAATTTAAACTTGATAGGTATAGTATTGTGCTATAAATAATTTTTTAAAAATAAAATTTTTTCGAGGCATGTTAAGATTTTCGTTTATTGTGGGCGTGTATCGTAACCGATTTTGTCCAATTTCAACACGGAGCAGCAAAATTAAACTAAGAATAAGTGTGCCTAGTTTCAAGTTGATATCTCAAAAATTACGACCGTGAGAGTGCCAACAACAGACGGATACACGGACGGACATATCTCAAACTATTTCTCTTTTCATGCTGATTAAGAATATATATGGTTTGTGGGGTCTCCGGATGATCAAAATGAATATACCCTCTTCCCTAAGGTGGAGGGTATAAAAATGAAGTACAGTTAGTTAGAAAACCACCCTGATAACTCGAACTGTACGGTCGCTTAATAGCAATAATTATATACTATGTGATAAATATGAATTATATATATTATAATGAAACAAGAAGCGTAGAACACAAGGAAATAAAAATACATTTAATAAGATATATATATGCAGTACATATTTGCAAAATAAATAGTGTACACACTCGTAAGACAAAGAAATAAAATCTGGAATATGGTGTAAAGTAATAAATCTATTGAAAAAAAAAACTATTTCCATGTAAAAACGCCTTAAAATGTAAAATTTTTGCAAAGAAAATCAAGAACATTTGCCGTTAAGTCATATCATAAGCAACAACAATAGAACCCAGAACATTCGCAGGTATATTACATCACCAGCAAGTTACTCTTTTCAGTTTCTTATCCATTCCCTAATATTTTACTCTTTTGTTTGCCACCTGTCCGTCCAGTTATCTCTTTTTCGCTTTTTTTATATATATATAACTACATACCCTACACTAAAAATAAAAAAATTCAATTACCACTTTTTCGCTTTTTTTATATATACATACATACCATAACATATTAAATAATTCAGTGAACTTTTGTTTTGTACACACACCGTACAATGATATGTAAAACATATAATGAGCTTAATATATAAATTAAACCTTATAAATATAAATACAGTGTATCTGCTAGAACAAATAACTTTTTTTTCTTCTACTCCCCTATGTTTGTCTAAGCTAAGGGGTAACTATAGGGACATGACCTTTTTTTTTTTGTTGTGATCGAGTAGTGGCAAGAAACCGCCCCAATACCGGCTAGGTCTAGCGTGCCACCACGTCGCACTCGCCGCTACAAAAACACCCATGATCATAAGATATGTGATTGCAATTTTTGTTGACAGTTGGATTTTATACTTTCTTTAGTTTTGTTAAGTTGTTTTAAGAATCTAACCTATATTATTATACCCTGCACCACCCTGAGGAAAACGGTATATTAAGTTTGTGCGGATGTTTGTAATTTCTAAACGGCAAATGCTACACCCACCTTCAATTATATCGATCGATTCAAAATCAAAATCTGAATTGATTTAACCATGCGCGTCTGTCCGTCTGCGCATCTAAATTTGTGCGCAAGCTACAGGTCGCATTTTTTGAGACATTTTCATTTGGTACAAGGACACGTATTGGTCTAAAAATTAACCCCTTTGAATAGGGAACCCTATTAAAAATGGACCGTATTGGACCATTTTTAGAAACCCTTCCCATAAGAGGTCCTATTATATTTGAAAAGGGCTTCACTTAGGCCAGTAAGTAGGCCCAATGTGATACCCTACGAAACATAACACAGAGTTCAGTTCATAAATCGTTGAAAATGGATAGGATTGGACAATTTTCAGAACCCCTCTCAATAAAAATTTTTTTTTCTTTATTTCAAAAAGAAACAAAAAATAAGAAAATATCTAACATTTTTAATATTTTGAATTTATATGAAAGTACAAGTAGATATAGAAAAATAAAATTTTTCACTATACGCTGCTCTTTCAAAGAAAAAAATTAAATTGGAGTATATTTCAAATGGTGTAGGGTATTTGATGGTCGGGCTTGACCGACTATAATATTTTCATCTGTTTTCTAAAAAAAATGAAAAATTTTATTTATTTTTTTTTGTTTGTTTATAATATAAAAAATAATTTATATGGGAAGAGTTCTAAAAATGACCCGATCTTATCCATTTTTTAAAGAATTTATTTTTGTGCCAAATTTTATCTAAATATCACAAAAAATGCGACTTGTAGCTTGCACATAAATTAAAATGGACAGAGGGACAGACGGACATGGTTTAATCGATTAAGATTTTTATTTTGGTGGGTGTCGCATTTGCCGCTTAGAAGTTACAAGCATCCGCAAAAACTTATGTAATACATCCTTACGAAAGGGTGGCGCAGGGTATAATAAGAACAAGTGAAAATATTAGAGTCAGTCAAGCCCGACCATTAAATACCCTACACCACTTGATATATTATTTTATATTTTATTTTTTTATTTATTTTTAAAGAATGCACTAATAAGTTTAAAAAACTCGTACATTATTTAATTTTAAATATCTATCTAAATATCAAAAATTTTTTCAATTTTTTGTTTATTTATGAAAAAAAAAAATTATAGGGAGTGGTTTTAAAATGATCCGATTGTGTACATTTTCAAAAGGGTTTATTTTTGGCCCAATACATATTCTAGTACCAAATTTAATCGAAATATTTTAAAAAAATATAGGAAGGGGTTCCAAAAATGGTCCAATCAATCCATTTTCAATAGGGTTCCCCTTTCAAAAGGGTTTGTTTTTGGGCCAATACATATCCTCGTACCAAATTTCATCAAAATATTTTAAAAAAAATACGATCTGTGGCTTGCGCACAAATTTAGATGCGCAGACAGACAGACGCACATGGTTAGATCAATTCAGATTTTAATTTTGAATCGATCGGTATAATTGAAGGTGGGTGTGGCATTTGCCGTTTAGGATTTACAAACATCCGCACAAACTTAATATACCCCTTTCCACGGGGTGGTGCAGGGTACAAAAATTTAATTGAATATTATATCAAGTGGTGTAGTTTGATGGTCGGGCTTGACGACTATAATATTTTGACTTTTTCATAATAAAACAACCTTGATTGGTTATATTAAGTCCCATATATAACTAAGAAATCTACGAATATTCGAATTGGCGCGCTTTATTAAATCAATAGGTTAAGCTTCGTAAAAATTTAATAAAAAATAAACGTAGTAAAATAATTCGTTATGTATTATATAATAAAGTGGTGTTATAAGTTTCATATACACGTATATTCTTTTTTTTATATATGCAACATTGTACCCATATTAGTGGTAGATGGATTAGCACTATTATATGCTATATGGTGTGTGGATTGTTGATGAGCCACAGCAGGATTACAGGTGCTACGAGTATGGGCTGCGTATGGTGAGCTTAAACACAGTGGATCGTGAAACATATATGGGTAACTGTCACGTTGGTGCAAACAAGATGTAGACATGGATCCTAACGAAGATGTTACTGAACTGAAAAAAACAATTAAAATATAGATATATATATATTTTTTTTAATGAAAATAAATCGATAATACGTTATATCTATTATATACGAGTATTATTATATAATAAATTTATTTACCTTATAAAGATATTACAGGACGTTCTTATCTTTATTGATGAAAATTTGCGTTTCTTTATATTTATACCCTGTACCATCCTATGGAAAGGATTATATTAGGCTTGTGTGGATGTTTGAAACTTCTAAACGGTAAATGCCGCACCGACCTTCAATTATTCAGATCGCTTCAGAATCAAAATTTGAATCGAATTACCCAAGTCTGTTTGTCTGTGTCTAATTTGCGCGCAATCTACAGGTCGCATTTTTGGAGATATTTCGATAAAATTTGTTACAAGGAAATGTATTGGCCCAAAAAGGAACCCTTTTGAAAATAACTAGGGTCGGACCATTTTTAGAAATTCCTCCCATATAAAAAAAAAAATTTGAAATTTTTGAAAATACAAGTGGGTATAGAAAAATAAAACATATCATTTTTTAAAGAAAAAAATTAAAGGTGATACAAAAAAATTAAACTTTTCATTTATCAAAGAAAAAATTAAATTGAATTATGAGATATATCAAGTGGTGTTGGGTACTTAATGGTCGGGCTTGACCAACTATAATATTTTGACTTGTTTTTAATTAGTGAAACATAGTTAATTAGGCTAATAATATATTGTAAAAACTTTGGATCCGGTCGGATCATTTTTTGACCCCCGCCTCATATAACGTTTTATTATAGAGGGAGCATAAAAGCGAAAATTCACAATTCCTAATATATCTTGAAAAAACTTTCTGAAACCTTGGCAATTGATTCTGCGAAATTTTTGGCCCTACGGGAATAAATTTATATCCTCTTTTTTTAACGTTTTATTATAAAGGAAGCATAATGCAAAGTTTTTGAGAGAGTTACATATATCTTGGGTCATCACTTATGTGGACAGAAAAGCGGCAATCTTCGAGCTCCTCTCCATTATATGTGCTAAAATTGAAGGCGGAAGGTAGATTACATAGGAAAGCGTAAGCAGTTAAATGAACAATTATTAACCTAATTAATTAAATTTAAAAAAAAATTAAAATACATGAAGAATAATTTTCACAATAAAATCATTTCCCTTATATTAAAAGGTTACTCGTATATAGGGCTTGAATCAAAAAATGTCCCGATCGGGTTCAAATTTGGTACAGTTAATTACTAAACTGGTGGTATGGAAGTGAGCATGCCAGGTAACGTTTCTGATTGGTTTTAACTAAGCGAAGCCCAGAGCTATCCTGGCCTCTACCCACCTCAAGTTGACGCCCAACCTCCACGTGGCACCACTGGTTAGCTGCTTTTACATCCGTTTTGGCAGCGAGCTAATGTGCGCAGCGAACAGACCGTCGCGCTGGGCTGGTAACCAACCAACGGTATTACTATTACCATAAAAAATTGTAGAATTGATAAAAAACGCTTGGACAGGGGTGCGCTAAAAGAGCCAACTATGACATCTACTACAGCTGCTATCCGACGGTGTGTGAATTTGGGTACGGATTTGTGGTAAGCAAGAGACTTCGCTACCTTGTCTCGCCATTCACCCCAATGAATGACCGTCTTGCCACGATCCACCTCAAGGCGAAATATTTCTATATTAGCCTAATTTGTGCACATACCCGATGATGGGACCAAGGAAAGCTTCTATCAGCACCTAGAACAAACATATGATAGCTGTCCTTCCCATGACATTAAAATTGTTCTAGGTGATTTTAATGCAAAGATTGGGAATGAGAGTATTTTTGATCCCACTATCGGTAAATTTAGTCTCCACGATACCACCTCCGATAATGGAGTGAGGCTGATTGACTTTGCCGGGGCGAGGAACATGGTGGTTAGTAGCACAAGATTCCAGCATTTCGACATTCACAAAGCGACATCGCTGTCACCTGATCACACGGTCAAAAATGAAATCGATCATGTTGTGATAGATGGACGGCATGCTTCTAGATGTGCGGACGATCCGGGGCGCCAACATTGATTCGGATCACTACCCTGTTGCAGCCAAGGTCCGCACCCGCTTAAGTACCACCAATACCACGCGTCAAAGTGCGGTAGGGAAGCTCGCAGTCGAAAAGCTGCAATTACAACAGACAGCTGTTGCCTACTCCACTCGACTCTTTCAGCTACTTGCTGGGAGTCGTCCTTCAGAACCTGACGTTTCCGCGCAGTGGACACTCCTGTCGCACTCAATGCGCACTGCCGCTTTGGAAGTGCTGGTATATCAGAGGTCGCCTTGGCGGAACCCTTGGTATGACGATGGGTGCCATCGTGCTGCTGCAGAGAAAAAGGCCGCATATCAAATTACTCTGCAGACATTTGCCACGCTTGCTTTGTGGGAAAGGTATAAGAAGAAAAGAAAAGACGAAAAACGCCTTTTCATATGCCAAATAAAGAGAACATGAAAGGCGCGAGTTGGAAGTGATAGAGATGCAAAGAGTAATGAATGAATTGCAGGGATTCGCGATGCCCCGTATCCCTTGTATGTTGTGACCGATATAACTTCGAGGTAGTTAAGGAATTTGTCTATCTAGGTACAGCCGTAAATATTTCCAAAAAAGTCAGCATGGAGATAAAAAGGAGAATTATGTCCGCTAACAGGTGCTACTTTGGGCTAAGTAAGCAGTTCAACAGCAAAGCCCTCTCTCGTACGACAAAACTTACACTCTATAAGACCCTCATCCCTGTGCTTCTTTATGGCGTAGAAGCATGGATGACTAGGTCATCTCGGCCGTATGAACGAAAGAGCTCCAGCTAGGATTGTGTTCGAAGGGGAACCGGATGGACGTCGCGCAAGAGACAGGCCGAAACTCCGGTGGAGGGACCAAGCGTTTGATGCGCTGCAAATACTTGGTGTATAAAACTGGAGAAGGCGCGCCAACGATCGAAGCGCGTGGCTTTCTCTTCTGTAACAGGCCAAAGACCTACATAGGTTGTAATCGGCCAGCCATGAGGATTATGATGTATTACTAAAGTAAATTATAAAGTAAGTTTTCAAAAAAAATATTTAATATTGCAAATTGTCACCGTATAAAGACTTCCTTTCTTGTTATAATGTTATAATGTTATAATGTTATATGTTAGATGGCATTTGTCGTTTAGAAATTGCAAATATCCTTACTAGCTTACTATTTGTGGGACACGGTGCCCTACACCCTGGACAGAGCGTTATATAGGCCAAGGACCAACTAAATGTTAGATCAGGTGTACATTTGGCACAGTCCATTATTATACCAATTGACATTGTTTTGCCAAATTCTTTCAATATATATATAACATTGCGAATTTTATAAAATATTAATACTTTCTTAAAATAAGGATGTTATTTATAAAGACAGGCACCAGGCGGACAGACTGACATGGTTGAATTTATTCTGATTTTGATTCTGAACCTATTTAACGAACAGAAAATACATAAACTTTACGATATTCGTTCGTTCGTTTTTCGAAGGACAGGCAAGTTTTAAATTAAAAAAGAATCCTTTACAGTACCGCTATAATATATTATATGATATAAAAATTTTCATATTTTTAAAGATCTAATAAAACTACCTTTTCATAAACGTCCATCCTTTGTATCCTTATTAAGAATAATTTAAAATTTATTTTTATTTTTTATGTATAGCATAGATTTTCAAACGTGTACCTAAGTTATTTTTAAACTTCCTGAAACCTTTCCTAGTACATAAAATTCATTTTATGTTAACAAGCACAATTTGTTAAGTGTACTTACTTATAATTTTCCGCCATAGTAGCGATGGGTTGAGGTATGGAAGAGTACACTGCATTAAAACTAGCATTGAGTGGAAGGCGTGGTGGCATGACTTGTAAAGATGAATTCACAATTGCATGACTACCTGTACCGCTGCCTACATCTATGACATTGTTTGATGTAGTACTTGTTGACGCAATAGATTCATTAATAGGAATACAACTAGTTGGATTAGGTGCCCGAGTTGTTGTTGAATTCTCCACTACTGTGCTACCAATACTGTTAGCCACAGGTCCATTATCATTAGTGGGAGTATCTACGTTGATTCTGCCGCTCTGTTGGTGATTGGGCCTTTTCTGGCTACGTAGTTTTTCCTCCCTACGCCATTTGGCTCGACGATTCGAAAACCACACCTACATTTTTATATAGTTGCGTACAATGTTTTATTTAATTTTAGTATCATTTACTTTGAATACAATTATAAAAAACTTTTAATATTAAAATTTTTTATAAGTAATATGCCTTAAAAAGCAAAAAAAAAAATTTTAAAGGCTTTCTTTCAAAAGAAAAAAGCACTCAAACACAACTTTAAATTGATATCGCACAAACCCAAGTGGGTTATTTCCATTTGCACCATCAAAAACCGAAATATATAAAATTAGTTTTATCCCATCGGAAAGTTTCTCATTCACTCATTTTAAATCAATAAACTTCATAAAAATCAAATTTTATGATATAGTGTTTGATAGTGTCTATGGTGTTGTAGTTGTTTTTTAGAAATTAATGGAACGGGCTTTTATTGTGGAATGTGATAGATTTTTAAAAAACAAAATGACACACAAAGCAAAATATGTAACATAAAATAATACATGAATACAAGATTTAAAAAACTATAAAGTATATGGTTCGCAATTTCATTAATTATTTGGTACAATAGTATATAAAAATAACAAGTAAAAAAGTGAAAATGTTATAGTTGGTCAAGCGCAACCACCTATTATTCTTACTCCCAAAATTTATATTGTCATTATCGCAAGAGTCACATAAAGATTCACTTTGTTAAAAATAACAAGTCAAAATATAATAGTTGGTCAAGCCCGACCATCAAATACCCTACACCACTTGATATATCACATAATTCAATTTAATTTTTTTCTTTGTAAAATGAAAAGTTTCATTTTTTGTACTACCTCTAAGTTTTATACCCTGCACCACCCTGTGAAAAAAGGAATATTAAGTTTGTGTGGATGTTTGAACCTCCTAAACAGCAAATGCCACACCCCCCTTCAGTTATACCGATCGATTCAGAATCAAAATCTGAATCGATTTAACCATGTCCGTCTGTTCGTCTGTCCTCCTGTCCAACTTTATCGCATTTTTTGAGATATTTTGAGAACCGCTTCCTATATGAGGTCCTATTATTTTTTGAGATATTTCGATGAAATTTGGTACATAGATATGTATTGGCCCAAGAATAAACGCTTTTGAAAATGGATAGGATCGGACAATTTTTAGAACCCCTCTCCATATAAATTTTCTTTTTTATTTACTTAAACAAATAAAAAAAAAATAATTTTCTGACATGTATCATTTTGAAATTTTTGAAAATACAAGTAGGTATAGAAAAATTAAATTTTTCATTACAGCCTGCTTTTTCAAAGAAAAAAATTAAATTGAATAATATATCAACTGGTGTAGGGTATTTATTGGTCGGGCTTGACCGACTATATTATTTTCACTTGTTTTCTTTGAAAAATGAAAAATTTAATTTTTTCTATACCTACTTGTATATTTAAAAATTTCAAAATGATACATATTTTTGTTTGTTAATGAAATAAAAAAAAAATTTTTTTTATTCTGAAAATGGTCCGATCTTATCTTTTTTCAAAAGGGTTTATTTTTTTTCCATTTTAAATGGGGTTCCCCCTTGGGCCAATACATGTCCTTGTACAAAATTGCATCGCAATATCTCAAAAAATGCGACCTGTAGCTTGCGCACAAATTTATATGGACAGTAAGGTTTTTGTTTAACGTCCACACCCATCGCGAAGACTCAATTGGACGTTTGTTTAGGGTTATTGAGCGTTCGTAGCGTATTATTTTAAAGGGAAACACAAACCGTCATTTTATTAATATATATATTATTTCTCTTTCTTAAAATTTTATTGTATTATAATATATATATTATTTCTCTTTCTTAAAATTTTATTGTATTATAATTAATTTATTTATTGTTTTATTTACTATTACACTTCATGATTCCATTTGATTTGATTTTATAACATATACGTATATGTGTATTCATTTAATATTGATTATTAAATATTCAATTAATATTAATTGAATATTTAATAATCAATATAATAATTTCTTTTATTTCTCCACATTACACACTAAGAAACTTCATCTATTACTCGCCACCTAATCTAAAAAACTAATCTTACTCTCCGTAAGCTTACACTACATATCCTTTTAACTAATATCACACTGCGTATATTATATAGCATATATCCTTCTAACTTCTAACTATGTATATTATCCGCGCGTCAGTTAACAATTAAAAAATTACGTCGAATCACCACGACGGTTAGTAACAGAAGAGGTTGACAAATCGGCGGTCCTTTCTCAACAGGGTATTTCCCATTGGAAATATTAGAATCGTGTTCAAATAATCTTCGGACGATAAGTGGCAGCGAGTAGTAAGCCAGACCTTTTATATTCTTTTGGTACAAACTTAACTTCATTAAACTTATATGATACAATAGGACTTATATTGCCATAGTTGCCGGGGAAAACAAAGGACGACATTTCTTATCACACGTCCTCCGCTCTTCGGATAACAAACGTACGTTAAGATCTTAACTAATGCGTGAGGAAAAAAAGAGGAATACTTTAGTTATTCAACTATTTTTTCCCAATTCAAAATTTTAATGTAATTCAAATTGTAAGCAAATGGTAAACACGAAAAAAGAAATAAGTAAGAAAACTAAATTTGGCTTAGGTCAAATCTTAAATACCCTCCACCTCCACAACGGTGGGCATGGCAAATGTATGTATATTGCGCCCTCTAATAGTGTATGTCTTACGTATCAGCATGTAAGTCTACTTTTACGTTGGAATTGTTTTTTTGTAAATTGTGGGTGTGTCTGTTATCCGACTACGCCCGTTTTTGGCATATCGATGAAACTAATATTTATAGATGTACATACCAAATTTTAAGTTTATAGCTTAATTTTTGTGGCATATAAACAGATTTTTGTCGATTGTGAGCGTGGCTCTTGACCGATTTCGCCCATTTTAAATCGATCTGCGTGCAAAAACTAAAAGTGCCTGTACAAAATGTCAGCTCAATATCGCAAAATTTGCACCCGTGAGAGTGCCAACAACAGACGGACACAAGAATATATATACTTTGTAGAGTCTCTGACGTCTCCTTCTGGATGTTGAAAACGGAAGAACAAACTTAGTATACTCTCACCACTGAGGTGGAGGGTATAAAAATATGATGTGTTGCGTCCAAATAACAACGTTGGCATACGGTGGTGACCCTTAGATCTAGCAGTCGTTATACTACCAGCAGTATTCCAGCTACATGCCAGCCATGGGGTGTTACCATGGGGCGTTCCGGATGTCTGTAGTCTCGTTGGTTGAATAGGCATTATGAGAAAGATTCCTTTAACTCCTGACGCTGATCACCGGGGAATTTGAGCACCGGATGTAGTTTCTGGTGAAGTTTGGAATGATGACCCTGATCACGGCGACAAGCTGTGATGATATGAGGGCTGTAGCTGGTTTTCGGTTGAGTTATCCTGTTTTTGCTCATACTGGTTGTATAGTCTGATAGCTGAACGAGTCTAAAGTCCTTTCCAAAGAAATTTATATTATTAGGTCTCAATTTGATCGGATTCGCCTCAATAATTTAATGTTTAGTATGTTGCGGTAACGGCATGTAGTGCGGGGCACGACGATCTGTGATATAGTAGATACAAGCGGTGCGAAGCAGCTAGCGTTACGAGATCGACGTGTGGAGAGCGTTGCAGAGCGGCGTGCGGTACGCAATACGGCCTTGAAATACGGGTATTAGAGGATATCTAGGAGGTGTAGAAGCAACAACAGTTTATTATTTCACTCACCCTTATTTCACGACGGCTCCAGCCACACTGCCTAATTTCATACAATTTTCCCTTCATTCATAGTGCGACGGAGCTTACAATTATACTTAAATCATAAAACACATACGTAAAATTCTATTTGCGTCTTAAAAAAATCAATATGTTACATTCTTATTATATAACAACAAAAGAAAAAAGAATTAAACAGAGCTATTCAAGTACTTCATTATTTAAGTATATGTATATGAAAATAAAAAACAAGTATATTAAGTTCGTGGAAACGTATATCGCATTCATATGAAGTCTTGGAAAATAGTCTCAGTGTGTGGCGCAAAAAGAGCGGGGCAACTTTCTGCGTCACACTAATTCCCTCCTCCGCTGTGTAAGATTTCGCCATGGCCCTTGCAAGTTATCATGAAGAGTCGGTTTCCGAAAAAGTATTGACGGCGACGGCGTTGGCGTGTGTTTGTGCCCAGCATATCCCGGTTCTTCCCGGTATGTTTCCAGCTCCCTTCTATTACTCGGGGACACTCTTGAATCATAAACATAAGTCACATAGGAACAGTATTGATCTACTATTGTTTGTGTGCACCCTATGAGTTGGGTGGACATCTGATACGATAAAATCGTTTTTGGCAAGTTGTACCCCTAGGGTTACGGGTATCGACCTGTACATTATGGCCAGAGAATATACGGCTGGTATTCGATCTGACTCCCATTGGTACGCATGTCCTCGAAGAGTCGGTGCTACTGGCACTCCACGGATTTGGTAATACCCCTATTGGCCTACTGTTGGCTTCGAAAACCAATGAACTATAGCCACCACCTTGTTGTGATGTTTGGGCTTTGCTTGCTTTTGTACCCTCTGTGGTGCTTGGTTTTCGTCGACCACATCCACAATATAGGTATGGGTGCTGGCTTCTCTGGTGAATAGTTCACGTCGAGAGGTGTGCTTCCTTAAAAGTGGCCCTATTAGTCGCGGCATTTCAGGGGGAATTGGATTGCTGGAAAGATTTCTGTTCACAAAAGCGGATATGGTTACTAGACCGGATACGGAAAGCGCTAAAATCATTTCATTTGGTGTCCAAAAAACACAAAAAAAAAATTGTGCACGATTGGACAATTTTTAGCCGTGTCTCAAGCCATTCCTTGTTTTTATTATTAGAAATAAGGCTAAAAATAGTTTTTTTATTTTTTTTCAAAAAAATGAATCTTAAACTAAAATATTTTAATTAAGTACATATTAACAATTATTTAATTTAATAGTGAGGTCTTTTTAAAAGTGGGATAATTCATATTACATTCTTTGATCACTTGAAAAAGGAATTGTTTCTCTTCTTCATTGTGTGTTAATTTATTATTATAATCTGTAATGAATTTTGCACCTCTTTCAGCTGCATCGTTCACTACAGATAAGTTTTGACAAATTTGAGAACCTTGAAGGTAGTCAAACCTTTCATTCCAATTCAATGGATCGACTTGCAAAAATTCTTTGGAAATGTCTAAGCGATCAAAGAATCAAATTAAATACCATAAGTGATTGCTAACTTTTTGTAGCAAAGCACAAGATATATCTGGTTCAGGATAAGCAATTATATTTTTGATTATTTTTAGTTCTTGATTTGGAGCTTCAATTGCTTTGGTGCATCCAAACCAGGCTTTTACGAACTATGAAAATACACACACTACGTATGCCGTTTAGCTTTGGTTTTGACATATTGAATTCATCACGGAACAAATACATTTTAAGAGTATAAATTGCTTTTGACATCCATCTAGCATGCGAAGTTGCACCAGGTATTCGAAAGGTGTTAAAATTCGGCACCTCCAAGAAATATGATAATTAATTGTAAAAGTTCTTTATAATCGTGCCTGCGATGAGTTTGCTTCAAATTGTCAAGACAATAATTTAAAACTACATCACGTTCTTGAGCAGTCAATCCTTTAACAATATGCTCATCTTATAAGCAACTTTTGTAATTCTTTTTATCAATATTATTCCAATGTTTGCTAAAGCGATTAAAAATTAGTACTTCTGGTGCGGCTGTCATGTCTAATTTCAAATACTTTTCGGATTAACAATGCGTAAATGTGGTGCCTGCATGGAAAATATAAAAAATCGCGACCTAGTTTTCCTTCAAGCAAAGCAGCAGCACCTTTTTCTACACCCGTATTATGTGAAGTTTTGTCGAAGCAGATAATTTGAACGAGATCAAGGATTATATATTCTTTTATTAAATTAAACACGGCTTCTGATAACTCTTTTTCGCTTGATGATTTCAACTTTTGAATGCCAAGTAATTTATCGATACCCTGAGATGTGATAATGATGGGCCAGCGATCAACTTTTGCTCTACCACTAATTTCTGGTAACATTGTACCATCCCAGTGCAAAACAAAACTAAGTGGAATCTGGAAATAAGAAATTTAATTTCTTAACTTATACACATAAAATATATAACTAATGTGAGGACGAAACTGTTTGTACACTTTCGCCCTCCACTGTGATTTATATATCTCTTTGCCGTTTTTTTTTCTCTGATAAGAGAGTGAATGAAGGGAGAGTCGAGCTCGGATGATGGCTCGACGGCAGATCAAAATGTAGAGAGAGGGCATTCTGGATCTCGTAGTATAGCTGTTAAAACGTTTTCATAATTTCGACAAAGTGGATAGAGTGCTTAATTATTGTATTTGGTTTCTTAAATTCTTGATCTCATGAATATATACACAATTTAAGTGTTTTATAAGACAATGGAATCTTTTGGAAAATACTTTAATGACAATCTTCTGAAAGCATAAAATATGAACTAACAATCGCGTAGTGCTAGAAATAGAAATAAAAAAAATAAAACGCAAAAAGGAAAAACTATTGTAAGTGATACCAATGGAAAAAAGGGTACAAAGTAAATAAATTTGAAAATAAAAAACAAAAAAAAAGAACAAATTAAACCACAAAACCTTGAGGCAAATTTATTTTTTCGGCAAGAGGACAAAGCGGAAGAGGTGAGTCACTAATTGGTTGTCTTTTCCTTTTCCCCTTCCCCAACAAAATAAAACCCCAACTTTGAGACTGTCTGTCCCAGCCTGCAGCAAGATATCCGACAGGATCGTCCGAACGGACACTTGCTAGTTTTACTTTAGTCCCAGTGCTGTGTTCGACGAAAGGTGCCGCATTATTTAGCCCTTCGTCACACAGGGTCGAATGTAAAGGCATTGTGGTCCCAACAAAAATAAATTCATTGTTGGGCGAATCCTGAGCCGCTGGACCTACCCCAGTTAAAGGGGAATTACGTCTTTACACCAAATAGAAGATGGAAGATAAAAGATGATTTAAAAGAAGAAGAATAGAGACGGAGACAGATGAAGAAGACAGAAACAGACACATATTAATAATTAATAATTACGTCGAAGTTTTCTGCAATGATTTGTGCTGTTGTTGCGCGATGTTTCTGACGCATGCGATAAATTGATGAATTATTCAGTATAAATTCTTCGATTTTATGGCCTAACGCGTCAACAGTTGCACTTAGAATATGAACTGCAGCACCATCAGAGATTCTCCACTTATCCAAAATTGAAAGCAATCTTGGTGTAAAAAAATCTGTTCTACCTCTTGATACACCTGATAAAGTCTTGTTAGATTCATTTGCATTTACATTTTCTGCTGATATCGATGCTTCAATTTCAATGGCGTTTATGTCGTCAAAGTCAATCATACCTGTTTTATAGCAATAATTTACATTTGTTTAAAAAGTAGCATTTTAGTAAACATAATTTTATACTTCTTTGTTCATATAATTAAAATTCTTTTATCTTACGCTGGTCTTCTTGTACTTTCTGGACTGCTTTTCGTTTTTCTTTTTGCATAAGAATTTTATCTGTTCCTCTCATACAACCCGGTCTTCCTTTTTCTCCCTGCTTTAATAAAAACTCTCTGTCTTCTTGTATTATTATTAACTCCAATGCGTCTGCGCGTGCGATATCGAATAAATCATTCAATTTTTCTTGAAATTCAGTTTCCTCCTTGTTTTGAGTTTCAGTTTTCCGACCGTGATTCTTTATGATAGACCTTCATTCATTGTATAATTTTTCCATTTTGTCAATACAGTATTTTTCGTGGTGTGTTGGAATTCGTGCTTTCTGCCAAAATGTGCTAACCTTAGCAACAACTAATCTAGTACTTTCTCTTAAACTTAACCCAACTATTCGTAAATTATAAAATAATACTTGTAGCACTTGTTTTCTTGATGGTAATTTAGCACCAGTAATTTGATTATCAATTGATCCTATTAACAAAATATCGTCATCCGATCGAAGTCTTTTGTTTGCCATCGCTTTGTATTGAAACTATCATATGTTTGCGCATTAAAGTGATATATGTATAATATTGTATATATATAAAAAGACTTCATTTTTAAATTAAGTTAATGTTAATATGTAATTAATTAAAACATTTTAGTTTCTGGTTCATTTTTAAAATAATTTTACATAAACAAAAATAACATTACATTTTTAATAATAAAAACAAGAAGTGGCTTGAGACACGGCTAAAAATTGTCCAATCGTGCTCAATTGTTTTTCGTATTTTTTGGACACCAAATGAAATGTTTTTAGATCTTTCTGTGATATAAATTCGAAAAAATTATTTTCTTCATGTATATAAGGACCGGTCTAATGGTTACCGAACACTTTTACGATCTTGTTTTCGTCGCACCCTCGTATGTGAGATAAGAAAAGGCTTCCTTAGATAGACTATGATTTCTAGATCTGTTCGACTTCTGCACATTTTGGAAAGTGTCAGGTGTGGAAAAGTCAGACAGTTTTCGGTGCTTACGGAGTACCAGCTCGTATCTAGATCGAGAGCTTGTATCGAGCCCTCGTAGCTGATGTGGCAACTGTCGGGGCTTCATCTCCTATGAATTTTTTACCCACTGATTGTCAAGCTCTCCTACCATCACTTACATGCTTGGTATGCCCATACTTGCTTACCGTAGGATCATGGTTGGGCACTTGGCTTGGGATCCTGCCACGACCTCCTTCTTGGTTCACTCCCGTTCCTTCTCGAAATGGCCCTCTCTGAACGTTTGTTCAGATGCCGATAATCTACGTACTGCCGGGAAAACATAAGCGCTATGTGATGTTTTAATCAAACCTTTTTCCAAAAGTTTTTTACTTCAGTGTTTACAATCAGTGTTTACAATTGTCGTCGGTTAAGTATAGTTTGTACGATATTAGGAAGGTTATTCCAGAGACTCCGGTGAACTTCTCTAATTCTTCCTTGTTCCTTTTTACTTACACACGTGGTTACTGGGTTTCCTCTCTCCTGGATTACCTGAACAATATTTCTTTTATTTATGCTCAAATTTGTTGGCTTGGGACTTGGTGATCGTGATCGTTATTCAGCTGTGTTCTGTGACATCAGTAATTTCTTTTGTATTTCCTCGACTAGTTTTACTATATCCTCTCTACTCAAAACTTTTGGTTGCGGGATGGGGGAATGACCCCTTCTGGCTGGATCATTTCTTGGTAACAAGGTTTGCATTTTTAACTCGTAATTTTCTTGGAATTCTAGAATCTTGTATATCTCCCCTTCAATGTGTTTTGACGACAGGTATTGCACGCAGGAGTGCTTTAGTTCATCCACTGTACCTGTGGTCTTCAGCCCTAATTCATTTATTTTATATATCAATTTATTTACAGCTGATTCAAGATGAACATGGATACAAATTAATAAAGACTTAAAATAAAAATGCTTAAAGTAGAGTACAAATGAAAACTAAAATAGAGTACAAACAAATGTAAATTAAATTAAATTATAATTATTACATTGTTGTAGTAATTAGTATTAATTAAAGTAAAAAAAAAAAACAACAGAGAGAGGAAAGAGAGAAAAAAATTAGGATGTTCTTATATATGCAACTGCTTTATGGATGCAAAACAATTCATGCATCTACTTGAACAAGCACATAGAAGTAACACAGTTTGGCAATCTAATACAATTAGCAACGTCTACTAACGTCTACTCAAGAGAATCCGTTAGGGAAAATATATGATAATGATCATTAAAATTCTTACATAAAACTCTAAGTGAGAAAAAAGTTCATATTTGTTTCTGCATTGTTCAGGTGCAACGGACAAAAGTATCTGGATATCCTAGAATGGACATAGGAATTAATTTGATTCAATAAAAATGGCAATGCAATATATTAATGATTACCATTAATGATTTTGTGCAGAAAGCAGACACCAAGTTCTAATCTTCTCCTTTCAAGACTTAGTAAATCAATTACCAGAAGACGATGCACATAGGGAATACCTCGTTACCACCCTAAGCCACTAAGCCAGGGCAAACAAAAGGAATTGTTTTTTTACTGATTCTATTAAACTAATATAGCATCCATAACTAGGAGACCATATTATAGAGGCATCCTCCAAATATGGCCTAACTAGAGCTGTATATAAACTTTTGGTTACATAAGGGTCATCAAACTCTTTTGACCACCTTTTTATGAAACCAAGAGATGATCTAGCTCTACTCACAACCGACTGAATATGGGCATTAAATGTTAGTTTATTGTTAAATATGACACGGAGATCATTAAAAAAGCAGACAGACTTCAAAGAATAACCCCAATAATATATGCGACATATGCACTTTATACTGAGATCAGTATATATAACATCTGTTTGCTTACCAGCCTTAAAAGATTTAAAAACATGGCATGAAAATTCAAAAAGATTAGTTACTGTGGATTTACCACTAACAAAACCATATTGATGTTGTGTTGAGCAGAAACCTTAATAAATTTTTATAAATGTAAAAAAAAAGGGGAAAAATTAAATTCATTTTTTCTTAACACAAGATTTTAACTCAAGTAGCGGGTAGCAGGTAGTGGGTATCTATACAACCTGTCCCAAACCCTGGGAAATATGAATAAGTGTCAAAAGTGCCGTAACCCCATAAGAGAGGCAAGTGGCTTAAGATGTGCTGATGTCTGTGGGAAAAATTATCACTCCACAGCGAAGTGTTATGGACTAGACCAGTTTTCTCTCAACTCTTTGACGACTAAGAAAATGTTAAGGTACATATGTGAGGATTGCTTAATGTATATCCACAACATTGATTTTGTTATCAAGGAACTACAAGAAACGGTAACAACAGATAGTGCGCACTTGCGAGAGTATAAAAATGAGTTCGAATTTTCATTGAAAAAACTTGAAAATGAAATTAAAATGTTGTTGAAAAGTATCGAATTTAGGTACTTTGATGAAATGTTAAAATACCAAGAAAAATATGAAAAAGGAATTTTAGAACAAAGACTAACTGTAATTCAATATAATAAACATTGAGGTAAATAAGAAGATAGTGGTAAATGTCAGGAAAAAAGAAAATCAATCGTTGAACTCTGTTAAAATCAATCATTAAACTCTTTTAGTTAACAGCTAATGTATAAATTTTATGTCTTTTATTTACATCTTCTTGAAAATTAACAGCATGCTTTTTATTCTTTTGTATTTGTAAGTTTTCTAACATTAATCTTTCTTTCTCTTTTTTTTCTGTATGTAATATTTTAATATTGCTAAAATCAAGAGAGTGATTACTATCAATAATATGCTGAGCTAAAGCTGTTGTTTTCTTTTTTATCAATGTCGTTTTTATGTTCTTTTAATCTCGTTTGTAGCGATCTTTTTGTTGTACCAATATATAATTTCTCACATTTGTTGTTATTCCCGAATTAAAAAAAGATGTATTACTTATCATAAAACCAAAGAATAAACAGAATGAAAAGTAATGGTACTGTCATAGTTAAGAGTAATAGAATTGTTGAAAGAAATAAAATTAAGCGGGCCATTGAAGAAACATTAGACCAAAACTATGAAAAATACCAAATATCACGAACCCAAAAATTTTGGTGGTTAATATGACATTTAAACATAAAATCGAGGAATTAATAGTAAAACTTAAAAAGCCAAATACGTTTATGACAAATTGCACCTTAAAAGTAATAAAACAATATGAAGCAAAAAATAAAAATGGAACAAAACACTTTAATGCAATAGTAAAACTGATTGGGAATCACTTTCAAGTATTATTGCAGCGGGAAAATTTTGTATCGGCTGGGAGTAATGTAAAGTGTTCGATGGTGCGGATATTATAATGTGTTTCAAATGCCAAGGCTTCAATCATAAAGTAATTCCATTGTAACCTGGCTGTATGTGATGTGGCACCGTCTTGTTGAAACCACATATTAATCAAGCCCAAAGCATGCAGTTGTGGCATTAAAAAGTTTTCAATCATATCACGATATCGCTCCCTATTCACAGTTACCGTTACGCCGTTTTCATTTTCAAAGAAGTAATGTCCAATGATTCCTCCTGACCAAATTGCACAGCAGACTATGAATAATTTGAGGGTTTCCCATTCCCCAGAACCGACTATTCTGTTTATTCACAAATCCATTCAAATGAAAATGTGCCTCGTCACTCATTATGATTTTTTCATGAAAATCGGAGTTATCATGGGCGAGCTGCAACATCCTATTGGCATATGTACGGCGGCGTAAATGGTCTTGTGGAAGAAGCTCTTGTGTCAACTGAATCTTATATGGAAACAAATGCAAATCCTTGTGCAAAATTGTGACTAAAGTTGTTCTTTGAAAACCAAGCTCCTGACCACGGCGTCGAATTGAGGTTGATGGATTGTTTTGAACACTTTCTTGAGCAGCAGTAATGTTTTCAGCCGATCTAGCAGTACGTTGTGGCCTATCACCTACAGACCCTCTTTCTTCGGAATCATTCACTTAACGATAAATAGTGCGTTTTGTTGGCACGTTGTTTCTCCCAAAAATTTCACGTAACACGTTGGTTTATCGAATATTTTTCCATAATAAATTTGTCACGTGTCTACTTCGTGACTGCCAAATATGAACTGGTAAGACTAATCTTCACCAAAATGGCGCGAAAACAAAGTAGTATACCTTCCCGGTGGACACCCTGTACTAAACTTGAAAATTTATGTGAACAATATTTTATGAAATCAGTGATTGATTTTCCTAGAAGAAGCACCGAATATAGTAAAACAATAATTGATCTATTGTTTACGAATAAAGACAATATAAAATGCAGAAAACTAGAGTAGGAGAAGATAACAGATCATGTGACAATAGAGTTCGATTTACAAATAAAAAAACTCAGCAATTAAAAAAAAACACACGACTGAAATTATATCATGGATATATTATTCAAAATAAAATTTGTTAAATATGAACAATAACAATGACGATGTAAATGACCATGTAAGGTTGATTGGAAATACAGTGTCAGCACTTACAACCAGAAAAACAATATCAACAAATCTTATAAATAAATGGTACGATAATAAACTTTATACGAGTATGTTGAATAGACATAAGAATCATTTGAAGCAGGTTTCCCAAATGAATAATGATTGGCGAGAATATAAAAGAACTCAAAAATTATATAAAAAAGTAAGAAAACTAAATTTGGCTTAGGTCAAATCTTAAATACCCTCCACCTCCACAAAGGTAGGCGTGGCAAATATAGATATATTGTGCCCTCTATAAGTATATTTATTAAGCATCAGCTTGAAAGTGTACTTTTACGTTGAATATGGTTTTTTGTAAATTGTGGCGTGTCTGTTATCTGACTATGCCTATTTTTGGCACATCAGTGGATGGGATAACTATGTAATCGCGTATAAAATTTCAAGTTCCTAGGTCGTTTTTTGTTGCAGACATAATGATTTTTATTGATTGTGGGCGTGTCTGTTATCTGACCATGCCCAGTTTTAGCACATCAATGAATTTTATATTTTAAATTTATAGCTCAGTTTTTGTGGCAGATATATAAATTTTTGTCAATTGTGGGCGTGGCTCTTGACCGATTTTGCGCATTTTTAATAGCGATCTCAAAATTTACGCCCGTGAGGGTGCCAAAAACAGACGGACCCACGGACAAACATGCCTAAATCGGCTCAGTTTTTGACGCTGATCAAGAATATATATACTTTGTAGGGTGTCTGATGCCTTCTTCTGGGTATTGCAAATGTATACCCTTACCACTGAGGTGGAGGGTTTAAAAATGATCAAAATTAAAAAAATCTCTTAAATTTCTTGGAAAACAAAATAGAAATTTATCATAAGGATTTAAAAATAAAACGGGCGGGAAAAAATTATTGTCAGAAGGGGTTATATGGGATTCAATTGAATATACCGGTTTTTTCTATACGGAAATAATAAACTGCAGTTTACGAAATGGCCACATACCGGACATTTGGAATATGGACTGTGGTACCCATAGAAAAGTTAAAAAAGGATAATTAGACCCATAAACACACTACTATGTGATGGGAAAATATTGGAAACAGTGGTTAAAATACAACTTACAGACCGGGTTTCCGAAAGAAACATTCATGTAAAAAAGTATTAAGTATGATATTGGGCAGTTGGGAAAATGAAGTGAATGATAAAAAGTGTGTTACTGCGGTATTCGATATTCTTCAGCGAGCATTTGAAACTAGATCGTAATATACTGATGCTCAACCTAAAATCTAATGGCGTAGATTATAGTGCATTGATATGATTTGAAAGTTATTTAACAAATAGAAAACAAAAAACGATAATTGGCTCTGCAGTGTCGTCAGAAAAGGAAGTAAAACAAGGTTCTGTTTTATTACCATTGCTTTTTTTGATTTATATTAACGACATAAATAGTGTATTGAAGTATTGTAATATAAAACTATTTGCAGATGATGCTCTAATAACAATAAGCGAAAAGGATGCGATTGCCTGCCATGATAAAATTCAAGAAGATTTAAATAATCTACATAAATGGTTATGTATTAACAAGAGACTCTGCGCCCTTTTGTGTACTTTCGTATGCGGCCCCGACGAACGGCTGAAGTTTTATCGGTCGACGGTGAATTCAATGCCACTTTCAGCTTGCGCTCTAACTTTATATGGTCTCCGAAGACCATTTCTACAGAGTCCTCTACCTCGTAGGGCATGTACCCGAATCGGTTGGGCGTCATTTTTCGTCCTCCGAGTACCATATGTTGTCGTACGAAATTGAAATAGGCGATCTAGTCACAACCTTTGGAACAAGTGAAGTACATATCCAGTTCTTTTGACCCCCTCTTCCTCGAGCTGCGTCTCCCCATTCCTGTGCAGATTCGCGGCTTAGCTAAGATCTTGTTGCACTAACTTCCACGCATCTTAAAGATCTTTCGCCCTGCGTACTATATTACCTGTGCCTGTAGTGACCTTATCATACAGCAAGTTTGGAAGGCGTGGTTCCCGTGCTTGGTAACCCGAAATGAATCCAATAAACTGCGCTACACTCGAATTTATTGCCAGAATTATTTCTGGGATATACTCGACCCAGAGCTTATGTTCCTTATTAGTCAACTGCGCGATGATGGTTTTAATCGTTCAATTCGCCCTCTCTGTGGGATTCTCTTGTGGTGTATACGGTGCCATGAACTGTTGCTTGACACCAATAGCATCCAGATGTTTTTATAGTTTCTTACTTTTGAATTGTGTACCGTTGTCAGTTATGAATATTTTGGAGACCCCACGATAGCCACGATTTTCTCCATGAAAGTCTTTAACACTCCTTCAGCGGTAGCCTTACGCAAGGCAGTCAATTTTACCTACTTCGAGAATTTGTCAACAATGACTAGAAGTGTCGTGTGACCGGGACGTGAACGTGGTAGGAGCCCAACGAAATCGGCGCATACCGAGGCACATGCCTCTTCCCCTATATCAGTTACTGTCTCACTAGCTGGTCGTCTCTTTTAACATTTCTTCTCATTTCAGGCCAATAATATCGATTTGCTAAGTAAGCTATCGTCTTACGTCCTGCGGCAGGTTGGACATGGTTTCCACTGATTATTTGACGTCTTAGATATTTAGGAACACACAGCTTCCACGAGACTTCATCGTCCGCGTGAGATGATGTGGTAAAATGTCATAGATGTCGGCTGCGGCCAGTTGGCATACTTCGGCAGGTTAACGGGAAAGGGCATCAGCGACTATGTTGTGTTTTCCCGTGCGTTATTCAACCGTAAAGTTATACTGCTGAAGCTCCATAGCCTACCTTGCTAGGCGGCTGGAGGGGTTGTCCAGATATTTCGACCATTTGAGTGAAAGGTGATCACTACAAACTTGTATCTATCCAGGTAAGGGCACAACTTCATTATACGCCACACTATCGCTAATAATTCCTTCTCTATGGTGTTGTAATATTTTTCGGCTTATATCTTGTGGGAGCACCGCACCCAAGCCAACTTCGCTTGTATCCGTTTGAAGTTTGAATGTGTGTAAAATCCGGGCATGTTAAAACTGGAGATTCTAATAATTTTCTGGTTCTCCGAATAATTTCAATGTCGACCCTTTTTTAAAAGCAAGGTTAATAGTTGAAAGATTTGAGAAAAGTCCGACACAAATCGGCGGTAGCACGATGTGGTGCCCAGGAACTGACGTAGCTTCTCAAGGTTTTTAAAAGATCGCGTGCCCATAATTGCAGTGATCTTGTCAGGGTCCGTACTTACCCCTTCTGTCGTCACGACATATCGCACTTTTTGCTTAAAGAACTCGCATTTGGCGCATTTATTTTCAAATTCGCTACCCGTAGCCGTCTGAATACCTCGCTTAGATTTTTCATATGTTCCTGTAGTGTTCTTCCCGAGGTATACGAAAGCAAGTTCGGGAATAATTACGGTATCTAGAATGTGCTGGTTGCCGGTGCTAAATGCAAATGGCATGAATTTTCATTAGAACAAACCGCGTCTGGCCACTGTAAAAGCCGTATATTTTCTGCTGCCCTCTTCCACCGGTACTTGCCAGTATCTACTCTCCAGATCGATGGTATTGATGTATTTGATTTCTTTCAGCTTGCCCAGTATGCATGCATTGGGTTCTGACTTGTTCATCTTGCGATAATCTTTGCAGAATCTCCAAGTACCTTTTTTCTTCCGAACTGGGATGCTGTACAAGCTATTTGAGGGTTCGATGCAACCTTTCTGAAGTAGCTTATCAATTTCCTCATCCTTTCCTCACCTTTTGCATGGCCGGATTACAGGACTCATACCTAATCTTGACAGGTGGATCATCAGTTACTTTGATATGGTGTTCGTCAATATGTGTGAGATCCCTCGCATCTTGGAATTCGGCTAGTTCCATTTCAAAAAATTCGGCAATTCGTGTCCAGATAGAATGGTGTTGTGTTATTCTTTTGACTAAGCCAGAAGATTAAACAAACAAACACCAATCCATTTTCAGCGATTGGGGAAGACTGGTTGAATTGTACGGATACGCCTGCGTGAGCTTAACTTGGAAAGCTGCTCAAAAACGAAAACCAAGGATGACGTCCTCGTAAAAACCTGGCATGACCCTGAATTTGAGACTATGCATCGCATGTCCAAATTGTACCCTGCATGTAAGGGTTGTTATACTGCGGCGTGATCCATCGGCCAGCATGATTTCTATCTCTGCGCTTTCTTGTATATCAGTAAATTCAAGTTGTCTTGCATAAGCCTCGCTAAGAAAGCAATTTTTCGCCCCAGTATCAACAATAGCTGAAATTTCGATGCCATTAATAAGAACAGTAGCAGTTAATCGGTCCTCCTGGACGTTTAGGATCGCCTTTGGGACGTAGAGGTTTGTTGCGGGGAGGCGGCCACCCCTTGTTGAACTCGGGCCCTATTGGCGTTTCCCTGTTGCCATTGACGACGACAGCAATCATACGTTAGGACGCCCATCTATCCGCAATCTCAACAAAACAGTTGCCCAAGATTCTTACAATTTCGGACGATATCTCCATCACCCGCACAACTGTAATATGCTGTCTGCGGAGGTGAAAAGAACTTCAGAAAATCCTTCTTGAAAGGGTTTCAGTTCATCCAGTGTGCGCTGTTATTCTTAAATTAGGCCAGCGTTTTATCAAGAAAAAATTGAAGCATTGCCGCTGGCAGCATTACGAGTTCCAGGTCGTACGTTCCTGCTATTTCCTCGATCTGTTCAATAAAGTTAAATGGGCTTGGCCCGCCGCCAAAAATTATGCCCCATTTTCTCACAGTCTCCATGGTTTCAAGCTTTTGTGCCTCCGAGGGTTTATTGTCAACCACTTGGGCACTTTTAAGAAAGTTCTTAGAGGTACTCACTGGAGGCACCACTAACCTTATCGTATTAGTATCCTGATTCCGAATCGGAGGAGGATACCTCCAGGTGGCTTGGAGTTCCAAATTGGCCATATTAAGTAGGGTGAAAAAAGAAAATTTTGCATAATTTCAAAGAACGTACCTTAATTTCGTTATTGTTTCTGTATTTGGTTGAATAAGCATTGATTAAATAAGAAAGATGCGTGTAACGGTAGATAAATGGAGCGTGGAGGAAAATGTCCGCTGTTTTTTTTTTACTCCGTTCTAACCTTTGCCGCACTATTTCTTTATTTTTTTTTCCACAATTTTTTGCCACATACTTTAATTATATTTTTCATTGAAGCACTGTTTGTGAGTTTTTCTTTTTTTTCATATATAACAATAACGTTTCCCAAAAGTCTACTGATCGGCTTTTTTGACTTTTTATAAAAATTGTAACATTGTTTTTTATTTTATTTTAGTTTTTTAATATCAAAGTCTTGGTCTCTTCTTAAGCAACGAACGATCACTAATGAATGCTGAGCAATTTTCTGCCTAAGCATATTAGTTTCAATATTAGGGAAAAGTACTGCAATTTCCCAAGGTTCGCATATAAGTTAAATGTTGTCATTTTGTTTGATATTTATTGATCAATACTATTTTTACAAACACAATATTATTACCATATTATATTCAGGATTTCAATAATTGATCAAACACTACCTTTGCGATCGCAATAATTATTATGAAAAGCCCCCCGTGAGTTGATTCACTGTCTTTTTATAACCAGTGAAAGAACTTATTAAACATTGTATGAGACCTTGACCTGATTAAAATATTACTTATGAAAAAAGGTATCGTACAATATTTTGACCTATTTGAAATAATGCTTAAGCAAAAAAATATCAAACAATATTTGACCTACTTGAAATAATGCTTAAGCAAAACATATCGTACAATATTTGCCCTGGTTAAAATAATTGTTACAAATAACATTAAATAATAATAATAAAAAAAGGTTGCCGCGGTGACCAACCATCATCGGTGGGCTCATTTAGACCCAAGTGCCTATTAAGAGGTATTGCAGCACCGCTATGTTTATTGTTAAATTGCGTCTTTTGAAATTTTTAGGCTATTTTACGCAAAGTGATTTGCGTTACTTTCCACACTAAAGTTTATCACGAATTACACACACACACTTACAATTGATGATTTTATATTATTATTACGAGAAATTTTTTATTAAAAATAAAAAGAAACCTTTCTATTTACGAGTCACTATGTCGGGGTTGAGCCGTCGGCGTAGGGTATCTCGCCATTTATTTATTAATAAAGTAAACGTTTTATTATTTTAAAGGGAAACACAAACCGTCATTTTATTAATATATATATTATTTCTCTTTCTTAAACTTTTGTTGTATTATAATTAATTTATCTATTGTTTTATTTACTATTATACTTCATGATTCCATTTGATTTGATTTTATAACATATACGTATATGTGTATTTATTTAATATTGATTCTTAAATATTCAATTAATATTAATTGCGCTTCCTTTTATTTTTGCGTTAGCACGCACATTACACACTAAGAAACTTCATCTTGGCTATTACTCGCTTAATCTAAGAAACTAATCTTACTCTCCGTAAGCTTACACTACATATCCTTTTAACTAATATCACACTGCGTATATTATATAGCATATATCCTTCTAACTTCTAACTATGTATATTATCCGCGCGTCAGTTAACAATTAAAAAATTACGTCGAATCACCACGAGGGTTAGTAACAGAGGAGGTTGAGAAATCGGCGGTTATATCTCAACAGGGTATTTCCCATTGGAATTATTGGAATCGTGTTCAAATAATCTTCCGACGATAAGTGGCAGCGAGTAGTAGCCAGACTTTCTGCATTCTTTTAGTACAAATTTAACTACACCAAATCTTCTATATATGATACAACATATATATTAACATAGTTGACGGCGCAAACGAGGGACGACTTTCCTTGTCACAGCACAATGAGAGAAATGATTATGTTATGGCTTACTCAATTTGGACATCTCAACTTTAATAAATTATTTGAAATGAATAGGAATGATTAAGTAAAGGGTATGCAACGTGCTAAAAATATAGAAAAGAAAGTTTGTAAAATATGCATGATGTGTTTTCCAAAATCAGTCGAGAACCGAGCTGTTGGATTTTATTCATTACATTTATTTTATTTACTTCAAAGTTTGTAGGCTAAAGCAGTGGCTACAGCTTTTTATTTGTGAAGTAGGTGCCCAACAAAAGCAATAATAAACAAGATAGAGAAGTTCGGTTAAGACCGAAGCTTAAATACCCTCCACCATTTATAATCCTCTAAAAAATAAGTTCCTATTGCCATATTTATGTATATGACTATTTCATGCAAATAGTCTTTTTTTTAATTATAAGCGTTTGCGTTATTCCATCACGCCCATTTTTGGCACATTGTTGGGTAACGGTACCGCTTATATATGTACCACATTTCAACTTGATAGGCATAGTATTGTGTGATATATAATACATCAAAGATAGAATTTTTTCGAGGTACGTTGAGATTTTCATTTATTGTGGGCGTGTCTCTTAACCGATCTTTTCCAATTTCAATAGGAAATAGTGAAATTAAACTAAAAATAAGTGTGCCAAGTTTCAATTTGATATCTCAAAAATTACGATCGTGAGAGTGCCAACAATAGACGGACACACGGACACACGGACGGACATGTCTCAAACTATTTCTCTTTTCATGCTGATTAAGAATATATATGGTTTGTGGGGTCTCCGGGGCTTCCTTCGATGTGTTGTAAACGGATTATCAAAATGAACATACCCTCTTCCCTAAGGTGGAGGGTATAACAAGACTTCACTTTAAGCGTGGTGTGGATATATATTTGCTGACGTAAGGAAATTTAGCTAAGTATATATATATAATTTAAAAAAATTTCATAAAATATATACATATACATTTACATATACATTTACGTATATATATTATATATATATAAAAAAAAAAAGTAAAAACATGAATTCATTCGTATTTTGTGACATATGCTAAAGTAGCGTTGCTCTTTCTACTTTTGAATCACATTATATGAATTGTAAAAAATTTCAAAGCGCGTCACAATTTATAATTGATGAAGGAGATCTTACTACAAATAAGAGAATTAAGAGACAAACTTGACCGAATTCCGTCATAATCATTAATGGTGATGATGAGCCGACCACCAATGCAAAAAAAAGATACCTTCAACCAGGTAGCAGAAATAAAAAACAAAAAATAAACTGTGTACATTGCACTGTTTGTATAACGGATATATTGGAAACCCGCTACAAAGTTCACTTGAGAGCAAATGACCATAAAACAAAAGCGGCTGTTTTTTTAAGTAAAAACGTGTACATTACGTCACCCAAATCATCTCCATATATAATTCAATACAAGATATATAGCAATTTAAAAGATGAACTATGCGTGAGAAAATATTTAGAGAGTATACGGGAATATTTAAAAAATTAATTAGAGCTTACATTTGCAGATTATAATCACATAAAATATAATTTGCGATTATTTGGAGATTATGTCAAATATGTAGCTCAAAGTGAAGGTGATGACGAAATGTTTCTTAACCTGAAACATTTCACAACAAAGTTTCACTACCTCCAGGAGGCTTTCAGTGAGCTGGAAGAACATGCAAGTGAATTCCAAGAAAGAGATAGTGAATGGGCTATCTTAAATTTCAAATACATAGAATTAAATATATCCAAATTAGAACATATTCCAGTCGGCTCATATATAAAATTGCCTTCAGCCATAACAGCAAAAAAAGCGACAATTAATGTCAAAAATAACGATGTATTTTGCTTTAAATTGTGTATATTGGCCGAATTCTATGAGGGGGACAAAAAAACTAATCCAAACTATTATAAGGTGTTGGATATCAAATCTTCAATGATAAAGTTTCATTTCCTGTAAGAGTACATGAAATTCGAACATTCGAAAAAAATAATCCTCATATAAGCATAAATATATAAGAGCTGATGCAAAGTAAGGTACCGAAAGTAGTGGGTTCAGTCAGAGCAACAAAAGACGTCAAAAATATACATATTAATTTGCTATTATTATTAGAGGAGAATTTTGTAATTTTTGTCAACACCAATACACCGTGGATTCGGCAAGACACAAAAAGTTTTTGGTACGTTGATAATTATGTTTGACTTTATAAATTTTTCTTTTCTTATTATATAATATTTATTCAGGTTCACAGTGCGTCGTGGATTTTTTAAATCATTTAAACAGAACTTTAGACTTCTAACTTCTAACTATGTATATTATCCGCGCGTCAGTTAACAATTAAAAAATTACGTCGAATCACCACGAGGGTTAGTAACAGAGGAGGTTGAGAAATCGGCGGTTATATCTCAACAGGGTATTTCCCATTGGAATTATTGGAATCGTGTTCAAATAATCTTCCGACGATAAGTGGCAGCGAGTAGTAGCCAGACTTTCTGCATTCTTTTAGTACAAATTTAACTACACCAAATCTTCTATATATGATACAACATATATATTAACATAGTTGACGGCGCAAACGAGGGACGACTTTCCTTGTCACAGCACAATGAGAGAAATGATTATGTTATGGCTTACTCAATTTGGACATCTCAACTTTAATAAATTATTTGAAATGAATAGGAATGATTAAGTAAAGGGTATGCAACGTGCTAAAAATATAGAAAAGAAAGTTTGTAAAATATGCATGATGTGTTTTCCAAAATCAGTCGAGAACCGAGCTGTTGGATTTAATTCATTACATTTATTTTATTTACTTCAAAGTTTGTAGGCTAAAGCAGTGGCTACAGCTTTTTATTTGTGAAGTAGGTGCCCAACAAAAGCAATAATAAACAAGATAGAGAAGTTCGGTTAAGACCGAAGCTTAAATACCCTCCACCATTTATAATCCTCTAAAAAATAAGTTCCTATTGCCATATTTATGTATATGACTATTTCATGCAAATAGTCTTTTTTTTAATTATAAGCGTTTGCGTTATTCCATCACGCCCATTTTTGGCACATTGTTGGGTAACGGTACCGCTTATATATGTACCACATTTCAACTTGATAGGCATAGTATTGTGTGATATATAATACATCAAAGATAGAATTTTTTCGAGGTACGTTGAGATTTTCATTTATTGTGGGCGTGTCTCTTAACCGATCTTTTCCAATTTCAATAGGAAATAGTGAAATTAAACTAAAAATAAGTGTGCCAAGTTTCAATTTGATATCTCAAAAATTACGATCGTGAGAGTGCCAACAATAGACGGACACACGGACACACGGACGGACATGTCTCAAACTATTTCTCTTTTCATGCTGATTAAGAATATATATGGTTTGTGGGGTCTCCGGGGCTTCCTTCGATGTGTTGTAAACGGATTATCAAAATGAACATACCCTCTTCCCTAAGGTGGAGGGTATAACAAGACTTCACTTTAAGCGTGGTGTGGATATATATTTGCTGACGTAAGGAAATTTAGCTAAGTATATATATATAATTTAAAAAAATTTCATAAAATATATACATATACATTTACATATACATTTACGTATATATATTATATATATATAAAAAAAAAAAGTAAAAACATGAATTCATTCGTATTTTGTGACATATGCTAAAGTAGCGTTGCTCTTTCTACTTTTGAATCACATTATATGAATTGTAAAAAATTTCAAAGCGCGTCACAATTTATAATTGATGAAGGAGATCTTACTACAAATAAGAGAATTAAGAGACAAACTTGACCGAATTCCGTCATAATCATTAATGGTGATGATGAGCCGACCACCAATGCAAAAAAAAGATACCTTCAACCAGGTAGCAGAAATAAAAAACAAAAAATAAACTGTGTACATTGCACTGTTTGTATAACGGATATATTGGAAACCCGCTACAAAGTTCACTTGAGAGCAAATGACCATAAAACAAAAGCGGCTGTTTTTTTAAGTAAAAACGTGTACATTACGTCACCCAAATCATCTCCATATATAATTCAATACAAGATATATAGCAATTTAAAAGATGAACTATGCGTGAGAAAATATTTAGAGAGTATACGGGAATATTTAAAAAATTAATTAGAGCTTACATTTGCAGATTATAATCACATAAAATATAATTTGCGATTATTTGGAGATTATGTCAAATATGTAGCTCAAAGTGAAGGTGATGACGAAATGTTTCTTAACCTGAAACATTTCACAACAAAGTTTCACTACCTCCAGGAGGCTTTCAGTGAGCTGGAAGAACATGCAAGTGAATTCCAAGAAAGAGATAGTGAATGGGCTATCTTAAATTTCAAATACATAGAATTAAATATATCCAAATTAGAACATATTCCAGTCGGCTCATATATAAAATTGCCTTCAGCCATAACAGCAAAAAAAGCGACAATTAATGTCAAAAATAACGATGTATTTTGCTTTAAATTGTGTATATTGGCCGAATTCTATGAGGGGGACAAAAAAACTAATCCAAACTATTATAAGGTGTTGGATATCAAATCTTCAATGATAAAGTTTCATTTCCTGTAAGAGTACATGAAATTCGAACATTCGAAAAAAATAATCCTCATATAAGCATAAATATATAAGAGCTGATGCAAAGTAAGGTACCGAAAGTAGTGGGTTCAGTCAGAGCAACAAAAGACGTCAAAAATATACATATTAATTTGCTATTATTATTAGAGGAGAATTTTGTGATTTTTGTCAACACCAATACACCGTGGATTCGGCAAGACACAAAAAGTTTTTGGTACGTTGATAATTATGTTTGACTTTATAAATTTTTCTTTTCTTATTATATAATATTTATTCAGGTTCACAGTGCGTCGTGGATTTTTTAAATCATTTAAACAGAACTTTAGAGGAATTATTTATACAGTATATTCAGATGGCCAAACTTTTTAGACCTCCTCAAATAGAAGAAAATGTGAGCAACATTTCGTATACTTGCTATGCGTATGACAGAAAAAGATTTTCGAGATTTATTTTATAATGTATTTAATGCTAAATTTTTAGGTTATATACACATCAGTTGTAAGGAAAAATTTAATTTTATGAAACCGTTTTATTTTCCAATTGTTTTTCATAATTTAACGCGATATGATATACATCTGTTTGTAGAAAATTTAGGGGATGATATATTAGTAATTCCGTGTAATTAAGAATTATATATTTCAATATCCAAAAAAGGATATTCGGCTTGCCGAACTTTTCTTAAATATAAGATGATTTTTATAGACTCTAACAGGTTTCAAATTGTAGTTTAGACAAATTAAGTACCTATTCGACCCCAAGTAACTTTAGGATATTAGGTAAGCATTTCAATAATAATATGTTTGAACTAATGATGCGCAAAGGGGTTTTCCATATGATTATATTGATAACTTTGAAAAGTTACAAAAAGAGAGTCTACCTGGCTAAGAACATTTTTATAATCATCTTAACGATACAGAATGTAGTGAAAATGATTATGAATTTGCAAAAACAGTTTGGAATACATTCCAATGTAAAACGCTTGAAGATTACATGCAAGTGTATTTAGAAAATGATGTTTTAATACTAGCAGATATTTTTGAAAATTTAAGAAATATATGCTTAGAAATATATGAACTAGATCCCTGCAATTACATAACTGTACCGTCATTGTCTTAAGATGCTATGTTAAAATTTACTAAAGTAAAATTACATTTAGTTAGCGATCCTGCAATTTACACAATTTTAAAGACATCAATTCGAGGGGGTATTACTCAATGTACGCATAGGTTGTCTGGGGCTAATAAAAAATATATGGCTGACTGTAACACAAATGTTCCGGATAATTATTTAATAGATATGGATGCAAATAATTTATATGGATGGGCGATGTCACAAAAATTACCAATTTCCGAATTTAAGTTTTTAATTAACTATGAATTTCATAATTTTGATATTCTAACAGTAAATTATGATGGGGAATATGGTTACATATTAGAAGTTGACTTGGACTACCCTACAGAAATACCCGACAAACACAATTCATTACCTTTTTGTTGTGAAAATAAAACTCCTCTCAATGGTAACTGTTCAAACTTGATTGCAGATGTGACCAATAAGAAAAATTATATTATACATATTAAAAATTTAAAGTTAGCCATTGACAATGGTTTAATAATTAAGAAAATACATAGAGTACTACGTTTTGTACAAAGTACTTGCTTAGAACCTTACATCTCTATAAATACCATCAAAAAGAAACATGCTCCAAATGAATTTGAGAAAAAATTGTATAAGTTAATGAATAATGTAATTTATGGAAAAACCATCTTCTTTTATCTTGAGTAAATTTAATTTGAGTGATTTAAAAATCATTTTCCCCAGCTGGGACATTTTCTATAAAATCCGTTATTTTCAAAAAATTGATTTTTAAAAAAAAAAAATTTTAGTTTTTGTCCAAAATGTTCAAGATTTTTACTCTCCTATCTTTCCCCCCTTATTTTCCCAGTTCCTCTATATCGCATACTACTTAAGTCACTTTACGGACTCAAGAAATTCGGGAGAGAGTAAATAAAATATCCATGGAATTTTATGTGACTGATAAGGGTCAATTGCAGTATTTCTTAGGATTTGGAATTGACAGAAAAGGTGATACTGGACTTATACAAATTGGTCATACACAATATATTAAGAAGTTGTTACAAGAATATAAAATGCAACAAGGCTTTGATTAAATTGCTTGTTCTAATGATTGTGAAAAAGTTGATGTTACTTCATATCAGTCTTTAATTGGAGTCTTAATATAATTTGGTAAAACAACACGACCTGACATTTTGCATTCTGTATCAAAGCTGGTTTAAAGAAACAATAACCCACATGTTGAGCATTTAAATGCTGCCAAAAGGATTTTGAGATATATTGTTGGAACCACTGATTTCAAACCACATTAGGTGGTGGCTTTAGTAGGTGGTTCCATTCCCTAAGGTTATGCAAATGCAGATTGGAGAGGAGATACCGGTGATAGAAGATAATATACAGGTTTCTTATTTTATTTAGAAGAAAGTCTGATAATCTCAGAAGCAAAGCACTATAGCTTTAAACAGTCCAGAAGCAGAATATATGTCAATGAGTAATGCTACTAAAGAAGCTGTTTATTTAAAAAGATTACTGGGTTATGTTTTTAATTGTAGATAATCAAAGTGCTTTAAAATTATCCACCAATGCAATGTTTCACAAACGTAGTAAGTACATTGACATCAAATATTATTACATAGGGGAATCGGTTATGAGATTTCACTTGAATATTTTTCAACTGAGGATAAGGTTGCAGATTTGTTAACTAAAAATCTTCCACGCAAAAACACATTAAATTTTCAAATCAAATGCAAAATCTATATTTATATGAAAATAATATTCATGTTGAGGGGGAGTGATGGATATACTAATTTTAAGTATTTCTATTTTAACAACGTTTACACCTATCTCTCGTTTTACATGCTACTAGTTTTGCACATTTTCGATATTACATGGTTTTTAAAATCAAAATTAAAAAAAAAATGATAAAGAAAATAACTAATTTTGACGCGAATTTATTTCTACTTAATTATAAATCTGGTAACACTTCAGACGCATACATGCTTTATTTCAGATTTTTTCCAAAAAAGTCTCGATAAACTACTTCTAAAATCAATACAGCAACTGTAGAAGCAGAATCTAATGAGACTATGTTATCCATTGATGAATCTGATATTATACAAATTCGTAAAAGAGAACTCATCGTTGAAAGTGATAATAATATGATGATAAGTTTGATTAAAATTAGGAAGATAAGTCTTATTTATAGTTATTATATTTCCAAAATTTTTTTATTTAAAGTGCAATATTTTTTCTATGAAATAGATATCTTATTTTTTTTTTAATTTTACAAATAAATTTAACTATTTTTTGTTTTCATTAATTTAAATTATATTTTTATATTTTAGTAAGTGTATCAGTTATATTTTGTTTTCAATAAATGTCTAAAAAAAGCTTATTTATAGTCGTTTCGTTTTACACGGTTTTTCCATATAATTTTTTTTCAAATACACGATTTTATCAGGAACGTATCTACCTTGAAAAAAGAGGGATAGGTGTATATCTTAAAAGACCAGTTACCTTTGATTATGTTAGATTTATATGTCATTGTAATGAAAAAATAAATCTTTTATTTTACTTAAATATAATATGTTATATTTAATAAACCTGTTTAAATTAATATATATTGTAGTGTGTTCACAGTTAAGTGAACACATTCACTCAATTATTGTATTAATTTAATTTTGCTTACTGTAGTAAAACGTAAATATAGGTCACATTATTATTATTTTTCTTTTTAGTTAATTTTAGATTTTTGCATGTACAATAAGTAAGCAATAAGAATAACCTAGTTTAAGTTTATGCTTACTATTAAATATTGTAATTTGTATTTGTAATTTATCATGTTAATTTTAGTATATAAGAAATGATTTTTCATTCAATAAAACAGAATCAAACTCATATCGAGCGAGTCTCATATACACTTTCCATTACTTTATAGCACTTCTGCTGGATCCTCACATTGCGCGTTGCGCGATAAACAGTGCTATAAAGTCCACATATCCTCCTTTTTTCATAACGATATATATAAATATATATATAAAAATTTTTTTATTTCGAGTAATGGTAATTAATTAAAAATTTTAATTAAACTTAATTTAAACTGACTCTTGTTCGAATCAAAGCGTATAATATCTCCAAACTTTTTATAAAGGCTCAAAGTTCTAGGCATAGGCTAATTACTAGCGTTATTAGTACGGAGGCATTTCTACGAAAACAAGCGAACCTGATGCACGGTGTGGAAGAAATAACGTATATTTCTATTTTACATTTATTCAGAGCAATCAATTTCTCCAGAGAGTATAATAAAGATAATCATAATGCTTAAGTAAGATCTTCTATCCTTAAGTGTTTGAAGCCCGAGTAAGTTTCTTCTTTCTTCTTTCAGTTAAGGTGAGTGCAATAAAATGAATTTCGAGTAAAATAAAACTAATCTTCTCTTCTTTGAGCTACTTGCCTGTGTGCGCATTTGAAGTATGTACATTCTGTCAAATAAGTACCCGGAAATTCTCATTTTAAATTTTTCCGCTGAGAATATTTCAAAAAAAATTTTTTCCCAGGTTGGCACAACTGTCAGCCACTATTCTGTCAATTTTGATTGCTATGTGTCATTTAGTTTGTCATTTGGAACAAGTCAACCTTTTGTGTGCGTTGCGATTTTTACTATGGATAAAAATATCGAACAAAGAGTTTGTGTGAAATTTTGTGTCTCAAACGAAATTTCTTGTGCCAAAACGTTGGAAATGTTGAAAAAAACATTTGGTGATTCAACCATGACGAAAACTCAAGTTTACGATTGGTATAAATCGTTCAAAGAGGGGCGAGAAGAAGTGAATGATTTGCCACGTTCAGGACGGCCTCCGACCTCTTCAACTGAAGAAAACGTCGACAAAATAAAGGAAATGGTGCTCGAAAATCCTCATTAGTTTGCGAGAGATAGCCCAAGAAATGAACATGTCTCATGAGACCACTCGTCATATTTTGGTTGATGTTTTGGGTATGCGCAAAGTGGCAGCGCGATTGGTGCCAAAAGATCTGAATTTTCTTCAAAAAGTGAATCGCAGTAAGGTGGCTGAAGACATGCTTGAACGCATAAATTCCGATCCAACGTTCATCGAACGCATCATAACTGGTGACGACACATGGGTTTTCGAGTACGACATGCAAACGAGTCAACAATCATCGGAATGGCGGGCCAAAAATGAGCCGAAACCGAAAAAACCGCGCCAAAGCACATCGAAAATCAAGGTGATGCTGACCGTTTTCTTCGATATTCGTGATGTTGTTCATTCGGAATTCTTACCGGAGGGCAAAACCGTCAATAAAGAATATTATCTTGTCGTTATGAAGCGTTTGAGAGAGAATGTTCGTCGCAAAAGATCAGATTTGTGGTGGAACAACAGTTGGATTTTGCACCACGATAATGCACCAACGCACAAAGCGATCATTGTGAACGAATGTTTGAACAAAAATTCAACAAATATCATCGAACAACCACCGGACTCTCCACTCCGTGTGACTTTTCCTTGTTTCCAAAACTCAAATTAACACTTCGTGGAACCCGTTTTGAGAGCATTAAAGACATCAAAACTAATTCGCAACGAGAACTGAAGGCCATCCCGGAATATAGCTTTAAAAAGTGTTTCGATGATTGGATTGTTCGTTGGAAGAAGTGTTTTGCCTCAGAAGGGGCCTATTTTGAAGGGATATAATAAATTTAGATGATTGATAAGTTGTTTGTGTTTTATTTCAAATTTCCGGGTCCTTATTTGACAAAATGTATATGTTTTTATGATTAAATATAAACGACTCCTTTCTTTATTGAATGGTGCATTTGAAGTGAAAATTTTGATTAACAAGAAATATATAAAGTTAAATCTCTAAGACGAATTGATTCATGTGTAAAAAGCTAAGTATATATAAGTATATATAAGTATATATATGTATATATATATATATATATAAACCCAACACTTCCCCTCAAATTAAAATTCGTTATTTTGTAAACCAAGTTTTAAAAATATAATTGTTGTGTTTTGTACTTGATAATCCTTTAGTGAGAATATCAGCAGGCATTTGATCTTTTGACATGTATTCCACATTGATCTTCCCTGCATCCAGTTTTTCTCTAATGAAATGGTATCGAATGTGCACATGCTTGGTATGCTTGTGGAATATTGGGTTTTTACATAATTTCCCAGCACTTTGCTTATCATTAAAAATGGTAACACATTTTTCAATTTCAGTAATTTCATTCAGTATTCTTCTCAAGTAAAGAGGCAAAGAGATAGTCTTTGCTACATTCAGAAATCATCATATATTCGGCTTCTGTGCTGAACGTGGCAACCGTTTGTTGTTTCCTTGACTCTCAACTTACGGCATCGTTTCCTAATATGAAAGCGTAATTTGTGTAAGAACGTCTATTGTCAATGCATGAAGCGCATTCAGCATCTGCATATCCAACAATGTCTTTTTCAGTTTTTTCGAAGGTCAATTTATAGATTTTAGTACGTTTTAAATATCTTAGAACTCGTTTTGCTGCAATCCAGAGCATTTTTACCAAAACTATATTTATATATTTACTTACTGCACTGACAATATATGCGTTATAAGGCCGAGTAGAAACAGCCAAATACATCAATGAACCGATATGATTTCGATAGGGTAATTTTGAAATTTCTCTTTCTTCTTCAGTTGCACACATTTTCTTTGACAATTTTTCATTAACATTTGTAGGAGTTGCACATCCTTTGCATTCACTCATGCCAAATTTTTCAAGGATATCATTAATTTACTTTGCGTCATGGTTATTGTATTTTTTGTTAAATTTTGCTCAAATTTTATCCCAAAGCAGTAATTTATTGGACCTAAGTCCTTCATTTCGAAAGACTTTGCTAAACTTTCCTTGAAATTCTTTAGTTTATTTACGTTATTACGATAACATCATCTACATATATAGTTACAATTAAAATTTCGTTTTTGTTCTTCTCTATAATATGCAAGGGTCTGATTCTAATGGTTTTAGTCCCATTTTCTGTAAATGATTGTGGAGCTTTATGTATCATTGTCTTCCGCTTTGCTTTAATCCATATAAAGCTTTTTGAATTTTACAAACTTTGTTGTCTTTATATTTCACTGCTTATCGTTCTTCTATTATTTCTTCAAGTATCTCCGGAACCTCCATATAAATTTCTTCGTTTATATCTCCGTTTAAATATGCACTGACAAAATCTAATTAATGAACTATCAGGTTAAATTCCACTGTTGTGCCATTAGTAAACGTATTGACGATATTCGTACCACCGGGGCAAAAGTTTCTGTATAATCCATACCTTTTTTCTGTGTGAAACCTTTTGCTACTAATCTAGTCTTGCGTTTTTATTATTTCCATTCGCATTATATTTTGTTTTTAAAATCCATTTACATTTTATTACCTTTTTATTTTTGGGTTTGTCAACAATAGCCTATGTTTTATTCTTTTGCAGTGCTTCGTATTCTTTTTTCATTGCCTTTTTCCACTCATTTGAATCTGTATAATTTAGTGCTTCAGGAACGGTTTTAGGATCTGAAAATTCAACAATTCCTGCAGTTTCATAAAACGTTTCATTTTATTTGTCAGTTTCGTCACTTATTTCTTGTTGTTTATCACTTTGTTGTATGTTATACCACATTTTCGGTCTACCTGGTTTTCCATTTCTTATCAATCTAGGTCGTACAGGACCTCGTTTCTGTATATTTTCGTTATTGATTTCATAACAATTTTCTTGAACTAATGTTTGTTCTGAATCTTGATATATATGTTGACCTTGATGTTGTTGTTCTAAATTCTTGTTACATGAGTTATTATTAAACAAATTATAGTATATAGATACATCTGTCTCACAATTTGTACTTTCGTTTTCTTTATTTACATTTCATGTATTAAAATTATCAGTAAATTTAACATAATGACTTCTCAGAGCTTCCTTTTTAATTAGGTCCCATAAGCGATATGCTTTGGATATATTACGGTAGCCTAAAAGTTGCATCTTTTCGATTTAAGTTTAAATTTACCCCTTGCTGGTTTTTTATTCAATACATAAGCTACTTGACCAAACTTTTTAAAATAATTAACGTTAGGACTATAACCTCTAAAAATTTTAAAAGGAGTATTATTAATGCTTCTTGAAAAACACCTCTTTCTGATGTAATTTAACATGAAAACTCAAATGTCTAAGACGAATTGATTCATTTGGAAAAAGCTAAATATATATAAATATGTATATATATATAAACCCAACAGCATTGCTGCTCAGATCACGCCTAGATATTTTATATATTTTTATTGCATCATTGTCCCTGCACCTACATGTCCTGCAATATTTGTATTACAAGCACTTAGATTGCGCCACCTTAGCTACATCATTGGAGCCTCTCTGTCCCCGCGCCTAGATATCCTGCAATATTTGTGTTGCATGCGCCTAGGTCGCGACGTCGTCGTTATATGACCGCTGTCTCTCTGTCCCTGCACCTAGATATCTTTCAATATTTGTATTGCATGCGCCTAGGTCGCGCCACCTTCGCTACATCATTGCAGCCTCTCTGTCCTCGCGCCTAGATATCCTCCAATATTTGGATTGCATGCGCCTAGGTCGCGCCACCGTCGCTCCATCATTGCAGCCTCTCTGTCTCCGCGCCCAGATATCATGCAATATTCGTATTGCATGCGCCTAGGTCGCGATTTCGTTGTTATTTGATCGCTGTCTCTCTGTCCCCGCACCAAGATATCCTGCAATATTTGTATTGCATGCGCCTCGATCGCGTCGTCGTTGTTATATGATCGCTGTCTCTCTGTCCCCGCACCTCGATATCCTCCAATATTTGGATTGCATGCGCCTAGGTCGCGCCACCTTCGCTACATCATTGCAGCCTCTCTGTCCCTGCGCTTAGATATCCTCCAATATTTGGATTGCATGCGCCTAGGTCGCGCCACCGTCGCTACATCATTGCAGCCTCCCTATGCCCGCACTTAGATATCCTGCAATATTTGTGTTGCTTGTGCCTAGGTCGCGACGTCGTTGTTATATGATTGCTGTCTCTCTGTCCCCACGCCTAGATATCCTGCAATATTTGTATTGCATGCGCCTAGGTCGCGCTATCGCCGCTACATCATTGCAGCCTCTCTGGCCGCGTGCCTAGGCATCCTGCAATATTTGTGTTGCATGCACATAGGTTGCGCCACCTTCGCTACATCATTGCAGCCTCTCTGTCCCTGCGCTTAGATATCCTCCAATATTTGGATTGCATGCGCCTAGGTCGCGCCACCGTCGCTACATCATTGCAGCCTCTCTGTCCCCACGCCTAGATATCCTGCAATATTTGTATTGCATGCGCCTAGGTCGCGCTATCTTCGTTACATCATTGCAGCCTCTCTGGCCGCGCGCCTAGACATCCTGCAATATTTGTGTTGCATGCACCTAGGTTGCGACGTCGTTGTTATATATTCGCTGTCCCTCTGTCCCCACACCTAGATTTCCTGCAATATTTGTATTGCATGCACATAGGCTGCGCCATCGTCGCTACATCATTGCAGCCTCCCTGTCCCCGCGCTTAGATATCCTGCAATATTTGTGTTGCATGCGCCTAGGTCGCGACGTCGTTGTTATATGATTGCTGTCTCTCTGTCCCCACGCCTAGATATCCTGCAATATTTGTATTGCATGCGCCTAGGTCGCGCTATCGTCGCTACATCATTGCAGCCTCTCTGGCCGCGCGCCTAGGCATCCTGCAATATTTGTGTTGCATGCACATAGGTTGCGCCACCTTCGCTACATCATTGCAGCCTCTCTGTCCCCGCGTCTACATATCCTGCAATATTTGTATTGCATGCACCTAGGTCGCGCCATCGTCGCTACATCATTGCAGCCTCTCTGTCCCCGCGCCAAGATATCATGCAATATTTGTGTTGCATGCGCCTAGGTCGCGACGTCGTTGTTATATGATCGCTGTCTCTCTATCCCCGCACCTAGATATCGTGTAATGCTTGTATTGCATGCACATAGGTTGCGCCATCGTCGCTACATCATTGCAGCCTCTCTGTCCCCGCGCCTAGATATCCTGCAATATTTGTATTGTATGTGCCTAGGTTGCGCCATCGTCACTACATCATTACAGTCTCTCTGTCCCCATGCCTAGATATCCGGCAATATTTGTATTGCATGCGCCTAGGTCGTGCTATCATCGCTACATCATTGCAGCCTTTCTCTACCCGCGTCTAGATATTGTAACAGCTGTAGCGTTTTCACCACCATCGCCGTAACATCTTTTTTGACTCACGGCCGCCAACAGCATCGAGCGGTGATATGTGGTGAATAGATCGTTCGTATTCAAGTATTCATAGAAGTCAGTCGTTTTTTTATCATAAAAAAAATATCGTTACATATGTTTTGAACTGTAAAACATAAAACGCTATAACGTCAATTGAACTAAAGCAGTTATAAGTGAACTATATATATATCGAACTATATATACTTAGAATAAATTTATATAAATATATACGCGAAATAAATTTATATATACCTGGAATAAGTTCATACATATATATATATATATATATCCTATACAAGAAAGTGACTTTGCAAGTGAAAAGTACAAAATTGAACCCTAGTTGCTGACGGTTTATTTCGGTACTCAAACCTAAAGAAAATATCATTATATTTTTGGCGCCCGAGCAGGGACGTTTCTACTGTACGAGATTTTCAAGCAAGTTGTCCTTTTCTTTTTTTCGTGTATGTTAATGGACACTGTTAGAGGACGGCGTTAGCTCAAAAAGAAAAAAAAAACGGACAACCGAGTTTTCACGGACGGCGCAAGCCCCTTAAGGGACGGACAAGGGCGAAAGCCCTAATAAAGCCAATATAAGACGGTTTTAGCCCCGTAAACGGACATATAATTGGGTTACAAACGGTCGGCGAACGCCCCAAGTCTTCAACGTGTGACGGTGGTCAGATTGGTAGTTTTATTGTTGCTTTTGAAATATTTCTAAATTGTTTAAAACACAATTTATAAGTGAGTAAAATTCGCAACCGTTAATATATAGCAATGATTATACCGCTAATATTAAGTACCTTGATCTTCGATGCATTGGAATTTTATTAAACTGTGCACGCATATATATACATACTTCGGCCTATCTCTGAAGGTTATCTTCGAAATCATTCACTACACGATAAATAGTGTGTTTTGTTGACACGTTGTTTCTCCCAAAAATTTCACGTAACTTTCTCATTGTCACAGTAATCGATGATTGATTTTGATAAAATGTTTTAACAATTAAAACACGTTGGTTTATCGATATTTTTCCATAATAAATTTGCCACGTGTCTACTTCACGACTGCCATATATGAACTGTCAAGACTAATGTTTACGAAAATGGCGGCAAAACAAACTAATATACTTTTCCAGTGGACATATATATCAGATAATAATACGTCACGTTGTTGTAAATGCATGCGTGCACATAGACAAAGTTTAGAAATAAAAGAGGAATAAAATAGAGAAAAAAGAACCAAAGAGAGTATCACGCCACGCAGGCGTGACGTCATAATTGAAATTCTCGTTGGCAAAGTGATTAAGCAAAGCAAACATCACCTACATAGTCGTGTGTGTGCATGTTCTTTAACATAAAAATATTCTTCTCTCTCTGGACAACATAGCTAAGCAATCATTGCCACACAGACGGGTGTGTGTGTAATTATTAAGCAAAACGAAACAACTCACTACACAACAAAAAAAAAAATTCGTGCAAGAAGTATCTGTCATTCACATATATAAAAGAATTGCGGTCAATCGTTGTTAAAATTTGTATACACTGAGAAAAATTTTCGCAGCGCGTATATAAAATTCACCCAAAGTGAAATAAATTTGTTTTGCGTGCACCTAGGTCCCGCTATCGTCGCTACATCATTGCAGTCTCTCTGTCCCCACGCCTACATATCTTGCAATATTTGTATTGCATGCACCTAGGTCGCGACGTCGTTGTTATATGATCTCTGTCTCTCTGTCTCTCTGTCCCCGCACCAAGATGTCGTGCAATATTTGTATTTCATGCACCTAGGGTGCGCCACCTTCGCTACATCATTGTATCATTGTCCCTGCACCAACATATCCTGCAATATTTGTATTACATGCACTTAGATGGGCGCCACCTTCGCAGCCTCTCTGTCCCCGCGCCTAGATATCCTGCAATATTTGTATTGCATGCGCCTCGATCGCGATGTCGTTGTTATATGATCGCTGTCTCTCTATCCCCGCACCAAGATATCCCGCAATATTTGTATTGCATGCACCTAGGTTGCGCCACCTTCGCTACATCATTGCAGCCTCTCTGTCCCCGCGCCTAGATATCCTGCAATATTTGTATTGCATGCGCCTCAATCGCGACGTCGTTATTATATGATCGCTGTCTCTCTGTCCCCGCACCAAGATGTCGTGCAATATTTGTATTTCATGCACCTAGGGTGCGCCACCTTCGCTACATCATTGCATCATTGTCCCCGCACCTACATATCCTGCAATATTTGTATTACATGCACTTAGATGGGCGCCACCTTCGCTACATCATTGCAGCCTCTCTGTCCCCGCGCCTAGATATCCTGCAAAATTTGTATTGCATGCGCCTCGATCGCGACGTCGTTGTTATATGATCGCTGTCTCTCTGTCCCCGCACAAAGATGTCGTGCAATATTTGTATTTCATGCACCTAGGTTGCGCCACATTCGCTACATCATTGCATAATTGTCTCCGCGCCTAGATATCCTGCAATATTTGTATTACATGCACCTAGGTTGCGCCACCTTCGCTACATCATTGCAGCCTCTCTGTCCCCGCGCCTAGATATCCTGCAATATTTGTATTGCATGCGCCTCAATCGCGACGTCGTTATTATATGATCGCTGTCTCTCTGTCCCCGCACCAAGATGTCGTGCAATATTTGTATTTCATGCACCTAGGGTGCGCCATCTTCGCTACATCATTGCATCATTGTCCCTGCACCTACATATCCTGCAATATTTGTATTACATGCACTTAGATGGGCGCCACCTTCGCTACATCATTGCAGCCTCTCTGTCCCCGCGCCTAGATATCCTGCAATATTTGTATTGCATGCGCCTCGATCGCGACGTCGTTGTTATATGATCGCTATCTCTCCATCCCCGCACCAAGATATCCCGCAATATTTGTATTGCATGCACCTAGGTTGCGCCACCTTCGCTATATCATTGCAGCCTCTCTGTCCCCGCGCCTAGATATCCTGCAAAATTTGTGTTGCATGCGCCTCGATCGCGACGTCGTCGTTATATGGTCGCTGTCTCTCTGTCCCCGCACCAAGATGTCGTGCAATATTTGTATTTCATGCACCTAGGTTGCGCCACTTTCGGTACATCATTGCATCATTGTCCCCGCACCTATATATCCTGCAATATTTGTATTACATGCACCTAGGTTGCGCCAATATTTGTATTGCATGCGCCTCGATCGCGAAGTCGTTGTTATATGATCGCTGTGTCTCTATCCCCGCACATAGATATCCTGCAATATTTGCATTGCATGCACCTAGGTTGCGCCACCTTCGCTACATCATTGCAGCCTCTCTGTCCCCGCGCCTAGATATCCTGCAAAATTTGTATTGCATGCGTCTTGATCACGACGTCGTCGTTATATGATCGCTGTCTCTCTGTCCCCGCACCAAGATATCCCGCAATATTTGTATTGCATGCACCTAGGTTGCGCCACCTTCGCTACATCATTGCAGCCTCTCTGTCCCCGCTCCTAGATATCTTTCAATATTGGTATTGCATGCACATAGGTTGTGCCACCTTCGCTACATCATTGCAGCATCTCTGTCCCCGCGCCTAGATATCTGGCAATATTTGTATTGCATGCGCCTCGATCGCGTCGTCGTTGTTATATGATCGCTGTCTCTCTGTCCCCGCACCTAGATATCCTCCAATATTTGGATTGCATGCGCCTAGGTCGCGCCACTTTCGCTACATCATTGGAGCCTCTCTGTCCCCGCGCCTAGATATCCTGCAATATTTGTATTGCATGCGCCTCGATCGCGTCGTCGCTGTTATATGATCGCTGTCTCTCCGTCCCCGCACCTATATATCCTCCAATATTTGGATTGCATGCGCCTAGGTTGCGCCACTTTCGCTACATCATTGCATCATTGTCCCCGCAACTACATATCCTGCAATATTTGTATTACATGCACCTAGGTTGCGCCACCTTCGCTACATCATTGCAGCATCTCTGTCCCCGCGCCTAGATATCCTGCAATATTTGAATTGCATGCGCCTCGATCGCGTCGTCGTTGTTATATGATCGCTGTCTCTCTGTCCCCGCACCCAGATATCCTCCAATATTTGAATTGCATGCGCCTAGGTCGCGCCACTTTCGCTACATCATTGGAGCCTCTCTGTCCCCGCGCCTAGATATCCTGCAATATTTGTATTGCATGCGCCTCGATCGCGTCGTCGCTGTTATATGATCGCTGTCTCTCTGTCCCCGCACCTAGATATCCTCCAATATTTGGATTGCATGCGCCTCGATCGCGTCGTCGTTGTTATATGATCGCTGTCTCTCTGTCCCCGCACCTAGATGTCCTCCAATATTTGGATTGCATGCGCTTAGGTCGCGGCACCTTCGCTACATCATTGCAGCCTCTCTGTCCGCGTGCCTAGATATCCTGCAATATTTGTATTGCATGCGCCTCGATCGCGTCGTCGCTGTTATATGATCGCTGTCTCTCTGTCCCCGCGCCTAGATATCCTGCAATATTTGTATTGCATGCACCTCGATCGCGACGTCGTTGTTATATGATTGCTGTCTCTCTGTCCCCACGCCTAGATATTCTGCAATATTTGTATTGCATGCGCCTAGGTCGCGCTATCGTCGCTACATCATTGCAGCCTCTCTGGCCGCGCGCCTAGGCATCCTGCAATATTTGTGTTGCATGCACATAGGTTGCGCCACCTTCGCTACATCATTGCAGCCTCTCTGTCCCCGCGTCTACATATCCTGCAATATTTGTATTGCATGCACCTAGGTCGCGCCATCGTCGTTACATCATTGCAGCCTCTCTGTCCCCGCGCCAAGATATCATGCAATATTTGTGTTGCATGCGCCTAGGTCGCGACGTCGTTGTTATATGATCGCTGTCTCTCTATCCCCGCACCTAGATATCGTGTAATGCTTGTATTGCATGCACATAGGTTGCGCCATCGTCGCTACATCATTGCAGCCTCTCTGTCCCCGCGCCTAGATATCCTGCAATATTTGTATTGTATGTGCCTAGGTTGCGCCATCGTCACTACATCATTACAGTCTCTCTGTCCCCATGCCTAGATATCCGGCAATATTTGTATTGCATGCGCCTAGGTCGTGCTATCATCGCTACATCATTGCAGCCTTTCTCTACCCGCGTCTAGATATTGTAACAGCTGTAGCGTTTTCACCACCATCGCCGTAACATCTTTTTTGACTCACGGCCGCCAACAGCATCGAGCGGTGATATGTGGTGAATAGATCGTTCGTATTCAAGTATTCATAGAAGTCAGTCGTTTTTTTATCATAAAAAAAATATCGTTACATATGTTTTGAACTGTAAAACATAAAACGCTATAACGTCAATTGAACTAAAGCAGTTATAAGTGAACTATATATATATCGAACTATATATACTTAGAATAAATTTATATAAATATATACGCGAAATAAATTTATATATACCTGGAATAAGTTCATACATATATATATATATATATATCCTATACAAGAAAGTGACTTTGCAAGTGAAAAGTACAAAATTGAACCCTAGTTGCTGACGGTTTATTTCGGTACTCAAACCTAAAGAAAATATCATTATATTTTTGGCGCCCGAGCAGGGACGTTTCTACTGTACGAGATTTTCAAGCAAGTTGTCCTTTTCTTTTTTTCGTGTATGTTAATGGACACTGTTAGAGGACGGCGTTAGCTCAAAAAGAAAAAAAAAACGGACAACCGAGTTTTCACGGACGGCGCAAGCCCCTTAAGGGACGGACAAGGGCGAAAGCCCTAATAAAGCCAATATAAGACGGTTTTAGCCCCGTAAACGGCCATATAATTGGGTTACAAACGGTCGGCGAACGCCCCAAGTCTTCAACGTGTGACGGTGGTCAGATTGGTAGTTTTATTGTTGCTTTTGAAATATTTCTAAATTGTTTAAAACACAATTTATAAGTGAGTAAAATTCGCAACCGTTAATATATAGCAATGATTATACCGCTAATATTAAGTACCTTGATCTTCGATGCATTGGAATTTTATTAAACTGTGCACGCATATATATACATACTTCGGCCTATCTCTGAAGGTTATCTTCGAAATCATTCACTACACGATAAATAGTGTGTTTTGTTGACACGTTGTTTCTCCCAAAAATTTCACGTAACTTTCTCATTGTCACAGTAATCGATGATTGATTTTGATAAAATGTTTTAACAATTAAAACACGTTGGTTTATCGATATTTTTCCATAATAAATTTGCCACGTGTCTACTTCACGACTGCCATATATGAACTGTCAAGACTAATGTTTACGAAAATGGCGGCAAAACAAACTAATATACTTTTCCAGTGGACATATATATCAGATAATAATACGTCACGTTGTTGTAAATGCATGCGTGCACATAGGCAAAGTTTAGAAATAAAAGAGGAATAAAATAGAGAAAAAAGAACCAAAGAGAGTATCACGCCACGCAGGCGTGACGTCATAATTGAAATTCTCGTTGGCAAAGTGATTAAGCAAAGCAAACATCACCTACATAGTCGTGTGTGTGCATGTTCTTTAACATAAAAATATTCTTCTCTCTCTGGACAACATAGCTAAGCAATCATTGCCACACAGACGGGTGTGTGTGTAATTATTAAGCAAAACGAAACAACTCACTACACAACAAAAAAAAAAATTCGTGCAAGAAGTATCTGTCATTCACATATATAAAAGAATTGCGGTCAATCGTTGTTAAAATTTGTATACACTGAGAAAAATTTTCGCAGCGCGTATATAAAATTCACCCAAAGTGAAATAAATTTGTTTTGCGTGCACCTAGGTCCCGCTATCGTCGCTACATCATTGCAGTCTCTCTGTCCCCACGCCTACATATCTTGCAATATTTGTATTGCATGCACCTAGGTCGCGACGTCGTTGTTATATGATCTCTGTCTCTCTGTCCCCGCACCAAGATGTCGTGCAATATTTGTATTTCATGCACCTAGGGTGCGCCACCTTCGCTACATCATTGTATCATTGTCCCTGCACCTACATATCCTGCAATATTTGTATTACATGCACTTAGATGGGCGCCACCTTCGCAGCCTCTCTGTTCCCGCGCCTAGATATCCTGCAATATTTGTATTGCATGCGCCTCGATCGCGATGTCGTTGTTATATGATCGCTGTCTCTCTATCCCCGCACCAAGATATCCCGCAATATTTGTATTGCATGCACCTAGGTTGCGCCACCTTCGCTACATCATTGCAGCCTCTCTGTCCCCGCGCCTAGATATCCTGCAATATTTGTATTGCATGCGCCTCAATCGCGACGTCGTTATTATATGATCGCTGTCTCTCTGTCCCCGCACCAAGATGTCGTGCAATATTTGTATTTCATGCACCTAGGGTGCGCCACCTTCGCTACATCATTGCATCATTGTCCCCGCACCTACATATCCTGCAATATTTGTATTACATGCACTTAGATGGGCGCCACCTTCGCTACATCATTGCAGCCTCTCTGTCCCCGCGCCTAGATATCCTGCAAAATTTGTATTGCATGCGCCTCGATCGCGACGTCGTTGTTATATGATCGCTGTCTCTCTGTCCCCGCACAAAGATGTCGTGCAATATTTGTATTTCATGCACCTAGGTTGCGCCACATTCGCTACATCATTGCATAATTGTCTCCGCACCAACATATCCTGCAATATTTGTATTACATGCACCTAGGTTGCGCCACCTTCGCTACATCATTGCAGCCTCTCTGTCCCCGCGCCTAGATATCCTGCAATATTTGTATTGCATGCGCCTCAATCGCGACGTCGTTATTATATGATCGCTGTCTCTCTGTCCCCGCACCAAGATGTCGTGCAATATTTGTATTTCATGCACCTAGGGTGCGCCATCTTCGCTACATCATTGCATCATTGTCCCTGCACCTACATATCCTGCAATATTTGTATTACATGCACTTAGATGGGCGCCACCTTCGCTACATCATTGCAGCCTCTCTGTCCCCGCGCCTAGATATCCTGCAATATTTGTATTGCATGCGCCTCGATCGCGACGTCGTTGTTATATGATCGCTATCTCTCCATCCCCGCACCAAGATATCCCGCAATATTTGTATTGCATGCACCTAGGTTGCGCCACCTTCGCTATATCATTGCAGCCTCTCTGTCCCCGCGCCTAGACATCCTGCAAAATTTGTGTTGCATGCGCCTCGATCGCGACGTCGTCGTTATATGGTCGCTGTCTCTCTGTCCCCGCACCAAGATGTCGTGCAATATTTGTATTTCATGCACCTAGGTTGCGCCACTTTCGGTACATCATTGCATCATTGTCCCCGCACCTATATATCCTGCAATATTTGTATTACATGCACCTAGGTTGCGCCAATATTTGTATTGCATGCGCCTCGATCGCGAAGTCGTTGTTATATGATCGCTGTGTCTCTATCCCCGCACATAGATATCCTGCAATATTTGCATTGCATGCACCTAGGTTGCGCCACCTTCGCTACATCATTGCAGCCTCTCTGTCCCCGCGCCTAGATATCCTGCAAAATTTGTATTGCATGCGTCTTGATCACGACGTCGTCGTTATATGATCGCTGTCTCTCTGTCCCCGCACCAAGATATCCCGCAATATTTGTATTGCATGCACCTAGGTTGCGCCACCTTCGCTACATCATTGCAGCCTCTCTGTCCCCGCTCCTAGATATCTTTCAATATTGGTATTGCATGCACATAGGTTGTGCCACCTTCGCTACATCATTGCAGCATCTCTGTCCCCGCGCCTAGATATCTGGCAATATTTGTATTGCATGCGCCTCGATCGCGTCGTCGTTGTTATATGATCGCTGTCTCTCTGTCCCCGCACCTAGATATCCTCCAATATTTGGATTGCATGCGCCTAGGTCGCGCCACTTTCGCTACATCATTGGAGCCTCTCTGTCCCCGCGCCTAGATATCCTGCAATATTTGTATTGCATGCGCCTCGATCGCGTCGTCGCTGTTATATGATCGCTGTCTCTCCGTCCCCGCACCTATATATCCTCCAATATTTGGATTGCATGCGCCTAGGTTGCGCCACTTTCGCTACATCATTGCATCATTGTCCCCGCAACTACATATCCTGCAATATTTGTATTACATGCACCTAGGTTGCGCCACCTTCGCTACATCATTGCAGCATCTCTGTCCCCGCGCCTAGATATCCTGCAATATTTGAATTGCATGCGCCTCGATCGCGTCGTCGTTGTTATATGATCGCTGTCTCTCTGTCCCCGCACCCAGATATCCTCCAATATTTGAATTGCATGCGCCTAGGTCGCGCCACTTTCGCTACATCATTGGAGCCTCTCTGTCCCCGCGCCTAGATATCCTGCAATATTTGTATTGCATGCGCCTCGATCGCGTCGTCGCTGTTATATGATCGCTGTCTCTCTGTCCCCGCACCTAGATATCCTCCAATATTTGGATTGCATGCGCCTCGATCGCGTCGTCGTTGTTATATGATCGCTGTCTCTCTGTCCCCGCACCTAGATGTCCTCCAATATTTGGATTGCATGCGCTTAGGTCGCGGCACCTTCGCTACATCATTGCAGCCTCTCTGTCCGCGTGCCTAGATATCCTGCAATATTTGTATTGCATGCGCCTCGATCGCGTCGTCGCTGTTATATGATCGCTGTCTCTCTGTCCCCGCGCCTAGATATCCTGCAATATTTGTATTGCATGCACCTCGATCGCGACGTCGTTGTTATATTATCGCTGTCTCTCTGTCTCCGCACCTAGATATCCTCCAATATTTGTATTGCATGCACCTAGGTTGCGCCACCTTCGATACATCATTGCATCATTGTCCCAGCACCTACATATCCTGCAATATTTGTATTACATGCACTTAAATTGCGACACCTTCGCTACATCATTGGAGCCTCTTTGTCCCCGCGCCTAGATATCCTGCAATATTTGTGTTGCATGCACCTAGGTCGCGACGTCATCGTTATATGACCGCTGTCTCTCTGTCCCCGCACCTAGATATCTTTCAATATTTGTATTGCATGCGTATAGGTTGTGGCACCTCCGCTATATCATTGCAGCCTCTCTGTCCCCGCGCCTAGATATCCTGCAATATTTGTATTGTATGCGCCTCGATCGCGTCGTCGTTGTTATATGATCGCTGTCTCTCTGTCCCCGCACCTAGATATCCTCCAATATTTGGATTGCATGCGCCTAGGTCGCGTCACTTTCGCTAAATCATTGGAGCCTCTCTGTCCCCGCGCCTAGATATCCTGCAATATTTGTATTGCATGCGCCTCGATCGCGACATAGTTTTTATATGATCGCTGTCTCTCTGTCCCCGCACCAATACATCCTGCAATATTTGTATTGCATGCGTCTCGATCACGTCGTCGTTGTTATATGATCGCTGTCTCTCTGTCCCCGCACCTAGATGTCCTCTAATATTTGGATTGCATGCGCCTAGGTCGCGCCACCTTCGCTACATCATGGCAGCCTCTCTGTCCGCGTGCCTAGATATCCTGCAATATCTGTATTGCATGCACCTCGATCGCGACGTCGTTGTTATATGATCGCTGGCTCTCTGTCCCCGCACCTAGATGTCCTCCAATATTTGGATTGAATGCACTTAGGTTGCGCCACCCTCGCTACATCATTGCATCATTGTCCCCGCACCTACATATCCTCCAATATTTGTATTACATGCACTTAGGTTGCGCCACCTTCGCTACATCATTGCAGCCTCTCTATCCCGCGCCTAGATATCTTTCAGTATTTGTATTGCATGCACCTAGGTTGCGCCACCTTCGCTACATCATTGCATAATTGTCCCCGCACATACGTATCCTACAATATTTGTATTACATGCACCTAGGATGCGCCACCTTCGCTACATTATTGCAGCCTCTCTGTCCCCGCTCCTAGATATCTTTCAATATTGGTATTGCATGCGCATAGGTTGCGCCACCTTCGCTACATCATTGCAGCCTCTCTATCCCGCGCTTAGATATCCTGCAATATTTGTGTTGCATGCGCCTAGGTCGCGATGTCGTTGCTATATGATCGCTGTCTCTTTGTCCCCACGCCTAGAGATCCTGCAATATTTGTATTGCATGCGCCTGGGTCGCGCAATCGTCGCTACATCATTGCAGCCTCTCTGTCCGCGTGCCTAGATATCCAGCAATATCTGTATTGCATGCACCTCGATCGCGACGTCGTTGTTATATGATCGCTGTCTCTCTGTCCCCGCACCTAGATGTCCTCCAATATTTGGATTGCATGCACCTAGGTTGCGCCACCCTCGCTACATCATTGCATCATTGCCCCGCACCTACATATCCTGCAATATTTGTATTACATGCACCTAGGTTGCGCCACCTTCGCTACATCATTGCAGCCTCTCTGTCCCTCCGCTTAGATATCCTGCAATATTTGTGTTGCATGCGCCTAGGTCGCGATGTCGTTGTTATATGAACGCTGTCTCTTTGTCCCCACGCCTAGAGATCCTGCAATATTTGTATTGCATGCGCCTAGGTCGCGCAATCGTCGCTACATCATTGCAGCCTCTCTGTCCGCGTACCTAGATATCCAGCAATATTTGTATTGCATGCACCTCGATCGCGACGTCGTTGTTATATGATCGCTGGCTCTCTGTCCCCGCACCTAGATGTCCTCCAATATTTGGATTGAATGCACCTAGGTTGCGCCACCCTCGCTACATCATTGCATCATTGTCCCCGCACCTACATATCCTGCAATATTTGTATTACATGCACTTAGGTTGCGCCACCTTCGCTACATCATTGCAGCCTCTCTATCCCGCGCCTAGATATCCTGCAATATTTGTATTGCATGCGCCTAGGTCGCGACGTCTTCGTTACATGACCGCTGTCTCTCTGTCCCCGCACCTAGATATCTTTCAGTATTTGTATTGCATGCACCTAGGTTGCGCCACCTTCGCTACATCATTGCATAATTGTCCCCGCACATACGTATCCTACAATATTTGTATTACATGCACCTAGGATGCGCCACCTTCGCTACATTATTGCAGCCTCTCTGTCCCCGCTCCTAGATATCTTTCAATATTGGTATTGCATGCGCATAGGTTGCGCCACCCTCGCTACATCATTGCATCATTGTCCCCGCACCTACATATCCTGCAATATTTGTATTACATGTACTTAGGTTGCGCTCCCTTCAGTACATCATTGCAGCCTCTCTGTCCCGCGCCTAAATATCCTGCAATATTTGTATTGCATGCGCGTAGGTCGCGACGTCGTCGTTATATGACCGCTGTCTCTCTGTCCCCGCACCTAGATATCTTTCAGTATTTGTATTGCATGCACCTAGGTTGCGCTACCTTCGCTACATCATTGCATAATTGTCCCCGCACATACGTATCCTACAATATTTGTATTACATGCACCTAGGATGCGCCACCTTCGCTACATCATTGCAGCCTCTCTGTCCCCGCGCCTAGATATCCTGCAATATTTGTATTGCATGCGCCTCGATCGCGATGTCGTTGTTATATGATCGCTGTCTCTCTGTCCCCGCACCAAGATATCCTGCAATATTTGTATTGCATGCACCTAGGTTGCGCCACTTTCGCTGCATCATTGCATCATTGTCCCCGCACCTACATATCATGCAATATTTGTATTACATGCACTTAGGTTGCGCCACCTTCAGTACATCATTGCAACCTCTCTGTCCCCGCGCCTAGATATCTTGCAATATTTGTATTGCATGCGCCTCTATCGCGATGTCGTTGTTATATGATCGCTGTCTCTCTGTCCCCGCAATAAGATATCCTGCAATATTTGTATTGCATGCGCCTAGGTCGCGCCAACGTCGCTACATCATTGCAGGCTCTCTGTCCCCGAGCTTAGATATCCTTCAATATTTGTGTTGCATACGCCTAGGTCGCGACGTCGTTGTTATATGATCGCTGTCTCTTTGTCTCCACGCCTAAATATCCTGCAATATTTGTATTGCATGCGCCTAGGTCTCGCAATCGTCGCTACATCATTGGAGCCTCTCTGTCCCCGCGCCTAGATATCCTGCAATATTTGTGTTGCATGCGCCTAGGTCCTGACGTCGTCGTTATATGACCGCTGTCTCTCTGTCCCCGCACCTAGATATCTTTCAATATTTGTATTGCATGCGCATAGGTTGTGCCACCTTCGCTACATCATTGCAGCCTCTCTGTCCCCGCGCCTAGATATCCTGCAATATTTGTATTGCATCCGCCTCGATCGCGTCGTCGTTGTTATATGATCGCTGTCTTTCTGTCCCCGCACCTAGATATCCTCCAATATTTGGATTGCATGCGCCTAGGTCGCGCCACCGTCGCTACATCATTGCAGCTTCTCTGTCCCCATGCCTAGATATCCGGCAATATTTGTATTGCATGTGCCTTGGTCGTGCCATCATCGCAACATCATTGCAGCCTTTCTCTACCCGCGTCTAGATATTGTAACAGCTGTAGCGTTTTCAGCACCATCGCCGTAACAACTTTTTTGACTCACGACCGCCAACAGCATTGAGGGGTGATATGTGGTGAATAGATCGTTCGTATTCAAGTATTCATAGAAGTCAGTCGTTTTTTTATCATAAAAAAATATCGTTACATATGTTTTGAACTGTAAAACATAAAACGCTATAACGTCAATTGAACTAAAGCAGTTATAAGTGAACTATATATCGATCTATATATACTTAGAATAAATTTATATAAATATATACGCGAAATAAATTTATATATACCTGAAATAAGTTCATATAAATATATATATCCTATACAAGAAAGTGACTTTGCAAGTGAAAAGTACAAAATTGAACCCTAGTTGCTGACGGTTTATTTCGGTACTCAAACCTAAAGAAAATATCATTATATTTTTGGCGCCCGAGCAGGGACGTTTCTACTGTACGAGATTTTCAAGTAAGTTGTCCTTTTCTTTTTTTCGTGTATGTTAATGGACACTGTTAGAGGACGGCGTTAGCTCAAAAAGAAAAAAAAAAACGGACAACCGAGTTTTCACGGACGGCGCAAGCCCCATAAGGGACGGACAAGAGCGAAAGCCCTAATAAAGCCAATATAAGACGGTTTTAGCCCCGTAAACGGACATATAATTGGGTTTCAAACGGTCGGCGAACGCCGCAAATCTTCAACGTGTGACGGTGGTCAGATTGGTAGTTTTATTGTTGCTTTTGAAATATTTCTAAATTGTTTAAAACACAATTTATAAGTGAGTAAAATTCGCAACCGTTAATATATAGCAATGATTATACCGCTAATATTAAGTACCTTGATCTTCGATGCATTGGAATTTTATTAAACTGTGCACGCATATATATACATACTTCGGCCTATCTCTGAAGGTTATCTTCGAAATCATTCACTACACGATAAATAGTGTGTTTTGTTGACACGTTGTTTCTCCCAAAAATTTCACGTAACTTTCTCATTGTCACAGTAATCGATGATTGATTTTGATAAAATGTTTTAACAATTAAAACACGTTGGTTTATCGATATTTTTCCATAATAAATTTGCCACGTGTCTACTTCACGACTGCCATATATGAACTGTCAAGACTAATGTTTACGAAAATGGCGGCAAAACAAACTAATATACTTTTCCAGTGGACATATATATCAGATAATAATACGTCACGTTGTTGTAAATGCATGCGTGCACATAGGCAAAGTTTAGAAATAAAAGAGGAATAAAATAGAGAAAAAAGAACCAAAGAGAGTATCACGCCACGCAGGCGTGACGTCATAATTGAAATTCTCGTTGGCAAAGTGATTAAGCAAAGCAAACATCACCTACATAGTCGTGTGTGTGCATGTTCTTTAACATAAAAATATTCTTCTCTCTCTGGACAACATAGCTAAGCAATCATTGCCACACAGACGGGTGTGTGTGTAATTATTAAGCAAAACGAAACAACTCACTACACAACAAAAAAAAAAATTCGTGCAAGAAGTATCTGTCATTCACATATATAAAAGAATTGCGGTCAATCGTTGTTAAAATTTGTATACACTGAGAAAAATTTTCGCAGCGCGTATATAAAATTCACCCAAAGTGAAATAAATTTGTTTTGCGTGCACCTAGGTCCCGCTATCGTCGCTACATCATTGCAGTCTCTCTGTCCCCACGCCTAGATATCTTGCAATATTTGTATTGCATGCACCTAGGTCGCGACGTCGTTGTTATATGATCTCTGTCTCTCTGTCCCCGCACCAAGATGTCGTGCAATATTTGTATTTCATGCACCTAGGGTGCGCCACCTTCGCTACATCATTGTATCATTGTCCTTGCACCTACATATCCTGCAATATTTGTATTACATGCACTTAGATGGGCGCCACCTTCGCAGCCTCTCTGTCCCCGCGCCTAGATATCCTGCAATATTTGTATTGCATGCGCCTCGATCGCGATGTCGTTGTTATATGATCGCTGTCTCTCTATCCCCGCACCAAGATATCCCGCAATATTTGTATTGCATGCACCTAGGTTGCGCCACCTTCGCTACATCATTGCAGCCTCTCTGTCCCCGCGCCTAGATATCCTGCAATATTTGTATTGCATGCGCCTCAATCGCGACGTCGTTATTATATGATCGCTGTCTCTCTGTCCCCGCACCAAGATGTCGTGCAATATTTGTATTTCATGCACCTAGGGTGCGCCACCTTCGCTACATCATTGCATCATTGTCCCCGCACCTACATATCCTGCAATATTTGTATTACATGCACTTAGATGGGCGCCACCTTCGCTACATCATTGCAGCCTCTCTGTCCCCGCGCCTAGATATCCTGCAAAATTTGTATTGCATGCGCCTCGATCGCGACGTCGTTGTTATATGATCGCTGTCTCTCTGTCCCCGCACAAAGATGTCGTGCAATATTTGTATTTCATGCACCTAGGTTGCGCCACATTCGCTACGTCATTGCATAATTGTCCCCGCACCTACATATCCTGCAATATTTGTATTACATGCACCTAGGTTGCGCCACCTTCGCTACATCATTGCAGCCTCTCTGTCCCCGCGCCTAGATATCCTGCAATATTTGTATTGCATGCGCCTCGATCGCGACGTCGTTATTATATGATCGCTGTCTCTCTGTCCCCGCACCAAGATGTCGTGCAATATTTGTATTTCATGCACCTAGGGTGCGCCACCTTCGCTACATCATTGCATCATTGTCCCTGCACCTACATATCCTGCAATATTTGTATTACATGCACTTAGATGGGCGCCACCTTCGCTACATCATTGCAGCCTCTCTGTCCCCGCGCCTAGATATCCTGCAATATTTGTATTGCATGCGCCTCGATCGCGACGTCGTTGTTATATGATCGCTATCTCTCTATCCCCGCACCAAGATATCCCGCAATATTTGTATTGCATGCACCTAGGTTGCGCCACCTTCGCTATATCATTGCAGCCTCTCTGTCCCCGCGCCTACATATCCTGCAAAATTTGTGTTGCATGCGCCTCGATCGCGACGTCGTCGTTATATGGTCGCTGTCTCTCTGTCCCCGCACCAAGATGTCGTGCAATATTTGTATTTCATGCACCTAGGTTGCGCCACTTTCGCTACATCATTGCATCATTGTCCCCGCACCTATATATCCTGCAATATTTGTATTACATGCACCTAGGTTGCGCCAATATTTGTATTGCATGCGCCTCGATCGCGAAGTCGTTGTTATATGATCGCTGTGTCTCTATCCCCGCACATAGATATCCTGCAATATTTGCATTGCATGCACCTAGGTTGCGCCACCTTCGCTACACATTGCAGCCTCTCTGTCCCCGCGCCTAGATATCCTGCAAAATTTGTATTGCATGCGTCTTGATCACGACGTCGTCGTTATATGATCGCTGTCTCCCTGTCCCCGCACCAAGATATCCCGCAATATTTGTATTGCATGCACCTAGGTTGCGCCACCTTCGCTACATCATTGCAGCCTCTCTGTCCCCGCTCCTAGATATCTTTCAATATTGGTATTGCATGCGCATAGGTTGTGCCACCTTCGCTATATCATTGCAGCCTCTCTGTCCCCGCGCCTAGATATCTGGCAATATTTGTATTGCATGCACCTCGATCGCGTCGTCGTTGTTATATGATCGCTGTCTCTCTGTCCCCGCACCTAGATATCCTCCAATATTTGGATTGCATGCGCCTAGGTCGCGCCACTTTCGCTACATCATTGGAGCCTCTCTGTCCCCGCGCCTAGATATCCTGCAATATTTGTATTGCATGCGCCTCGATCGCGTCGTCGCTGTTATATGATCGCTGTCTCTCCGTCCTCGCACCTAGATATCCTCCAATATTTGGATTGCATGCGCCTAGGTTGCGCCACTTTCGCTACATCATTGCATCATTGTCCCCGCAACTACATATCCTGCAATATTTGTATTACATGCACCTAGGTTGCGCCACCTTCGCTACATCATTGCAGCATCTCTGTCCCCGCGCCTAGATATCTTGCACCTAGATATCCCCCAATATTTGGATTGCATGCGCCTAGGCTGCGCCACTTTCGCTACATCATTGTTCCCGCACCTACATATCCTGCAATATTTGTATTACATGCACCTAGGTTGCGCCACCTTCGCTACATCATTGCAGCATCTCTGTCCCCGCGCCTAGATATCCTGCAATATTTGAATTGCAGGCGCCTCAATCGCGTCGTCGTTGTTATATGATCGCTGTCTCTCTGTCCCCGCACCTAGATATCCTCCAATATTTGGATTGCATGCGCCTAGGTCGCGCCACTTTCGCTACATCATTGCAGCATCTCTGTCCCCGCGCCTAGATATCCTGCAATATTTGTATTGCATGCGCCTCGATCGCGACGTCGTTGTTATATGATCGCTGTCTCTCTAACCCAGCACCAAGGTGACATTTGTATTGCATGCGCATAGGTTGTGCCACCTTCGCTACATCATTGCAGCCTCTCTGTCCCCGCGCCTAGATATCTGGCAATATTTGTATTGCATGCGCCTCGATCGCGTCGTCGTTGTTATATGATCGCTGTCTCTCTGTCCCTGCACCTAGATATCCTCCAATATTTGGATTGCATGCGCCTAGGTCGCGCCACTTTCGCTACATCATTGGAGCCTCTCTGTCCCCGCGCCTAGATATCCTGCAATATTTGTATTGCATGCGCCTCGATCGCGTCGTCGCTCTTATATGATCGCTGTCTCTGCGTCCCCGCACCTAGATATCCTCCAATATTTGGATTGCATGCGCCTAGGTTGCGCCACTTTCGCTACATCATTGCATCATTGTCCCCGCAACTACATATCCTGCAATATTTGTATTACATGCACCTAGGTTGCGCCACCTTCGCTACATCATTGCAGCATCTCTGTCCCCGCGCCTAGATATCCTGCAATATTTGAATTGCAGGCGCCTCAATCGCGTCGTCGTTGTTATATGATCGCTGTCTCTCTGTCCCCGCACCTAGATATCCTCCAATATTTGGATTGCATGCGCCTAGGTCGCGCCACTTTCGCTACATCATTGGAGCCTCTCTGTCCCCGCGCCTAGATATCCTGCAATATTTGTATTGCATGCGCCTCGATCGCGTCGTCGCTGTTATATGATCGCTGTCTCTCTGTCCCCGCACCTAGATATCCTCCAATATTTGGATTGCATGCGCCTCGATCGCGTCGTCGTTGTTATATGATCGCTGTCTCCCTGTCCCCGCACCTAGATGTCCTCCAATATTTGGATTGCATGCGCTTAGGTCGCGGCACCTTCGCTACATCATTGCAGCCTCTCTGTCCGCGTGCCTAGATATCCAGCAATATTTGTATTGCCTGCACCTCGATCGCGTCGTCCTTGTTATATGATCGCTGTCTCTCTGTCCTCGCAACTAGATATCCTCCAATATTTGTATTGCATGCGCATAGGTTGTGCCACCTTCGCTACATCATTGCAGCCTCTCTGTCCCCGCGCCTAGATATCCTGCAATATTTGTATTGCATGCACCTCGATCGTGACGTCGTTGTTATATTATCGCTGTCTCTCTGTCTCCGCACCTAGATATCCTCCAATATTTGTATTGCATGCACCTAGGTTGCTCCACCTTCGATACATCATTGCATCATTGTCCCAGCACCTACATATCCTGCAATATTTGTATTACATGCACTTAAATTGCGACACCTTCGCTACATCATTGGAGCCTCTTTGTCCCCGCGCCTAGATATCCTGCAATATTTGTGTTGCATGCGCCTAGGTCGCGACGTCATCGTTATATGACCGCTGTCTCTCTGTCCCCGCACCTAGATATCTTTCAATATTTGTATTGCATGCGTATAGGTTGTGCCACCTCCGCTATATCATTGCAGCCTCTCTGTCCCCGCGCCTAGATATCCTGCAATATTTGTATTGTATGCGCCTCGATCGCGTCGTCGTTGTTATATGATCGCTGTCTCTCTGTCCCCGCACCTAGATATCCTCCAATATTTGGATTGCATGAGCCTAGGTCGCGTCACTTTAGCTACATCATTGGAGCCTCTCTGTCCCCGCGCCTAGATATCCTGCAATATTTGTATTGCATGCGCCTCGATCGCGACATAGTTTTTATATGATCGCTGTCTCTCTGTCCCCGCACCAATATATCCTGCAATATTTGTATTGCATGCGCCTCGATCACGTCGTCGTTGTTATATGATCGCTGTCTCTCTGTCCCCGCACCTAGATGTCCTCTAATATTTGGATTGCATGCGCCTAGGTCGCGCCACCTTCGCTACATCATGGCAGCCTCTCTGTCCCCGTGCCTAGATATCCAGCAATATCTGTATTGCATGCACCTCGATCGCGACGTCGTTGTTATATGATCGCTGGCTCTCTGTCCCCGCACCTAGATGTCCTCCAATATTTGGATTGAATGCACCTAGGTTGCGCCACCCTCGCTACATCATTGCATCATTGTCCCCGCACCTACATATCCTCCAATATTTGTATTACATGCACTTAGGTTGCGCCACCTTCGCTACATCATTGCAGCCTCTCTATCCCGCGCCTAGATATCCTGCAATATTTGTATTGCATGCGCCTAGGTCGCTACGTCTTCGTTACATGACCGCTGTCTCTCTGTCCCCGCACCTAGATATCTTTCAGTATTTGTATTGCATGCACCTAGGTTGCGCCACCTTCGCTACATCATTGCATAATTGTCCCCGCACATACGTATCCTACAATATTTGTATTACATGCACCTAGGATGCGCCACCTTCGCTACATTATTGCAGCCTCTCTGTCCCCGCTCCTAGATATCTTTCAATATTGGTATTGCATGCGCATAGGTTGCGCCACCTTCGCTACATCATTGTAGCCTCTCTGTCCCTCCGCTTAGATATCCTGCAATATTTGTGTTGCATGCGCCTAGGTCGCGATGTCGTTGTTATATGAACGCTGTCTCTTTGTCCCCACGCCTAGAGATCCTGCAATATTTGTATTGCATGCGCCTAGGTCGCGCAATCGTCGCTACATCATTACAGCCTCTCTGTCCGCGTACCTAGATATCCAGCAATATTTGTATTGCATGCACCTCGATCGCGACGTCGTTGTTATATGATCGCTGGCTCTCTGTCCCCGCACCTAGATGTCCTCCAATATTTGGATTGAATGCACCTAGGTTGCGCCACCCTCGCTACATCATTGCATCATTGTCCCCGCACCTACATATCCTGCAATATTTGTATTACATGCACTTAGGTTGCGCCACCTTCGCTACATCATTGCAGCCTCTCTATCCCGCGCCTAGATATCCTGCAATATTTGTATTGCATGCGCCTAGGTCACGACGTCTTCGTTACATGACCGCTGTCTCTCTGTCCCCGCACCTAGATATCTTTCAGTATTTGTATTGCATGCACCTAGGTTGCGCCACCTTCGCTACATCATTGCATAATTGTCCCCGCACATACGTATCCTACAATATTTGTATTACATGCACCTAGGATGCGCCACCTTCGCTACATTATTGCAGCCTCTCTGTCCCCGCTCCTAGATATCTTTCAATATTGGTATTGCATGCGCATAGGTTGCGCCACCCTCGCTACATCATTGCATCATTGTCCTCGCACCTACATATCCTGCAATATTTGTATTACATGTACTTAGGTTGCGCCACCTTCAGTACATCATTGCAGCCTCTCTGTCCCGCGCCTAGATATCCTGCAATATTTGTATTGCATGCGCCTAGGTCGCGACGTCGTCGTTATATGACCGCTGTCTCTCTGTCCCCGCACCTAGATATCTTTCAGTATTTGTATTGCATGCACCTAGGTTGCGCCACCTTCGCTACATCATTGCATAATTGTCCCCGCACATACGTATCCTACAATATTTGTATTACATGCACCTAGGATGCGCCACCTTCGCTACATCATTGCAGCCTCTCTGTCCCCGCGCCTAGATATCCTGCAATATTTGTATTGCATGCGCCTCGATCGCGATGTCGTTGTTATATGATCGCTGTCTCTCTGTCCCCGCACCAAGATATCCTGCAATATTTGTATTGCATGCACCTAGGTTGCGCCACTTTCGCTGCATCATTGCATCATTGTCCCCGCACCTACATATCATGCAATATTTGTATTACATGCACTTAGGTTGCGCAACCTTCGCTACATCATTGCAGCCTCTCTGTCCCCGCGCCTAGATATCCTGCAATATTTGTATTGCATGCGCCTCGATCGCGATGTCGTTGTTATATGATCGCTGTCTCTCTGTCCCCGCAATAAGATATCCTGCAATATTTGTATTGCATGCGCCTAGGTCGCGCCAACGTCGCTACATCATTGCAGGCTCTCTGTCCCCGCGCTTAGATATCCTTCAATATTTATGTTGCATACGCCTAGGTCGCGACGTCGTTGTTATATGATCGCTGTCTCTTTGTCCCCACGCCTAAATATCCTGCAATATTTGTGTTGCATACGCCTAGGTCGCGACGTCGTTGTTATATGATCGCTGTCTCTTTGTCCCCACGCCTAAATATCCTGCAATATTTGTATTGCATGCGCCTAGGTCTCGCAATCGTCGCTACATCATTGGAGCCTCTCTGTCCCCGCGCCTAGATATCCTGCAATATTTGTGTTGCATGCGCCTAGGTCGCGACGTCGTCGTTATATGACCGCTGTCTCTCTGTCCCCGCACCTAGATATCTTTCAATATTTGTATTGCATGCGCATAGGTTGTGCCACCTTCGCTACATCATTGCAGCCTCTCTGTCCCCGCGCCTAGATATCCTGCAATATTTGTATTGCATCCGCCTCGATCGCGTCGTCGTTGTTATATGATCGCTGTCTCTCTGTCCCCGCACCTAGATATCCTCCAATATTTGGATTGCATGCGCCTAGGTCGCGCCACTTTCGCTACATCATTGGAGCCTCTCTGTCCCCGCGCCTAGATATACTGCAATATTTGTATTGCATGCGCCTCGATCGCGACGTAGTTTTTATATGATCGCTGTCTCTCTGTCCCCGCACCTAGATATCCTCCAATATTTGGATTGCATGCGCCTAGGTCGCGCCACCGTCGCTACATCATTGCAGCTTCTCTGTCCCCATGCCTAGATATCCGGCAATATTTGTATTGCATGCGCCTAGGTCGTGCCATCATCGCAACATCATTGCAGCCTTTCTCTACCCGCGTCTAGATATTGTAACAGCTGTAGCGTTTTCACCACCATCGCCGTAACAACTTTTTTGACTCACGACCACCAACAGCATTGAGGGGTGATATGTGGTGAATAAATCGTTCGTATTCAAGTATTCATAGAAGTCAGTCGTTTTTTTATCATAAAAAAATATCGTTACATATGTTTTGAACTGTAAAACATAAAACGCTATAACGTCAATTGAACTAAAGCAGTTATAAGTGAACTATATATCGATCTATATATACTTAGAATAAATTTATATAAATATATACGCGAAATAAATTTATATATACCTGGAATAAGTTCATATAAATATATATATCCTATACAAGAAAGTGACTTTGCAAGTGAAAAGTACAAAATTGAACCCTAGTTGCTGACGGTTTATTTCGGTACTCAAACCTAAAGAAAATATCATTATATTTTTGGCGCCCGAGCAGGGACGTTTCTACTGTACGAGATTTTCAAGTAAGTTGTCCTTTTCTTTTTTTCGTGTATGTTAATGGACACTGTTAGAGGACGGCGTTAGCTCAAAAAGAAAAAAAAAACGGACAACCGAGTTTTCACGGACGGCGCAAGCCCCATAAGGGACGGACAAGAGCGAAAGCCCTAATAAAGCCAATATAAGACGGTTTTAGCCCCGTAAACGGACATATAATTGGGTTTCAAACGGTCGGCGAACGCCCCAAATCTTCAACGTGTGACGGTGGTCAGATTGGTAGTTTTATTGTTGCTTTTGAAATATTTCTAAATTGTTTAAAACACAATTTATAAGTGAGTAAAATTCGCAACCGTTAATATATAGCATTGATTATACCGCTAATCTTAAGTACCTTGATCTTCGATGCATTGGAATTTTATTAAACTGTGCACGCATATATATACATACATCGGCCTATCTCTGAAGTTTATCTTCGAAATCATTCACTACACGATAAATAGTGTGTTTTGTTGACACGTTGTTTCTCCCAAAAATTTCACGTAACTTTCTCATTGTCACAGTAATCGATGATTGATTTTGATAAAATGTTTTAACAATTAAAACACGTTGGTTTATCGATATTTTTCCATAATAAATTTGCCACGTGTCTACTTCACGACTGCCATATATGAACTGTCAAGACTAATGTTTACGAAAATGGCGGCAAAACAAACTAATATACTTTTCCAGTGGACATATATATCAGATAATAATACGTCACGTTGTTGTAAATGCATGCGTGCACATAGGCAAAGTTTAGAAATAAAAGAGAAATAAAATAGAGAAAAAAGAACCAAAGAGAGTATCACGCCACGCAGGCGTGACGTCATAATTGAAATTCTCGTTGGCAAAGTGATTAAGCAAAGCAAACATCACCTACATAGTCGTGTGTGTGCATGTTCTTTAACATAAAAATATTCTCCTCTCTCTGGACAACATAGCTAAGCAATCATTGCCACACAGACGGGTGTGTGTGTAATTATTAAGCAAAACGAAACAACTCACTACACAACAAAAAAAAAAATTCGTGCAAGAAGTATCTGTCATTCACATATATAAAAGAATTGCGGTCAATCGTTGTTAAAATTTGTATACACTGAGAAAAATTTTCGCAGCGCGTATATAAAATTCACCCAAAGTGAAATAAATTTGTTTTGCGTGCACCTAGGTCCCGCTATCGTCGCTACATCATTGCAGTCTCTCTGTCCCCACGCCTAGATATCTTGCAATATTTGTATTACATGCACCTAGGTCGCGACGTCGTTGTTATATGATCGCTGTCTCTCTGTCCCCGCACCAAGATGTCGTGCAATATTTGTATTTCATGCACCTAGGGTGCGCCACCTTCGCTACATCATTGTATCATTGTCCCTGCACCTACATATCCTGCAATATTTGTATTACATGCACTTAGATGGGCGCCACCTTCGCAGCCTCTCTGTCCCCGCGCCTAGATATCCAGCAATATTTGTATTGCATGCACCTCGATCGCGTCGTCCTTGTTATATGATCGCTGTCTCCCTGTCCTCGCAACTAGATATCCTCCAATATTTGTATTGCATGCGCATAGGTTGTGCCACCTTCGCTACATCATTGCAGCCTCTCTGTCCCCGCGCTTAGATATCCTGCAATATTTGTATTGCATGCACCTAGGTTGCGCCACTTTCGATACATCATTGCATCATTGTCCCAGCACCTACATATCCTGCAATATTTGTATTACATGCACTTAAATTGCGACACCTTCGCTACATCATTGGAGCCTCTTTGTCCCCGCGCCTAGATATCCTGCAATATTTGTGTTGCATGCGCCTAGGTCGCGACGTCATCGTTATATGACCGCTGTCTCTCTGTCCCCGCACCTAGATATCTTTCAATATTTGTATTGCATGCGTATAGGTTGTGCCACCTCCGCTATATCATTGCAGCCTCTCTATCCCCGCGCCTAGATATCCTGCAATATTTGTATTGTATGCGCCTCGATCGCGACATAGTTTTTATATGATCGCTGTCTCTCTGTCCGCGCACCAATATATCCTGCAATATTTGTATTGCATGCGCCTCGATCACGTCGTCGTTGTTATATGATCGCTGGCTCTCTGTCCCCGCACCTAGATGTCCTCCAATATTTGGATTGAATGCACCTAGGTTGCGCCACCCTCGCTACATCATTGCATCATTGTCCCCGCACCTACATATCCTCCAATATTTGTATTACATGCACTTAGGTTGCGCCACCTTCGCTACATCATTGCAGCCTCTCTATCCCGCGCCTAGATATCCTGCAATATTTGTATTGCATGCGCCTAGGTCGCGACGTCTTCGTTACATGACCGCTGTCTCTCTGTCCCCGCACCTAGATATCTTTCAGTATTTGTATTGCATGCACCTAGGTTGCGCCACCTTCGCTACATCATTGCATAAATGTCCCCGCACATACGTATCCTACAATATTTGTATTACATGCACCTAGGATGCGCCACCTTCGCTACATTATTGCAGCCTCTCTGTCCCCGCTCCTAGATATCTTTCAATATTGGTATTGCATGCGCATAGGTTGCGCCACCTTCGCTACATCATTGCAGCCTCTCTATCCCGCGCTTAGATATCCTGCAATATTTGTGTTGCATGCGCCTAGGTCGCGATGTCGTTGCTATATGATCGCTGTCTCTTTGTCCCCACGCCTAGAGATCCTGCAATATTTGTATTGCATGCGCCTGGGTCGCGCAATCGTCGCTACATCATTGCAGCCTCTCTGTCCGCGTGCCTAGATATCCAGTAATATCTGTATTGCATGCACCTCGATCGCGACGTCGTTGTTATATGATCGCTGTCTCTCTGTCCCCGCACCTAGATGTCCTCCAATATTTGGATTGCATGCACCTAGGTTGCGCCACCCTCGCTACATCATTGCATCATTGCCCCGCACCTACATATCCTGCAATATTTGTATTACATGCACCTAGGTTGCGCCACCTTCGCTACATCATTGCAGCCTCTCTGTCCCTCCGCTTAGATATCCTGCAATATTTGTGTTCCATGCGCCTAGGTCGCGATGTCGTTGTTATATGAACGCTGTCTCTTTGTCCCCACGCCTAGAGATCCTGCAATATTTGTATTGCATGCGCCTAGGTCGCGCAATCGTCGCTACATCATTGCAGCCTCTCTGTCCGCGTACCTAGATATCCAGCAATATTTGTATTGCATGCACCTCGATCGCGACGTCGTTGTTATATTATCGCTGGCTCTCTGTCCCCGCACCTAGATGTCCTCCAATATTTGGATTGAATGCACCTAGGTTGCGCCACCCTCGCTACATCATTGCATCATTGTCCCCGCACCTACATATCCTGCAATATTTGTATTACATGCACTTAGGTTGCGCCACCTTCGCTACATCATTGCAGCCTCTCTATCCCGCGCCTAGATATCCTGCAATATTTGTATTGCATGCGCCTAGGTCGCGACGTCTTCGTTACATGACCGCTGTCTCTCTGTCCCCGCACCTAGATATCTTTCAGTATTTGTATTGCATGCACCTAGGTTGCGCCACCTTCGCTACATCATTGCATAATTGTCCCCGCACATACGTATCCTACAATATTTGTATTACATGCACCTAGGATGCGCCACCTTCGCTACATTATTGCAGCCTCTCTGTCCCCGCTCCTAGATATCTTTCAATATTGGTATTGCATGCGCATAGGTTGCGCCACCCTCGCTACATCATTGCATCATTGTCCCCGCACCTACATATCCTGCAATATTTGTATTACATGTACTTAGGTTGCGCCACCTTCAGTACATCATTGCAGCCTCTCTGTCCCGCGCCTAGATATCCTGCAATATTTGTATTGCATGCGCCTAGGTCGCGACGTCGTCGTTATATGACCGCTGTCTCTCTGTCCCCGCACCTAGATATCTTTCAGTATTTGTATTGCATGCACCTAGGTTGCGCCACCTTCGCTACATCATTGCATAATTGTCCCCGCACATACGTATCCTACAATATTTGTATTACATGCACCTAGGATGCGCCACCTTCGCTACATCATTGCAGCCTCTCTGTCCCCGCGCCTAGGTCGCGCCACCGTCGCTACATCATTGCAGCTTCTCTGTCCCCATGCCTAGATATTCGGCAATATTTGTATTGCATGCGCCTAGGTCGTGCCATCATCGCAACATCATTGCAGCCTTTCTCTACCCGCGTCTAGATATTGTAACAGCTGTAGCGTTTTCACCACCATCGCCGTAACAACTTTTTTGACTCACGACCGCCAACAGCATTGAGGGGTGATATGTGGTGAATAGATCGTTCGTATTCAAGTATTCATAGAAGTCAGTCGTTTTTTTATCATAAAAAAATATCGTTACATATGTTTTGAACTGTAAAACATAAAACGCTATAACGTCAATTGAACTAAAGCAGTTATAAGTGAACTATATATCGATCTATATATACTTAGAATAAATTTATATAAATATATACGCGAAATAAATTTATATATACCTGGAATAAGTTCATATAAATATATATATCCTATACAAGAAAGTGACTTTGCAAGTGAAAAGTACAAAATTGAACCCTAGTTGCTGACGGTTTATTTCGGTACTCAAACCTAAAGAAAATATCATTATATTTTTGGCGCCCGAGCAGGGACGTTTCTACTGTACGAGATTTTCAAGTAAGTTGTCCTTTTCTTTTTTTCGTGTATGTTAATGGACACTGTTAGAGGACGGCGTTAGCTCAAAAAGAAAAAAAAAACGGACAACCGAGTTTTCACGGACGGCGCAAGCCCCATAAGGGACGGACAAGAGCGAAAGCCCTAATAAAGCCAATATAAGCCGGTTTTAGCCCCGTAAACGGACATATAATTGGGTTTCAAACGGTCGGCGAACGCCCCAAATCTTCAACGTGTGACGGTGGTCAGATTGGTAGTTTTATTGTTGCTTTTGAAATATTTCTAAATTGTTTAAAACACAATTTATAAGTGAGTAAAATTCGCAACCGTTAATATATAGCATTGATTATACCGCTAATCTTAAGTACCTTGATCTTCGATGCATTGGAATTTTATTAAACTGTGCACGCATATATATACATACATCGGCCTATCTCTGAAGTTTATCTTCGAAATCATTCACTACACGATAAATAGTGTGTTTTGTTGACACGTTGTTTCTCCCAAAAATTTCACGTAACTTTCTCATTGTCACAGTAATCGATGATTGATTTTGATAAAATGTTTTAACAATTAAAACACGTTGGTTTATCGATATTTTTCCATAATAAATTTGCCACGTGTCTACTTCACGACTGCCATATATGAACTGTCAAGACTAATGTTTACGAAAATGGCGGCAAAACAAACTAATATACTTTTCCAGTGGACATATATATCAGATAATAATACGTCACGTTGTTGTAAATGCATGCGTGCACATAGGCAAAGTTTAGAAATAAAAGAGAAATAAAATAGAGAAAAAAAGAACCAAAGAGAGTATCACGCCACGCAGGCGTGACGTCAAAATTGAAATTCTCGTTGGTAAAGTGATTAAGCAAAGCAAACATCAGCTACATAGTCGTGTGTGTGCATGTTCTTTAACATAAAAATATTCTCCTCTCTCTGGACAACATAGCTAAGCAATCATTGCCACACAGACGGGTGTGTGTGTAATTATTAAGCAAAACGAAACAACTCACTACACAACAAAAAAAAAAATTCGTGCAAGAAGTATCTGTCATTCACATATATAAAAGAATTGCGGTCAATCGTTGTTAAAATTTGTATACACTGAGAAAAATTTTCGCAGCGCGTATATAAAATTCACCCAAATAAGTGAAATAAATTTGTTTTGCGTGCACCTAGGTCCCGCCATCGTCGCTACATCATTGCAGTCTCTCTGTCTCCACGCCTAGATATCCTGTAATATTTGTATTGCATGCACCTAGGTCGTGACGTCGTTGTTATATGATCGCTGTCTCTCTGTCCCCACGCCTAGATATCCTGAAATATTTGTATTGCATGCGCCTAGGTTGCGCCATCGTCGCTACATTATTACAGTGTTATGTAATTTGTTTAAAATTTAAATTAATATAATATATGACCTAATATCTTAATATTTACTAATCTCCAGCTGCTAAAAGAGCAGCGTCCTGGTAAGGGGGGATGTAGTAAATGAAGAAAAAGACTTGATTTGTCTTGTGTGAATACAAAAGTCTTTATCCTTTATTTTTGCCAAAATTTACATTATTTATACTAATTCTATTTAATGTCAGTGTTATAGAAATTCTTACTCTAGCACATTAATAACCTTGTGTTACTTAAGTAGGTTATTAAATCTCATTGTGTTTACTTAACTTACCTAATTTTACCTTAGCATATTTTTATTAAATGCAAGTATGCATTTTTATAGTTGTGTAATAGTAAATCAGCTTATGGCTAAAATTGCTGGTGTTGGTAATGTTTGTGACTACACTACACCCTTACTCTCTGAGGAAAAATAAAAAAATTTGATTATATTAAAATTTTTTTTTTGTAATAAAGAATAAGATTTGATTTAAGATATTTCTAAAGTATTTCCTATGCTAATGGTTTTACTTAATCTAAAGCGCTTTTTTCTTAACTTATATAAGTTAATGCCACAAATATCGTATCGCCTCTAATTCTAATTCTCATAAATTACCCTTTTTATTACAAAAGCATTTCATGAGAAATGCTTATGTTACAGAACATTATTTTTCAAGTGCTCAGTAAAATCTGACACCACCAAATAACATTAGAAAGATCAATGCAAGAAACCACTTAAACTATAATTTTGTTTATATTATTTTGAGTTGTCCCAATTTTTATTTTAATATAATGTAAACATTCACACAACAAATTACATTACAAGCATATGCATGAGCTGACCCGTCAGCATAATCTGTGATTCGTTGATATAAATAGGATTAGTCTTAGAATGTAATAAGTTCAGTTTTATACGGAATTTCAATAAAGCAGACGTTGCTTTTCAGCAACTTAATTTTTTTAAAAAACAAAGATAATTTTGTTTAATTGACGCCCAACGTGGGGCCCGCGCACAAAAATTACTTTTCAGTAATACAAAAAAAAAAACACCTTTTGGTGTTAACCAAAACACATTTTTGTGTAAAAAGAAATAAACATTTTTGTTAAAAAAAACGCACACGTTTTGTGCTAATAGTGCGGGCTCGGATCACAAAAAAGCACAACATATTTCTGTCACGTCCAAACTCGCGATTTAAACACGTGTCCGACCAGATCCTCGGTTTTGGCCTCCGGCGCGAGTTTTGCGTGTTTAAAAAAAAAATAAGTAAATAAAAATCATATTAATTAAATAATTAACAATAAGTCGAAGTCCGTAAGATAAGAAAAAAAAAAGAACTGTCATAAAACGTTTAACAAAAAAATTAGAATAAAAAAAAAATATACATATATCTAACAACAACATACAGATGACCTCACCACCCGGCCTAAGGGTAAAGATTAATAATATTAACTGCAACATCATCAAGAACGACATCATCAAAAACAACATCATCAAGAACAACATCATCAAAAACAACATCATCAAGAACGACATCATCAAAAACAACATCATCAAGAACAACATCATCAAAAACAACATCATCAAGAACGACATCAGCAATAATAGGGTTCAAACATGAGTTTTGTATTGCTGTAAGTCAATATTTATCTGTTACCAGAAATACTTTTTTTTTGTACCACATTAGACATTAAATTTTATATGAAATACTGCACAAATTGCGATTACAAATATTCGGAATATTCCGAATACAAATTATATAAATTTTGATTTATTATATTAATATATTAACGTATTGGTTGCTAAATTTATAAAATCATAATGGCAAATCCAAATCCCACACCTCTCCTCAGACCGACCGTTTTAAATACTCAAGACAACCAAAATTCGAATCCGAATACTTCTAGATCGGGGTTAACGACATTTATTACACAAATAGTAGAAACAACATTACGACAACAGCTAACACAACTAAATTTATTAAATAACCAACAAAATCAAAATTATCTTGACCAACAAATTACCAGGAGAAATAAATTACTTAGAAAGAATACCAGACATAATAAAGAGCTTCAGGGAATTCTCAGGAACTAACGAAGAGTTTTCCTCATGGAAGAAAAGTGTAGATAGAGTTTTGAAAGTATATGAATCAATCATTGGTTCACCAAAGTATTTTAGGATACTTAGGACTATTAGAAACAAAATAGTATAGAACGCCGACATAATTCTTGAATCCTATAATACACCACTTAACTGAAATGCCATAGTAGAGGTACTAACAAATCATTTTGCAGATAAAAGAGATATAAGTACCTTAGAGTACCAAATGATGAGTTTGGTACAAGGTGGATTAACAATCCACGATTTTTATAAAAAGGTTTATTCACACCTATCATTAATATTAAATAGGTTATCTAATATGAACATACCCAAAAAAGCTTTAATAAGTTTGTCTAAAACATACAGGGACAAAGCTTTAGACACCTTTGTCCGAGGTTTGCGAGGGGATCTTCCAAGATTGCTGGGAATGAAGGAACCAGTCGATCTACCCCAAGCATTAAAATTATGTAACAAATTAGAGAATCAGGTATATAGGACAAACCATGCTCAAGAATATAGTAGAGCCAAAACGAACCCTGCAATAACGCAAAAGATATCAAACGCGAATTCCAGAACACCACAGATTACGCAAAGATATTCTCAACCATTAATTCCTAACCAAAACTTTTCACTTCCAACTAGGAACGAACAACACCACAGAGCACCCCTACATCAACAATCCTTGCAACAGTTTAAACCGAATTTTTCCTTTTACAATAATAAGCCAAATATGCCACCACCAAGACCCTTTCAACCCAAACCACAACCAAAACCAGAGCCAATGGATATTGACCAATCTATACGAACCCAAAGAATAAATTACATGAATAGACCAGCAAACAGCGATGGATTTAACGGACGTAGACCACCGCCAGCTTCCTTGGTGGTTCAACCAGACTAAAGACAAAGGAACTTTCACATACAACCTATCACCGAAGAGGATTATCAACGGCGGATGGAAATAAGTGACAATGAACATGAACAGCCACTGTCCGAATACATAGAAACTTATAGAAATAACCAAGAAAGGATGGACGAGTTTATTGACGTTCATTTTTTAGGGTAAGAGACTCCTCATTGCCATATTTGGAATCAAAACTAAGTAATGGGGAGATAATTAGAATACTAGTAGATACAGGCTCAAATAAAAATTATATTCAACCACGTTTAGCAAAAGAATCAATTCCTAATGAAATACCATTCTGCGCTAATTCTATTGGCGGCGAAGTAAAAATTACTCACCATACATTGCTTAATCTTTTTGGCTTAAAGGATGTTGAATTGAGGTTTTTTGTTCTGCCAACACTAAAATCTTTCGATGCCATATTAGGTAACGACAGTTTAAGGGAGTTATCTGCTGTTATTTATCTTAGAGAAGGTTGTATGACGGTAAAAGATAAAATGAAGGTTAGGATTAAACAATTACGGTCCGAAGACGTCAATACAATTAAAACACAATTTAACTATTTGTCTCCCAAACAAAAGCAATTTATGTCTGATTTAATAAATTCATTTAGAAATTTATTCGCAGAACCAGACGAAAGATTGTCATATACCACAAAAGTAGTGGGTGACATACGTACAAATACGGATTCTCCAATACATTCTAGATCTTACCCATACCCGATGTCCTTGAAAAACGAAATAGAAAAGCAAATTGAAACACTTTTAAGAGACGGTATAATACGACCTTAAAGATCACCATACAATTCACCAGTGTGGATTGTGCCAAAAAAATTAGATAACTCTGGAGAAGAGAAGCACAGACTCGTTATCGACTACAGAAAATTAAATTCAGTAACGATACCTGACCGTTATCCTATTCCTGACATAGATGAAGTCTTGTCTCAATTAGGCAAAAATAAATTCTTCTCTGTCCTTGATTTGAAAAGTGGATTTCATCAAATCCCTCTCAAAGAGTCTGACATAGAAAAAACAGCATTTTCAGTTGATAATGGAAAATATGAATTCACACGTTTACCCTTTGGTCTTAAAAATGCACCCTCTATATTTCAAAGAGCATTGGACGATATGCTAGGAGATCATATTGGCATAAGATGTTTCGTTTACATTGACGACATAATTGTATTTAGCAAAGAAGAATCATTATAATGATTTGAAAAAAATATTTTCTACTTTGGAAGAAGCAAACATGAAATTACAAATAGATAAATGCGAATTTTTCAAGTCCGAAGTTGAATATCTCAGATTCATAATATCCGGAAATGGTATAAAATCCAACCCCAAGAAAGTAGAGACAATAGCCAATTTTCCAATACCAAAAAGCCTAAAAGAATTGCGCTCATTCCTTGGATTAACGTGTTATTATAGAAGATTTATAAAAGACTATTCAAAATTAGCCAAACCTTTAACTACCATTTTGAGAGGAGATAAAGGCAAAATATCAAAGAACGCGTCGTCTAAAATAGCAATAACACTAAATGAACATGCAGTAGAATCCTTTAATAAACTAAAAAATACGTTAGCTACAGAAGACTTATCAACTTACCACAGATGCATCAAACCATGCAATAGGTGCAGTTTTAGCACAAGACGATAGACCAATAACCTTCATTTCTAGAACTTTAAGAAAAAACGAAGAGCATTTTGCTACAAATGAAAAAGAAATGTTAGCAATAATTTGGTCATTAAACAAGCTTAGAAATTATCTATATGGAACAGCAAAAGTAAAAATATTCACTGATCATCAACCACTTACATATGCACTCAGTAATAAAAATAATAACATGAAATTAAAAAGATGGAAAGCCATCTTAGAAGAATACAATTATGAATTAATTTACGAACCAGGAAAGTCAAATGTTGTAGCTGATGCACTGTCTAGAATACCATTGGAAAATCACATAAATACGCTAACCTCAACCGTACATAGTGATGAAAGCACTTTGCCATTGTTAATACAAATAGCTGACGAACCAATTAATGTGTTTAAAAATCAGATTTTCCTCAAAATAGGAGACGTATCCTCATATCAATTTGAAATAATATTTCCCACATATCATAGACATACAATAGTAGAACCTTCTTATGATCAACAAAAGTTAACTGATCTACTAAAAAGATATTTGAATCCATCTATAACCAATGGCTTGAACATTGAAGAAAGTATTTTAGGAATGATACAAGAGTTTTATGGATCGCATTTTGCAAACTACAAAGTCCGCTTTACCAGAAACATAGTTAGGGACATTACTGACGAAACAGAACAAGAGAACGAAATTATAACAGAACATAGACGAGCACTTAGAAATAGTAAAGAAAACAAAAAACAATTATTGGAAAGAGTCTATTTCCCAAAAATGCAGGAAAAAGTTAATAAAATTGTGAAACAATGTAAAATTTGTAAGGAGCAAAAATATGAAAGGCATCCGGTGAAAACAAAAATTCAGGAAACACCAATTCCACAATATCCAGGACACATAGTTCATATTGATTTGTACTATATAGATAATCATGTTCTATTGACAGCAATTGACAAATTTTCAAAGTACGTACAAGTAAAAATAATAAAATCTAGAGCTACACAGGATATAAAGAAACCACTCATGGACATTTTAATGGCTTTTGGCATACCTAAAAAAATTGTAATTGATAATGAAAAATCTTTAAATTCCGCATCAATATTACACCTATTAGAAAATCAATTGGAAATCGAATTATTTAAAGCACCACCTTATACGAGTACAGTAAATGGACAGATAGAAAGATTTCACTCTACCCTGTCAGAAATTATGCGTTGTGTTAAGGCGGAAAATATACATACCTCATTTGAAGACCTTTTAGACAAAACGGTAATCAGATATAACTATAGCGTGCATTCCACAACAAACCGTAAACCAGTTGAATTATTTTTTGGCCGTAGAGTAGCAACAAACCCTTATGAAATTAATTTAGAAAGAGAAGAAAATAAGGGTAGATTACAGGAAAAACAGAACGCTGATCTTAAATATCACAATAAAAATAGAGAACAATTTAGAAATTATAAATTAGGTGAAACTATTTACGTAAAAACCAACAAAAGAATAGGCAACAAATTATCACCCAGATATAAACCAGAAATAGTTAAAGAAAATAAAAACAGTACAGTGACTACAGAATCAGGAAGAATAATTTACAAAGGACTCATCAGGAAATAACATCCTATCCCATTCCTATTCCTTATCCATCATACCTTAGGAAATAAATTGCACTAAATGAACAAGTAAAAAGAAATTAATAAACAAATATATTATTAGTTTAAGAATTATAAAAAATCATAAATAAATAAATAGAAGAAATATGATACACTGCCAAAATATATCTTTTCAGATAGGCAGATTGTAATAACAACTAAAATAATTTTAAAATATTAGAAAAACCCTTTCAAAAAAGGAAGAGAATAATGAAAAAATTAACAATTTCAAACTAAAAGAAATAAATAATACAAGTATAATAAAAATAAGAAAAAGAAACGTAACTTTTTAAAGTAAATTAGTGTTTGATCACAATATCTTTTCAGATTGATCAAACAATGAACATAAATGATTTCATCGTAAAAAAGTCTTACCAGACTAATGAAATCAAAGATATAAAACCATTAGCTAAAAATATATAACATTAAAATATTAGTAAATGCAAAGATTGAGATAAATAAGAGTCGAAGAATATCTTTTCAATTTCAGATTATTATTCGCCAGTTGTGCGGCAGAAGTACAAATTCTTAATTGTTCAAACGCAAAATTAGTATTTTAAAAAATTGAGTATGAAAATGTATTAAAAAATAAGGATAAAACATATGGAATTTTAAAAGAATGCGAAAAATATAATAATTTCACTATATGTAATGAAAAAAATATAGCAGACATAAGTAATACAACGTGTATACCGCCTTTATTAAGTAGTAAAACACATTTTTGTGAAAACACCAATACACAACATATATCTGATATGAAGAAAATATATGATGATGTAATATTTGTAAACAATTATAAAAGAAAAATTTATGTCAATAATGATTGCATTGATCTTGATGGAACATATTTAATAAGGCATCATAATATTTCAATTAAAATAGATGAGAAATTTTTTAAGTCCGTTCATATGTCAAACAGTTATCCGCTGCCCTCAATTCTTCATAAACCTTCCAATAAAGATGGAATTAACGAAGTTTTATCTCTGGAGATGATAAATGAATTAAACACTAATAATACAAAAAGAATCGATTTAATAAAAAAACAAAATATAGTTACTATAGCCACTATAGCAACCGTATTGATTATCGTGGTAGTGGCTTGGTTTATGTCCAAATACCTATCAAAAAAATTCTGCCCTCCGAATAACTCTAATATAGTAATTCAAGAACCATTAAGCATCTCCAGCGCTGAAAAAATTTTAAGACGTTCAAACGGGGACGTTTGAAGTTTAACGAGGGAGGAGTTAATGCCACAAATATCGTATCGCCTCTAATTCTAATTCTCATAAATTACCCTTTTTATTACAAAAGCATTTCATGAGAAATGCTTATGCTTACAGAACATTATTTTTCAAGTGCTCAGTAAAATCTGACACCACCAAATAACATTAGAAAGATCAATGCAAGAAACCACTTAAACTATAATTTTGTTTATATTATTTTGAGTTGTCCCAATTTTTATTTTAATATAAGTGTAAACATTCACACAACGAATTACATTACAAGCATATGCATGAGCTGACCCGTCAGCATAATCTGTGATTCGTTGATATAAATAGGATTAGTCTTAGAATGTAATAAGTTCAGTTTTTTTATTTTTTTATGCTTTTCAGCAACTTAATTTTTTTAAAAAACAAAGATAATTTTGTTTAATTTATACAATAATATAATTATAGTAAGTGTAGTAATTATAGTACATATTGTATTTATATTTTAACAATATTGTAATTTAGTATTGTATGGTTTTAATTGATTGTTATGAAATTCTTTATAACTACCATTCATTTCTATAATAGAATTTACTCCGTTATTTGCTATTATTTTGTATGGACCTGAATAAGGATTTTGATTTTTCTTTCTAGCTTCATTTTTAAGTAACACTAAATCTCCTACTTGTAAATCTAGGGGATTAATCTATTTAGTGTTTTTTGCTGTGGTTCTTCTGTTTTTTTCTCTATTAATTAACATTTTAGCTTGTTCTCTAGAATATTTTAATCTCTCTAGAATATTTTAGTCTTTAACTCGTTTACATAGTTTTCTAAGTTATATGTTTTTGTGTTTGTTTTGATCGAATCATTTAGCAAATAGGGTAACTTTCCAAAAACCAATTCATATGGCGTATAGTTCGTCGTAACGTGTGGTGTCGTGTTGTAAGCAAAACAGTAGTATGGTACCCATTTATCCCAATCAATGAATCAATGTCAATGAAAGCTAACATAAATTCATTTAGTACTCTATGATTTCTTTCTACACTTCCTAGAATTTGGTGGTGATATGGGGTAGAAAAGATTTGTTTAATTTTCAATAGTTCGCAAACATTTCTTAGGAGTTCGTTTGTAAATTCGGTACCTCTATCGGATTTTAGAACTTAAAAAATTATCATATTTAAATATGAATTGTTCAACTATGGCCTGAGCTATCCTTTTCGCATTTTTGCTAGGTATAGGGTAAGCTATTATATATTTCGTCAGTTCACATTGCATAGTTAATATATATCTAAATCCGTTTGATATTCTCCAATAATATCTATTTGTACTATTTCAAAACTATTAGTTGGTGTGTATGTTATTACTTGCTTTTCTTGTGTGTGTCGCACTTGTTTGTTTAGTTTGCAATCTGTGCAGTTTTTTATCATTTTATTCATGTTTTTTCATATGTCTCTGTTACAGTTTAAGTTGCGTTTTCCGTACATCTAAATGTCCTCCATGCACACTGTTATGGTACTCGTCTCTTAATTTGTATTAGGCATTTTGAAACTTTCCTTTATAAATCTTCGATAGTAGTTGCAGAAAGCTATAAATCTGCGTACTTCGTCTGGATTTTTAGGTGTGGGATAGTCTTTTATAACTTTATATTTTGACGGGTCTGTTCTAACTCAATCTTTGGTTAGTTATTAAATGGCCCAAATATACTACTTCTGGTCGGAGGAATTGGCATTTGCTTGCTTTTAGTTTCAGATTGTATTTTTTAAAACGCGAGATTACTTTGAGGAGGTTTTCGTTGTGATGTTGTAGGCTGAATCCAAATATGATTATGTCATCTACATATAAAAATACGTTGGCATCCAATCCACTTAGAGCTATTGTAAGCATTCTTTGAAAACTATTTGAAGATATTTTTAAGCCAAAAGGTAAGCGTTTAAATTGAAAGCGACCTTTGTCAGTTGAAAATGCAGTTAGGGGTCTTGAGTCCTTGTCAAGTTTTATTTGATGAAAGGTGCTCGTCATGTCTAAAGTGGAGAAGTATTTGGCACGTCCTAATACGTCAAGCACGTCATCTAGTCTAGTTAAAGGGAATTTATCATTTATAAATTTATTATTAAGTTTTCTAAAGTCGACTACTAATCTCCATTTTTTTTGTGTCGTCTTTGTCTTTTTTTGGTACTACTAGTAAAGGTGACTTGTACGGACTAATTGATGGTTCTATTATGTCATTCTTTAATAATTTCTGTACTTGGTTACTGATTTCTTTGTTATGTGCTTGTGATAATCTAAAGTTTTTTACCGGAGCGTTGTCATTTGTTGTTAGTTTTTGTGTATAAAAGTTGTTACATGTTAATTTTTCGCCGTCCAAATGAAAGATGTCTTGGTATTCAGAAAATATTTCTTTTAGTATTTTAGTAGCATTTGTGTCTTTCTGTTTTATATTAGTAGTATTTAGAAGTTTTTGTAGTCGTTCTTTATTGTATTTTGGTGTTGAATTGGTCTGGAGCACGTGGTAGTTTTTGAGTGGTTGAGAATGAATATTTAATTTTATAATTGTCACAGTTTCTGTTGTAGTGTTTAATATTTTGATATGGCATGTTCCTTCGCCTGGTACAATTGTATTGGCCAAAAATATTTCTTTTTGTAATTCTTGGATTAAAATAACAGTATCTTCTTTAAACTTAAGATGTATAGGTGTTATTATTTCTGTTCGTGGTGGAATTGTGATTGGTGGCGATAGAGTGGATTCCTTTCTTAAAATTATATTTAATTCTTCAAAGTTAATTTTACAAAGATAGGAGAATAAAAAGTCAGTACCCAAGATTCCATCTGTTGAGATTGGGAAACTTTGCTCAACAACATGAAATTGATGGTTTAGTGTTGAATTTGATATGTTAAATTTTAGGTTCGCGGTTCCTAATGTTTCTATTTTTTCTGATGTAATGCCACTTATTCTGTATGTTCTGTTTGTGTCATAGGGTGAATTGAAGGAATTTAATTTTATTAAGGAGATTTCTGCACCTGTATCTATTAAAAATTTTAAATAATTTTTACCGTCTTTTAGTACAACAAAATGTGTATGTTTATTGGTTATATTAAGAATTTTAACTATAGTTTTCGCGCGTCGGTGGTAGTGTTTTATATCACCTGCGCATCGTCGTTTCCCTGGTTCTGGACTATGTTTATGTGTCTATTGTTTGTGTTTTGTCTAGGATTTATGTTTCTCTCAAAGTTTATGTTTCTGTTCCTTCTTTCTGGAACATTATTTTGCATAGGGTATTGTTGTCTATTGTTATTATAATATCGTCTATTTTGACTATTGGGTTGCCTATGCAAGCTGTTAAATTGTCTGTTTTGGTCTGCATTATAATTTTGTTGATTACAGATTTGTCTTTGTTGATTATAGTTTCTAGTGTGAGGTTGTTTTTTGTGTGCATGCGGATATTTCATGTGTAATATTTGATTGTTATCTTTAAAGGTGTTATCTTTCTCTAATTCAAGAGCCAAATTAACGGCTTGTTCTAGGCTTTGTGGTTTTGAATCTTTCATCAAGACCGTTTTTGAATGTTGTTAATGCAAGTAGCTCGTTCGTTTTAGGAATGACTGATCGTTCAGTCGCTGTTGCTGTATCTCCTAGCTGTTGTATTTGGAGATTACTTAATTTTTCAATAAGGTCAATTATTCTATTTTTATAATTTGCGATGTTCCCTTGTAGTTAAGTCAGGTTTAGGTTGTTAAGAATTGTCGGTATAGTGTTCGTATTCCTATAGGTTGTTTTTAATTTTGTTATTAGCTCTGTAAGAGTACTTGGTGTTTGGACTGACCCTATTGTTGTTTTTACTTTTTGCGTGAGTTTAATGTGGTAAGCGAACTCAAATAGTTCCGTTTTACGCTCTTCATTTAGATTTTTTGATAATAGTTCAAAAATTTTGCAAAATGATTCGGTCTCCTTATAGTTACCATTGAAAGAAGGTAGTGTTTTCATCGCTATTTCGATATTAAAAGCCATTATTGTTTATAAGGTGCTTAGTTGTTAGTGCAGTAAATCTTTTTGTTATGCTTTGGATTTCTTCTGAAGCTTTTAATTGTAATGATTGATTAGATTCGTTTTTGTAGTTTTCTAAATCTCTTAGTTTTTCTTCTATGGTTTCCTTTTTGTATGGCCTACCAGTTGTTTTCTTAATATTAGTTTCTATCCTGGTTAGAACCTTTACTAAATCCATTAATTGGTTCATACAATTTTTATTATTTATTTATTTATTTGTTTTCTTGTTTAAACTACTTCTAGTGTATTTTCTCTAATCTTATTTTTTACGTAAGTTTTATAGTGTTTGTTAATCCTATATATAATATATACAATTAAAAAAAAGAATATTAAAATATAGGGAGCGTTTCTAGAGTTATGTTAATTGCTCCTGTAAGGCGCAAAGTCACTACGTTTCCTTTTGCGCCACACATTCTGTTCCAACACACACATATGTCAAAGGGAACCAAACACGCCAATTATTTTCTCCTGTAATACAATTAAAAAAAAAAAACTATTGTTGAATTCATACTCTGTTTAGTTTATTAAAAATTGGAAGCGTAATTGAAATCCCGTTGTTTATTTTATAAGCATATATGAACTCTTGCTTTATTGTTGTTATTTCTATTTTTCTAGAAACATAATACCGTTGATCATTGATATCTAGTAAGCATATATGAACTCTTGCTTTATTATTGTTATTTCTATTTTTAAAAGCATAATACCGATGATCATTGATATTTAGTAAGCACATATGAATTCTTGCTTTAAGAAAACTTAATACCATTTATTGTTATTTAGTAAGCATATACAAATTCTTGCGTTATTGTTGATACTTCTATACCGTTGATCTTTTTATAAATATTGGTTAAATTTAATATAATTGTGAGCCCTGCCACACTATAAAAGGCGAAGAAAATTTCATGAAAAGAGGCAGTGTGGCTGGAGCCGTCAAGCTAGTAAGGTGGGCACAAGAATTCTATTTTTTTTTTAAATAAAATAAAAGCAAAAGTAATGAACTAATCCATTGTTAAGCATAACATTGACCAGATTCCCGCGCCTAGATATCCTACAATATTTATATATTATATGCGCCTAGGCCGCGCCATCGTCGTTACGCCGCAGTTTCTCTGTTATCGCGCCTAGATATCCTACAATATTTATATATTGTATGCGCCTAGGTCGCGCCGCCGTTGTGATCCCAATAACCATTGCCGTTCCTGCATTCCTGTAACCACCACCGCCCTGTACGCTGTACCGCTCATCGATCTGCAACACTCATCGCTCGGTATCATACGCCGCTCTGCAGTTCTCGCCGCTTGTATCCTGTACCGCTTGCCGTTCGAACCCAGTAACGCTCTCGTGTCCTGCAGCGCTCACCGCTCTGTATATTGTACCGCTCATCGATCTGCAAACACTCATCGCTCTGTATCATACGCCGCTCTGCAGTTCTCGCCGCTTGTACCCTGTACTACTTGCCGGTTGAACCCAGTAACGCTCTCGTGTCCTGCAGTGCTCACCGCTCTGTATCTTGTACCACTCACCGCACTTGCACCGCTCACACACCGATTTGCAGTAACACCGTGCCCCGCACCACTAGCCGTTACCGCGCTAAAAAAACGTCGAATAAAAGAAGGCGAGTCTAAGGATTAGAGACAAGAAACATCCCGTCTTACAAATTTCTTTGTGAGGAACTTTGGATTCGCTGAGTCATACCCCAGCTACTTCAAAACTTCTTTACAAAATGGCGCCCGAGCAGGGACCTTTAAGTCTCTGAAATAAAATCACATACGATTTGCCATCCAAAAATATTTGACAACCACACGTTTATTATAATATACTAATCAAGATGTCTCAAATTCTTACATCCTGGATCCGCACCTTACGGAAGGAGGACCTAATAGCATTGATGAACGAACTTGGGCTGGAAACAGCAGGCACAGTAGATGAACTGAGGCGCTCTTGCGCACCTACACACATACCTAAGAAGAGACATACCGGATCCTACAACTACAAGGAAAATACGAATCAAGAGTACAAACATTATTTGTATTTGTATTTGTTATTAAATCCATTAGTTACAAAAACAATTTCAACTGATTCATGATGAAAGTAAGGCAAAATATAATATTAAACTAATAAAAAAAATATATAAAAAGTAATAAGTAAAAAAAAAAAAATATAAAAAATACAATAAAATAAAATAAGACAGCCGCACAGCTATAGCAACAGCAACAGCAACAACAGCAGCAGCAGCTTCGGGAACAACTTGGAAATAAACTAAATTAAAATTAGTAAAACCAATACAACCATTGTTAAGACATATGAATAATATTAATATGAATCAAAAGTTAAGATATAGTAGATAAAATATAGATAAATCTTAGTTATAGTTATATGATAATAATAACAAAATATTTATATATATATATTTAAAAAAGAAAAAAAAAAAAAGAAAAGATGAGATGTGCATGCACGACTAATTACAAACATATATGGCACCCGTGCAAACATCTCCAATATAAGACATTTTGTTAGTACATTTACAATATAAACATGTACCAACAAAACCATCAGTCTGGCAATCGAAAGCGCGAACGTAATAGTGTATTTCTAATAGTACTAATGTCATCAGTAGCTGGGTCAAAAAGATGATAGTTGTCATTAAACATTTGGCAAAGAACCCGGAAGGGGTTATGTAATTGATAATTTGTGCGACAATGAGACAATTTAATTAGATTATAGTGCTTAGTAAACCTATTGGGGATGTTAAAAGAGATCCTCTCAAGCAAAATAGGTGAACAAACAATACCTTTTATTATTTTTGTAACAAATATAACACCTAAAATTTCCCGCCTTTTTTCCAACGTTGGCAAATCAATGAGAAGAATCCAGCTTGGATCCCAGCCTAAGTTTCTTAAAGCTAAAAGGAGAAAGTTACACTGAACAGATTCAATATGGTCAATGTAACATCTGTGGCTGGGTGCCCAGACTACGGAGCAATACTCTAACGTAGGTCTAACAAGAGCAATGTATAAACGCTTAGTTATATAAGGATCTTTGAACATCCTTTGACCATCTCTTCAAAAATCCTAATAGGGACTTCGCCTTATTCACAGCAGACTATATGTGTAGATTAAATTTCAATCTAGAATCAAGCATAACACCTAAATCAAGAAAATTAGAAACATTTTCGAGCATATGATTTTCAATATAATAAGATGAAGGCAGTGTTGAGGACCATGTGAAAGATAACTTCTTACACTTTTTTAAATTCAGTTCCATACCATTTACCTTACACCCATATAACCCATTTAAGTCTAGCTGAAGCAAATTAGAATAAACTAAGGAATCGAAAGAATAATATATTTTTACATCATCAGCAAACATCAATGTTTTTGAATACTTAATACATGTAGGGAGATCATTAACAAATAAAATAAAAAGAAGGGGCCTTAAATGACTACCCTGTGGGACACCAGATGTCACAGTAATTTTACGAGAAAAGCACGATTTGAATAAGACTTTTTGAGTACGACCTGTAAGATAGTGATAAAACCACGAACACATATTTTTAGGGAACCCAATACGACGCAGTTTAAAAATTAAAAGTTTTGAATCAGCACGATCAAAAGCCTTAGAAAAATCAGTATAGATGACATCAGTTTGCTTATGTTCAGAGAATGCATGAAATATGTCACCAGTTAATTCTAGTAAGTTCGTAGCCGTAGACCTGTCTCTAAAAAAAAACATTTTGATTTGACGAAAGTACAGTTTTTATCATAGGAGTAATTCGATTAGTTAATAAGAACTCGAAAAGCTTAGATAAAACACTTAATTTGTCAATACCTCCATAATTTTCAATATTGATTTTAGAGCCACTTTTATAAAGTGGAATAATAAAGCTGTGTTTCCAAATTGCTGGAAAAAAACCATATGATAAACATTTGTTAAAAATTCGAGTCAGTGGAGGAGTTAGGATATAACCCATCGGGACCGGGTAACGTGGAAAATTTTATTTTGGACAGACTGTGATAAACTTCATCTTCAGTGAATTGAATGGATGGAAATATATCGAAATTGTTTATGGGATAAGAATAATTGTCAATGTTAATACTGGTATGAGAATAAGACTGTTTGAAAAAGTCAGCAAATAAGTTTACAATATCGGAGGGATTCGAGGACTCTGAATTACCATACCGCATTAAAGAAGGACAGCATTTTACTTTACGCTTAGAGTCAATAAACTTGTAAAATACCCTAGGTTCAATTAATAATTTTACTTTCATACTCTGAATATATTGATTGTAGTATTTATTTTTAAGGGAGTTGAATTCACGTTTAATGTTGGAATAATTAATGTAGTCCACGGTAGAACCACTAAGCCCAAACTTTTTAAATAGTCTGCTTTTTTTGTTACGGATAATCCTCAGATGTTTGTTAAACCACATAGGCCCGTTTGATGAAGGAGAAATCGATTTCGTTGGTACAAAAGAATAAATAGCAGAAAATATGGCGTTATATAAAAGTAATAAAGACCCGTCAATGTTATTATAATTCAAATTCCAGTCGACAACAGATAAGACTTCTTAGTTTAGTATAATTGGTTTTGCCAAAGAAGAATATAGGGTTGCTTCCACTGTTTGAACAATTAGCTACCAGCAAATTATCCAATGTAAGAAGCAAGGTAGGATGATAAATGTCCTCAGGACAGACAAATGGCTCCACCCGAGCAATTTTGAAATTAGTATCATTAAAAAGAACCCAATCTAGAAGTCTTCCATTAGTATTAAAAATAGAGTTCATTTGATACAGGCATAATTCATAAATTTCATCCAATATACTATTATATATAACAGGGTATGAGATAGGTATGTAATAGTCAAGTTCCTTATTAAGATTCCAGCAAATGTGAGGAAGATTAAAGTCGCCAAGCACCAACGTTTTATCATTATCTTTTAAACACAAGGACATTTCTTTATTAAGGTGGATGTGCTTCAAGTAAATTGACACATCTGACAATGGGGGTATATACGAACATGATATAAACAAGTTAAAATTAAAAAATTTTAGTTGTACGGCAACAAACTCAACATCAACATTGGTTAAGAAGTCAACCAAAGTAGAAGGTAATGAATTATGGACAGCAATTAAGACTCCTCCTCCAACTTTCTTTATTCTGTCATTCCTAAAAACTTGATAGTCAGCACAAAAAACCTCAGAATTATTGATTTCAGGCTTAAGCCAAGTTATATTCGGACGCAACGGAATTAACAAGAACCTGATTTAATTTAGTATTCAAACCGCGGATATTTTGGTAAAGCAAAGACAATGAATTATTTAGTTTTTTGAAGGTGAGGACTGAATATCAAGATTCACTGGAGTCGTGCGCCGAGGGATAAATTCTTTAACAAGAGCACCCTGGGGCCAAAATTGACTATTTAAGAGTTTGTCAAATAATGACTGAGGCGTTAAGATCTTAAAAGAGCAAATATCGCGTTGTTGGGAAGACTTGAATTTGAATATCCTAATTTTTGACAAATCTAAATCAGAGCATTTGCGCTCAATATATCTTTTTACTTTATCCACAGATGTATCAGATGCCAATCTAGAAATAAAAATTGCTTTGCGAGCAGGGATAACTACAAGTTCATTATAATCATTCACAAAAACAACCGGAACGATTGAAGGGACTTTTACAGAGCGATCGCCATTTTTAGGAGGCAACTGAAGCAGTTGATCATTAGGGGAAGTTGCATATTCATTTGTTCTCTGTCTTTGGACAATTGGAACACAATCAAGGGCCAGGACCATCAGCATTAAGAGAATAATCAATATTTATAGACGGAATCTATAGAGGTTGATTAGAAGGAGAAGTTACGTGACCGTTCTCAGCAATATTTGGTACAGTAGACGCCACAGGTACAATTGGGGAAACATCATTAGATGGGGGTTGGACAGTTAGGGATGGTATATTATCAGATGCATCCAAATCAACATAATTCAAAACATTAGAAGCTTCAATCTCAGACATACACGGAGAATTAGGTGATAAAGGATGTGACACATCTGTAGAATTAGAAGACAGGCAATTGGGAGAAATTTGTAGTGAGAGAGCCGAACCAATATTAGACGGACTTTAGACGGAGATTAGATTATTAGAAATAATATCCGAACCTTCTAAAAATTTACAATTATTGAACATATCTTCCAATTTAATGAATTTGTCCGAGAGCGCTTTCAGCTCTCTACCCAAATCTATAAAGCCTCGCAGGGTTTGTTTAAATAGTTTAAACAAATTCAAATCCATCTTACGACAGTCAGCACATGACCAACGTAGTCCTTTAGAACGATTCACTATCACTATAATTGCAACAAAAACAACCCTATCAATAGGCCGTTTACACAAAATATAACAATTTAGGCAATCGCAAGTTGCAAAAAGGTTCTCAGTGTTTGTAAAATGATCACTACAAATTAAAACGGTACCGTTAAGAAAAATATAAGATTTTTTAAAGAATTAATATACCGTATTATTGAGTAATTTAATAATCAATGTAAGCGCACAGCAAAAAGTATGACCGAACACGTTGCCAGACTGACTGATTACCGAGTAATGATAATGAGGGGTCATTCACCTATCCCACATCCAAAAGCTCTGAGAAAAGAAGACCTGGAAAAACTAGTCGAAGGAATTCAAAAGAAGCTATTGACGTTACAAAACGCAGCCGAGAATAAACAAAGATCTCAATCATCCAGTCCCGAGCCGACAAATACCAGCATAAATAAAAGAACAATGATGCAGAAAATCCGCGATTGGAAAATACTGTATGATGGGGTCACAGACACCTTCCAGTTTATTGAAAGTGTCGAAGAGATGGCCCATACCTACGGTATACCATGTGATGAATTGCCAAAAACCATGCCTGAACTTTTCAGGGGGAGAGCACTCACATGGTACCGTAATAATAACCAGCACTGGGCAACATGGAGTTCTTTTAAATAAGACTTCTTTAAATTTTTCCTGCCGCCTCGTTTCTTTGAAAAATTGGGTGACGATATACGCGCTCGTAAACAACGCCAAGGTGAATGTTTTCATGATTTCCTGCTTGCGCTACAAGATTTAATGAGGCACTCAGAATTGTCACATGAAGAGCAATTAACTAGAATCTTCCAGAATGCCCTCCCAGAATATCAGTGGTATATCCGAAGGAGGGATTTCAAGTCATTGGCCGAATTGCTAGAATTAGCTGGAGATCTAGAAACTATAAAACCAACCGAAAACCCGCGACTAGCTCAATATCAGCTAGGAAGAAGCGCCCCAATTAAAATTCAACCGCGACTAATTTACATGAAAAAGAACAGATAGAAATTTTTCTGAAGGAGGAATTAGATAAGTTTACTGAAGTCTCTGGAGTTACCTCCCGTATAGAGCATAAAATTTACTTAACCGACGACAAACCAAAAAAAAATTCGTTACCAACAAAGGAATCCAGCCATACAAGCAATTATAAAAACCGAAGTAGAAAAACTCCTGGAAAAAGAGTTAATCAAAATATCACATAGCGCCTATGCTTTCCCAGCTATACCTGTCAGGGAAAAAAACGGTACGTTGAGGTTGTGCATTGACTATCGGCAACTGAACAAACGTTCGGAACCTGACGCATACCCGCTGCCCAAGATTGCCCAAATATTGGATCAACTCAAGAAAGCCCGTTACATCACTAACTTGGATCTAGAAAACGGATATTGGCAGGTGCCAATGGCAGTCGAAAGCCACAAATATAATGCCTTCACAGAACCAGGTATGGGACTATAGCAATGGAAAGTAATGCCATTCGGATTACATTCAGCACCCGCGACCTTCCAAAGATTATTAGATCAAGCTATCGGACCCGACATGGAGCCACGCGCATTTGCCTACTTAAATGATATAATAATCGTCGGGAAAACGTTGGAAGAACACAAAAGGAACCTGCAAGAAGTATTTCGACGTCTACGAGACGCCAACTTAAAGATTAACATCGATAAGAGTGAATTCTTTAAAAAGGAACTCAAATACCTTGGACATGTTGTCACCGATTGCGGAATAAAGACCGATCCTAATAAAGTATCAGCTATCCTAAATATCAAACCACCTCGGAATATACGAGAACTAAGAAGCTTCCTTGGGGTAACTTCCTGGTACAGAAGGTTTGTTCCAGACTTCGCCAACATCTCTCACCCACTAACCGCACTACTGAAAAAACGAAAGCACTGGAAATGGGCAGAGGAACAACAAAATGCATATGAAACGCTGAAGCGAAAGTTAACGCAGGCGCCAATACTTCCTTGTCCAGACTTCAACGCACCATTTTCATTACAAACGGACGCTAGATGCCGTATTAACTCAACACACGCCCGAAGGAGAGAAGTTGATAGCCTACGCCAACCGCCAGTTGAATCAAGCCGAAAGGAACTACAGTGTGACGGAGCGGGAATGTCTAGCCATCGTTTGGGGAATAAGGAAGATGCGCCCCTACCTGGAAGGGTATAAGTTCACAGTAATCACGGACCACCTCGCGTTAAAATGGTTAAACGCGATTGATAGCCCAACAGCGAGGAGGCAGGGTCATCAACTGGGGACAATACTGAAGATACGGATGACACTTCCACACCACCACGCTGTCCAAGAATCCTATGGTGTAGGACAAAGGACAAAATCAATCGAGCTTTCGGCAACCATGTCTGTCTCCAGTGTACCATTTCTTGGACGGGAATTTTTCCCCCCGGTAGCATGCCAATACCTCCTGAATTGCCGCGACTACTAGGGTCATTACCGAAGGAGGACATCCCTCGTCAAAAAACGCTCTCCAGGGAGATCAGCACGCAAACCTACAATGAAGTATTAGACGTCGAAGGACCAAGCACCTCAAAGGGTACAAAAACAGGCAAAACGCAAACACCCCAACTAAATGGTGGCCATAGTCCGTTGCTTTCTGAAACCGACAGTGGTCCAATAGGAGTATTGTCAAGCCCATGGAGCGCCAGTAGTACCAGCTCATCGAAGTCATGCGTACCTAAGAGGACTAGACCGAATACCAACCACGTGATTTCTCCCAACGCACAGATCGATATCCAACATTATAAGGACTACAGCATGGGGCCTCCAATACCATACCGGATGTCCACCGAACCCACAACGTCCATGTGGACAATAGGGAATCTGTACCATCCACTCCCTCAGTACACACAAGGAACTCCGCAAGTTCACGCGAACAAACAGACTTACATCTATGATTCGAGGGTGACTCCAAATGAATAAGGGAGCTGAACACAGGAACACGCCAGCGCCGCCGCTGCCAATTCTTCATCGGTAACCGACGTTATGTGATAACTCGTAAAGCAAACGGCGAAATCTTTATCCGCGAAGGGATGGAGTAGTTTAAGGCGCAAAGTCACTACGTTTCGTTTTGCGCCACACATTCTCTTCACACACATATGTCACAGGGAACCAAACACGCCAATTATTTTCTCCTGCAATACAATTTAAAAAAAAAACTATTGTCGAATTTATACTCTGTTTTGTTTATTAAAAATTGGAAGCGTAATTGAAATCCCGTTGTTTATTTTATAAGCATATATGAACTCTTGCTTTATTGTTGTTATTTCTATTTTTAAAAGCATAATACCGTTGATCATTGATATCTAATAAGCATATATGAACTCTTGCTTTATTATTGTTATTTCTATTTTTAAAAACATAATACCGTTGATCATTAATATTTAGTAAGCACATATGAATTCTTGCTTTAAGAAAACTTAATACCATTGATTGTTATTTAGTAAGCATATACAAATTCTTGCGTTATTGTTGCTACTTCTATACCGTTGATCTTTTTATATATATTAGTTAAATTTAATATAATTGTGAGCCCTGCCACACTATAAAAGGCGAAGAAAATTTCATGAAAAGAAGCAGTGTGGCTGGAGCCGTCAAGCTAGTAGGGTGGGCACAGGAATACTTTTTTTTAAAAATTAAAATAAAAGCAAAAGTAATGAACTAATCCATTGTTTTCTTGCGAGCACAGCATTGACCAGATTCCCGCGCCTAGATATCCTACAGTATTAATATATTGTATGCGCCTAGGCCGCGTCATCGTCGTTACGTCGCAGTTTCTCTGTTATCGCGCCTAGATAACCTACAATATCTATATATTGTATGCGCCTAGGCCGCGCCATCATCGTTACGTCATAGTTTCTCTGTTATCGCGCCTAGAAATCCTACAATATTTATATATTGTATGCGCCTAGGTCGCGACATCGTCGCTACGTCTGTCTCTCAGTCCCCTCGCCTAGATAACCTACAATATTTATATATTGTATGCGCCTAGGCCGCGCCATCGTCGTTACGCCGCAGTTTCTTTGTTATCACGCCTAGATATCCCGCAATATCTATATATTGTATACGCCTAGGCCGCGCCATCGTCGTTACGTCACAGTTTCTCTGTTAGCACGCCTAGATATCCTACTATATCTATATATTGTATGCGCCTAGACCTCGCTATCGTCGTTACGTCGCAGTTTCTCTGTTATGGCGCCTAGATATCCTACAATATCTATATATTGTATGCGCCTAGGCCGCGCCATCATCGTTACGTCACAGTTTCTCTATTATCGTGCCTTGAAATCCTACAATATTTATATATGTATGCGCCTAGGTCGCGCCGCCGTTGTGATCCCAATAACCATTGCCGTTCCTGCATTCCTGTAACCACCACCGCCCTGTACGCTGTACCGCTCATCGATCTGCAACACTCATCGCTCGGTATCATACGCCGCTCTGCAGTTCTCGCCGCTTGTATCCTGTACCGCTTGCCGTTCGAACCCAGTAACGCTCTCGTGTCCTGCAGCGCTCACCGCTCTGTATATTGTACCGCTCATCGATCTGCAAACACTCATCGCTCTGCATCATACGCCACTCTGCAGTTCTCACCGCTTGTATCCTGTACCGCTTGCCGTTTGAACCCAGTAACGCTCTCGTGTCCTGAGTCATACCCCAGCTACTTCAAAATTTCTTTACACTCCTATAGTGCTATTTTTAGAGTTATCAATATTTATGCTCGAATTTTTTCTTCTTTGGAATTTGTTTTACCCATTTTATTTATGTCGTATATTCCACGTACATATGTATTATTCAATTTATAATTTTGAGTTCTTTTCTCTTTTTTTCTTGTTTTTTGAATTCTTGTTTTAATTTAGCTACCTCTTGTTGTAATACTTTTATATTTGCAGTATCTGATACGTAGATTATATTGTGGAGCTGCTTTATCCTTTGTAAATGTTTAATTTTTCGTCCTCCCCTACGACGTTTCTTTGGTTGTTGCTGTTGTTTTTTATATGCGTCTTGCCGGGCTCTATACTCTTCTATGGTTATCGGCCTAGTATGGAAGTGAGTTTGTAACTTGGTAGCGTATATTCTATGCCCGTAGTATACCGTGGTACCTACTTTTCCATGGTTGATCAAGACTATTGTACATTGGACATGAACAGGTAGGCAGGATTGCCATGTTATTACAATAGGACAAGATCGCCGTGTTATGTAATTTGTTTAAAATTTATATTAATATAATATATAATGGTTCAGATCGGTTAAGTAAATTGTGTGTTAATATTTTTTGTGTCAGTATCATCATCGCCATTTCGAATCGAACGAACGACTATCCAATCCTATAAACGGGATTGGATAGACCTACGATAGATTGCAGATCGCGACACCGACACCGCAACCGAAATGATTAATCAGCTACACTATCATGGTTCAGCTGATGAAAGTACAAGTTAGACAGAGTTTAAATATTTTATTAATTTAATTTTAATTATATCAGCATTTTCACACAGATCGATTAAATGATAGTTGTCATTATAGGTCTTGCATAAACGTCGTACCGGGTTATCATTTCTATAGTTAATTTTGTAATAATTTATGCAAAGAAACCGAAAATATTTAGAAGCGCTTCGAGGTACATTGATATTAATGCTAGATAATAAAAACGCCGAATCAATACAGTTATTAAGCAAATTGTGCATAAAACACACGTTCAACATTGTCCTTCTGCTTCTGAGGGTAGGTAAGTTTTATCAAAGCAAGACGACTTGTGTGTGCCTCAGGTTAGGACTCCGTGGCAGACCACGAAGACAAAAAAGTAAAAACTGTTTTTGTATAGATTCAATTTGATTGGTATACACTTTATATTGCGGATCCCAAATTACAGAGCAGTATTCTAAAATAGGCCTTACTAAAGAGGTAAAAAGAAGTTTGGTTGTATAGGGGTCCTGAAACTCCTTCGACCATCTCTTAATAAAGCCTAAAGTTCTGTTGGCTTTATTACATGTTGTATTAATATGCGCATTAAAAGTTAGTTTACTGTCCAGCAGCACGCCGAGATCATTAATGGATGACACCCTTTCAATTGGGACATTATTAATTATGTAGTTTGTATTTATCACCTCCCTACGTCAGAAGGTCATATGCTTACACTTTTTGACATTCAAGGACATTAAGTTGTTGGAACACCACTTAACGAACCGGTTAATGTCATCCTGCATAAAAACTTGACCCCGCACAGACTTGTAACTATAGATAAGTTTAACATCGTCAGCATACATTAGTACACGACAATGTAGAATAACACTAGGCAGATCGTTTATAAACAGTGAAAATAGAAGGGGACCAAGATGGCTACCCTGCGGCACACCAGAGTGAACTTCAATTTCTTTAGAGAGTACATTATTGAATAAGACACGTTGGGTACGTCCAGTAAGATACAAGTAAATCCATTTAAGATTGCCTTCGTAAAAGCCGATATGTTTTAGTTTGTTAGGCAGAATTACGTGGTTCACAGTATCGAACGCCTTGCTAAAGTCTGTGTAGATTACATCGGTTTGTTCACCGTGAATGAATGCGTCATTAACGAATGTAGTAAGTTCCAACAGGTTGGTTTCGGTAGATCTTTTTTTTAGGAACCCGTGCTGATAATCAGAAACTATAAGTGATAATTGAGATGATAGAGTATCAGACAGCAGTTTTTCAAAAAGTTTTGGAACTGCACTTAATTTCGCAATGCCACGATAGTTAGAGATATCGGATTTATAGCCGGCTTTCAATAATGGAATAAAAAGAATTTTTTCCACAAGTTGGGGAAGTAGGATTGTTTGATGGAGGCATTGAATAGTTTAGTTAATGGATGATATACACGTGATGCACAATTTTTTAATATACAATTCGGCACACCATCAAGGACAGGATTGTGTTTATCGTCTAATGCTAGCATACTTTTAAGAACATTGTCACGGTTAAGGAGATTAAAATAGATATTATTAGAATACACTGAGTTATAATAATTAATGTTTTGCACATTGTTTGACACATACACAGACTGAAAAAAGTCGGCAAACATATTTGAGATTGTATTATCGTTACTGGACTCATTATTATTATACTTCAGTGACGGAGGGTAAGAGCTAGATTTCTTTTTCAAATTTACAAAATCATAAAAGGATTTAGGATTAATTATTATATCATTTTTCACTTGTTGCATATAGTTCGTTTAACTAAGTGTGTTAAAAGAGTTATACTTTGTGCGGGCCTTCAAAAAATTCATATAGTCAGCAGACGAATTGGACTTTACATAGCGTTTGTAGAGTCTGTTTTTATTATTTTTTAAATATTTAAGTCTTTTGTTTGACCAGGGTGGTCCACACATATTTGAGATAGCGGTATAAATCACGGTTTGAGAAAAAAGATCGAACAATTTATCATAAAACATAATAACCATCGATTCAAGATCTGTATTCGAAACTGCTGATGATCCATCAGGTATAAATGACCAATTTACGTCAGAAAGTAACTTATTTAGTTTGGTATAATTTGTTAATTTAAAATTATAGCGATAACATTTCGTTGAGTTTTTTTTATTAGAGCAGGTATGTAAATCCAATGACAATGATACTGTTGGACGAAATTTATCCTCTGGGTACACAATTGGGGGCACTGCTTAACAGAATAATTAGAAGTAACGTTAGAAAAAACCAAATCAAGTGTTCTGTTCAAAACGTTCTTAATATTATTTAGTTGAAACAAATTTAATTCAAATAATTCATTAGTCCATGTAACATTAGTTAGAGGAAGCATATATATATCATCTTCAGCTCTAATCCATGAGGTTGAAGGTAAATTGAAATAAAGAGGTGATACTTTTTATGGCGCATACATGATTAGAATAATGAGGAACGGATACATTAGGTGGAATGTAGGAGCAAGAAACATATACAGTGATATTGAATAATTTAACAGCAACACATATAAATTCGATATCATTGGTTAACCTTGTGTCAACTAAACTGGAACAAAGTGATGAAGACACAGCAATCAGAACACCTCCACCACGCCTGTTCGGACAAAAAATTTTTGAATTCAATACAGATGATTATAGCCAAGTTTCAGTAAAGATTATAATATCATCATTAAATGAGTAGCTATTTAAGAATAATGTCGATAGTTTGGAATTTAATCCCCGAACGTTTTGATATGATATAGACAGAGACACCCAACTTAGTTTTTTGAATTTTGTTGGTTAGCAGAAGGCAAACGTACAACATCAGATAGTTTACGCTTTTCTTTATATGTATATTCCCGTACAAATGTTTTGGCAGGCCAAAAGTTACTGTTGATAATTATATCGAGATGATCATCAGGTACAACTATCTTAAATGATGATTTCGAACGAGTATATGAAAAGTTAAATTTATAAGAATTGATATCGATGTCAGCATTGAATTTCGATTTAATATAAAAATTAATGTCCTCGACCGTCGTGTCCGGAACAAACCGTGAAAGGAATATTGATTTTTTAGGGGGAACAATGACAAGATCCTTCGGTTTGATTGTGACAGAAGGAACGATAGTAGTTGACGATGTGGAAAGTTTTACAGCGTTTATAATAGATTCATCATGACCTAATATCTTAATATTTACAAATCTCCAGCTGCTAAGCGAGCAGGATCCTCTCGGCTATATGCCTGGTAAGGGGTGATGTAGTAAATGAAGAAAAAGACTTGGTTTGTCTTGTGTGAATACAAAAGTCTTTGTCCTTTATTTTTGCCAAAATTTACATTATTTATACTAATTCTATTTAATGTCAGTGTTATAGAAATTCTTACTCTAGCACATTAATAACCTTGTGTTACTTAAGTAGGTTATTAAATCTCATTGTGTTTACTTAACTTACCTAATGTTACCTTATCATAAATTTATTAAATGCAAGTATGCATTTTTATAGTTGTGTAATAGTAAATCAGCTTATTGCTAAAAATGTTGGTGTAGGTAATGTTTGTGACTAATCTAAATGTATGATTACACTACAATAGTCTCTCTGTCCCCACGCCTAGATATCCTGCAATATTTGTATTGCATGCGCCTAGGTCGCGACGTCGTTGTTATATGGTCGCTGTCTTTTTGTCCCCCCACCTAGATATCCGTCGTTGTTATATGATCGCTGTCTCTCTGTCCCTGCGCCTAGATATCCTGCAATATTTGTGTTATATGCACCTAGGTCGCGACGTCGTTGTTATATAATCACTGTCTCTCTGTCCTCGCACCTAGATATCCTGCAATATTTGTATTGCATGCACCTAGGTCGCGCCATCGTCGCTACATCATTGCAGCCTCTCTGTCCCCGAGCCTAGGTATCATGCAATATTTGTTTTGCATGCGCCTAAGTCGCGACGTCGTTGTTATATCATCGCTGTCTCTCTGTCCCCGCGTCTAGATATCTTGCAATATTTGTACTGTACGTCTTAAGTTGCGCGCGTTTTCGTCTCTGTTGTCACCGTTCTTGTATACCGTACACTTGCTACTCGTATCCAGTAACGTTTACCGCTTTGCAACAGCAACGCTCGCCGCTCTTTAAGTTCTTATTTTCAGCAACGCTTGCCGCTTTGTATCCCGCAACGCTTATTGCTTGTATCCAATAAAAGCTCTTGTATCCAGCAGCGTCTGTCGCTTTGTATTCAGCAAACGCTTTTGTATCCAGCAACGCTCATTGCTCTGCAACGCCGCCGCTCTCGTATCTCGTATTACTCCAGTACCGCTCATCGCTTAAGCATTACGCATTACACCGCTCTTGCATATTGTACCGCTCATCGATTAACACCGCACGTCTCGCTAGTACCGCATACCTTATACCTCTTATATCTTGTACCACTCATCGTTCAAGCACGCATCGCACATCTCACTTGTACCACATACCGCTCTTGTATCTTGTATCGTTAATTGCTCAGCACCGTACGATACGCATATACCGCTCTTCATTCAAGTACGGTAAGTTATTCTAGTACCACACGCCGCTCTTGCACCTCCTATCGCTTTGTACCGCACACCGCTCCTGTACCTCTCCTCGCTCAGCACCGTACTACACATTTGTAAGGCTCACCACTCTGTACCATTCGCCGCACTTGCATCGCGCACCCATCGTTCTGTAGTAACGTCGTGCCCCGCACCACAAGCCGTTACCGCTCTAAAAACGCCAAATCGAAGAAGGCAAATCCAAAGACTTGAGACGTATAACATCCCGTCAAATAAATTTCTTTGGGAAGAACCTTGGACTCGCTACGTTATACCCCAGCTACCTCAAGAACTTTTTAACAACTTCTTCGCATTCAATTGTAGCATATTAATATTGCGCCAATTTTGTAGAATGCTAAGATCAGCATATTACTATTAGACCTATTCCGTAGAATGCTAAGATCATTTTTGAATAAATATAGCATCATTGATATTAAAAAGAGTAGCATACCATTTTAAGTCATCCGCATAGTGTACAGGTTTAGCAAATTTCAATTGTTTTATTTACACATTGGAAATAAACAAGCAAATTCGATTTTGGCGTTACCGTTGCGGTTAAACACCTGCTAAGTTACTGCTTTTTGAGGAAAAAAAAAAAACAATGGCCGAACAACAACGTCGGCAGGCCATATAGCCGCATTTAGGATGATGTTATAAAAATTCCATGAAATTCCAAATTTGAAATTGATATTCTTAAGCTAATTAATGTTAGTGCTTTTCACCACAAACAAGAAGATGAGGGACTGACTAATTCTAGTTTGCTTTTCTACAAAACTGAGCAGCTAATACAGATGGTTTAAAAGAACCGATATGTAACTATTCCTTACCAACAGCCCCATCAAGTTGAGATTCATTCACCAACAATACGTAATATTTTTTATTTTATTTGTTATTTTATTTGGTTTCGAGGCTGGAGCCGAGACCGGGATTGGCGTCGCCGCAGGCACTTTTTTGCTCGTAGAAGGCTGTTGCGACAAACTAACAGGGCTGGCTGTAACATAGCTGACTGTTCCATTAGGTTTAGAGATCGACCTATGCGTTACAGAATATGGTTTTATTTTTGGAGCAGTTGTAGGGCCCTTATTAACATCGACAAATATATTTTCAAATTTCAAATTTATTTATTTATTTATTAAGGTCTATAGAATTTAATTTTATAGACTAAACGAGTAAATGAAAATAAAATTCATGATAAATGATAAATGATATACATATAAACAAATATACAAATTCAATTAAAATATGTAAATAGATTTAATTTAAATGCTTCAAGCGTACTATTAAAATCAATATTGATAACTCTCAAAGATTCATTGATCTAGCAATTGGTTCATTTTGTGCATAATTAGTTCTTTGGAACTTCTCTAAGAACAACAGTTACGAGGCAGGTTATATAAATGTATTAATGATAATAGTTCACTACATTTACATTATTTTTCCACTGAGGATATTAAAGATTGTTGTTAGTGAAAAGTAGGATCCTCTATCTTCTTTTATTTTAAAAGAGGTTTGCTATGACAATTTTACTTAGTTTAATTTTTTAGGCATAATTATTAAAAAATATAACAAAAATTCGTAAATCTAAATATGAATACTAAATTTCAACTTCTGTAAACGTAAAATTAAGATAATCTGAACCAAACTTTAGAGTAATATTTTTATATAATTATATAATATAATATATTTATTTTTGTGATTGTGAGTAAATAGAACAGATGACAGACGTAGTTTAATCGACTTTAATTTTAGTGCTGATCAAGAAAATAAAATATACAATGTAAGAACAAACTGTTCCCATCATATGTCGAGATTGTAAGCATAATCCTTTTAAGAATAATACGCGTATTTCCATATTTTGAGACGTTTGAGTTAGCAGTTATGCGATTAAGCTAAAATTTTCGATATATGGTTTATTTAATTATAATATAATTGTGATAACCAAAAATAGCTAACACAAAAATCTATTAAAATTAACATCCTTAAGAAAAAAGAACTTAAACCAAAAAAATTATAAAAACAAACCTGAATACGTGCCTCTGGTAATCCAATATTTTCGGCAAGTCTTTCTCGAGCAAAAACATCCGGATAATGAGTTCTTTCAAATTCTGCAAATTTAAATGACTTCATATTAAAAAATTATAAATAATAGGTAAAAGACTACATTGGGGTTAAGATAAATAAGTGACGTATGAACATTACTCTAAGAATATATGAATACATAACCAACTTTTTATTTAATATACACTTATCGACACATTTAGGGAAACACATATAAGATGTCGGTTTTTCGACATCGACTTTGTTTAAAATAAGTTCAATAACTTTTTGTAGCTCTTGTAAGTAAAAGTGATAATAAACATAGCCTAACTAATATTAGTGTACATCCTCCATAACCTGATAGTTATATTATTAAAAGCAAAGTGAAAAATCTAAAATATTATACAGTATATATGTGCTACTTCGTATACACCAACATGTCCCCTCGAAGTTGTATGAATATATTCACAATTTCATCATACCCAAACTCCTGATACATGAAAGGTGTTTTTCGTTAGGTAAACCTTTGGTAAGTGTATCTACAAGCATTTTTTCAGTTTCCATATATTCTAAATTTATTTCGCCATTTGGCATTTTTTCTCTTATAAAATGGTGCCTTTTGTCTATATGTTTGGCAAAGAGCCTCCTTAGTTTCTTCTGCTAGAGCTTGATATTCCTACTCAGTATTTGATGACGCTACAGTCCTCTGTTTCTTTGTTTCCCAGCTTATTGCTCCACTTTCAATCGTAAGTCTTCGGATCATCATAAACAACCGTATTTGCAATTTCACGATCCACAAAATCGTCCTCATTATCACTGTCTTCAGTATTTATATTTTGATATATCTTCTTTGGGCGACCTGGTCTACCAGTCCTACATATACGTGGCCGGCCTTTGCCATGTTTTTGTTGTATACTTGTAGATGGTTGAATATTTGTGTCTGAATCATCTTCTTGTTGTTCGTTTAAAGATTCATTCATATCAGTTCCTCTTACAATGTTGTTGTCTCCATCAAATTAACAGGATGGTAAGATAAATCAAAATCATAATCATAATAATCGTTTTCGGATATTTCTTGAAATTTATTTATAAAAAACATTTCATTAATGAACTTTACGTCTCGGCTGTGTATAATTTTTTTGGTCTCAGAGCACCAAAGTCGATATGCTTTAGAAACATTTGAATCGCCCATAAGAACATAAAACTTTGATCTGGATTCGAACTTGCTTAGTGTTTTATCTTAGCATGCGTATTAATAGCTTCTGCCACAAAAGTTGGTGGAGCACCTGCATCTTTTAACATACAGCGAGCCATTTCAATCAATGTACGATCTTTTCGCTCAGATAAGCCATTTTGTTGAGAAGTGTAAGAAACACTAAGTCGCCTTTGTATACCACATTTATTTAAAAAATCATCAAAAGCTTTGTTACAAAATTCTCCTCCATTGTCCGTTTGTAAGCACTTAATTTTGCGTCCTGTATAATTCTCCGCCATATTCCTATAAGTTTGAAATGCACTCAAGACATTAGGTTTTTGCTTCAATATAAATACCTCAGTATAGCGAGAAAAATCGTCCGTAAAAGCAACAAAATATCTACATCCTGAAAGTGATGATACAAGCATTGGTCCGCAAACATCACTATGAACGATTTCCGAAACATTATTTGTACGATTTATGCTGCCTTTCGGAAACGGCTGTACCGTTTGTTTTTCGCTGATACGAATTTCGCAAGGAGATAGTTTTTCATTTGAAGAAAATTTTAAGCCATGAACAAATTTTAACATCAACTTTAAATCGTGTTCATTTAAGTGACCAATATTTCTGTGCCAAACATCTATAGCTTTATTTGCATTGCCTTCATTTGTGTATTTATGTAGTACAAATTTCCATCTTGCTTAGCTTTTAATATTGGTTTGCCATTTTTAAAAACAGTTGCAGAATCTTTTCGAAACCTCACCTCACAACCTTTATCTGCTAATTTAGAAACTGATTTGTTCTCAAATCTTCGTTAATATCTAAAAATTTATTAGTTTCCTTAGCATAAATTATAATTTTTCCAGAGCCATTTATTTCAGTTATACTGTGACTTGACAAATCAAGTATTTTATTTGATTTTTTAAGATTCTTAAAAGCATTTTTATATGAGCTCATATGACCAGACCATCCATTATCCAAGCACCATACATCATAATCATTTGATATTTTTAATGAATTTTCTTCATTTTATGTAAGGCCATCATTTACTTTTCCTGCTACATGTAGATTTTTTCTCAATTTAAATTTTGAGCATAGTGATCTTGTTTATTGCAAATATAACACGCACCTTTCTTATTAAAATTTTTCTTTTGTTTATTTTCATCATTTTGACGTTCAGTTTTTGTAAAATTTTTGAACGTGTTTTTATTACTTTTCGAGAATAAAACATTGTGCTCCAACTTTTCTTTTTTGGATTTTCGTAAATTATGTTCTTCTAAAATTTTCACTCTAAGACTTTCGGGACTTGGCAGCTCATCACGTGATTCCGCCGCACATCTGAACATTTCATAAGATTCTGGTAGACTATATAATAACAATATGGTAAGAAGATCGTCCCCTACAACAACATTAATCTTTTTCAATTTGCTGACAGCATGAAAAAAATCATTTAAAAAATAACGAATGTTTTCATTCTCCTTCAAACGTTCTAAGGCTATGCGTTTAAAAAGAGAAATCTTTCTGGCTGGACCTTCAGACTGGAGAGTGTCTTCTAATTTAAGCCCCATTTCTCTAGATGTTGTACAATCAGCAATTAAACTCAGTTCTGAAGGAACGATTAATAACATAATGTCCGCACACGCTTTTTGATCCATTTCTTTACATATTGTTTCGCCTGTACCTGTAGAGCGTACACCTGTACCATCTGCATAGCACCATAATTCATTATTTATTAAAATTTCACGCATTTGCAATTTCCACATTGCGTAGTTTTCCGCATTTAGCGTTTTAAAACGAATAACCTTTTCCAGCATTATAAGAATTTTCAATACTTCTTATTTATATATTTTTTAATTGTTAATTTTTTATTGTTAAGAAAATATATATATAGTACCCTATGATTTTAAAACTACTTATATCTAAAACAAAGTATTATACAGTGTATTTATGCTACTTCGTATACACCAACATATTTTATAATATGTTTTACTTAACTTAAACCTTCTGGGTACAGAATATTTTTTGTTATTTCATTGCTTGTGTAGATATAGAATTGGCCGACTATAGAAAGCGATATATTGTAATTGTTCATATGACCATATAAACTAGACAATGTTAGAGATTAGACCTGAGCTTTGCAATGGTCATTGCAAATGCCAATCGAATTGGGAACTGCAATTTTTTGAAAGAGCCTTTCATTGCTTCTATGACGTTGTTCTTATTTTTTGTTTGTTTTTAAGCTTTAGTTGACCAATTTTCAATTGCAGTACGTGCTTGCCTATAAGATCTATTATATTGAAAAATTCTTTTAATAATTAACCTATTCATCTACTTCTACAACAGTGTCGACGGACTTGTATGAGATTTTCTCGCTTTGATTGTGTGCCGTTACGTTTATTCTCCAAAGATGTATGCATAATATTAAGAAAATTCATAAATATGTATTGCATAAGAAATTTTTTATACCCTGCACCACGCTGTGGAAAAGGGTATATTAAGTTTATGCGGATGTTTGTAACTCCTAAACGGCAAAAGCCACACTAAAATTCATAAACCTTAAGCTGACAAATATGCATACTTACATTTTGTAAATTTATGTTAAGGTAATTTTAGGTAAGTTAAGTAACCTTGCATACTTGCATTTTATGTAAAGGTAACATTAAATAACACAAGGTTAACAATCAGCATTTACATTAACATTGAAATAGAATAGTATAAATAATGTTAGATTGGCCAGAATAAAGACAGAAAGACTTTTGTAATAACTAAAAACAAACCTAGTCTTTTCTTTGTTTACTATATCTCCCCTTACCAGGCATATAGGGAACAAGGGGAGGGAAAGCTTAGGGTCTTGGGGCAGAGTGATGAACCGATCAATGAAACCAAGTAAAGCCTATGATCCGAGTGGTAGAATGCGAATACAGCATTTCTTCGGAATGCCTAGCCTAACTATCACTAAGACCGCCACTGGTAGCAAAGCTACCTCCTTCTCGAGGTGTCCCTGTTCTCACAAAAAGTGGTGGATCTAGTGGTGGACAACTCGATAAAACCCATAAACCCACAGTGTTCACCGTGCTAAAGGAATGAATGATACTGCGTGAGTGTGTTGTTAACGGTGGCTTCCAGATACCAGGCTTCCTCTGAAGTATAAATGCCTATCCGGGATATAAGGGCTCTGTCTCGGAGGTCCTTTAATCCCTCTTTCAATTCTATCTTGCAGATGATTGAACCAACAAATATAGAAAACAGCAACCAGGTCAAAGAAGTTGACCTTCCACTGGCGCCTGCCACTTGTTGTGGACAACCAATGGAGATTTTGGAACCGAACCATGACGACGAAATCCCAACGGACGAAGAAGATGCCCTACTCAGCTCACAGCCTCAGACTTCTGAGGCTCAAACTGAGGAAAAGGGCTCAGGTGTCAGACAGTGGCGCAAAAGTGGTGCCGCTCGTAAACGTCTGAAGAAACTAATGGCGGGTGGGATGTCGTATTAGAAGGCTTTCGAATTGAGCAAGCGACCCTTGAACGACACCTCTCTAGGTCCAACCTACGCAAAAGCGCGACCGGCCAAATGATACCACCGGCACCCAGGATCCCCCACCAAAACGGACGGTTACCGAGAGGATACCTTCGCCCACTAATACCTGGTAGACTACCGTCGTATAAAAAAACTAGAATGGCTTGTATGCTCCTCACGAACGCCCACACACATCAATTCAAGGGGTGAGTATCTTCTTGAATATATAATTAACAACAATATCATCATTTTTAACCGGGGTAGCGAGCCAACTTTTCGCAACATAATCAGGGCGGAAGTAATAGATTTAACGCTATCGAGCTCCTTTCTGTACTCTGCTATCTCAGGCTGGCATATTTCCGACGAGGTCTCAATGTCTGACCATCGTCACATAACAATATCAAATTCAGCAGAACTATAACAGGAATCAAATTACCTCTGTTCTAATATTCAATTAGCCTACCAAGAAAACTGCCCTCAAAAAGTTAGAAAGATAAAGAGGGACGTACCTTGGTGGAACCTAGGACTACAAAAGTTTAGGAGTAAGGCTAGGAAATGTAATAGAGCAAAAAGGACAGGCGACTGGACTGAATATAGATCTGCTCTAACTAACTACAATCGCGAGTTGCGGCGATCCAAAAGGACTGCATGGAGGGACTACTGTGGGGAAATTGAAAATCTTTTTGAAGCTGTCCGACTCCAAAAAGCCTTTGCAAAGGGATACAGCAACGGTATTAGCACTCTAAAGGAAAATGATGGAAGGAGGAAACGAGTCGCCTCCTGAGGAAAACCCACTTTCGTGGCTGTCTCCTGAACACGAGACGGCACTCCCATGAGAACCTATTGACAACCTCAGTGGGAGCACCTAGGGAGCGCAGTATCGTGAATAAAATCTTCCAACCCAACAGCGTACTATGGGCCCTTTCATCCTTTGACCCATACAAATCTCCAGGACCAGATGGTATCAGACCCTGCATGCTACAACAGGGATCGTCCATCATTGTTCCTGTTCTTTGCAAAATATTTAGAGCAAGCCTTCTTATGAGACTTGTTCCGCAAAACTGAAATGAGGTCAAGGTGGTATTTATACCAAAGGGAGGAAATAAGGACAAACGCCTCCCCAAGTCGTATATACCAATAAGTCTCAGCTCCTTTCTCCTTAAAATTATGGAGAAAAGCTTAGACAATTTATAAGAGACACCTATATTAGGAAGAAACCCTATCATAAAAGCCAATTTTCGTACCAAAATGGCAAATCCACTACGACGGCAATCAATGAGCTCACGAATGTAATAGGGGTGGCGTTAGAAGCTAAACATATAGCTCACACACCTTTCATTCTCATTCAAGTGGCTTTTGATAACACGTCGTATTCTGCAATAGAATCAGCAATGGTAGACAAGGGAATACCAACAATGATAACGAAATGGGTTACTTCAATGTTAAACTCCAGAACCATCACTACTGAGCTTGCAGGGACGACTATTACAATTAGGACCACTAGAGGTTGCCCACAGGGGGGTGTACTCTCTCCTCTAATCTGGACCATTGTCATAGATGACCTGCTAACAAAGCTTAACAGTGTGAGGTTTAAAACGCTAGGCTATGCGGACGACATAGCCATTTGTGTTGTGGGCTGGCATGAACAAATTCTTACAGAACGAATGCAAACAGCCCTAACTTTAATAAGGGCCTGAACATCAACCCGCAAAAGACCGTCCTGGTCCCCTTCACCAAGAAGAGAAAACTTAAATTAAGTAACATCTACTTAAACGGTACTCTATTAACGTACTCAGATGAGGTGACATATTTGGGTTTAAAATTGGACAAAACTCTAACATGGAATCCTCACCTGAAATATATAACTGAAAAGTCGACTCGCACCCAACGACTTTTCGGAAAACATGGGGCATGAGCCCTAAGATGACTTACTGGTGTTATACCATACATACAATTATTCTCCCGATGCTAACCTATGCAGCTTTGGCATGGTGGCCAAAGGTTAGGCAAACTACTGCGGCAAATGCGTTGAGCAAAGTTCAACAGCTCGCAACTGTAAGCATCACGGGGGCCATGAGAACATGCCCCACAGATGCATTGGAGATACTCATAGGTCTTTCCCCCCTTCTTCTTCGTCTACCTGGAATAAACAAACTAAAACCGGGTAACCTCAAAGGCCACATGAAGATACTAGAAAAATTCATAGAAGACTCAATGGTAAAAATTTCGGACTTTTCCCCAGCAGAGATAAAGCTAACACATCTCTACTCTATTGAAATTCCCAATAGAGAAGCTTGAGAAATGAAATCTGTGGAATCTAAACCAGAAGCACTGCAATGGTACACGGATGGTTCCAAACTGAAAAATGGACAAACCGATGCTGGTATCTACGGCCCAGGTTTCCAAAAGGCAGTCCCAATGGACTACCATTTTCCAAGTGGAAACATATGCGATAATGGCATGTGCGCCAAATGTCTGAGAAGACGCCTAAGGAAGACGCATATACTCTGATAGTCAAGCGGCACAGATCTAAATAGCTTTGCAAAGTCAAAAGGCAAGCCAAAACATTTATTAAATCTTCCAGAAATGCTGCAAAGCTTCTGGAACTTCAAAGAGGCGAGACCAGGGTATTGACTGGCCTATACACAGGACACTGTACCCTCAGATACTATCTACATAAAATAGGGGTATCTGATAGCCTCATATACCGACTATGTGAGGCGGCAAACTCTGCAAGGGTCCTGCTTCAAATAGAAGCAGACATCACATATTTCACAAATACGTGATAACACTAGAAGAAATCTGGAGCTCTGAGACCAGGAAAGTCTTGAGCTATTTTAAAAGCCTACGGCTTCTGGACTGAGAGCACGGGCTTGCACAATAGACCCAATGGTCGCATTGCATATAGCCCATACAAATATAATAATAATAGCAGGCATATAGCCGAAAGGACGCTGCTCCCTTAGCAGCTGGAGATTGGTAAATATTAAAAATTTAAGTTACACATTTATATAAAATATATTATAACATACAAATTTTATAACATGGCGATTCTGCCTTATTGCAACAACATGACAATCCTGCCCACCTATTCATGTCCAACCAACAATAGTCTTGCTCAACCGTGGAAAAGTACGTACCACGGTATACTACGGGAATAGAATATACGCCACCAAGTTACAAACCCACTTCCATACCAGGCCGATAACCATAGAAGAGTATAGAGCCCGACAAGAGGCATATAAAAAACAACAACCCAAGAAACGTCGTAGGGGAGTACGAAAAATTAAACACCTACAAAGGATAAAGCAGCTCCACAATATAATCTACGTATCAGATACTGCAAATAAAAAAGTATTACAACAAGAGGTAGCTAAATTAAAACAAAAATTCAAAAAACAAGGAAAAGAGAAAAAAAATTAAAATTATAAATTGAATAATATATATGTATATGGATACGACATAAATTAAATGGGTAAAACAAATTCCAAAGAGGAAAAGAATTCAAGCATAAACATAGATAATTCAAAAGATAGCACCATAGGAGCAATTAACATAAGCATAGAAACGCTCACTATATTCATATCGAATTTAATCAAACATTACAACAATTAAAAGCTTCAGAAGAAATCCAAAGCATAACAAACCAATTTAAAATCACATACGTCAAAGTAAAAGATTTACTGCACTAACAACTAACCACCTTATAAACAATAATGGCTTTTAATATCGAAATAGCGATGAAAACACTACCTTCTTTCAATGGTAACTATAAGGAGACCGAATCATTTTGCAAAATTTTTGATCTATTATCAAAAAATCTAAATGAAGAGCGTAAAACGGAACTATTTGAGTTCGCTTACCACATTCAACTCACGCAAAAAGTAAAAACAACAATAGGGTCAGTCCAAAAACCAAGTACTCTTACAGAGCTAATAACAAAATTAAAAACAACCTATAAGAATACGAACACTATACCGACAATTCTTAACAACCTTAACTCAGTGGCTAAGGGTTTTACTTAGATACTCCGAGTAGACTTCAATGAGGCTTTTGCGCCTTTTGCCCGCCGACATTTTAACCAAGGCATTACCTACCGAAAAATATTTTAATTGAATTAAAATTAGAGGTCTAATTGATTTGTATATATATGACATAAAGTAATTGTTTGAGAGGATAACAACACTTTATACCTTATATAAAACTTCTACTGTATTTATCCATACATGCTTTGCATGTATAGCCACATGTATTGTAAACCTCTAAATCAAACTTACTTCACAATTCGTAATGTTTTTTTTTTTTAATGGGAAAAGAATACTTTTTATAATTGTTTTAATATTTTTCTGCGCCAAATTTGGATCCGATAGAACTCTTTTTAATATGCTTTTCTCTATAATGATATCTTACTAAGTAACTTATATAGCCATTCCTCGTGTATACTGTCACAACTAAACTAATTGTAGCATAATTTGTGGTGCTAAGAGATGTAGGGTATTAACACGTTCGTCGCTCAGTGCGATTCGGTTGACTTTCTCGCAAGGCCCAAATCCGGCGCCGTAACGTGAACAAGCGATAAGCAGGAATTATAACAATGCGACCCCAGTATTATGGTTATATTATGATATTATTATCTTTTATTTATCGAAATAATAATAAATAATATTATAATATATATAATTATAATAAGTAAGTATAAAATTATCTTTTATTTATCGAAAATAATAAAGTTTAAAGCCTATATCTTCAACAAGAAGAGCGTTACCATACCATGACGAGGCCCCCGCGGAAGCATACCCGTTTATGGTGACATGGCGACAAACGTGTTAAATAACTGTACTTTCACTCGTTATACCCTCCACCTCAGTAATGAGGGTATACTAAGTTTGTTCTTCCGTTTGAAACACCTAGAAGGAGGCGTCAGAGACCCTACAAAGTATATACATATATTCTTGATCACCGTCAAAAACTGAGTCGATTTAGATATGTATGTCTGTGTGTCTGTCTGTTGTTGGCACTCCCACAGGCGTAAATTTTGAGATATTAGGCTAAAATTTTGTACAGACGCTTTTAGTTTTTGCACGCAGATCGCTATTTAAAATGGGCAAAATCGGTCAGGAGTCACGCCCACAACAGACATATTTGCCACAAAAATATAGGTATAAACTTGAAATTTAGTGTGTACATCTATAAATATTAGCTTCATCGATATGTCAAAAATGGGCGTATCTGGATAATAGACACGCCTACAATAAATAAAAATTTTTATATCTTTCACAAAAGTTGACCTAGGAACTTGAAATTTTGTATTTATAATTATACCATTGACTGACGTGCCAAAAATGGGCGTAGTCAGATAATAGAAGCGGCCACAATTTACAAAAAATCATATTCAACATAAAAGTAGACTTGCATGCTGATACGTAAGACATACATTATAAGAGGACGCATTATATATATATATTTGCCACGCCCACCGTTGTGAAGGTAGAGGGTATTTAAGATTTGGCCTAAGCCAAATTTAGTTTTCTTTCTTGTTTTTATTTGAGATACGATGCACATAAGATGGGAGATATACTTAGTTTTTCTTTACGTCTTCAACGGATCTTAGGGATCTCAAAGTGTCCGTGGGTGGATAATAAATACGCTCACAATAAAAAAAAAAAATGTAGCGCAGAATCTGACTTGCAAGTAGACACTCACATAAACATAAACTAAAAGGCGTAATAAGGTACCTGATACGCCAATCTTTTGTACATAGATGTGGAGAGTATTTATAATTCGTCCCAGTCAAATCTAGTTATAATCAGCATGAAAAGAGAAATCGTTTGAGGCATGTCCGTCCGTGTGTCCGTCTGTTGTTGGCACTCTCACGGTCGTAATTTTTGAGATATCAAAACACTTATTCTAAGTTTAATTTCGCTATTCCGTATTGAAATTGGGCAAAATCGGTTAAGAGACACGCCCACGATAAACGAAAATCTCAACATACCTCGAAAAAATTGTATCTTTGAAAAATTATATATCGCCTATCAAGTTGGTATATTTGGTATATATATAAGTGGTACCGTTATCCAACACTGTGCCAAAAATTGGCGTGATTGAATAACGCAAACGCCTATAATAAAAAAAACACTATTTGCGTAAGTACATGAAATAGTCATATACATAAATATGGCAATAGGAACTTATTTTTTAAAGAATTATAAAAGGTGGAGGGTATTTAAGCTTCGGTCTTAACCGAACTTCTCTATATTGTTTTCTAATTGTTTTAATTAAATCAAAAACGTACTAAATTTTAATTATACATTGATTCTATGTATACTTGTTTATAATATGTTCACTATTTCAGCTATCAATTGTTATAACTAAATAATCGGTTTGTGGTGTCCCAAAGTTTCGACGGTTTTAAGACGTCTTTTTCAGCGAATCTGCCATTTATTGAAAATATAAAATTATAGTTGTTGTCACTATTGTATACTAAATTTTAATTATACGGACTTGTAATAAAATAATTTGAAACCTTCCCCTTCTCGAATTTTAATTTGGTTTAATTACCTTTTTCCAAGCTGTCGATTTGTTCATTAGAAAACGAAGTACGATTTCTTTGTAGTTTGCGCTTTAAGCGCAATCGCATCTGAGAGTCTTCATCGCAAGATGAATTATGCTCGGAATTTCCATCTGAAGTACTTTCTTGGGAGTTTGTTTGAGATGCATTACCAGAAAATATATCTGAATTGAAAAAATAATGATGAATAAAAAAAGTTGCTCATGATATGTGTATATGCATTGTGTAATAAGCTTACATATCCCCTTTTTAATTCAACATATATTGTACGGTAATTATTTCAAGAAAATAATAATGGAAGAAAGAAGAAAATTCTATTGCCGTCACACATTTTAACCCCCAACGACAGTACTGTTCGAAGTTTACTTTTAGTTAAGTAAACAACCGATGAGTATGAGTAAATAAGCATTATAAATGATAAATATTCTAAATACGTAGTGGTAATGAAAACTGTTTACTCATATTTACTAATTTTGGTGGCATATGTTTTAATTTGGCTTTATATATTTTTCTGTTTCACTTATTAAAATTAACGTACCACGCTTTTGAATTTCATCACGCGTTATGTGGTCATTTGAATTAGTAGTTGTTGGTGCTGACGTTAAAGATAAATGTGCTGTAGTGGCATTCCCAGGATACCAAGCCCAACCACTCGATTGTCCATTGAACATACGTAATTTCTCATAAACAGATTCGTTTTGCTGTTGAACTTGCTGTTCTTTCTGCGAAGCCAAATTACGTAGGACGCGGTTAATTGAAGACACCTAATACAATGAAAGAAAAACATAAATAAATAAATATATCTGTAGAACTTCTTTTTATAGTTATATTATATTTAAGGTACCTTAACTGTTGTGGCACATATTTCACGAAAGGACGGATTTTTGAGTTGAATTTTGTACACTTCCGTCTGACCCTGATGTGTTTTGTGCGTTTGTATCCTGTGGATTTGTTATGGAACTTATTGGTAAGTGAATGTTTAATAAAAATGTTACCGAAAGATAATTACTATCCTAATCTGCTAATTAATTTATGCAATTTGGTTGATTAAAAGAAACCTCTAAATAATAAGATTAGGTTTCAATATTAACAAGTAAAAAAAGTATATTTGGCTTAGGACAAATTGTAGATACCCTTCACATTTATATGTATCCTGAAAGAATCGTACGTATATATGAGCAGAAGTTTTAATGACTAAAATTTAAATTCCGTATAAACTTAGCAGTTAAATTATATAAGAAAAATTTTATTAAATTCTATATAAAAAACTTTTTAAAAATTTAAATTTTTATACAGCTTAAATAACTTTTCTAGGTGGTAAATAAAACAAGATAGAGAAGTTCGGTTAAGACCGAAGCTTAAATACCCTCCACCTTTTATAATTCTTTAAAAAATAAGTTCCTATTGCCATATTTATGTATATGACTATTTCATGTATTTACGCAAATAGTGTTTTTTTTATTATAGGCGTTTGCGTTATGTATATGACTATTTCATGTACTTACGCAAATAGTGTTTTTTTTATTATAGGCGTTTGCGTTATTCAATCACGCCAATTTTTGGCACAGTGTTGGATAACGGTACCACTTATATATATACCAAATATACCAACTTGAAAGGCGATATATAATTTTTCAAAGATACAATTTTTTCGAGGTATGTTGAGATTTTCGTTTATCGTGGGCGTGTCTCTTAACCGATTTTGCCCAATTTCAATACAAAATAGCGAAATTAAACTAAAAATTGAAAATTGGGTTTTAAGTAAATAAGATAAATCAATTTTTATGCTTCAAACTTAAATATTTCATTCATTTTAAATATTAATTTTCTTAACTTACAATTTAAATTTTAATTGTATTCAATTTGTATTTTTTCAATTTCAAATGTTAAATTACCAATTTCAATTTTTATTTTCCCAATTTCAATTTTGATTTTCTCAATATCAATTTTTATTTTCCCAATTTCAATTTGGATTTTACTAATTTCAAATTTTATTGTCTCAATTACAATTTTGAATTTCCCAATTTCAATTGAAATAAATTTTAAAATTTTAATTTTTTTAATTCCCAATTTCAATTTTATTTTTTTCAATTACAATTTGGTTTCGTTTTCTCAATTTCAATTTTGATTTTCTCAATTTCAATTTGGTTTTCTCAATTTCAAACTTTACTTTCCCAATTTATATTTGGATAAAACTTAAATTTCTCAATTTCAATTAGGTTTTCTCAATTTGAACTTGGAAGTTCCCAATTTGAACTTGGTTTTCTCAATTTCAATTTGGTTTTCTCAATTTGAACTTGGAAGTTTCCAATTTGAACTTGGTTTTCTCAATTTCAATTTGGTTTTCTCAATTTTAGTTTGGAAGTTCTTAATTTCAATTTGGAAGTTCCTAATTTCAATTTGGTTTTATCAATTTGAATTTGTTTTTTTCAATTTCGAATTGGTAGTTCTCAATTTCAATTTGGTTTTCTCAATTTGAGTTTGAAAGTTCTTAATTTCAATTTGGAAGTTCCCAATTTCAATTTGGTTTTCTCAATTTGAGTTTGGAAGTTCTCAATTTAACCTTAAAATGGTGTAGAACATTGTCTTTTTTTACAAATTGTACAACAACAATTTATAATAAAAAGAAACTTAAATTAGGTTATAAGTTTTGATTATTAAGCTTAATTATTTAAATTAGGTTGCAATTAATTATTGCTTAAATAAGAAATTGTTGAAATAGTGATATACTTTTTTGTTTGTCTAGGTAGGCACTTTTAATAAAATTGTTTTATTTAAATTAGTATAGGTGCCCATTATTACACTACAATTAAGAGAACATACTGTAGTGTACTCATACATATAGATTAGTCACAAACATTACCTACACCAACATTTTTAGCCATAAGCTGATTTACTATTACACAACTATAAAAATGCATACTTGCATTTAATAAATTTATGATAAAATAACATTAGGTAAGTTAAGTAAACACAATGAGATTTAATAACCTACTTAAGTAACTCAAGGTTATTAATGTGCTAGAGTAAGAATTTCTATAACACTGACATTAAATAGAATTAGTATAAATAATGTAAATTTTGGCAAAAATAAAGGATAAAGACTTTTGTATTCACACAAGACAAATCAAGTCTTTTTCTTCATTTACTACATCTCCCTTTACCAGGCATATAGCCGAAAGGACGCTGCTCCCTTAGCAGCTGGAGATTGGTAAATATAAAAAATGTAAGTTACACATTTATATAAAATATATTATGACATACAAATTTTATAACATGGCAATCCTGCCTTATTGCAAAAACATGACAATCCTGCCGACCTGTTCATGTCCAACCAACAATAGTCTTGATCAACCATAGAAAAGTATACTACGGGAATAGAATATACGCCACCAAGTTACAAACCCATTTCCATACCAGGCCGATAACCATAGAAGAGTATAGAGCCCGAAAAGACGCATATAAAAAACGACAACAACACCACCAACAACAACAACAACAACCCAAGAAACGTCGTAGGGAAGGACGAAAAATTAAACACCTACAAAGGATAAAGCGGTTCCACAATATAACTAATATATCAGATACTGCAAAAAAAAACTATTACAACAAGAGGTAGCTAAATTAAAACAAGAATTCAAAAACAAGAAAAAAGAGTAAAGAACTCAAAATTATAAATTGAATAAAACATATGTACATGGAATATACGACATAAATAAAATGGGTAAAACTAATTCCGAAGAAGAAAAAATTAGAGCATAAATATAGATAACTTTAAAAATAGCACTATAGGAGCAATTAACATGACCCTAGAAACGCTCACTATATTCATGTCCTTTTTTTTAATTGTATATATTATATATAGGATTAACAAACACTATAAAACTTACGTAAAAAATAAGATTAGAGAAAATACACTAGAAGTAGTTTAAACAAGAAAACAAATAAATAAATAAATAATAAAAATTGTATGAACCAATTAATAGATTTAGTAAAGGCTCTAACCAGGATAGAAACTAATATTAAGAAAACAACTGGTAGGCCATACAAAAAGGAAACCATAGAAGAAAAACTAAGAGATATAGAAAACTACAAAAACGAATCTAATCAAACATTACAATTAAAAGCTTCAGAAGAAATCCAAAGCATAACAAACCAATTTAAAATCACATACGTCAAAGTAAAAGATTTACTGCACCAACAACTAACCCCCTTATAAACAATAATGGCTTTTAATATCGAAATAGCGGTGAAAACACTACCTTCTTTCAATGGTAGCTATAAGGAGACCGAATCATTTTGCAAAATTTTTGAACTATTATCAAAAAATCTAAATGAAGAGCGTAAAACGGAACTATTTGAGTTCGCTAACCACATTCAACTCACGCAAAAATTAAAAACAACAATAGGGTCAGTCCAAACACCAAGTACTCTTACAGAGCTAATAACAAAATTAAAAACAACCTATAGGAATATGAACACTATACCGGCAATTCTTAACAACCTAAACCTGACTTAACTACAAGGGAACATCGCAAATTATAAAAATAGAATAATTGACCTTATTGGAGAATTAAGTAATCTCCAAATACAACAGCTAGGAGATACAGCAACAGCGACTGAATGATCAGTCATTCCTAAAACGAACGAGCTACTTGCATTAACAACATTCAAAAACGGTCTTGATGAAAGATTCAAAACCACTATTTATGCTGCCCAACCACAAAGCCTAGAACAAGCCGTTAATTTGGCTCTTGAATTAGAGAAAGATAACACCTTTAAAGATAACAATCAAATATTACACATGAAATATCCGCATGCACACAAAAAACAACCTCACACTAGAAACTATAATCAACAAAGACAAGTCTGTAATCAACAAAATTATAATGCAGACCAAAACAGACAATTTAACAGCTTGCATAGGCAACCCAATAGTCAAAATAGACGATATTATAATAACAATAGACAACAATACCCTATGCAAAATAATTTTCCAGAAAGAAGGAACAGAAACATAAACTTTGAGAGAAACATAAATCCTAGACAAAACACAAACAATAGACACATAAACATAGTCCAGAACCAGGGAAACGACGATGCGCAGGTGGTATAAAACACTACCACCGACGCGCGAAAACTATAGTTAAAATTCTTAATATAACCAATAAACATACACATTTTGTTGTACTAAAAGACGGTAAAAATTATTTAAAATTTTTAATAGATACAGGTGCAGAAATCTCCTTAATAAAATTATCACAACCAACTACACAGGTTGAATTTATTTTCGTTGAAGTGTATAACAGTTCTTCTAAAGTACTCATAGGTAATACATACCGGCCTCATAGAGCAGTTGATTTTGGTCCTTTTCTAACAGCACTTGAAAATTTAACACCCCATTATACCGACTTGGTTCTTGCTGGTGATTTTAACTGTGACATTTTATCAGAAAATACTTTTGCAGATGATATGGTAGCACTTGATTTGCATATTGTAAATACTATAATTCCGACGCACTTTACACAGTCAACTCAAACACTCCTTGATCTCTTTATTGTATGCGAATCCACAAAGGTCCTGTTATATGAACAGCTGTCAGCCCCAATGTTCTCTAAACACGATCTAATAATGATTACGTATAATTTTGAACATGTTCATCAGCACACTAGCATTTGTTATAGAGATTATGCAAGTATTAATAACACTAGACTTTGTACTGCAGTGGAAGTAATATCGTGGGATATCATACATTATTTGCCTCATGTTGATGAAAAATTGCAATTTTTTGATGACAAAATAAATTATCTTTTTAATCAATATGTCCCACTAAAGTATATAGTCCCTGTAAAGCGCAATACACATTGGTTTAACGATGAAATAAAAGCATTAATATTACAACGGAATGAAGTCTATAAGCGTTGGAAGAGATACAGAATGAATGCATTATATACTCAATACAAACAAATCAGAAGAAATGTCAATGCGAAAATTAAAGCAGCAAAAGCAAAACATTATTCGGATAAATTCACAAATACCAAGTCGGGTAAGGAGTTATGGACCATGATAAAAAACCTAGGGGTAAATGGTAAAAAAGTTGGTAGTTCAATCGAACTGGATGTTAATGAACTCAACTATAAATTCACAAATCTACCAGTTCAACCCAACGTTATTGGCAATGTACGCTGTGATAATCATAATAATAATAATGAAATAGTTCAAAATAATAGCACAATTCTTTTTTGTACAAGTAATGTTAGCCAAGAAGATGTACTTGAAGCTTGTCTTAGCGTTAAATCTAACGCTTTTGGTCTTGATGATATACATCCTAAATTTATTAAGATTTTATTACCTAAAATATTATCATATATCACGCATATTATAAACACTATTATTACAACGAGTTCATTTCCAATAAAATGGAAACAGGCAAAAATAATTCCTGTGCCGAAGAAGGTTGATGATTATCGGCCTATTGCCATTCTACCATACTTATCTAAAGTATTTGAAAAATTGTTATATCACCAAATCCATCGTTATCTTATGCAACATAATTTGATTGATACACATCAGTCGGGCTTTCGCCCTAAACATAGTTGTACATCTGCATTAATTAAAATTACAGAAGATATACGTGTAAAGGTGGATGAAGGTAATACAGCTTTCCTGGTTCTTCTTGATCTCACGAAGGCATTTGATAGTGTAAACCATAATGTACTCTGTATGAAGCTTCGGCGTGACTTTAAATTTTCTAATACTGCAGTAAAACTAATACATTCGTATTTAACTGGAAGATCGCAAGTTGTAGTGCATGAAGAAAATACATCCGAAAGTCTAAACACGTTCAGGGGAGTACCTCAAGGATCGGTACTGGGGCCTCTTCTGTTTTCACTCTATATAAATGATCTGCCAAGCTGTATAACACACTGCAAAGTTCATATGTATGCTGACGATGTCCAGTTGTACTTTGCTGGAAAGTATGAAAATATTCCTGAATGTATTATTAAAATAAATGAAGATTTGGCAGCTGTAAGTACATGGGCATCAAACAACACGTTGGCACTAAATTGCAGCAAGTGTAAATTTCTGCACATTAATAAAAGAAGCTTATCTCCCAATCAAAACCTGAATATTGTACTAAATAATGAAGCTATTCAACAGGTTAAGGTGTCCACAACTTTAGGTATATTGATTGATGATTCGCTAAATTGGGAAAAGCACGTTTCTTATGCCACAGCTAAATTGTATGCAAAAATGAGAGGTCTATGGCTAACGCAGCGTGTAGTTCCCATACGTATTAGAGCGTTGTTAGCGAAAACATATCTGCTGCCAACTTTATTATACGGATGTGAGACTTTCTGTTTTTGCGGTTCAGTGGCTATGCATCGGCTAAAAGTGGCCATAAATAATATTGTTCGATACGTTTATGGATTAAAGAGATGGGAACGTATATCAGGCCATGTTCAACATTTCCTTGGTCTAAGCATAGATCATTTTTTGCAACAGAAGGCCTTAATATTTCTTCACGCGATAATCTACACAAAAAAACCTACGTATCTGTATGATGTGTTGAGTTTTGCAAGCAGTAATAGAGGGAAAAAAATCATCCAAATAAGACACTACTCCTCCTGGTCCCAAAGGCAATATTTTATAAATTGCATTAAATTATGGAATGCCTTACCTGGTCATATACAGACAACATGTAATCGGAAGCTATTCAAAAAACAACTAACCCTGTTTTACAACTAATTACAAACTATAACTATTAATATCATGACAGAAACACTAGCTCATCACAGTTATATACTTGTATTTTATCAGTACTTACATATACACCTTAAATATATGCTTACATACAAACTTATATATACAACAACATGCATTTGTTTCATGAGTCCATTAATTTGAATTGTATTCATATATAAATGTTTATAATAATATATAGTAAGTTATACATACATGCACAACTGTTGAATTGTATATTATACACACCTATACTATAATAATAAGGCATAAGCCTTGTTGTATAGGTGAAAGCAAATCGTAAATAAATAAATAAATAAATAAATAAAATTAAATTCCTTCAATTCACCCTATGACACAAACAGAACATACAGAATAAGTGGCATTACATCAGAAAAAATAGAAATATTAGGAACCGCGAACCTAAAATTTAACATATCAAATTCAACACTAAACCATCAATTTCCCAATCTCAACAGATGGAATCTTGGGTACTGACTTTTTATTCTCCTATCTTTGTAAAATTAACTTTAAAGAATTAAATATAATTTTAAGAAAGGAATCCACTCTATCACCACCAATCACAATTCCACCACGAACAGAAATAATAACACCTATACATCTTAAGTTTAAAGAAGATACTGTTATTTTAATCCAAGAATTACAAAAAGAAATATTTTTGGCCAATACAATTGTACCAGGCGAAGGAACATGCCATATCAAAATATTAAACACTACAACAGAAACTGTGACAATTATAAAATTAAATATTCATTCTCAACCACTCAAAAACTACCACGTGCTCCAGACCAATTCAACACCAAAATACAATAAAGAACGACTACAAAAACTTCTAAATACTACTAATATAAAACAGAAAGACACAAATGCTACTAAAATACTAAAAGAAATATTTTCTGAATACCAAGACATCTTTCATTTGGACGGCGAAAAATTAACATGTAACAACTTTTATACACAAAAACTAACAACAAATGACAATGCTCCGGTAAAAAACTTTAGATTATCACAAGCACATAACAAAGAAATCAGTAACCAAGTACAGAAATTATTAAAGAATGACATAATAGAACCATCAATTAGTCCGTACAAGTCACCTTTACTAGTAGTACCAAAAAAAGACAAAGACGACACAAAAAAAAATGGAGATTAGTAGTCGACTTTAGAAAACTTAATAATAAATTTATAAATGATAAATTCCCTTTAACTAGACTAGATGACGTGCTTGACGTATTAGGACGTGCCAAATACTTCTCCACTTTAGACATGACGAGCACCTTTCATCAAATAAAACTTGACAAGGACTCAAGACCCCTAACTGCATTTTCAACTGACAAGGGTCGCTTTCAATTTAAACGCTTACCTTTTGGCTTAAAAATATCTTCAAATAGTTTTCAAAGAATGCTTACGATAGCTCTAAGTGGATTGGATGCCAACGTATTTTTATATGTAGATGACATAATCATATTTGGATGCAGCCTACAACATCACAACGAAAACCTCCTCAAAGTAATCTCGCGTTTTAGAAAATACAATCTGAAACTAAAAGCAAGCAAATGCCAATTCCTCCGACCAGAAGTAGTATATTTGGGCCATTTAATAACTAACCAAAGATTGAGTTAGAACAGACCCGTCAAAATATAAAGTTATAAAAGACTATCCCACACCTAAAAATCCAGACGAAGTACGCAGATTTATAGCTTTCTGCAACTACTATCGAAGATTTATAAAGGAAAGTTTCAAAATGCCTAATACAAATTAAGAGACGAGTACCATAACAGTGTGCATGGAGGACATTTAGATGTACGGAAAACGCAACTTAAACTGTAACAGAGACATATGAAAAAACATGAATAAAATGATAAAAAACTGCACAGATTGCAAACTAAACAAACAAGTGCGACACACACAAGAAAAGCAAGTAATAACATACACACCAACTAATAGTTTTGAAATAGTACAAATAGATATTATTGGAGAATATCAAACGGATTTAGATATATATTAACTATGCAATGTGAACTGACGAAATATATAATAGCTTACCCTATACCTAGCAAAAATGCGAAAAGGATAGCTCAGGCCATAGTTGAACAATTCATATTTAAATATGATAATTTTTTAAGTTCTAAAATCCGATAGAGGTACCGAATTTACAAACGAACTCCTAAGAAATGTTTGCGAACTATTGAAAATTAAACAAATCTTTTCTACCCCATATCACCACCAAATTCTAGGAAGTGTAGAAAGAAATCATAGAGTACTAAATGAATTTATGTTAGCTTTCATTGACATTGATTCATTGATTGGGATAAATGGGTACCATACTACTGTTTTGCTTACAACACGACACCACACGTTACGACGAACTATACGCCATATGAATTGGTTTTTGGAAAGTTACCCTATTTGCTAAATGATTCGATCAAAACAAACACAAAAACATATAACTTAGAAAACTATGTAAACGAGTTAAAGACTAAAATATTCTAGAGAGATTAAAATATTCTAGAGAACAAGCTAAAATGTTAATTAATAGACAAAAAAACAGAAGAACCACAGCAAAAAACACTAAATAGATTAATCCCCTAGATTTACAAGTAGGAGATTTAGTGTTACTTAAAAATGAAGCTAGAAAGAAAAATCAAAATCCTTATTCAGGTCCATACAAAATAATAGCAAATAACGGAGTAAATTCTATTATAGAAATGAATGGTAGTTATAAAGAATTTCATAACAATCAATTAAAACCATACAATACTAAATTACAATAATGTTAAAATATAAATACAATATGTACTATAATTACTACACTTACTATAATTATACTATTGTATAAGTTAATGCCACAAATGTCGTATCGCCCTCTAATTCTAATTCTCATAAATTAGCCTTTTTATTACAAAAGCATTTCATGGGAAATGCCCATGTTACAGAACATTATTTTTCAAGTGCTCAGTAAAATCTGGCACCACCAAACAACATTAGAAAGATCAATGCAAGAAACTACTTAAACTATAATTTTGTTTATATTTTTTTAAGTTGTCCCAATTTTTATTTTAATATAATGTAAACATTCACACAACGAATCACATTACAAGCATATGCATGAGCTGACCCGTCAGCATAATCTATGATTCGTTGGTATAAATAGGATTAGTCTTAAAATGTAACAAGTTCAGTTTTTATACGGAATTACAATAAAACAGACGTTGCTTTTCAGCAACTTAATTTTTTTTAAAATACACAAATAATTTTGTTTAATTTATATAAGTTAAGAAAAAAGCGCTTTAGATTAAGTAAAACCATTAGCATAGGAAATACTTTAGAAATATTTTAGATCAAATCTTATTCTTTATTAGAAAAAAAATTTTTAATATAATCAAATTTTTTTTTTTCCTCAGAGAGTAAGGGTGCAGTGTACTCATACATTTAGATTAGTCACAAACATTACCTACACCAACATTTTTAGCAATAAGCTGATTTACTATTACACAACTATAAAAATGCATACTTGCATTTAATAAATTAATGATAAGGTAACATTAGGTAAGTTAAGTAAACACAATGAGATTTAATAACCTACTTAAGTAACACAAGGTTATTAATGTGCTAGAGTAAGAATTTCTATAACACTGACATTAAATAGAATTAGTATAAATAATGTAAATTTTGGCAAAAATAAAGGATAAAGACTTTTGTATTCACACAAGACAAATCAAGTCTTTTTCTTCATTTACTACATCTCCCTTTACCAGGCATATAGCTGAAAGGACGCTGCTCTTTTAGCAGCTGGAGATTAGTAAATATTAAGATATTAGGTCATATATTATATTAATTTAAATTTTAAACAAATTACATAACAATTCAACAAAAACTCACACGCGAAAAATTTTTTAAAGAAAAACCTTACAGAAGAAGAGTTCAAATTATTGAAAACAAAGCAATTAGAGAAAAATGAAAACAATGTAAAAAAATGCAAACAGTCGCATTCACACAAATTAAATCGACTAAAAGAAATACAAAGAAAAAAATTTAAATTTTATATAAAATTAGTTCGTTAATAAAACTAACATCGAATTCACGAAAGATATGCGATGGTTGTTATCTTGGGAAAAAAATTCGCACTACCGATAAGTAACAAAAAATCTCTACCATAAAGCTAATAGCAGATGTCGAACACGTATACATTTATATTAGTTACAAACATTACCTACACCAACATTTTTTTTTTTTTTGATACGTATACGATCAAAAATAGCCAACAGAATTTTAAGATATAGGAAAAATGAAAATAACGACCTGAGAGAGAAATTCATCCTCCAAGTATACAAAGAGACTGACACGTTTTTAAAAAAAAATAAAAATAAGATCATAATTACAATATCAGACAAAGGTACCAAAACGGTCGTAATGTTAAAAGGAGAAAAATGCAAGAATTGGTGGAAGATAAAAATACATACAGAGTATGTAGAGACAATAAAAAAAAATGATCTTAGACATATACAAAAAAGGGTATATAAATTTAGAACAGAAACTCAGTTTGACGACTAATATTTCCAACGCACCCAGAATATATGGGCTACCAAAAATTCATAAACCTAATATTTCATTTCGACCCATAGTCTCCTCATTAGAATTGCCGTGTTATAACTTAGCTAAGCACATAGGAAAGGTTCTGAATAATGTAGTATCCCCACAATATACCGTAAAAAACTCGTTTGAGATCAAAGAACGCATCAAACAACTACAAGTAGAAGAAGCTTCCTCAAATTTGCCTGTAAAATTAGGCAATGTTTTCATTGCTACTTCCATGTTAAAACCTATTTCGAAATTTTTTAATATTTCTTTAAAAGTTTCCTTAAAATTTATATATATTTAAATTTAAAAATCATATCTTGATTGTAGTCTATGAATTTGTCTCTTAAAATTTTTTTTTTTTGTACGTCCTATCGTCTTTTTTAGATTTGTTCGATTTTTATAAGACTTTGTATTAGTTGTGTTACTTGGTCCATACGAAATATGTACACATAGAATCAGTAAAAACTGAAACTGTTTAATTTATTAAAAAAAATTATTGCATTATATATATGTACATATGTAAGTTTATATTAATGGTAAAACGAAGTATTTTTTAAAACCTACAAACGAATATTAACAGCAAGTAAAAGTATTTTGAAAAATTCTTTCGTCTTCTTATTTTCTTGGAGCAGTTAAAAGTGCCATCGTGAAATTAATTAACCAAAGAAGACGACGACTCTGCTTATAATACTTTTTTTAAAAAAATATACGTCAAATTTTGCGTCCTTTATTATGGCAATAAATTTGGCCGGATCATAGTCTGTATGATCAAAAATTTGTCAAAAATTTTGAACCGTGTATGGGGTTAAGGCACGTAAACTGATACCACGTTATTGCTACTTTGACTTGATCCTTTTTGTGTATGTTATGGAAAATTTAGCAGGACCGTGGTATTCGAATATGAAAAGTGCAAGTGCACACCGCAATATAGACTTACTATACATAAAAAAGATAGCAACATTTAATTAGAATAATTTTACAATTAATGAGTAATATGATGTCATTTAAATCTTGAGGTACTAAGTCGAATGTTCTGAAATTTGATGGTGCTGTCCATATCTAAATCTTTTATACCTAAAATTTTCTTTATATTTTGAATTGACCGCGTCTCTTTTGGGGTCTTTAAATTCTTCTTGTAACTTAATTTCGCTTACTTTGAACTGTAAGATTTGTAGATCTGAATTTTGCTCCAAATAATTCATATGTACTGAGGTATATTGGTATTAAAAATAGGTTAAATCGGATTTTCCAACAATATAGTAAAACATGCGGTATGGTTTTAAAGGATTTTTTTTTTAACAGACGAAACAGAGAAACTAATATAAAATTTTGCCAGAATATTAACAAAAACATTTTAAAATTTTTGACAATAACCCACGCTTAACAGTAACGGACATATTATACATGTATAGCAGTTAATTCCCCGTGTTATTTTATTATTCTTGATTCAATGTTTATTATGTTACTGTATTAATTTTGTTTATAATTACACAAAGACTTTTATGTTATTAATTTTTTATTTTAAGTTTGAAAATTTTCTTTTAAAATTTGCTAAAAATTCAAACGATACACATAAATAATAAATATTTTTAAAATATTAAAAAAAAAACTAAAATGATTTTTTTATTTATGGGATTCTTACTGGCGATCCTGCCAGGAGCACAAAATAAGAAAAAAGATATATATATAAAAGATAAAAGAAAAACTTAAAAAAGGAAATTGTTAAAAAAAAACATTAATTATGTGAAACAATTGGTGCAGTGAAGATCTGTTCGGCATAATTAAAAAAAATTATATTTAAAAATTTTAATTTTAATCGCCAAAGCAAAAATGTGATCCCGTTAATGTGGCACCACCGCAAACAATTAATCAAACTATTACTAACACAACAAACGAGTACAAATTGATTAATAAATTTTAAATCAAGACAATAAAAGTGTATTCAAGGAATGTGTGATTATAAAACACAACAACAATAATCGTTGAAACAATTTATTATTGTTCATTATAAGTGGTGCTATAGTCCTTAACTTGGCCAAATCAAGTATTTCATTCAGTTTTATACTAAACCTTTTTAGAGACTAATGAAAATTCCCTTAATTGAATCTTAACATTTAATCTTGATATTAGTGATTACCAAGAGTGTAAATGAAAGTGTGTGTAATATAAGCAGCCCAGTAGTGCAAAGCGATTCTAATTATAATTCACATTCTGTCCTGAACCTATATCCCAGTATCCCGTGTCCCGAAAAGTATAATTTACATACTTTTTTTAATATAAATAAAACAAGTGAAAATATTATAGTCGGTAAACCCCGACTATCAAATACCCTACAATAATTGATATATTATTCAATTTTTTTTTTTTTAAATGAAATTTTTTATTTTTCTATACCTACTTGTATTTTCAAAAATTTCAAAATGATACATATGTCAAAAAAAAATTTAATTTTTTGTTTGTTTATGATATAAAAAAAAAACATTTTTATGAAGAGAGGAGTTCTAAAAATGGTCCGATCCTATGTGTTATCATTTGTCTGAAGTTTCTGTGTTTAGAAATTATTCGTCATGAGTTTTTTTCCGTCTAAGACATACTTGTCTTAAAAATCTCTAAATATTTCTATTAATGAATCCTTAGCAATTTTGTTTTCTTGATTTATATATATCGTATTCATCAGTGTATTAAGTCGCTCTTTATTGGCTTTGTTTTGTGTTTTAGTATTTAGTATGTGGTAATTTTGAAGGGGTTCAATTTGTACGTTGAGATTTTTAAGGTTTATGGTTTGTGCTGTTGTATTTAAAATTCTAACGTGTTTTATCTCATTACGTGGAATTATACAATTTGCCAAAAACACTACTTCTTGAAAGTCCTTGTTTAAGATAAGTGAATCCTTTAATTGTATGTTTATCGGATGTATTATTTCTGATGTGGTTGGTATGGAGTTTCCTTTGGGTTTGTTAGTTTCCATTGATGTCTTCATTATTTGTATGGATTTCAAGAGTCATTGTTTCGTAGTCTTATTTGCACAGGTAATCTCTCAGGAAAATTATTCCTAATAATTTTTAATTTATGTATTAGCTCTGTTTGTCGTAGTTGTAGTTGTATAAATGTTGTTTCAATAGTATGTATAGTTTCTGTAGTTATTCCACTTAGATTGTATATATTGTTTATTAGTTTAGCTTTTGTGATATATAGTACATAAGACTTTATTATTGCTCCTGTATCAACAGGTAATCTGATAGTTTTATTTTGTTTAGTCTGAAGTATAACATAAAAGGTGGAAAATTAATAAAAGATATATGGAAAATTTTATGTGCGTTTATACGCCAGTGGTGGTGTCGTCCACCAGCGCTATTCCCTTTCCCTGGTTCTGTAAGTGTTTTAGAATGTGCTGATTTATCGCCAAACCAGCAAAATAAAAAAGTCTCCTCAGTATATTTACGCAATTTACAATTTGGCTAGCAACATTCCATTTTGTAAACTGCCAAAAAGTATCCAAAAAACTGTGTAAAATCTGTAGAACAAATTTATTTCTTCCCTACCGAGGGATTTATGTTCATTTAAACTCTTACTTGTATTATCTTTGTATACAGATAAGAATTTTTTGTCCTGAAGGTGCCTTTATCAAAGATTTCGTTTCTTGTTTTCGTAGCATGTCTAGAGTTCCACGTTCCTTAAACCAAAATGTTCCTGTTTCAACAAACTAGATAAATCTTTATCTATTGCATATCAAAATGTTCGCAGTCTTAATACTAAACTAAGTAACGTGTATTTAAACTCATTTAATTGTCATTACCAATTATTGTATATACGGAAACCTGGCTTAAGGTGTTACTAATTCTGAGGTTTTCTATTTAAACTATCAAGTTTGGAGAAACATAGCAATAGTGTTGGTGGACTTTTAATAAAGGTGTTGAATTTTGTCGTATCTTGGGTAGTTGTTCCATCTTGTCCAATTGATGTTGAATTCATTATTGCTCAGTTGAAACTTGATTATTACTATATTTATATAACTTGCTCATATAATCCTCCCTCCTATATTATTGATATTTATTGTAAACATTTATTATTAATACAGAATGTGTATAATCGAATAAAAGCTTCTGATGTTTTGTTAGTTCTAGGTGATTTTAATTTACCTGAAGTGTCCTGGAATTTTAATGAAGACCTTGGATATTTCAATCCTATTTATAACCCTGCTTTTTATGATGAGGTGTTTGACTTAATTTTTGAACTTTGCTTATATTAGATTAACCCTGTTGAAAATTACTTTAAAAGATTTTTGGCTTTGGAATTCACCAATACCACCAATTTGAAATTATGTGTACACACATAAGGAATGTTTCCCCTGAGGGCCTGCATCACCCAACCATTACAATTTTGATACATGTTGGAAGGATAAACATGTTTCCGAATTTTCCTGGCAAACAATATGATTTTAGAAACTAATTGACAAGCTTTATAGTATTTGAACTTATATAGACTGAAATTGTAACTTAAGTGATATTGATTGTAACCTGTCTGTCATTTATTAGAACATAAGGTCCGCTATAACTGAATCTGTGCTCGTAAAAGCTAATTTAGTTAAAAAATCTTCTCCGGTTTGGTTTACAAACGAGTTAAGGAGTAAAAGAAACTGACTATATATATATACCAAAAACTTTATTATAATGTATACTTGCAAAATATGGAACGCACTTTACAATCTGACCCAAAAAAAGCTATCCGAAAAACTTCTTACGGTAACGCTCCAACCCTTATTGCATCTGTCATTTCACCAGTACAGCATGGTTTTTCTAAAGGTCAGCAGCACATCTCTGAACTTGTGCATGTATTATCTCTATAATCTTGGGAGTAGTGATGAGAACCGCTTCGGTTTTTTGTTCTGGAAATTTTATTACTGTATTATTTATATTGCTTATTTAAAAATTATTTCGTGTATATATTTGGCGCGAATTCGTGAATCCTTCTATGCTTACTCCTACCTCGCCTTTTCATTATTTTATATACTAATATTATAAACTTGAGATAGCTCGATATTAGCTTCAAGAGATATTTTAGTTTTATTTTCATCTAAGAACATTTAAAATCACTGGCCAGGTGGCTGTCTTAAAAGCGTTTTTGATATCTAAGGTTACTACTAAATATTGTAGTATTCCATTCCATCTTTTGCCTTCAATAGCTTTCGTCGTCGTTTGCATTTTCTGTAGCGAAATTGGGTATATTAAAAGGCTCTATTTCCTTTAACTATGGGAAAGACACGATGGTATAGTATTTTCTTTAAATCTTAGTCATAGTATCTAGGCTTATTGTGTGATATGGCTGCGGAGAGCCTTTCTCAGGCTTGCCTTTGGTTATTAAAACATTGAGAAAAAATGCCTTCATCTAGACATTTTTGAAAAGATTCACCAATTAATTTTGGGCCATTATATATTATAGCTTTTAAGACCTTGTTTGGTATGACATCTGACCCTGGCGCCTTGATAGCAATGATTTTACTGCATGGTTACGGCTATGGTTAATTTATCGTTTGTAATAGGTAGTAACGCTTTTTTATGTGGATCTAATTATATTGGTTTTACAATATCATGCCGTAAGTCTGATTTCTAAACATTTGAAACACTTCTTTCCGATTTTTGCTCTTTTATGCGGCAGGCAGTCAAAACACCATATTACTGGTACTTTGACAATGACTATCTGCGTTTAGCAATATGCCTACTAAAGATATAATGCCTCATTTGTACTTTCCTACATATCTCCGTAGTGCGGTCTTAGTAATTACAGCACACTTTTAGCCGTTGCATTTCTGCTAAAATCTTTAATTATTATAATCAGCCTTTCCGTAAGATTGCCGTAAGGAGAAAGCTTGGGATCAATTTTTTTTTTTTGTAAGTTATTGGTGTATGATAATTGGTATTTGGATTTGATTACAATCGCATAAATTGTGCAGTATTTTCAAGTACAATGAAAAATTGTTTAACAGACAATTACAAAACAAATGAAAATATGATAAAAGTAACACGAATAATGATAATATTTGTGAAGTATTATACTTTTTCTTTAATAACTGGGCATGGGGTGAAACCGCCGGCACCAGGGTTCACTTTAATAATCACTTTAAGAGTTGCACTTTATGTTTTTTTCTTAGTGTATATATTGTAGTGGTAAAATGTATGTGAGGAAAGGTGGAGAAGATGAAAAAGACTTCTGTAACTTGGCTGTAACTTTGTAGTGTATAGTACTGTATGTCGCGCAACGCGCAACGTTTGGATTCAGCAGAAATGCTTGGTAGTACTGTAGGCAACGACAATGAGACTAGCTCGATTTGAGTTTTTAGTCTGCTTTATTGAATCAAATTTTAATTCTTCTATACTAAAATTACTACAATATATTACATAAACTTAAACTAGGTTATTCTTATTGCTTACTTGACATAAATTCTATTTTTGCATATTAACTTAAAAATAAAAATAACAATAATGTGACCTTCATTTACGCTTCACTACAGTAAGCAAAAAAGGTGAATGTTAAACTGAGTTAATATAATAGTTGAGTGAATGTGTTCACTTAATTGTGAACACACTACAATATATTATATATATATATATAATTCAAATATTGCGTGAATATGTCAACAAAAGAAGAATAAATTGAATATATGAATTTATGAACTCTATACTCTTTTTCAAACGAGATTTTTTTCACACTATGCGCAACAAATTTTATTTTTTATATATGTCCGTTCTTATACTTGGTTTATGGTTCTTCACAACCGCATGCTATAAGATCTTAAGCACAACTTAACTTTTATTTCATTTCTCAACTTTACTCCGTCGGCAGCTCGGCACGACACCTCTCTCAGTTATGTATTGGCGGCCCTGAGTCGACAAAGCTGTGCGAGGTGGTGAGACAGATGATTGTTGTTGGAAGAAAAATGCCGCTCCAATTTTGTTCCTTACACCACGTCTCCCCTTTAAAAGCCTCGGCTCTCCAGGTTATCCTTCGCCACCTCAGTAATCGTGACTTGGCTGCTTCGTGAGAAGGTAACCCTGAATCGGCCTTGGGACAAGTACAACAACATTTTGTGCCGCTTGTCTTTTCCCTCTGTATCTTTTCAGTAGGGGCACCAGTTGGCGACCTGGTATTCTACCCGCAAACCAACCTTGGGGTGTTTTGGCGGACCTAAGGTCGCACTGATAATTCGACCCTAGGTCCGCGTCAGGCTTCCACCACTCGTCCGATGCAAGTGCGAGCTGAAAAAAGCGTGCGACCCGTCCCGTCGGAACGCCGAAATCGTTGTCGAACTATCCCATGTGGATTTAATTATATTGTTTTTACCAACTTTTTAGCGTTTTAAATACTTTTTAGTGATTTTACCCACCCAATCCAGACTTTGTATAAGTCCAGCAGTACTTTAGGCGCATAAGAAAAGTTTGTCTAAATTACAAGCAAAGGAGAAGAATACGAATTCTGAATAAAAACCAAAAGCAGCCAACAAACAAATTGTGACAATAAACGTAAATGTGATGAAGTGAAAAGTATCCTTTGTAGAACTGTCAAACATGTAATTTATTAAATATATTGTAAATTATCAACCACTCATCAATAAAACTGCTACTGTTGGAACCTGCACTTTAACTATTTTTGGCAACGAAAACACTTATAAAACATATTAAAAGATATTAAAAGATAATGTTTTTCCTATGAATGAAATGAATGAAAATGAATTTATATAGTTATTTTATTTTTTATATGTAAACTCTCTTTAGTGCACATAATATTTGAGAAAGAATTTTTGGATTAATTTACATAGGTGATTTTTATACTTATGTACATATAGTGAATTATAAAAAAAGCGTTTATAGTTCTTTTGTATCTTGCGATCCCTCCCCCCATCTATCTCGCACTTCTAAATTAATTTTTAGGAATGACTTCTGGAGCAAACGAGAGACTCTGAAAGAACACCGAACCTAATCAAAGTCAGTAGAAAATTTAATCTCCCAAAATATTAATATATTAATCACGTCCCACATAGAGTAGATAAACTATCACCACAAATAATCAAAGAGATACTAAAACCGTGAAGCATCTAAGCAAATTTAAAACTGAGAAAAAATATGTAACTAACTAAAAGCTGTGAATAAAGAAATATTTGAGCAAATGGAGAGTATTAGCAAAGAAATATCCATATAAAGTAATGGTGTTAACAGAATGTAAAAACCTTAGCAACGCAAAAAGCAAAGCGAGGATAACATGTGCAGAGGAATCCAGCACAAGAATATTTACGGTCTTCTTTGGGTAATTGTATAGGGAATGACACACTTAGTAGTCCCCTCACCATTACGTGGTGATCAATAAAGTATGAATGTAAAAAAGACATATACGGATGTCAAAAACGCTTTAGTTACCATATTCATATGTACAATAATAATATCACAAAAAAGTGATATTTTCTCACATATTTACAGATGCTCCTAAATCACTAACTCAATTAAGTTGAATACTATAAAGAGACAATAATAATTTTTAATAAGACAATATTAACAAAATGGCAAATACAGGGAATAAAAAATTTTTAAGGTAAAATTACGAATATTCGTTACGTAAAGACTTAAGCAGCGCCCAAAACCTTTCGCACAATTTACGTGGACAGACACTAGATAAGGGGACACACTGAAGTAGTTAAATAAGTTTTACTTATGAAAACTTACCAACAATTTTATTTATCCTGGCCCGTAAGTATAATTGAAGGTGGGTGTGGCATTAGTTATTTAAGAATTACATATATCCGCACATCTTAACATTCCCTTTTACCACAAGTGGTGTAAGAAGTTATTACTGGTAAAATTAAATATGTCATATGGTTTATGGAGGAGGAAAACGACAGCTGTAGGACTTTCTTTCTTACATGCAACCCTTGATGATGATGTGTTAACATGTTAATATTAATAATTTTTTTGAACAAGTGGCACGTGTCCAAGAGTTCTAAATCACATTATATTATAGAGTATTAACCATTTGTTAAAATGTTTACAATTACACTTTCACTCCTAGGCTTTAACTTAAATAGCTTTGATCTTTATATATTCTATGTGCTGTAGTGTATCACATATACCCCTCTTATATAAATATTTTTTATAATTATAATTACACAACAACATAACACAAATATGTACGTTTTTAAGTTACAGTTCTTTTAACTAACTTTACAGTTCTTTTAACTAACTTTAAACCTCAACATTATCGTTAAATTATATTATAATATTATTTAACGATAATTTTAATATAATTTAACGATAATGTTGAGGTTTTTAAGGTTTATTATAGAATTACAATTAAATTATAAATCATTCATTCATTAACGAGTTTATCTTTTCTTTATTAAGTATTTGCCTGAACAAAGCAGCAATGCTAACAGATTTTGCTTTTATCTTTGTGGTGAAGCAAATATAAGTATTTAATAATCCTTTTCTTATTAACAATAATATATAATGGAATACTCGCATAGCATTCCTTGCTAGTGGGATTTGCTTTATTTATTTATTTATTTAATTCAGTCTACTGAGTAAATAACTCCAGTCGCCAAGTAATAATTTTTCATATTTCAAAATTTTCACATGGTTTGTGCTTCTGTTAATTGTAAAGTTACTAATGATTATGATGCTCAATCAATTATATGCTGGATATGCAATGAAGTATTTCATGCTTGTTGTGTATTCCTTCCGCCGCTGACTTTGTTAACGGCATCCGAAACCTCCGATGGTGCTGTAATGGCTATGTAGTCTTTAATTTAGAGTTTTATAATACCATCTTATCATCGAGAAATGAATTCAATTTGATTAAGGCCGATTTTAATAATCTTGTGGAACGTTTAATTCGTTTTAAATCAGTGAAGTATAATAATAGTTTACTTCCGTCAGAAAATCCACCGTCACCTAAAAGATCATCTAGAGCTCTACGTAAGGGAAATACAAAAGAACTAGTCACTAAAAAGTCTGCAAAGTCGACTACACCAATCACGAGCAGTGACAACACCGTACAAAATGTTAATAAACAATCTAGTGACAGAGTTTTTGTTAATTTAATAGATGATTCTTATGTAAATGTTGCAAAACCTTCTACATCTTCAACTAATATTGTTGCTTCTGGTACAATCAAACCGAAAGATCTTGTTTTTGTTCCCCCAAAAAAATCAATATTTGTTTTACGTTTTGCTTTTGACACAACGGTCGAAGACATAAACTTTTATATTAAATCTAAATTGAACGTTGACATTGATATTAATACATAAAAAATTAATTTTGCATATAAACGTTCAAAATCATCATTTAATATTGTTGTGCCTGACGATTATTACGACATAATTGTTAATAGTGACTTTTGGCTGCCAAAACATTCGTGAGGGAATACACATACAAAGAAAACCATAAATTATCTAATGTTGTACGTTTACCTGCTAATCAACAAAAAACTAAATAAAGTATATCTGTCTATATCATATAAAAATGTTCGTGGTTTAAATTCCAAACTACTGATATTATTTTTTAACAGATAACTGTTTTTTAATGATGATATTATAATTTTTTCTAAAACTTGGTTATCATCTTCTGTGCAGAATTCTGAAATTTTTTGTCCGAATTATAACGTATTCTTATAATATTAATTTTAATATAATCGACTGCGACAATTTTCTTAAAAGTATGCTAGCTTTAAGCGATAAACACAATCCTGGCCCAGATGGTGTGCGGAATTGCATATTAAAAAATTGTGCATTATTTTTATATCACCCGCTAACTAAGCTATTTAATACCTCCATTAAACAATGGTACTTTCCCACCTTGTGGAAAAAATCATTTATTATTCCATTATTTTAAGCCGGCTATAGAAATTTTGATAACATTTAAAAAATATGTCTCAAGGCTTTTGGAAGCCTTGGAATCAAAATTATCCAACGGTATTAGACTAACGACGTAAGTGGAATAGCAAAACTCATAATCTAAAGGAAGAAGACATAGCATTGGTAAGAGAACCTAATCTACCCCCCGCTACATAGATACTTGGTAAAGTTACGAAAACGTTTCCTGGGAAGGATGGATTGGTTCGAGTGATCCAAATAAAGACGGTTCGTGGTGAGATCATCCGACCTATCCTAAAGGTGGTTGTTCTTCCTTCTGCTGAAATAACATTTCAGGGTGGCCCGGAATTTTCATGAACGACATTTTATGTTTGGTTTTAAAATTTTATTTATCTAAAAACAACTAACTTCCCTGTTATTGTTTAAAAATTTATACAATGCAACCATGCATAGCTTAGTTCGCTCTCTGACTTTGCTTAATATGAAATATTTTTGTACATTTTTTAGTTTGTCAAAATAAAATATAAATTTTTACACAATCACGAACGTAAATTTCGTTAGTGATTAGAAATTTAAATAAGGATGTAATATATATGAAGGGGATCAAAAAATTGTTCCGTCGGGTCAAAATTTGAGACAGTTAATTACTAAATCAGTTGTCTATGATTCAACGTGTTTTGTGAAAAAAAAATTGATAAATGCGAATTACTAGAGAATTACTTCCTTTATAATAAAACGTTTTAAGAGAGGGTATCAAAAAATAGTTCAATTGAGCTCAAACTTTGTACAATACATTACTACACTAATTAACATTGTTTCTTGAAACTCATTAAAAGATATAATGAATTTTGAATATTCGGTATAGAATGATTTCCTTTATGATAAAACGTTATATGGGGCGGGGATCAAAAAATGAGGTGATCGGGTCCAAACTTGGCACAGTCAATTACTAAATTAATTTCTCATTCTTCATCAAAATTTTGTCAATATATAAAAATTGCGAAGTTCCTCATATAAAGACATGTTTAATAAGGGCACAATATGTGAAGGGAATCAAAAAATTTTTCAATTGCGTCCAAAGTTTGTATAATACATTATTATCCTATTTAATTGTGCTTCACAGAGATTTTTTTAATATCAGGAATTGCTGACTTCCTTAATAATAAAATTGGCGTCGATCAAAAAATTTTCCAAAGAAGTCCAAAGATTGAAAGGTGCGTTATACGGCTTATTAACTGTGCTTCCCGAAATTTTCTTTTAATTTAAAGAATTGCAAATTTTTATCATAGAATGACTTCCTTTATAATAAAGCGCTATATGGGGATTAAATACAGTTAATTACTATACCATTTTTTTTCTTTCATAAGAGATCTTTTTTATACAAGTAAAAATGGTATGTAGAATCTGACTTGCATTTAATACCCTTCACCACTTACTTCAAAATTTTTATTGCACTATAATTTGTTTAGTTGTATCAGAAACACGAGCCATTATCATATAAGTCACCTCGGAAAAATCATTATAGGCTGTAGTGTTCTAAAAATGTTTTAATTCGGTGCAAAATTAGAATATTATTTAATAGGCTAATCAACCTTTTGCATCCTTTTTATAAGTTCGTTGCTCCCTTTGAAACATTCAAAAATTGGCGTTAGAAATCCCCCAAAATACGTACATAAGCATCAAAACCTGAGTCGATTCCAAATGTCGTATATTGAAAGGCTCATAGTCGCACATTTTGAGATATTGAAATAAAAAATTCTCCTTTCATTCCTAGTTCGTCCGCGTAAATACCTACTAAGAATTGCGAATTTGCGCCTCTCTGCATAATAAAGCGATATATGAAAAGCGTAACAAAAAATATTCAATCGAGCTCAAAGTTTATACAATATGTTGATAGCCTAATTAACTATTATTTTCTAAATGTTATTAAATTGCGAATTTTCATCATAAGGACGTAAAATGGAAAGGGGATTGAAATTATCCGAACGGATCCAAATTAAGCATATTCAATAAATAAACAAATAGCTTGTGTTTCAACGAGTTTTGTCAAAAAATATTGAAATATGCAAATTTTAATTTTTTTGGGAGGAAATTCAAAAGGTTGGATTGTAAAGTACACTATTAACCAAATTAACTGTCCTTCATTTAATATAATAGCAATAGAAATATTTATTGAATGAAAAAATTCATTTGACAACTTATAATGATAAAACTTCTTAGATTAAAATATGTGTAGGAACAAGTTGATATACTGTTACGCATCTTCAATACTCCTCCTCAACGTGGATGCTCCTTACACGTGAAATTCAATATAAATTCATACTTTGGACAAACTGAAAATGTTTAGCTTTTGTTAAATTCTTTGTTAGAATGTCCGCAATAATTTCATTAGTTTACACGTTCACGCCAGAGCGTACCACCGGTGGCTCGTTTTTCGTACATGATGATATCTGTAGGGTATCTAGATTTTTGTACACTATTTCATATGTTTTTTATGTTGAAAATAATTATTGTTTTCTTGATTTTAATGTCAGAAGCTTTTGAAATTGTTTCATTATTAATTATTAATTTTTCCAAAAAAAAAATTGTGAATAAGTTTTTCTTTTAATGTCTTATAAAAATTAATTTTAGTTCAAATATATTTTAATGAAAAAAAAATTTAACAGACGTACCCCATTTAATCTATACTAATATTATAAAGAGGAAAGATTTGTATTTTTGTATGTAACAAGTAAACTCAAAACTACTGGACCGATTTCAAAAATATTTTCGCTATTAGAAAGCTAGAAAGCAATTAAGTATTTCACAATATTTAAATAGTAGGGAAATCTGACAACGGCATGTGTGGATACCACTTCAGATGCACCTGGAGTGTTCTGGAGAGGATTTTTGGCCAATACTGGATTTTTGGACCATTTTTTTAAAGAATTTTGAATAAAAGCAACATTTATATGGAATTCTGAGATGCACCATCAGGTTCTGGAGAGTATTTTTGGCCAATATTGGATTTTCGGACTATTTTTTAATGAATTTGAAATAAAAGCACCATTTATGTCGAGTTCTGATAAAATATGTTATGGATCTTATCCCATATGCCCTCCTAGTGTAGTGTACTCATAAATGTAGTAAAAAACATTACCTACACTAAAATTCTTAGCCACAAGCCTATAAATATGCATACTTGCATTTAGTAAATTTATGTTAATGTAACATTAGGTAAGTTAAGTAACCTACTTAGTATAATTTTGCATACTTGCATTTTATGTTAAGGTAATATTGAGTAACACAAGGTTAAGAATTTCATTAATATTAACATTATATAAAATTAGTATAAATAATGTAAAATTGGACAGAATAAAACAGAAAGAATTTTGCATTAATAAAACCTAGTCTTTTCACTGTTTGCTATATCTCCCCTTACCAGGCATATGGCCGAAAGGACGCTGGAGATTGGTAAATATTAAAATATTAAGTCATATATTTATATCAATTTAAATTTTAAACAAATTACATAACACTAGGTTCGGGAGAGGATTTTTTAAGTTTCAGTTCGATATCTTAAAGCTGCTAAAGTTGAAAATTTTGTTCTTAGCACTCTTATGGCTACAAAAATTAGGATGTTAAATTCAAATTTGGTACATATAATTTATGTGTATAAACAGTAATATTAAAAATTAGTTATCTCGGAACATCCGAACTCCCACAATTTAATTAAATATATGTATGTATCACTTAACTTCATATTTTCCGTTCCCTATATTAAAAATTACAATATCAAATTTATTGGATATTAATGATTTTGAAGCCCATTATAATGGCATATAAGTGAAGTATATGGGATAAACCTATCTTGATATATAATTTAGCAAGAAAAATTAAATTCGACTTAGGTCAAATTTTAAATACCCTCAACCATATGGTGTGGCGAAATATTAATTAGTCGTTAGTAAGCTGTACAAATCATACTACGACGTATGATGTAAATTTTAAGTCAAAAACGTTTTTTTGTAAATTGTGAGCGTGTCTCATATTTAATCCCTCCCATTTTTGATACACAAATGTATTATTCAATTACAAAGAAGTAGACCAAATTTGAATTTTGTACATTATTTTTTTGCGCCTGACAGATTTTTGTTGTTGCGCATTTATTTTTGCTCAGCATCAAAACTGAATCGATTTAAACAATGTCCGCCCGTGTATCCGTGTGGCTGTGTGTCTGTCTGTTGCTGGCACACTCACGGTCGTAATTCTTGAGATATCGAGCTGAAATTTGGTACACATGTGTCTGGTCTATGCCAGCAGGTTGTTTGTAAAATCGGGCAATATCGGTCCACTGCCACGCGCACAATTAAAAAAATCTCTCATAGTCACTAAAATTGATGTATAAAGTTCAAATTGGGTACACATGTTTATGGTCTCTGCCAGACACATATGTACTCAATTTTAATCTCAGCCAGCTTCTGAACATATATGTTTTGAGGGGTTTTCGACGCCTCCTTCTGGGTGTTGCAGACGGAATGACAAACTTTATATACCCTATTCCCAAAGGTGAAGGGTATAAAAAGCAGTGGACCGCACATTAAAAGACATCAGAAACTCAGGCAATAAGACGGGGGCGTAACTTTTGTTTTCGTTGGAGAATTTCGCCATATTTTTATACCTTTAACCTTTGGAAAGGGGGTATATTAAATTTGTCATTTTGCTTGCAACATTCAAAGTCGGAGACCCCACAAACTATACATATTATTGCTCAAGATCAAAAACTGAATCGATTTAAACTATGTCCGTTCATGTATCCGTGTGTTTGACTGTTCCTGATACTCTCACGGTCGTAGTTTTTGAGATATCAAGCTAAAATTTGGTACCACATGTGTTAGGTGTCTGCAAGCAGGTTGTGATCGGGCAATATCGGTTTCAAAAATTTCAGAACCTAGGGAAGGGCATAGGCAACGTTTCGTCCCGCGGGATAACCGCATTCCACGCGCATGAAGCCGGGGGCAACTGCTAGTTAAACAACCTTGTGCTTTTTCTAAACTTCATGAACTAAACTAAACTGAATCAACAAATTAAATAAACCCATTTTCGCGGCAACTGACAATGGAAGCGTAGATTATTCTTCACGTCGCCTCTTTATATTTGACAGACAAAATAAATTGAATTTTTTAATAGACAGTGGAGCTGAAATATCTCTTCTTCCCGTTACTCATTTTTTTCACTGAAAAAGATCATCTGATTATTATTCTCACAGCTGCTAAAGGTTCATCTATTCTCACATACGGCAGGAAACTGTTAAATGTTAGCCGAGATTTTCCATTAAAGATATATTCTCCTACAAAGTATTATTAAATCATTTTAATAATGAGGTAAAATTATTTTTAACTGTTGATGCTTCAAATGTAGCAGTTGGTAGTGTACTCCAACAGTCTGTAAATGGTATTGTTGAACCATTAGCTTTCTTCTCTAAGAAGTTACCTCCGTCTAAGATGAAATACATTTGATCGCGAACTTTTAGCAATTTAGCTCAGTATTAAACACTTTAAATATATTTTAGAAGGTAGATAATTTACTGTTTTTACTGATCATAAGCCGCTCACTCTAGCTCTTAATTTCAAAACTGAGAGGAGTCCAAGACAGACTCGCCATTTAGAATATATCTCTCGGCTTATCCATGATATATGATACATACGTGGCGACGCAAATGTAGTGGCAGATACGCTACATGTTAATCAACAGAAAGATTCTAAATTACCGGAAGAACCAAATAATAATCTCAAATAAATCAGAATTCCCGTAATTAACTTCGAAATTGTTTGTGAAACTTCTAGGGATTTTTCTGTACCATATGTTCCGCCAAATTTAAGGGAAACCATTTTTAATAGACTTTATAATATTTTACATCTTGGCACTAAAGCTACTAGACGTCTCATTTGTAAGCGATATTTTTGGCCATACGGCATACCAAATCGCCTGTCAAGCCTGTTCCTATTCCGAAAGGTCGATTCAAACATATTCATATTGATATTGTAGGTCCTCTCCCACCTTCGAATGGATATCGTTATATATTCACTATAATTGATCGTTTTACCCGGTGGCCAGAGGCATTTCTATTAAGAGACATTAATGCTAGTACTGTAGCACTTACCTTTTTTAATAACTATATATTTTTTTTTTGCGTTTTGGCGTACCTTTAGAAATTACAAGTGATCAAGGGACACAATTTACGTCAAAGTTATTTACCAAATTGACTCAACTGCTAGGTTGTCATAAGATAGTTACTTCTCCATATCATCCTCAGTCGAATGATATCGTTGAGCGTTTTCACCGACAGCTTAAAGCTTCTATTAAGGCTAAAGGTGATCCAATTAAATGGTTCGACGAATTATCGATAGTTCTCTTAGGACGCCCAACGATACCATTCTTAGGACTAAGATCGGTATATTTTGGCCACGCCTGCAGAAATAGTTTACGGCCAAAATTTGGCATTACCAAGAGAACCTTTAGTTCCTAGTTCCACCTCAAATACCCCAGAAATGTTGGATAATCTCCGAGGACATTTTAAAAACGTCCGGTTTTCCATTAGTCACCACAAAAATCCAGAACTAGATATACATGTTCCGATGCAGTTAAAGAACTGCAAGTTCGTCCTTGTTTGCACCATTAATAAGAAAAATTTACAACAACCTTACGTCGGCCCTTACAAAGTCGTCGAAAAGGAGCAAAAATTTTTGAAAATACAGATAGATGGTTCTATTAAAACTGTTCCAATAGATCGTTTAAAACCTGCAACCTTGAAACATCACCCAAAAATGATGTACACACTCATACTCTTAAACAAAAGAAACATGTAACATTCAATTTACTCAACCTTGATTCTCGTGAAAGAGGAGTGATGTAGGGTATCTACATTTTTGTACACTATTTCATATGTTTCTTATGTTGAAAATAATTATTGTACTCTTGATTTTAATGTCAGAAGCTTTTCAAAGTGTTTAATTATTATTTATTAGTTTTTTCAAAAAAGATTGTGAATTAGTTTTTAAATTGTAAAAAAAACCTCCAACATTCCTATCTGACAATTAAAAAAATTTTAATTGTTTATTTTTGTAATATTTCGAATATATTTTTACTATAACAACCTTTTAACTTTTACACTATATTTCTATTTCTATATTAAACAATCCTTTAACTTTTACAATATAATTTTACTTAACAATTCATTCACATGTATAACCAAAAGAGAAGAGAGATGATTTCAAAAAGAGATGACAACTCGAACATATAATTAGTTAATCTAGAGATGACACTAATTGTATACACTACATCTATCCCCCCAAAAGTTTTAGAATTCATCCTTTTTAATTAGGCAACCCATGTAGGAAGGATAAATTCTTTACATATTTATTTATTCTTTTGGGTGCGTGGTCTTAATTCATATTTCCTACTTTATGTTGTACAATCCTTTTTTGTGGTACTAGTACATTCATTAACTGTTACTATTACTATTGTTATTACTATTATGTTCAGAATGCTCTGAATCTTTACTTAGCCTTTGTAAAGGATCCAAAATTGTCGTGGGAAATTGTTCGATTGAATTCGCTGTACAAGCTATTATTTGATTTTTCATGCCGTTTCCAGCTTTGCTTATCTATGGTATTAACTAAAAAGGACTGTTTACCACTTTATTTACAAATCTTAGCCTTTTTTCACGAAACTTTCCCGGGTGCCGAGTAATCTTTAAATAAAACATTATCATTCAGGGAAATCTGACAACGGCATGTGTGGATACCAATTCAGATGCACCTGGAGTGTTCTGGAGAGGATTTTTGGCCAATACTGGATTTTTGGACCATTTTTTTAAAGAATTTTGAATAAAAGCAACATTTATATGGAATTCTGGGATGCACCATCAGGTTCTGGAGAGTATTTTTGGCCAATATTGGATTTTCGGACTATTTTTTAATGAATTTGAAATAAAAGCACCATTTATGTCGAGTTCTGATAAAATATGTTATGGATCTTATCCCATATGCCCTCCTAGTGTAGTGTACTCATAAATGTAGTAAAAAACATTACCTACACTAAAATTCTTAGCCACAAGCCGATAAATATGCATACTTGCATTTAGTAAATTTATGTTAATGTAACATTAGGTAAGTTAAGTAACCTACTTAGTATAATTTTGCATACTTGCATTTTATGTTAAGGTAATATTGAGTAACACAAGGTTAAGAATTTCATTAATATTAACATTATATAAAATTAGTATAAATAATGTAAAATTGGACAGAATAAAACAGAAAGAATTTTGCATTAACAAAACCTAGTCTTTTCACTGTTTGCTATATCTCCCCTTACCAGGCATATGGCCGAAAGGACGCTGGAGATTGGTAAATATTAAAATATTAAGTCATATATTTATATCAATTTAAATTTTAAACAAATTACATAACACTAGGTTCGGGAGAGGATTTTTTAAGTTTCAGTTCGATATCTTAAAGCTGCTAAAGTTGAAAATTTTGTTCTTAGCACTCTTATGGCTACAAAAATTAGGATGTTAAATTCAAATTTGGTACATATAATTTATGTGTATAAACAGTAATATTAAAAATTAGTTATCTCGGAACATCCGAACTCCCACAATTTAATTAAATATATGTATGTATCACTTAACTTCATATTTTCCGTTCCCTATATTAAAAATTACAATATCAAATTTATTCGATATTAATGATTTTGAAGCCCATTATAATGGCATATAAGTGAAGTATATGGGATAAACCTATCTTGATATATAATTTAGCAAGAAAAATTAAATTCGACTTAGGTCAAATTTTAAATACCCTCAACCATATGGTGTGGCGAAATATTAATTAGTCGTTAGTAAGCTGTACAAATCATACTACGACGTATGATGTAAATTTTAAGTCAAAAACGTTTTTTTGTAAATTGTGAGCGTGTCTCATATTTAATCCCTCCCATTTTTGATACACAAATGTATTATTCAATTACAAAGAAGTAGACCAAATTTGAATTTTGTACATTATTTTTTTGCGCCTGACAGATTTTTGTTGTTGCGCATTTATTTTTGCTCAGCATCAAAACTGAATCGATTTAAACAATGTCCGCCCGTGTATCCGTGTGGCTGTGTGTCTGTCTGTTGCTGGCACACTCACGGTCGTAATTCTTGAGATATCGAGCTGAAATTTGGTACACATGTGTCTGGTCTATGCCAGCAGGTTGTTTGTAAAATCGGGCAATATCGGTCCACTGCCACGCGCACAATTAAAAAAATCTCTCATAGTCACTAAAATTGATGTATAAAGTTCAAATTGGGTACACATGTATATGGTCTCTGCCAGACACATATGTACTCAATTTTAATCTCAGCCAGCTTCTGAACATATATGTTTTGAGGGGTTTTCGACGCCTCCTTCTGGGTGTTGCAGACGGAATGACAAACTTTATATACCCTATTCCCAAAGGTGAAGAGTATAAAAAGCAGTGGACCGCACATTAAAAGACATCAGAAACTCAGGCAATAAGACGGGGGCGTAACTTTTGTTTTCGTTGGAGAATTTCGCCATATTTTTATACCTTTAACCTTTGGAAAGGGGGTATATTAAATTTGTCATTTTGCTTGCAACATTCAAAGTCGGAGACCCCACAAACTATACATATTATTGCTCAAGATCAAAAACTGAATCGATTTAAACTATGTCCGTTCATGTATCCGTGTGTTTGACTGTTCCTGATACTCTCACGGTCGTAGTTTTTGAGATATCAAGCTAAAATTTGGTACCACATGTGTTAGGTGTCTGCAAGCAGGTTGTGATCGGGCAATATCGGTTTCAAAAATTTCAGAACCTAGGAAAGGGCATAGGCAACGTTTCGTCCCGCGGGATAACCGCATTCCACGCGCATGAAGCCGGGGGCAACTGCTAGTTAAACAACCTTGTGCTTTTTCTAAACTTCATGAACTAAACTAAACTGAATCAACAAATTAAATAAACCCATTTTCGCGGCAACTGACAATGGAAGCGTAGATTATTCTTCACGTCGCCTCTTTATATTTGACAGACAAAATAAATTGAATTTTTTAATAGACAGTGGAGCTGAAATATCTCTTCTTCCCGTTACTCATTTTTTTCACCGAAAAAGATCATCTGATTATTATTCTCACAGCTGCTAAAGGTTCATCTATTCTCACATACGGCAGGAAACTGTTAAATGTTAGCTGAGATTTTCCATTAAAGATATATTCTCCTACAAAGTATTATTAAATCATTTTAATAATGAGGTAAAATTATTTTTAACTGTTGATGCTTCAAATGTAGCAGTTGGTAGTGTACTCCAACAGTCTGTAAATGGTATTGTTGAACCATTAGCTTTCTTCTCTAAGAAGTTAGCTCCGTCTAAGATGAAATACATTTGATCGCGAACTTTTAGCAATTTAGCTCAGTATTAAACACTTTAAATATATTTTAGAAGGTAGATAATTTACTGTTTTTACTGATCATAAGCCGCTCACTCTAGCTCTTAATTTCAAAACTGAGAGGAGTCCAAGACAGACTCGCCATTTAGAATATATCTCTCGGTTTATCCATGATATATGATACATACGTGGCGACGCAAATATAGTGACAGATACGCTACATGTTAATCAACAGAAAGATTCTAAATTACCGGAAGAACCAAATAATAATCTCAAATAAATCAGAATTCCCGTAATTAACTTCGAAATTGTTTGTGAAACTTCTAGGGATTTTTCTGTACCATATGTTCCGCCAAATTTAAGGGAAACCATTTTTAATAGACTTTATAATATTTTACATCTTGGCACTAAAGCTACTAGACGTCTCATTTGTAAGCGATATTTTTGGCCATACGGCATACCAAATCGCCTGTCAAGCCTGTTCCTATTCCGAAAGGTCGATTCAAACATATTCATATTGATATTGTAGGTCCTCTCCCACCTTCGAATGGATATCGTTATATATTCACTATAATTGATCGTTTTACCCGGTGGCCAGAGGCATTTCTATTAAGAGACATTAATGCTAGTACTGTAGCACTTACCTTTTTTAATAACTATATATTTTTTTTTTTTGCGTTTTGGCGGACCTTTAGAAATTACAAGTGATCAAGGGACACAATTTACGTCAAAGTTATTTACCAAATTGACTCACCGACAGCTTAAAGCTTCTATTAAGGCTAAAGGTGATCCAATTAAATGGTTCGACGAATTATCGATAGTTCTCTTAGGACGCCCAACGATACCATTCTTAGGACTAAGATCGGTATATTTTGGCCACGCCTGCAGAAATAGTTTACGGCCAAAATTTGGCATTACCAAGAGAACCTTTAGTTCCTAGTTCCACCTCAAATACCCCAGAAATGTTGGATAATCTCCGAGGACATTTTAAAAACGTCCGGTTTTCCATTAGTCACCACAAAAATCCAGAACTAGATATACATGTTCCGATGCAGTTAAAGAACTGCAAGTTCGTCCTTGTTTGCACCATTAATAAGAAAAATTTACAACAACCTTACGTCGGCCCTTACAAAGTCGTCGAAAAGGAGCAAAAATTTTTGAAAATACAGATAGATGGTTCTATTAAAACTGTTCCAATAGATCGTTTAAAACCTGCAACCTTGAAACATCACCCAAAAATGATGTACACACTCATACTCTTAAACAAAAGAAACATGTAACATTCAATTTACTCAACCTTGATTCTCGTGAAAGAGGAGTGATGTAGGGTATCTACATTTTTGTACACTATTTCATATGTTTCTTATGTTGAAAATAATTATTGTACTCTTGATTTTAATGTCAGAAGCTTTTCAAAGTGTTTAATTATTATTTATTAGTTTTTTCAAAAAAGATTGTGAATTAGTTTTTAAATTGTAAAAAAAACCTCCAACATTCCTATCTGACAATTAAAAAAATTTTAATTGTTTATTTTTGTAATATTTCGAATATATTTTTACTATAACAACCTTTTAACTTTTACACTATATTTCTATTTCTATATTAAACAATCCTTTAACTTTTACAATATAATTTTACTTAACAATTCATTCACATGTATAACCAAAAGAGAAGAGAGATGATTTCAAAAAGAGATGACAACTCGAACATATAATTAGTTAATCTAGAGATGACACTAATTGTATACACTACATCTATCCCCCCAAAAGTTTTAGAATTCATCCTTTTTAATTAGGCAACCCATGTAGGAAGGATAAATTCTTTACATATTTATTTATTCTTTTGGGTGCGTGGTCTTAATTCATATTTCCTACTTTATGTTGTACAATCCTTTTTTGTGGTACTAGTACATTCATTAACTGTTACTATTACTATTGTTATTACTATTATGTTCAGAATGCTCTGAATCTTTACTTAGCCTTTGTAAAGGATCCAAAATTGTCGTGGGAAATTGTTCGATTGAATTCGCTGTACAAGCTATTATTTGATTTTTCATGCCGTTTCCAGCTTTGCTTATCTATGGTATTAACTAAAAAGGACTGTTTACCACTTTATTTACAAATCTTAGCCTTTTTTCACGAAACTTTCCCGGGTGCCGAGTAATCTTTAACTAAAACATTATCATTCAGGGAAATCTGACAACGGCATGTGTGGATACCACTTCAGATGCACCTGGAGTGTTCTGGAGAGGATTTTTGGCCAATACTGGATTTTTGGACCATTTTTTTAAAGAATTTTGAATAAAAGCAACATTTATATGGAATTCTGAGATGCACCATCAGGTTCTGGAGAGTATTTTTGGCCAATATTGGATTTTCGGACTATTTTTTAATGAATTTGAAATAAAAGCACCATTTATGTTCTGATAAAATATGTTATGGATCTTATCCCATATGCCCTCCTAGTGTAGTGTACTCATAAATGTAGTAAAAAACATTACCTACACTAAAATTCTTAGCCACAAGCCGATAAATATGCATACTTGCATTTAGTAAATTTATGTTAATGTAACATTAGGTAAGTTAAGTAACCTACTTAGTATAATTTTGCATACTTGCATTTTATGTTAAGGTAATATTGAGTAACACAAGGTTAAGAATTTCATTAATATTAACATTATATAAAATTAGTATAAATAATGTAAAATTGGACAGAATAAAACAGAAAGAATTTTGCATTAACAAAACCTAGTCTTTTCACTGTTTGCTATATCTCCCCTTACCAGGCATATGGCCGAAAGGACGCTGGAGATTGGTAAATATTAAAATATTAAGTCATATATTTATATCAATTTAAATTTTAAACAAATTACATAACACTAGGTTCGGGAGAGGATTTTTTAAGTTTCAGTTCGATATCTTAAAGCTGCTAAAGTTGAAAATTTTGTTCTTAGCACTCTTATGGCTACAAAAATTAGGATGTTAAATTCAAATTTGGTACATATAATTTATGTGTATAAAAAGTAATATTAAAAATTAGTTATCTCGGAATATCCGAACTCCCACAATTTAATTAAATATATGTATGTATCACTTAACTTCATATTTTCCGTTCCCTATATTAAAAATTACAATATCAAATTTATTGGATATTAATGATTTTGAAGCCCATTATAATGGCATATAAGTGAAGTATATGGGATAAACCTATCTTGATATATAATTTAGCAAGAAAAATTAAATTCGACTTAGGTCAAATTTTAAATACCCTTAACCATATGGTGTGGCGAAATATTAATTAGTCGTTAGTAAGCTGTACAAATCATACTACGACGTATGATGTAAATTTTAAGTCAAAAACGTTTTTTTGTAAATTGTGAGCGTGTCTCATATTTAATCCCTCCCATTTTTGATACACAAATGTATTATTCAATTACAAAGAAGTAGACCAAATTTGAATTTTGTACATTATTTTTTTGCGCCTGACAGATTTTTGTTGTTGCGCATTTATTTTTGCTCAGCATCAAAACTGAATCGATTTAAACAATGTCCGCCCGTGTATCCGTGTGGCTGTGTGTCTGTCTGTTGCTGGCACACTCACGGTCGTAATTCTTGAGATATCGAGCTGAAATTTGGTACACATGTGTCTGGTCTATGCCAGCAGGTTGTTTGTAAAATCGGGCAATATCGGTCCACTGCCACGCGCACAATTAAAAAAATCTCTCATAGTCACTAAAATTGATGTATAAAGTTCAAATTGGGTACACATGTTTATGGTCTCTGCCAGACACATATGTACTCAATTTTAATCTCAGCCAGCTTCTGAACATATATGTTTTGAGGGGTTTTCGACGCCTCCTTCTGGGTGTTGCAGACGGAATGACAAACTTTATATACCCTATTCCCAAAGGTGAAGGGTATAAAAAGCAGTGGACCGCACATTAAAAGACATCAGAAACTCAGGCAATAAGACGGGGGCGTAACTTTTGTTTTCGTTGGAGAATTTCGCCATATTTTTATACCTTTAACCTTTGGAAAGGGGGTATATTAAATTTGTCATTTTGCTTGCAACATTCAAAGTCGGAGACCCCACAAACTATACATATTATTGCTCAAGATCAAAAACTGAATCGATTTAAACTATGTCCGTTCATGTATCCGTGTGTTTGACTGTTCCTGATACTCTCACGGTCGTAGTTTTTGAGATATCAAGCTAAAATTTGGTACCACATGTGTTAGGTGTCTGCAAGCAGGTTGTGATCGGGCAATATCGGTTTCAAAAATTTCAGAACCTAGGGAAGGGCATAGGCAACGTTTCGTCCCGCGGGATAACCGCATTGCACGCGCATGAAGCCGGGGGCAACTGCTAGTTAAACAACCTTGTGCTTTTTCTAAACTTCATGAACTAAACTAAACTGAATCAACAAATTAAATAAACCCATTTTCGCGGCAACTGACAATGGAAGCGTAGATTATTCTTCACGTCGCCTCTTTATATTTGACAGACAAAATAAATTGAATTTTTTAATAGACAGTGGAGCTGAAATATCTCTTCTTCCCGTTACTCATTTTTTTCACCGAAAAAGATCATCTGATTATTATTCTCACAGCTGCTAAAGGTTCATCTATTCTCACATACGGCAGGAAACTGTTAAATGTTAGCCGAGATTTTCCATTAAAGATATATTCTCCTACAAAGTATTATTAAATCATTTTAATAATGAGGTAAAATTATTTTTAACTGTTGATGCTTCAAATGTAGCAGTTGGTAGTGTACTCCAACAGTCTGTAAATGGTATTGTTGAACCATTAGCTTTCTTCTCTAAGAAGTTAGCTCCGTCTAAGATGAAATACATTTGATCGCGAACTTTTAGCAATTTAGCTCAGTATTAAACACTTTAAATATATTTTAGAAGGTAGATAATTTACTGTTTTTACTGATCATAAGCCGCTCACTCTAGCTCTTAATTTCAAAACTGAGAGGAGTCCAAGACAGACTCGCCATTTAGAATATATCTCTCGGTTTATCCATGATATATGATACATACGTGGCGACGCAAATATAGTGACAGATACGCTACATGTTAATCAACAGAAAGATTCTAAATTACCGGAAGAACCAAATAATAATCTCAAATAAATCAGAATTCCCGTAATTAACTTCGAAATTGTTTGTGAAACTTCTAGGGATTTTTCTGTACCATATGTTCCGCCAAATTTAAGGGAAACCATTTTTAATAGACTTTATAATATTTTACATCTTGGCACTAAAGCTACTAGACGTCTCATTTGTAAGCGATATTTTTGGCCATACGGCATACCAAATCGCCTGTCAAGCCTGTTCCTATTCCGAAAGGTCGATTCAAACATATTCATATTGATATTGTAGGTCCTCTCCCACCTTCGAATGGATATCGTTATATATTCACTATAATTGATCGTTTTACCCGGTGGCCAGTAGCACTTACCTTTTTTAATAACTATATATTTTTTTTTTTGCGTTTTGGCGTACCTTTAGAAATTACAAGTGATCAAGGGACACAATTTACGTCAAAGTTATTTACCAAATTGACTCAACTGCTAGGTCGTCATAAGATAGTTACTTCTCCATATCATCCTCAGTCGAATGATATCGTTGAGCGTTTTCACCGACAGCTTAAAGCTTCTATTAAGGCTAAAGGTGATCCAATTAAATGGTTCGACGAATTATCGATAGTTCTCTTAGGACGCCCAACGATACCATTCTTAGGACTAAGATCGGTATATTTTGGCCACGCCTGCAGAAATAGTTTACGGCCAAAATTTGGCATTACCAAGAGAACCTTTAGTTCCTAGTTCCACCTCAAATACCCCAGAAATGTTGGATAATCTCCGAGGACATTTTAAAAACGTCCGGTTTTCCATTAGTCACCACAAAAATCCAGAACTAGATATACATGTTCCGATGCAGTTAAAGAACTGCAAGTTCGTCCTTGTTTGCACCATTAATAAGAAAAATTTACAACAACCTTACGTCGGCCCTTACAAAATCGTCGAAAAGGAGCAAACATTTTTGAAAATACAGATAGATGGTTCTATTAAAACTGTTCCAATAGATCGTTTAAAACCTGCAACCTTGAACAATCACCCAAAAATGATGTACACATTCATACTCTTAAACAAAAGAAACATGTAACATTCAATTTACTCAACTTTGATTCTCGTGAAAGAGGAGTGATGTAGGGTATCTACATTTTTGTACACTATTTCATATGTTTCTTATGTTGAAAATAATTATTGTACTCTTGATTTTAATGTCAGAAGCTTTTCAAAGTGTTTAATTATTATTTATTAGTTTTTTCAAAAAAGATTGTGAATTAGTTTTTAAATTGTAAAAAAAACCTCCAACATTCCTATCTGACAATTAAAAAAATTTTAATTGTTTATTTTTGTAATATTTCGAATATATTTTTACTATAACAACCTTTTAACTTTTACACTATATTTCTATTTCTATATTAAACAATCCTTTAACTTTTACAATATAATTTTACTTAACAATTCATTCACATGTATAACCAAAAGAGAAGAGAGATGATTTCAAAAAGAGATGACAACTCGAACATATAATTAGTTAATCTAGAGATGACACTAATTGTATACACTACATCTATCCCCCCAAAAGTTTTAGAATTCATCCTTTTTAATTAGGCAACCCATGTAGGAAGGATAAATTCTTTACATATTTATTTATTCTTTTGGGTGCGTGGTCTTAATTCATATTTCCTACTTTATGTTGTACAATCCTTTTTTGTGGTACTAGTACATTCATTAACTGTTACTATTACTATTGTTATTACTATTATGTTCAGAATGCTCTGAATCTTTACTTAGCCTTTGTAAAGGATCCAAAATTGTCGTGGGAAATTGTTCGATTGAATTCGCTGTACAAGCTATTATTTGATTTTTCATGCCGTTTCCAGCTTTGCTTATCTATGGTATTAACTAAAAAGGACTGTTTACCACTTTATTTACAAATCTTAGCCTTTTGTCACGAAACTTTCCCGGGTGCCGAGTAATCTTTAACTAAAACATTATCATTCAGGGAAATCTGACAACGGCATGTGTGGATACCACTTCAGATGCACCTGGAGTGTTCTGGAGAGGATTTTTGGCCAATACTGGATTTTTGGACCATTTTTTAAAAGAATTTTGAATAAAAGCAACATTTATATGGAATTCTGAGATGCACCATCAGGTTCTGGAGAGTATTTTTGGCCAATATTGGATTTTCGGACTATTTTTTAATGAATTTGAAATAAAAGCACCATTTATGTCGAGTTCTGATAAAATATGTTATGGATCTTATCCCATATGCTCTCCTAGTGTAGTGTACTCATAAATGTAGTAAAAAACATTACCTACACTAAAATTCTTAGCCACAAGCCGATAAATATGCATACTTGCATTTAGTAAATTTATGTTAATGTAACATTAGGTAAGTTAAGTAACCTACTTAGTATAATTTTGCATACTTGCATTTTATGTTAAGGTAATATTGAGTAACACAAGGTTAAGAATTTCATTAATATTAACATTATATAAAATTAGTATAAATAATGTAAAATTGGACAGAATAAAACAGAAAGAATTTTGCATTAACAAAACCTAGTCTTTTCACTGTTTGCTATATCTCCCCTTACCAGGCATATGGCCGAAAGGACGCTGGAGATTGGTAAATATTAAAATATTAAGTCATATATTTATATCAATTTAAATTTTAAACAAATTACATAACACTAGGTTCGGGAGAGGATTTTTTAAGTTTCAGTTCGATATCTTAAAGCTGCTAAAGTTGAAAATTTTGTTCTTAGCACTCTTATGGCTACAAAAATTAGGATGTTAAATTCAAATTTGGTACATATAATTTATGTGTATAAAAAGTAATATTAAAAATTAGTTATCTCGGAATATCCGAACTCCCACAATTTAATTAAATATATGTATGTATCACTTAACTTCATATTTTCCGTTCCCTATATTAAAAATTACAATATCAAATTTATTGGATATTAATGATTTTGAAGCCCATTATAATGGCATATAAGTGAAGTATATGGGATAAACCTATCTTGATATATAATTTAGCAAGAAAAATTAAATTCGACTTAGGTCAAATTTTAAATACCCTTAACCATATGGTGTGGCGAAATATTAATTAGTCGTTAGTAAGCTGTACAAATCATACTACGACGTATGATGTAAATTTTAAGTCAAAAACGTTTTTTTGTAAATTGTGAGCGTGTCTCATATTTAATCCCTCCCATTTTTGATACACAAATGTATTATTCAATTACAAAGAAGTAGACCAAATTTGAATTTTGTACATTATTTTTTTGCGCCTGACAGATTTTTGTTGTTGCGCATTTATTTTTGCTCAGCATCAAAACTGAATCGATTTAAACAATGTCCGCCCGTGTATCCGTGTGGCTGTGTGTCTGTCTGTTGCTGGCACACTCACGGTCGTAATTCTTGAGATATCGAGCTGAAATTTGGTACACATGTGTCTGGTCTATGCCAGCAGGTTGTTTGTAAAATCGGGCAATATCGGTCCACTGCCACGCGCACAATTAAAAAAATCTCTCATAGTCACTAAAATTGATGTATAAAGTTCAAATTGGGTACACATGTTTATGGTCTCTGCCAGACACATATGTACTCAATTTTAATCTCAGCCAGCTTCTGAACATATATGTTTTGAGGGGTTTTCGACGCCTCCTTCTGGGTGTTGCAGACGGAATGACAAACTTTATATACCCTATTCCCAAAGGTGAAGGGTATAAAAAGCAGTGGACCGCACATTAAAAGACATCAGAAACTCAGGCAATAAGACGGGGGCGTAACTTTTGTTTTCGTTGGAGAATTTCGCCATATTTTTATACCTTTAACCTTTGGAAAGGGGGTATATTAAATTTGTCATTTTGCTTGCAACATTCAAAGTCGGAGACCCCACAAACTATACATATTATTGCTCAAGATCAAAAACTGAATCGATTTAAACTATGTCCGTTCATGTATCCGTGTGTTTGACTGTTCCTGATACTCTCACGGTCGTAGTTTTTGAGATATCAAGCTAAAATTTGGTACCACATGTGTTAGGTGTCTGCAAGCAGGTTGTGATCGGGCAATATCGGTTTCAAAAATTTCAGAACCTAGGGAAGGGCATAGGCAACGTTTCGTCCCGCGGGATAACCGCATTCCACGCGCATGAAGCCGGGGGCAACTGCTAGTTAAACAACCTTGTGCTTTTTCTAAACTTCATGAACTAAACTAAACTGAATCAACAAATTAAATAAACCCATTTTCGCGGCAACTGACAATGGAAGCGTAGATTATTCTTCACGTCGCCTCTTTATATTTGACAGACAAAATAAATTGAATTTTTTAATAGACAGTGGAGCTGAAATATCTCTTCTTCCCGTTACTCATTTTTTTCACCGAAAAAGATCATCTGATTATTATTCTCACAGCTGCTAAAGGTTCATCTATTCTCACATACGGCAGGAAACTGTTAAATGTTAGCCGAGATTTTCCATTAAAGATATATTCTCCTACAAAGTATTATTAAATCATTTTAATAATGAGGTAAAATTATTTTTAACTGTTGATGCTTCAAATGTAGCAGTTGGTAGTGTACTCCAACAGTCTGTAAATGGTATTGTTGAACCATTAGCTTTCTTCTCTAAGAAGTTAGCTCCGTCTAAGATGAAATACATTTGATCGCGAACTTTTAGCAATTTAGCTCAGTATTAAACACTTTAAATATATTTTAGAAGGTAGATAATTTACTGTTTTTACTGATCATAAGCCGCTCACTCTAGCTCTTAATTTCAAAACTGAGAGGAGTCCAAGACAGACTCGCCATTTAGAATATATCTCTCGGTTTATCCATGATATATGATACATACGTGGCGACGCAAATATAGTGACAGATACGCTACATGTTAATCAACAGAAAGATTCTAAATTACCGGAAGAACCAAATAATAATCTCAAATAAATCAGAATTCCCGTAATTAACTTCGAAATTGTTTGTGAAACTTCTAGGGATTTTTCTGTACCATATGTTCCGCCAAATTTAAGGGAAACCATTTTTAATAGACTTTATAATATTTTACATCTTGGCACTAAAGCTACTAGACGTCTCATTTGTAAGCGATATTTTTGGCCATACGGCATACCAAATCGCCTGTCAAGCCTGTTCCTATTCCGAAAGGTCGATTCAAACATATTCATATTGATATTGTAGGTCCTCTCCCACCTTCGAATGGATATCGTTATATATTCACTATAATTGATCGTTTTACCCGGTGGCCAGTAGCACTTACCTTTTTTAATAACTATATATTTTTTTTTTTGCGTTTTGGCGTACCTTTAGAAATTACAAGTGATCAAGGGACACAATTTACGTCAAAGTTATTTACCAAATTGACTCAACTGCTAGGTCGTCATAAGATAGTTACTTCTCCATATCATCCTCAGTCGAATGATATCGTTGAGCGTTTTCACCGACAGCTTAAAGCTTCTATTAAGGCTAAAGGTGATCCAATTAAATGGTTCGACGAATTATCGATAGTTCTCTTAGGACGCCCAACGATACCATTCTTAGGACTAAGATCGGTATATTTTGGCCACGCCTGCAGAAATAGTTTACGGCCAAAATTTGGCATTACCAAGAGAACCTTTAGTTCCTAGTTCCACCTCAAATACCCCAGAAATGTTGGATAATCTCCGAGGACATTTTAAAAACGTCCGGTTTTCCATTAGTCACCACAAAAATCCAGAACTAGATATACATGTTCCGATGCAGTTAAAGAACTGCAAGTTCGTCCTTGTTTGCACCATTAATAAGAAAAATTTACAACAACCTTACGTCGGCCCTTACAAAATCGTCGAAAAGGAGCAAACATTTTTGAAAATACAGATAGATGGTTCTATTAAAACTGTTCCAATAGATCGTTTAAAACCTGCAACCTTGAACAATCACCCAAAAATGATGTACACATTCATACTCTTAAACAAAAGAAACATGTAACATTCAATTTACTCAACTTTGATTCTCGTGAAAGAGGAGTGATGTAGGGTATCTACATTTTTGTACACTATTTCATATGTTTCTTATGTTGAAAATAATTATTGTACTCTTGATTTTAATGTCAGAAGCTTTTCAAAGTGTTTAATTATTATTTATTAGTTTTTTCAAAAAAGATTGTGAATTAGTTTTTAAATTGTAAAAAAAACCTCCAACATTCCTATCTGACAATTAAAAAAATTTTAATTGTTTATTTTTGTAATATTTCGAATATATTTTTACTATAACAACCTTTTAACTTTTACACTATATTTCTATTTCTATATTAAACAATCTTTTAACTTTTACAATATAATTTTACTTAACAATTCATTCACATGTATAACCAAAAGAGAAGAGAGATGATTTCAAAAAGAGATGACAACTCGAACATATAATTAGTTAATCTAGAGATGACACTAATTGTATACACTACATCTATCCCCCCAAAAGTTTTAGAATTCATCCTTTTTAATTAGGCAACCCATGTAGGAAGGATAAATTCTTTACATATTTATTTATTCTTTTGGGTGCGTGGTCTTAATTCATATTTCCTACTTTATGTTGTACAATCCTTTTTTGTGGTACTAGTACATTCATTAACTGTTACTATTACTATTGTTATTACTATTATGTTCAGAATGCTCTGAATCTTTACTTAGCCTTTGTCGTGGGAAATTGTTCGATTGAATTCGCTGTACAAGCTATTATTTGATTTTTCATGCCGTTTCCAGCTTTGCTTATCTATGGTATTAACTAAAAAGGACTGTTTACCACTTTATTTACAAATCTTAGCCTTTTTTCACGAAACTTTCCCGGGTGCCGAGTAATCTTTAACTAAAACATTATCATTCAGGGAAATCTGACAACGGCATGTGTGGATACCACTTCAGATGCACCTGGAGTGTTCTGGAGAGGATTTTTGGCCAATACTGGATTTTTGGACCATTTTTTTAAAGAATTTTGAATAAAAGCAACATTTATATGGAATTCTGAGATGCACCATCAGGTTCTGGAGAGTATTTTTGGCCAATATTGGATTTTCGGACTATTTTTTAATGAATTTGAAATAAAAGCACCATTTATGTCGAGTTCTGATAAAATATGTTATGGATCTTATCCCATATGCCCTCCTAGTGTAGTGTACTCATAAATGTAGTAAAAAACATTACCTACACTAAAATTCTTAGCCACAAGCCGATAAATATGCATACTTGCATTTAGTAAATTTATGTTAATGTAACATTAGGTAAGTTAAGTAACCTACTTAGTATAATTTTGCATACTTGCATTTTATGTTAAGGTAATATTGAGTAACACAAGGTTAAGAATTTCATTAATATTAACATTATATAAAATTAGTATAAATAATGTAAAATTGGACAGAATAAAACAGAAAGAATTTTGCATTAACAAAACCTAGTCTTTTCACTGTTTGCTATATCTCCCCTTACCAGGCATATGGCCGAAAGGACGCTGGAGATTGGTAAATATTAAAATATTAAGTCATATATTTATATCAATTTAAATTTTAAACAAATTACATAACACTAGGTTCGGGAGAGGATTTTTTAAGTTTCAGTTCGATATCTTAAAGCTGCTAAAGTTGAAAATTTTGTTCTTAGCACTCTTATGGCTACAAAAATTAGGATGTTAAATTCAAATTTGGTACATATAATTTATGTGTATAAAAAGTAATATTAAAAATTAGTTATCTCGGAATATCCGAACTCCCACAATTTAATTAAATATATGTATGTATCACTTAACTTCATATTTTCCGTTCCCTATATTAAAAATTACAATATCAAATTTATTGGATATTAATGATTTTGAAGCCCATTATAATGGCATATAAGTGAAGTATATGGGATAAACCTATCTTGATATATAATTTAGCAAGAAAAATTAAATTCGACTTAGGTCAAATTTTAAATACCCTTAACCATATGGTGTGGCGAAATATTAATTAGTCGTTAGTAAGCTGTACAAATCATACTACGACGTATGATGTAAATTTTAAGTCAAAAACGTTTTTTTGTAAATTGTGAGCGTGTCTCATATTTAATCCCTCCCATTTTTGATACACAAATGTATTATTCAATTACAAAGAAGTAGACCAAATTTGAATTTTGTACATTATTTTTTTGCGCCTGACAGATTTTTGTTGTTGCGCATTTATTTTTGCTCAGCATCAAAACTGAATCGATTTAAACAATGTCCGCCCGTGTATCCGTGTGGCTGTGTGTCTGTCTGTTGCTGGCACACTCACGGTCGTAATTCTTGAGATATCGAGCTGAAATTTGGTACACATGTGTCTGGTCTATGCCAGCAGGTTGTTTGTAAAATCGGGCAATATCGGTCCACTGCCACGCGCACAATTAAAAAAATCTCTCATAGTCACTAAAATTGATGTATAAAGTTCAAATTGGGTACACATGTTTATGGTCTCTGCCAGACACATATGTACTCAATTTTAATCTCAGCCAGCTTCTGAACATATATGTTTTGAGGGGTTTTCGACGCCTCCTTCTGGGTGTTGCAGACGGAATGACAAACTTTATATACCCTATTCCCAAAGGTGAAGGGTATAAAAGGCAGTGGACCGCACATTAAAAGACATCAGAAACTCAGGAAATAAGACGGGGGCGTAACTTTTGTTTTCGTTGGAGAATTTCGCCATATTTTTATACCTTTAACCTTTGGAAAGGGGGTATATTAAATTTGTCATTTTGCTTGCAACATTCAAAGTCGGAGACCCCACAAACTATACATATTATTGCTCAAGATCAAAAACTGAATCGATTTAAACTATGTCCGTTCATGTATCCGTGTGTTTGACTGTTCCTGATACTCTCACGGTCGTAGTTTTTGAGATATCAAGCTAAAATTTGGTACCACATGTGTTAGGTGTCTGCAAGCAGGTTGTGATCGGGCAATATCGGTTTCAAAAATTTCAGAACCTAGGGAAGGGCATAGGCAACGTTTCGTCCCGCGGGATAACCGCATTCCACGCGCATGAAGCCGGGGGCAACTGCTAGTTAAACAACCTTGTGCTTTTTCTAAACTTCATGAACTAAACTAAACTGAATCAACAAATTAAATAAACCCATTTTCGCGGCAACTGACAATGGAAGCGTAGATTATTCTTCACGTCGCCTCTTTATATTTGACAGACAAAATAAATTGAATTTTTTAATAGACAGTGGAGCTGAAATATCTCTTCTTCCCGTTACTCATTTTTTTCACCGAAAAAGATCATCTGATTATTATTCTCACAGCTGCTAAAGGTTCATCTATTCTCACATACGGCAGGAAACTGTTAAATGTTAGCCGAGATTTTCCATTAAAGATATATTCTCCTACAAAGTATTATTAAATCATTTTAATAATGAGGTAAAATTATTTTTAACTGTTGATGCTTCAAATGTAGCAGTTGGTAGTGTACTCCAACAGTCTGTAAATGGTATTGTTGAACCATTAGCTTTCTTCTCTAAGAAGTTAGCTCCGTCTAAGATGAAATACATTTGATCGCGAACTTTTAGCAATTTAGCTCAGTATTAAACACTTTAAATATATTTTAGAAGGTAGATAATTTACTGTTTTTACTGATCATAAGCCGCTCACTCTAGCTCTTAATTTCAAAACTGAGAGGAGTCCAAGACAGACTCGCCATTTAGAATATATCTCTCGGTTTATCCATGATATATGATACATACGTGGCGACGCAAATATAGTGACAGATACGCTACATGTTAATCAACAGAAAGATTCTAAATTACCGGAAGAACCAAATAATAATCTCAAATAAATCAGAATTCCCGTAATTAACTTCGAAATTGTTTGTGAAACTTCTAGGGATTTTTCTGTACCATATGTTCCGCCAAATTTAAGGGAAACCATTTTTAATAGACTTTATAATATTTTACATCTTGGCACTAAAGCTACTAGACGTCTCATTTGTAAGCGATATTTTTGGCCATACGGCATACCAAATCGCCTGTCAAGCCTGTTCCTATTCCGAAAGGTCGATTCAAACATATTCATATTGATATTGTAGGTCCTCTCCCACCTTCGAATGGATATCGTTATATATTCACTATAATTGATCGTTTTACCCGGTGGCCAGTAGCACTTACCTTTTTTAATAACTATATATTTTTTTTTTTGCGTTTTGGCGTACCTTTAGAAATTACAAGTGATCAAGGGACACAATTTACGTCAAAGTTATTTACCAAATTGACTCAACTGCTAGGTCGTCATAAGATAGTTACTTCTCCATATCATCCTCAGTCGAATGATATCGTTGAGCGTTTTCACCGACAGCTTAAAGCTTCTATTAAGGCTAAAGGTGATCCAATTAAATGGTTCGACGAATTATCGATAGTTCTCTTAGGACGCCCAACGATACCATTCTTAGGACTAAGATCGGTATATTTTGGCCACGCCTGCAGAAATAGTTTACGGCCAAAATTTGGCATTACCAAGAGAACCTTTAGTTCCTAGTTCCACCTCAAATACCCCAGAAATGTTGGATAATCTCCGAGGACATTTTAAAAACGTCCGGTTTTCCATTAGTCACCACAAAAATCCAGAACTAGATATACATGTTCCGATGCAGTTAAAGAACTGCAAGTTCGTCCTTGTTTGCACCATTAATAAGAAAAATTTACAACAACCTTACGTCGGCCCTTACAAAATCGTCGAAAAGGAGCAAACATTTTTGAAAATGCAGATAGATGGTTCTATTAAAACTGTTCCAATAGATCGTTTAAAACCTGCAACCTTGAACAATCACCCAAAAATGATGTACACATTCATACTCTTAAACAAAAGAAACATGTAACATTCAATTTACTCAACTTTGATTCTCGTGAAAGAGGAGTGATGTAGGGTATCTACATTTTTGTACACTATTTCATATGTTTCTTATGTTGAAAATAATTATTGTACTCTTGATTTTAATGTCAGAAGCTTTTCAAAGTGTTTAATTATTATTTATTAGTTTTTTCAAAAAAGATTGTGAATTAGTTTTTAAATTGTAAAAAAAACCTCCAACATTCCTATCTGACAATTAAAAAAATTTTAATTGTTTATTTTTGTAATATTTCGAATATATTTTTACTATAACAACCTTTTAACTTTTACACTATATTTCTATTTCTATATTAAACAATCCTTTAACTTTTACAATATAATTTTACTTAACAATTCATTCACATGTATAACCAAAAGAGAAGAGAGATGATTTCAAAAAGAGATGACAACTCGAACATATAATTAGTTAATCTAGAGATGACACTAATTGTATACACTACATCTATCCCCCCAAAAGTTTTAGAATTCATCCTTTTTAATTAGGCAACCCATGTAGGAAGGATAAATTCTTTACATATTTATTTATTCTTTTGGGTGCGTGGTCTTAATTCATATTTCCTACTTTATGTTGTACAATCCTTTTTTGTGGTACTAGTACATTCATTAACTGTTACTATTACTATTGTTATTACTATTATGTTCAGAATGCTCTGAATCTTTACTTAGCCTTTGTAAAGGATCCAAAATTGTCGTGGGAAATTGTTCGATTGAATTCGCTGTACAAGCTATTATTTGATTTTTCATGCCGTTTTCAGCTTTGCTTATCTATGGTATTAACTAAAAAGGACTGTTTACCACTTTGTTTACAAATCTTAGCCTTTTTTCACGAAACTTTCCCGGGTGCCGAGTAATCTTTAACTAAAACATTATCATTAATTTCAAACGTTTTAATTTTGGATCCCTTATAATATTTTCTTTGGTTGAATTGTTGCTTCTTAACCGTATTGTTAATTTTTGATTGATTATAAAGTTGTACTTTTCGTTTAAGATTTACCAAATCAAGACGAGTACGAAGACCTTTCCTGTTAAACATAATTGAAGCAGGAGAAACCCCCGTACTCATGTGAGGTGTGTTGCGATAATCAAACAGAAATCTGCACAAAGCGCTGTCGAAGTCGTTTTTCGGTACATTATATAAAATTCGCTTTAAAGCATTTTTCATTGTTTTTACACTATTGGCGCTATAATTGTTGCTTGACTGCAAATATTGGTACCCATGTCAACTACCTCCAGCCATTTACTACAGCTGCCCGCTACTACTAAAAACCATCTTTTAAAAAACGGGCCAAAAAAATCTAAGTGAACTCTAGACCAAACTTCATCCGGTCTACGCCACGTAACTAGTTGTTGTTTACGTGGATTTAATCTGTTCATTAGACACGCTTCACATGATTTTACAGTCTTTTCTAAATCATTAGATTGTCGTGGCCACCAGCAACAGACTCGGGCCATCAACTTCATTTTAACCATTATAAAAATTCGTGTAAATATTTAACTACCTCTGATTGTAAACTTTTCGGTATAACGATCCTATGTCCCCAAAATAAACAGTTAGATTCCTCCTATAGTTGAAATCGCTTATTAAAATAGGGTAACAACTCAGGATCTGTACATTTATTCCAACCTACTTTTAACATCTCGTTTACCCTTTTCAATACTATGTCTGTCTCCGTCTGTGCCTTGCTGTAAGAAATTTAAATAAACGTCATCAGGTAGTTCGTTTTCCATGGTTTCCTTGCTAGGATATCGGGAGAAATAGTCCGCAATATTAATATTCCCGATATCATATTGGTACCCCGATAATTGTCGGGATACCCTTTCGCGAATTAAAGATATAATGAAGTGATCTATTATCTGTAACTAACACAAGTTTACGGCCATATACATAATGATGGAATTTTTTAATTCCAAATAATATTGCAACAGCCTCTCTATCTAATTAGGAGTAACGTTTTTCTGTATCGGACAGAGTTCTAGACGCGAACTCAATAGGTCTTTTCATCTACTTGAACCGAAATGGCGGCAACACCCACTGGACTAGCGTTCACCACAACTTTTGTTTGATATAATGGGTTAAAATGTGCTAAACCTTGATCGGACATAAAAAACTTTTTCAATTTATCTACCACTTCGGTGCAATCAGCCAACCAGCAGAACCTTTGAATCGCTTTTAACAATTGGTATAACGGATTCAGCAAGGTTGACATGTTGGGTATAAATTTTCTATAAAAATTTACCATGCTTAAAAAAGCTTGTAACTCTTTAACGTTTCTGGGGTATGGCACATTATTAATCTTTTTTACCTTTTCTGGATCCATACGCAGTCCGTTCTTGTCTATATATTTTTTCAAGGAAAAATTTGCATTAATCTACAAAAATACTACCACCTCTTCTAAACCTGTTAATAATGAATCTATAATTCTTTGGAAAATTGCTGGTGCCGACGACAATCCATATACTAAACGTGTATAATGAAATAATCCCTTGGGTGTGGGTATAGTTGTAAGCTTCCTAGATTTGACATCTAACGGTAATTGCTGATATGCCATACTCAAATCTAATTTGGAAAATTCCACGCCCTTATGTAATTTTGCAAATAAGTCTTCTATACGCAACAGCGAATGTCGTTTAACATTTAACTGGGGGTTTACGGTTACTTTAAAGTCACCACATATACGAACACTTCCATCCTTTTTAATAATGGGTACTATTGGTGTTCCCCAAACCGAAAATTTTACTGGTTCTAGAACCCCTAACCTGACCAACTTATCGATTTCTTCATTAACCATCTCTCTAATGGCTAAGTGAATGGGTCGCGGCCTGAAAATCTTGGGTACTGCTCTGTCTTTTAAGCTAAGACTTACTTACTGTTGAAAACTACTGTTGAACAACCAAAAAAACTTGTTTATTAAATTATGCTTAATCGTGGTTACTGGATTATTATAATTTAAATTTGCAATCTTGATTTTAAAAACTCTTAAAAAACGTCTGCCTAATAAGGGTGGACCACCATTTTGGACAACAATAAAATTCAGACACGCTGTTCTCTTACCATACAATACTGGCACCTCACACATTCCAACCGGTGTTATACTGGTACCATCATATGACTTCAACATCACATTAGTACTTCTCAATTGATATCTATAAAAATTAGCATTATAAAAACATTCCGAAATCATGTTAATTTCAGAGCCGGTGTCTAGTTCCATAAAAATTAGATGGCCCTCAATGGCTACTTGTGTCTTTATGGGACCATTACCTGAACTTACTATCGAAAAAGACTTAACTCGTTATCATTATTTTTATAGGTTTGGAATTTACAGTTTTCACTTTTATGATTACCGTTACCACAAATTGCGCACATGTATTTTTTCTGCAGCTTACATGGACTGCGCGGCTTAGGCTGCACTGTTTTATGCTGTTGTTATTTTAATTCCAATTGTTTGGTGTTAAAGTTTTTTTTTTACAAAAATGCAACTCATCTTCCTTCTTAAACTCCATTTCGTTAACCTCGTATTGATGCTTTACATATTCTACGCTATTTGCTATTTATACTGCCTTCGCCAAGTTAATTGCAACACTTTCTAAAAGTATTTTATCTTTGGCCAGATTCTTCTCGACACCATTATAAATTTATCTCGAATTGCCTCTTCCAGATTAGCACCAAATTCGCACATTGTAGCTAGCGACCTTACGCGAACCGCCCATTCGTTTACTGTTTCTGTGCTCTCCTTATTTGCACTATAAAATTTCAAGCGTTTGGCAAACCCTGACGATGGAGGCTTAACATGTTCACTCAAGGCAAATGTTGTTGTTTCAGCCCCCACTTTAGTTGGCCACAACGAATTTTGCATCAGCAAAAATGAGCCTTCTGAAAGCGCTGTCGAAGAATTGCTTTCTTTTTTGCGTCCGACGAAATGTCATTCGCGACAAAAAATTGGCTTAACTGCAACTGAAACACCTCCCATGTTTTTGACGTATAATCAAACCATGGTGCTTTCCCGATCAGCGCACTTATCATATTCTATCTCTCGTCACCAGTGTAATATTTCGAATATATTTTTACTTTAACAACCTTTTAACTTTAACTTTTACACTATATTTCTACTTAAACAATCCTTTAACTTTTACAATATAATTTTACTTAACAATCCATTCACATGTATATCCAAAAGGGAAGAGAGATCATTTCAAAAAGAAATGACAACTCGAACATATAATAGTTAATCTAGAGATGACACTAATTGTATACATTACAATTTTTAAAAACCGTAATCCAGAAGGGTCCATAACCTGATAGCAATAGAAATATTTATTGAATGAAAAAATTCATTTGACAAGAAAACTTATTATGATAAAACTACTTAGATTTAAATATGTGTAGGAAGAAGTTGATATACTGTTCCGCATCTTCAATAAAATTTTATTAAAAATTTGCAAATTTTCTCTTTATAATGACTTTCGTTAAAATATAATGTTAAATATGTTAAGGTTAAAAAAGTGGTCCAATCGGGTCCAAATTAGTCAGTCAATTATTAGAGCAATTGCCCATTCATCGGCAAATATTTTTATACCCTCCACCTCATTATATGAGGGTATACTAATTTTGTTTTTTCGTTTGCAACACCTAGAAGGAGGCGTTCTTGATCAGCGTAAAAAACTTAATCGACAATCGATCTAGAGCCACGCCTACAATCGACTAAAATATATTTATCTGCCACAAAAATTGAGCTATAAATTTAAAATTTGGTATGTACATCTATAAATATAAGCTTCATTGGTGTACCAAAAATGGCCATGGTCGGACAACAGACACGCCCACAATAAATAAAATTCTTTATAGCTGCCACAAAAAATTACCTAGGAACTTGAAATTTGATACGCGATTACATAGTTATCCCGTCCACTGATGTGCCAAAAAGTCCATGGTCGGATAACAGACATGCCCACAATCGACAAAAAACCATATTCAACATAAAAGTACACTTACAACCTGATACTTAATACATACACTACTAGAGGGCGCAATATATCTATATTTGCCACACTCTATATATAAATAATGACTTTATTAATAATAAAACGATATATGGCTATGGCATAAAAATAGCTCGATTAGGTCCAAAATTTGAACAATTTTTTTTTAACAAAACTATTTATAGGAATGGGATCAAAAATGATCTGATGGGATCCAAATTTGGCACATTCATTTAATTAATCAATTGATAATGCTTTGCCAAGTTTTGTGAATTAATATTAAAAATTGCGAATTTTCTTCATCTGGGGAGTGAATTGAAAAATGGTCCGGGTTCAACGTTAGTAATTTTAACTATTATTCGACAAGTTTTGTTAAACACTATAAAGAATTATGAATTATGAATTTCGACTTTAAATTTATAAGGAGTGGGGATAAAAAATGGCTCATTTAAATGAAATAAAGTATTGGGTTCTTTTAATTAGTTATTATGTAAAATATTAACATTTTACTAACTTGTAATAAAAAGTTTTAGCAATTGTGAATTCGGCCCATTTCCAATTGGTGTTCTCTTTGAGTGAAAACATATCTTTCTATATCCAAAGGGGAACCTGTAGCTTGTACACAAATTTATATAAATAGACAGACATGATTCAAAAATCAGATTTAATCACAAAGTGATTCTGAATCGTTTGGTATAATAAAATATGAATCTCTCTATAGAAGTTACATATATATACACAAACTTAATATACTCTTTGTCACAAGTAGTGCCAAACAAACACATAGAATTTAAGTTGTTTTTAATATAATTAAAGTAAAGAAGAAAAAGAATAAGTAATACTCACACTTGGTATATTATCACTATTGCAGACTTGTTCCGTTAACAAGCGATCCCGTATTTCCCATGCGAAAATGCTTGGACATTCGCGCTTATAATCGGCAATTTTTTGAACGACTGGTGTTGTGGCAACGCGTGGCTTTGATCCACCAATTGCCCGTGGTTTAATTGATCCTGTCTCATAATAACTGAAAGATAAAATGTAATATTGTAATGTTATTTTAAAGATTTTAATAATATTAGAGACGAAAGTCGCTTATAGGAGGTCCTTACCGGTTTGGCCCGAATTATTATATACAATTGTTATATGGGGCTTATAGTTTATTAGTCAGAAATATTCGATGCTACGAGAGAAGACATTGTTTAAAAAGGAAGTAAATTTTAATGAATTACAAACTATATATTTACTAAATATTTTAAAAATTTATCGTTAGAAAAGTAAAAATATATAATTTATAATGAAACAATATTTCTCAACGGTATATTCCGCATATGAAATTTAGAAAGTTCCAATTAATACGGAATCTGTCTCAGATTACCGAAATCGGAAGTTATCTCGTTTGTACGAAGAAGAGGTCTCAAGTGTTTAGCGTCAAGGCAGAATATTTATACCCTGCACCACCCTGTGGAAAATGGTATATTAAGTTTGTGCGGATGTTTGTAACTCTTAAACGGCAAATGCCACATCCGCCTTCAATTATACCGATCAATTTAGAACCAAAATCTGAATCAATTTAACCATGTCCGTCTGTCCTCCTGTGTGTCCATCTACAAAAATTTGTGCGCAAGCTATAAAGCTTTCAAAGCTTCAATCAACCCGCAAAATTAATTAATTTTCTCTTGATAACCTATACCATCTTGCATATTAAGCCTTATTAAACGTTTAAACAATGATACTTTTCTGGTTGGAATTTTCGTAGCAAATAATGCCGCCAATGCCTCCCAAGCCTGTTTCGAAGTTTTGCACTTTTTAACATGAATAAGTTCTGATGGCTTAATACTTAACAAAATTGTGGCAAGTGCCTTCTGATCCAACGCATTCCATAATGCCTTTTGCTCTGCAGCAGTTGTTTCTGGGCATACTCCTTCCACATACTGCCAGTAATCCAATTCACATGGTTATCTCCATTTAATTTTTCCACTTGCTTAACACCGAACATTTTTACTACAATTTTGTAATTAACTTTTACTTCTTATTGCGCATTAATTTATTTATTATTTTTATGCATATTCTGGGCACATAACCAATGTTGGTGCAATAAAAATTTTATTAATATACTTATTGATATAATTAATACATGCGTACAATAAGAAGGTAGAATGGAGAATATAAAGGCACAATTATACATAAAGGGTGTAACAGACATTTGGTTTGTTTAATACAGGGTAACCAACAAAGTCAATATCAAGTGTATAGCGGTAAACTTTCAAAGTTTTTTTTTCTTACTTATTTGGCTGACTGTTATGAACATCAATATTGTACATATATATCACAATTTTATGAAAAATTAAATTTTTGTGATTCGCGGTACTTTAGCCTTGAATTATTTTTTAACGCAAATCACTTGATGTTGTTATTGCTACAATGATTTATTGTACAACACGTTGAAACGGTTATTTCCTCCGGTTAGTCTGGTCCAAGCCGGGATAGCTGGCAGGTTTTCCCCAGGGGCTTCTTTTCAAGAAATTTGATTGAATAAAGAACTCGGGTGTAAAGTTAAATAATATTAATTCACTATATTTATTGCTTGACACTATCCTCACTTATACAATACAATGGTGTTGTTTTCTTGCTATGTTCAAAACTAAGTATAGCAAAAAAAAAAAGGCTAACACGGTGACCTGCAAACAACCATAATTCTAGGATTTCCACATTATTTCAACTACTTGTATTGTCATGTACCTCTGTTACCAGTGGTAGTTTTCCACGTTATATTTCCTCTCGCGGTTCCAGCTAATTGAATCCTTGTGAAACTTCTTGTATCTTTTGTATGATTGGTATACTATCAGCACAACTTTGATGAATAAAACTTCTAGTGGCACCGGTATCTAATGTTGCTGTTAAAGGCAATCCACCTATCGTTACTGCTGATATGAGATGATCATCAACGCATTTCATGTGTTTCGGGTTAGGTCTTACCGGCCGACCATTCCCCGTTAATGGCCGGTCGGTTGCTCGTTTCCCGGAGTCTTATTACAACAATCGCGTGTTCGCACATTTCGTCGTCCAGCAAAATAAGACTTGTGCATTTTTACAACGGCGTGCGAAATGTACGGGCTGGGCACATTGGCGACAAACCTGACTGGGATTTCCCACTTTGTCACCTGATTCCACCTGACGAATTACGTTTGTTTCCATCTTATTTCGTTCGTTCTTTGGTTTTAATTCAGGGGGTATATCTTCATATTCGCATTCCAGTTCGATTAATTCATCCAGACTCGTAAAACTATGGTGACCAATATATAATTGGTACTCCCGTCGGCTATTGCGGTAAATGATCTCCATTTTCCGTGTTTTTGTGTAATTCAGATGTTTCATAAAATCTTGCATTACCAATGCGTATGCTTTAAAGTTTTGTACAGGCCGTTGGTAAGTTTGTCTCACCCGTTCTTCTAGCCGTTCTTGTCTTTTTGAAACTTGCATAATGATGACCATGGTTTTCTGTTGTTTCTAAACCACACCAAGGCTTCTCCTGTGAGCAGCTCAGGCATCACCTTTGGCATTAATTCGGTTGGTAATTCGTAGGTGTCGGCTAATTCATCCAACCTCTCCAAAAATGCCAATGGATCTCCTTCACCGTCAAATCTGATTGACCATTTCGTTACCTTGTCTATGACCATTGCGCACGTCAACTTAACTTTTTTTAACTAACTTGTTCATCCTTTCACTATAAGGTAGGCGAGGACTAGGAGGACGTGAAGTATTTGGTACATTTAGACTTTGTGTTGAGGCTGGGGAGAATTTTTCTTGTAATTTCGTAATCTGTTGTTGAATCGCATCGGGTAGTTCTGGATCCTTCATGAACGTTACTAGCTGTTTGCGAATTTCATCGACGGTACCTAACGGTTGTATGTCGAATTCGTTGCAAGTGTCTTCTAGCTCGTCCTTGTGTGCATAGTACAACCAGCCTGTACGTACCATGTTAGCCTTTTTCGAGATCTGCGTTGCTTGTATAGTGATGATTATGCTTCAGCTATTGTTCTTACCCGGGCCCCACGTTGGTCGCCACTTGAAACGATTATTTCTTCCGGTTAGTCCGGTCCAAGCCGAGGTAGCTGGCCGGTTTTCTCCAGGGGCTCCTTTTCAAGAAATTTGTTTGAATAAAGTACTCGGGTGTGGTGTTAAATAATATTAATTCACTATATTTATTGCTTGACACTATCCTCACTTATATAATACAATGGTGTTGTTGTTTTCTTGCTGTGCTCGAAACTAAGTATAGTAAAAAGGCTAACATTTTTAAGGATATCCGTGGCGCGAGCGTCCCTGCTCGGGCGCCAATATAACGAGAGGTTTTCTATCGCCGGGGTTGAAGCCGTCGATTGATAGGGTGACTCGCACATACATTTATAAATAAGGGAACGCTCTTTTATGTTTACTTCGATCCAATTTATTTATATAACTATATAACTATCCAGCACTCCACTCGTCGTTAACCTACGAGGTATTTGTCGCCTTTGAACGTATGAAACACACATATATATAGTACAGTAGAGATAAGAATAGCATAAGGATACCTTCCAATTCTTCTATCGAGGCTTGTCACCATCGAATCCTTTTGGGGGTTGTTTTATATTATCTTGCGGCTAGTATAGAATCTGATAGGTACTTGTCGCCATATCAGTATTATTATTCTTGACTGTGAGATTTCTGAGTACTTGTCACCAAGAAATCTAAGAGTAGTTAAACCTTTGGTTTTCGCAGCTGATAGAAGATACTTTTTCCCAGTTGTTGTTAAGGTCTTCTTGCTTTGATATTCACAGTCATAAGCTAAGAGATCGATATTTGATCTTCACGCTTTCACAGCCCGCAGCCAAAGGAAACCGAGAGTTTTCGTAGCTAAAGCAAGAAGGAAGTTCGCCACGTAGATATTGGAATCGGTAGTTGTCGTACATTGAGTGTACTGACGTGGACAAAGAGAGGAGTGGCCAGATCAATTAACTTTATAATAAATATAACTTATTCTACAGGGTGGCGCAGAATGAGCTATATGGTTTGAATTCTTTATAACTTATTTAATTTTAATTTTTTCAACAGTCTATTGTGTTGACACAGCGTGCATATCGTCGTCATTTTAATGTGCGTATTGCAACCACGTCAGCAATAAACCATTTGATTGGAAATTTTCGTCAACAAGGATCTGTAAGAACCCTTCCTTGTGCCGGAAGAGCACCTACCGCGCACGATACTCAAAATATTGAACGTGTATGGGAGAGCGTGTAGCATAGTCCATGAACATCAACAAGGAGGCGTTCGACACAACTTGGACTAACACGGCGGTCGCTGCAGAGAATTTTAAGTACATTAGACTTGTTCCTATATAAAGTTCAACATGTGTAAAAATTGAAGACAACAGACTAACAGCAACGGCTTAAATATGCCATTCGTTTCCGTGAAAAAGCGGAGGAAAATCCAGACTTTATTCACAATTTGGTAATGAGCGATGAAGCCCACTTCCTATTACAAGGAAAACTGCAGAATTTGGGCTACGTAAAATCCAAGAGAAGTTCATCAGCGACAATTACACCCACTTAAGTACTGTTTGGTACGGTGTATCCTCCGAAAGGATAGCCAATTATTTTTTTGAAAATAAAAGTGGTGTCTCAATCTCTGTCAGCGGTTGTGCATATCGGACGATGTTGGAAAATTTTGTTAGGCCAGCTGTGGAAAACCATCCAAAGTTGTGGTTTCAACAAGATGGAGCCACAGCACATACTGCAGGTGCCTCAATGGCTTTGTTAAGGGACATATTCGGCGAACGCATTATTTCGCCCACAAGCGATTTTAACTGGTCTCCACGTTAACCAGATTTAACAGCTCCTGACAGTTTTCTTTAGGGATATTTGAAAGAAAGAGTGTACGTTAACAAACCAAGAACCATACTCCAACTAAAAACCAACATCATGGCCATTACACCCGAAATTTTGCGAATAGTTATGGAAAATATGCTAAAAAGAGCACGTATGTGCCAAGCAGAAAATGGACATCGCTTACAGGATATCATTTTTCAAAGCTAATTGCAAAAAATTCCCCAATAATATACTGTATTTAAAAAAAAAAAGTTATAATCGCATAAATAAAAAAGTTATAAACCATTTAAACCATACAGCTCATTCTGCGCCACCCTATTATTTTTTTTTATTTTTTTTTTTTTTAACATTAAATTTGTAGCATGCAATATAATTATAATGTAATTAATAGGTATAGCTTTTGTATATACACATGTCTATTGGAGTGAAACTTGGTACTATTGTAAGTGTGCGTTAGTTACTAACAATGACTTAATTACCTTCAGATGCTGAAAGAACAACTTCATTTCATCAAAATGCCTGGGAAGGGGAGGATTAAATAAGTTTGTGAACAAGATTAAGAAGACACTTGTTTGTTCTGGTGTAAATCTTATTCTATTTTTATTATTTTCAACTAGTACTGTTTATATCAAACTTAACCTAGCCTAATAATGACATTGTTATAGAGTGTGTCACTTAGTGTATCAAAAAATCTATGTCTTTAACATTACAGTATCAATAATTGTGTCAAAAACATTACAATAATTTTTGCCTATAAAGCAATTTTGTTTATAATACACTACACTATAACTTATATGTAAACATCTTTATCTAAACAAAAGTATACAAGCTAAATGTATCCATGATTATTCATCTTACAACTAGGTTGCAAAATTTAACATCATTGTTTATAAACAGCGACTAAAGTTTGTGTGGGAGGAAAATGAGTACATGATTTTCCTCCGTTACAATCTAAATACAGAAGATATGCCAGCAGACTTTTTAACGAAGGGATTACCCACAACAAAGCACTACAAGTGCATTAACATCCTTGGTGTTGAGAAACACCATTAATTGTTTTAAAACAATACCAGATTTGAGAGAAGGTGTAAAGTATATATACATACTTGTATATACATATTTTCTGATCAAATCTGGCATGTTTATATTATTAATAAGTTAAAGTTTATATATGTTATAAAAATTTATTCTTCATTCTCAATAAAATCCTCAATAGTATGTCTTGCGTATCAGCATGCAAGTCTACTTTTACGTTTTATGGTTTTTTGTAAATTCTTGGCGTGTCCATTATCCAACCACCCTCATTTTTGGCACATCAGTGGATGGGATAACTATGTAATCGCGTATCAAAATTTCAAGTTCCTAGGTCATTTTTTGTGGCATATGTATATAAATATTTTTATTTAGTGTCTTTTATCCAAATACGCTTCTTGGCATATCGAAAAAGCTAATATTTATAGATCTACATACAAAATTTCAAGTTCATACCTCTATTTTTGTGGCAGATAAATATATTTTTGTCGATTGTGGTCGTGCTATTTGACCGATTTTGCCTATTTTAAAAATCGATCTTCGTGCAAAAACTTTAAATGTCTGTACAAAATTTCAGCTCAATACCTCAAAATTTACGCCCGTGAGAATGCCAACAATAGACAGACACACGGACAAACGTACATACATGTCTAAAATAGACTCAGTTTTTGACGCTGATCAAGAATATATATACTTTGTAAGATCTGTGACGCCTCCTTTTGGGTGTTGCAAACGGAAGAAGTATAAAGTATACCCTCATCACTAAGGTGGAGGGTATAAAAAAAGTGAAAAATTATTTATTGTTATTGTAGGGTATGTATATACATATAATAGCAAAAACAGTACATTAAGTTATTTACCATATCATTGCAAGGTATGTATATACATACAAAAACAGGACTGACAGATGCAGACAAAGGAGTAAAATAATAGTGAAAAATTGTATCTCTAAAATATTATAATATCGCACAATACTACGCCTATTAAGTTGAAATTTGGCATAAATATAAGTGGCATAAATATAAGTGGGCGTGATTGAATAAAGCAAACGCTTATAATTAAAAAAAAAACACTATTTGGTAAGTACATGAAATAGTCATATACATAAATATGGCAATAGGAACTTATTTTTTAGAGAATTATAAAAGGTGGAGGGTATTTAAGTTTCGGGCTTAACCGAACTTCTCTATCTTGTTGTATATTATTTTATGTTAAATTTTCATGTTTTTTTTTCCTGGCTTATGTTCACATTTTATGTTTTTCGCATTGGATAAATTCTTTTAGAAAATTCGTTGGTTAACGTTTATTTTCTTTTTCTTTTTTTTTCTTTGCGCGTTTTATTGTTCACTCCAACTACCACTCATCGACTGAATCAGAGTGACGAAGTGAGGTGAGCATGAGACGTCTGAGAGTGCTTTTACCTCAAGTCACCTGCACCACTACTTTTCACCTCTACTTTTTAAGAGCTGAAACACAACACGGTATAAAATCATATGATCTGTTTTCTCCCATGCGTTTAAGACGGTTAAGTCAATTTGCACGACTGTACTTGATAGTGTTACTTCTTGTATACTGCGGCATTGTGTTAAATTATTATATTTTCAATGCATGCCTCAGTAAAGGCTACTTCGCACAATATAAAAAAATGTCGTTTGGATGGATAAACAATCTGTATTCATTTTATTCTGTTGATAATCATGTTTTTGAAAATGTGTCTAGTTATAATTATTTGGGTGTCTTATTTGATCCTAAACTGAGATTTAACGATCATATCGTATCCTCTGTCAATAAAGCCAGGTCCTTGTTGGGTTTCATTAAAAGCTGGTCCAAAGAGTTTATTAACCCTTACGTTACCAAACGTCTATTTACGTCTCTGTTAGGCCCACAGTGAAATATTCAGTAGTGGTCTGGATTCCTAGCTATAGATTTTACGTTGACCTTATCGAATCGGTTCAACGTAACTTCTTACGATTTGCATTACGTGGTTTAGCTTGGGATCCAAAGCTTCCTTTGCCCTCGTACGAAAATAGACTCAATCTTATTAATCTACGTAACCTTGAAATGAGATTGGGTAGATCCTTCATGGCTAAAATTTTGTTAGGTGAAGTGTCCTCCCCTCCTCTATTGGGCCTAGTCACGCTTAATATACCTGTCAGAGTCTCAAGGCATTTTATATCATTACGGCTGTCTCAATGCCGCACCAACTATGAGCTGTTCAGTTCCTTTCGGGTCCTATGTGGACTGTTCAATGAATATTCTAATTTGTTTGATGTCGCGGTTGATTCTATCTATTCTATTAGAAGAATTATAGTAAATCGATAGTTGCCAAGCTATTCTTACATATGGCACTTCTCCTAATTTAGGTTTTTTATGTAGTAATAATTTAAGTTTTTATAATGATTAATATTGTTGACCTTGTTGTATTTTCTTAATTAACTTTCATTCTGTTGTGTAATTTAAATTTAAATTACTTATAACTTCTGTATTATTAATGTATAATATATTATTAATATTGTTTAATTAATAATACTATTCTTAATATAGTTTTTATAAATGCTATTTGAATGAACCTGGTTCTGAGTTGCTGCAGTTGTTGTTGTTGCGCATTACTTTTAAGTTAATACATTATTTTATATTATGTCCTCAATTAGGTGTTATATTAAGCTAAGTTTTATATGAATAAATGAATGTTGGAAAAGTACCTTTATTATTCCACTATATAAGAATGCAATTACGTTACCAATCGTTCGCAAAAAAGTACTCTTTAAGTCTTCATGCGAATTTTCTGTGTCTTCTGGAGTCCCTCAAGTTAGTCATCTTATTCCTCTACTTTTCTTACTTTTTCTAAATGATCTCCCAAATTGTATTAAATTTTCTCGCGTTTTTATGTTTGCTGACGATGTAAAAATCTTTTTGTTCTCAATTCTTTTGAATATTCTTCTTACTTGCAGTCCGACTTAAGTAGTCTGTCGGATTCGTGCAAAGTTAATAGCATGTTTTTAAAATTAAGCCAATGTAAAAAGTTAACGTTCTCTTTGTTCGATTATCTACCCACATTTTATTTATTATATAATCATGTGCTAAAAAATATATCCAGTTTCAATGACTTAGGTGTAATTTTAGATTCTAAGCTTCGTTATAACCTACATAATGAATATTTTGTTAACAAGGCCAAATATTGGCTTTATAAAAAGATGGTTAAATGAATTTAATCCTTATAATACCAAAAGTTTATATACTTCGCTTGTTAGGCCTACCGTTGAATATTCAGTTGTTGTATGGGTATCAACTTATAGAATTTATGTTAATATCATTGAATCAGTTCAACGAAATTTTTTACTTTTTGCGTTCGTAGTCTGGGTTGGAATTCTGATATACGGTTACCACCCTATCATGACAGGTTAATGCTGATTAACTTACCTATATTGAAAAAAAAAGCGTGATATGTTATAAGTTAATATTATTGTCAAAGTTATGAGAGGTGATATTTGCTCTCCATCTTTTTTTGGATTAATTTCTTTTAATATAAGGGATATCGTTTTCAAGACACTATGTACCCTTGAAACTATCTCACTGCCGCACAAACTATCTACTTTATACTCCGTTGGTTACAAAGGCTATACATCTGGAAGTGGTAACCACTCTTAGTACTAATGCTTTCATGGCTGCTTTAGATCACTTCGTCTCAAGGAGAGGTTTGTGTGGTCACATATGTAGTGATAATGGAACTAATTTCCGTGGCGCAGCTGGAAAGCTAAATAAGCTTCATAAATTGGTAAATTCTATGAAATATAATGCTAATTTTTTGAATGCTTTGTCATCTAAGAAAATTTAGTGGTACTTTATACCACCTAAAGCTCCACATTTTGGTGGATTATGGGAGTCTGCTGTCAAAAGCATGCAGTTTCATTTACGTAGAACTCTTGACCAAGCTGCACTAAACTTTGAAGAATTAACTACACTCTTGACTAGAATTGAAGCTGTGCTTAATTCCAGACCCCTAGTCCAAGCTGACTCTAATGATATTCCATATCTGACACCCGGTCATTTTTAATTGGGCGACCTCTGACTGCCGTCTCTGAAACTGATATTACTCATGTGAAAACGTCCGCCCTGACTATATGGAGACTAATCCAATAGATGACTCAATCCTTTTGAAAACGTTGGTCTAGTGAATATTTGTCTTCCCTTCAATTACGTAACAAATGGGTGAAGGAGAAACCAAACCTAACTGTGGGTGATATTGTCTTACTACATGGCGATAATTTGCCTCCTGGCATTTGGAATCTAGGACGAGTTCTAAAAATCCATGCTGGTAATGAGTAGCTACCGTTCAAACGCAGGACTCCACCTTTGGGAGACCAATAACTAAGCTATAACTTTTACCTAAGGATTGTTGAATGAAGTTCAAGGCTGGCGGAATGTTCATGAAAAAAGCAAGGCACTCCAGTTTGTTTTATAAAGTTTTGTTTATAACTTGTGTTTGTCAATATCACTGACAAAACATAAAAAAAAACAATATAACATAAAATACCTTACACATTTGATCTCTTTTTTTTCTGCAAAGTCATGTTCTAAATTGCAACCAGCAATGTAATATTAAAATATGAAATAATAATTATATGCATTAGTTTAGCCTGAAATTTCTATTTTAAAACTTTAAAATATGAAATAAATTTGCTGAAGTATATAATTTAAAGAAATACTTGAATCTTTACTAATTAATATTAAACAACGACACTAATTTCAAAATAGCTCGTGTTGAGCCATTTGCCTGTCCTGAGAACATTTATCATCCTACCTTGCTTTTTACCTTGGATAATTTGCTGGTTCTGGTTCATTCTCGTTTAGCAAAATCGATTTTACTAAATTTAGAAGTCTAATGTCTGTTGTTGACTGGAATTTAAATAATAATAACATTGATGGGTATTTATTATTTTTATATAACACCATGTTTTCTGCTATTTCTTCTTCTGTACCGACGAAATCGATTTCTTCTTTGCCAAGTAGTCCTATATGGTTTAATAAACATCTGAGGGTAATCCGTAATAAAAAAAGCAGACTATTCGAAAAGTTTAAACTTAGTGGATCTACCTCGGATTTCATTAATTATTCCAACATTAAACGTGAATTCAACGCTCTTAAAAATAAATGTTATTAGCAATATATTCAGAGTATGAAAGTTAAATTATTAAATGAACCTAATATTTTACAAGTTTATCGATTCTAAGCGTAAAGTAAAATGCTGTCCTCCTTTAATGCGGTATGGTAATTCGGAGTCTTCGAATCCCTCCGATATAGTAAATTTATTTGCAGACTTTTTTGAAAAGTCGTATTCTCAAACCATTATTAACATAAATAATTATCTTTATCCCATAAATAATTTTGATATATTTCCATCCATTCACGTTTCCACGTTACCTGGTCTCGATGGGTTACCTGATATTCTAACTCCTGCACTGACTCGAATTTTTAACAAATATTTATCAAATGGATTTTTCTCGGCAATTTGGAAACACAGCTTTATTAGTCCACTACATAAAAGTGGTTCTATAATCAATATTAAAAATTATAGAGGTATTGCTAAATTATCTGTTTTATCTAAGCTTTTTGAGTCCTTAATAAGTAAACGAATTCCTGCTATGATAAAAACTATAAAAATATCAAATCATCATGGATTTTTTAGAGGCAGGCTACTAACTTATTAGACTTAACTGGTGACATATTTCAAGCATTCTATGAATATAAGCAAACTGATATAATATATACTAATTTTGCTAAGGCATTCGTTGTGTTGATTCAAAACTTTTAATTTTTAAATTGCGTCGTATTGGGTTTCCGGAAAATATGTGTTCGCGGTTTTATTACTATCTTACCGGTCGTACAAAAAAGGTCTTATTCAATTTGTGTTTTTCTCGTGAAATTACTGTGACGTCTGGTGTCCCACAGGGTAGTAATTTAAATTTTAAAAAGTGTAGAAAGCTATCTTTCACATGGTCCTCAACACTGCCTTCATCTTATTGGATTGAAAATCATATGCTCGAACACGTATCTAATTTTCTTAATTTAGGTGTTATGCTTGACTCGAGATTCAAATTTAATCTACACATCAAGTCTGTTGTGAATAGGGCGAAGTCTTTATTAGGATTTTTGAAGAGGTTGTCAAAGGAATTTAAAGATCCTTATAACTAAGCGTTTATACACTGCTCTTGTTAGACCTACGTTAGAGTATTGCTGTGTTGTCTGGGCACCCAGCTACAGATGATACATTGATCATATTGAATCTGTTCAGCGTAATTTTCTCTTTTTGCTTTAAGAAATTTAGGCTGGGATCCAAGTTTGATTTTTCCTCCCTATGAGAATAAGTTACTTCTCATTGATTTGCCAACGTTGAAAAAAAGGCGGGAAATTTTAGGTGTTATATTTGTTACGAAAATAATAAAAGGTATTGTTTTTCACCTGTTTTGCTTGAGAGAATATCTTTTAACATCCCCAATAGTTTTAATAGACACTTTAACCAATTAAATTGTCCCAGTGTCGCACAAATTACCAATTACATAACCCCTTCCGGGTTCTTTGCAAAATGTTTAATGACAACTATCATCTTTTTGACCCGGCTATAGATGACATTAGTAAAATTAAAAATATATTATTACGTTCGCGCATTTGATTGCCAGACTAATGGTTTTGTTGATATATGTTTCTATTGTAAATGTATTAACAAAATGTTTTATATCAGGTCTGTTTTTTTTTGCTCTATAAATAATTTTTATATTTTGTTATCATTATTATAATGATTATAACTATGATTTATTTGTATTTGTCTACTATATTTTAACTTTTGATTTACATTAATATTTATTTATATATGTTTTAATAATAGGCGTATTGGTTTTATTAATGTTTTATTTAGTTTATCTCTAAGTTGTTCCTGAGGCTGTTGTTGTTATTACTGCTGTGCTGCTGCGGCTGTCTTATTTTTTATTTATTAATTTTTTTATTTTATTATTGATAACTTTCTGTATTTATTAGTTTAATATTATATTTTTTACTCTTCATCATGAATTAATTGAAATTATTTATAACTAGTGGATTTAATAACAATAAACAATACCATAAACATAACATATTGTTGTAAACATATACGAGTATTAGATTGTAATTTTGTAATCATTATCTTTATTATCTATAAGATTATTTTAATTTTACTCGTTACTATTAAGTAGCTCTAAGTTTACATTAGTTTTAGTCTTAGACTCTATTGCTTCGGTTGTCGTTGTTGCGGCGTTTTCCTGTGCTGTTTCCAGATATTAATCTTCTTTAATTTAAGTTTAGTTTGGTTAGCTGTTATCAAAATTGTGGCTAACTTAAAAATGAAAATACGTCTAAGAGCCTTTGCCTGGCATACTTACCTCCACACTTACCAAAAACGATAGTCCGAAATTTATATATATTATTATATTTTCTGTTAATTCTTCGTTCGTTCTTGTAAAATCTGGCATTATTGTAATGTGACTGTCCCGTGTAGTTCAATAAACACTTAGGATTTCTCCTTAATAAAAAAAGTAGACACGTCGCCTCTTTATATTTGATAGAGACAATAAACTAAAATAACTTTTAAATTAATAGTGGTGCAGAAATATATATATAATAATCTGCATTTCAATTTGCTTGCCACCGACATAATTTTAACGGCATCCACTATTAAATGTTAATATAAAACCGTGAATTCCCTTTTGCGTTTTTGATTGCCGACATTTTAAGACCACGCACTCTCCGTTCGCAATTAAATATAGTATATTCGATCGTGAACTTTTAGCAATGTACCTAAGTATCAAACATCTTAAATATTATTGGAGGATCGACAATTCAAGCCCACGGCAGACACGGCATTTAAAGGACTTCTCTCAGTTTACTAGTGATATAAAAAGTGACATAAACGTTGTGGCAGAGAGCTTCTGAAATTGACACGATTACTTGCGCAGAATTAATTATGAATTAATTTTTATTATATACAACTCTAGACGGTACATTAGTTAATAAAAGATATTTAAGGTAAGCAACAGCGTAGGATGAAGCATATCCTTCGGTAAAATAAAAGGAAAGGTACGAATGATCAAAATGCTCATATCATTCAGGAAAACTAGGTCGAGAAAACATTATAAAAATTTTGGATTTTATTGAAACAACTTTAAATCATAAGTTTCATCAAAGAACTCTATGAGATGTTGAGGACTTCTAATTGGTATGAGGTAACCCATGTCGTCATTAAAGATCCAGTTAATGTCAGAGAAATTAAAATTATCTAAAACTAGTAACTTATCAAACAAATTAAAATACGTTTTTGATTAAATGAACAAGCTTCATGTAAATTATAAGGTCAGACGCCGAACGAATGTATAAGCAAGTGATAAATATTAAATTATCCAATGATACTTTTACAGAAACAAATTCAACGTCAACCAAATCCGAAAAAAATATCACCTGAAATGGCAACATTTTTTTAGCAGCTTTAGCTACCTTGTCACCTATTAGTGCGATCACACCATAAATTTCAAAATCGGCAGAAAAAATTTCAGCATCCTTAACCTCTGGTTTTAACCAAGCTTCAGAAAAAACTACAATGTAGTGATCGCAGCCCGACAAATTCAGTAGTGTATCATGTAATTTGCTATTTAAACCACGGACATTTTGATATAATATCATTAAGTTATTATCTAGCTATTTAAAAACAGTATTACGTAACTCTAAATTAACTGGAGGCTTAAAATTAACTTTAAGAACAAATTCTTTTACAAAGCACCATTAGGTCAAAACTCTTTTGTATTAAGCAATCAAAAAATGGTAAAAGCGCTAATATTTTAAACGAAGAGTTATCTCGTTTTTAAGTCGTATTAAATTTAAAATTATTTATTTTATTAAAGTCTGCCCAGGCGCATTACGTTGAATATAATTTTTTACTGTTTCAACTGTAGTATTGTAAGTAAAGCGTGACAAAAGTAGCTTTACGACGCGGAAAAACAATTAGATCACTTGGTTGTTGATCTATCAATATTTCTTTAGAAGTGGAAGGCCCATCGTGGTTGCAACTTTGTACAACCATAGAAACATCAGCACATACATTCATAGCATTATTCGTTTCATCTGGAATGGATGGAGGATCAACAGTAATTATAGATGCAGAGACAGGATAAGTGACAGTGGCAGTGTCAGAGGGGCCAACGACATTACTGAAAACAGATCCATTATCGAAAGAACCTACAGATTCAGATGGAGAAGGAACGTTTAAATTAGAAAAATCCAGTGGCAATAAGTTCGGAGAAGAAAGGATAAAGCATATCCATAAGAAGATGGACGAGGTTTAGAAGAAAATACAGGATTTTCAAAAAATTTACAATTATTAAGTATATCCTGATATATATCTAATTTTTCTGATAACTTTTTAAATCCTTACGTAACTCACCTAATCCACTTTGAGTTTGCTTTAATAATTTATTCAAAAAATAAAAAGAAAAAATTAAAAAAAAAAAAGTTGGAATACACCATTCAAATAAGAGAAATTGAAAATCCTCACTCTTCACACAAATTATCAATTATAAGTTATAACTTTTACGTATTAAAATCACTCAATTATAATGTAGTGGGACTACAAAATAGTGTACACTTACATTCATTTAATTTAACTTAATTACTTAATTTATTTTGCCTACATAGGCAAAACGGAAAATTATAACACTATCGATTCTGTTTATTAATATCCTCATTAATATAAGCTACTTTTAGATTTACAATTATAAGCAATATTTAAATGTAACACATAACACACATACATACATACCTTTAAAATTTACATGAAGTAAGCAATATTGAAATTACCACACATAACACTAGAAATTAAAATAACCTAGTTTAAGTTTATGCTTACTATTGTAATTTGTTGTAAATAATTTTGGTAATTTTGGAATAATTTTAGTATATAAGATGAATTTTACTAAATAAACTCTGACTAAAAACGTATTTTGTGAGTCTCACTTTTTGTAACATTAAAGTACCATGCTTCTCAGCTAGATTCTTACTTTGCGCGACCTATAATGCTACAGATCATATACTAAGTCCACTACATTAACGCGATAAGCGAGGGTCACCAACTGATGTTTTAATAAATTATTTAATGCTGTGTGACACACTTTATACAAATCCACTTTGTCAAATTTAATTTTTTTTAAATCAATTTTCATTGTTTCATTTTCTTTTGAAGGAAAACTTTTTACTTTAGTTGATATTAAAGTTTTCATTGAATTAAACGTTTTGTTTTTTTTTTTTTAATTTTAAAAATTTATTTGATTTTTTAAATAACACTAAACTGGTAACCTATGCCGTTTTATTAATATGCCAATATTACCAAAACGCACGATGCTATTCAAAGTCAACAACAACCTTCGTCCTCTGCAGCATCAATTGTTGAGGCAGAGGTTTCGAGCTTACGAACACCAAAAATACCATCTTTTTGAAAAGAAGTACCTGAAGTATAGTTCATTCAGGTAGAAGCAAATTTCAACGAAATTTAAACATCTTTTAACGAATTTAGATCATTGAATTTTATATTTAGTAAAAGATATAATTGTTTCTCCACTATACAATGATAAATATGAAACTCTTAAGAAGAGAATAATTAATTCATTTGCCGTATCTACTGAAAACCAGGTCAAGTGTCTTCTTGGTGGAGATCTAGGTGATCGAAAACCGTCTCATTTTCTTTTACACCTTAAACCATTATCGGCTGAGAAAATTGGAAATGATAGTCTTAAGACTGTTCTTTGAGAGACTGCCTGAAAAGGTTTGAAATATTCTTGCCGTGTCCGATTCTACAAATGTTGATAAATTATCATTATAAACTGACAAAATAATGAAAACATTTTCTAGTAATTATTTTATGTTTATAATTGAAATCAACAGATGTTGATATTTTTCCTAAATTGGATGCCTTGGTCAAACGAATTGATGCTCTTGAGTTGCAACCAAATAAAACACGTCGACGCTTTAATAAGCGCTCTAATTCAAGATCTAGATCAGCTTCTAGAAAGGATTCTGGAATGTGTTGGGATCATTGGCGTTTTGAAAACAAAGCAATGTCAGTTACAACTGCAAAAAAACTAAATGTTGCCTAGACAACTTTCTCAACTGCTTGTCTGGATAAATTTAGCCAAGGCCATTTATTCATCACCAAAAAAAAAAAAAAATACAATATCTTATTGATATTGGAGACGAAAAATCAGTATACCCTGCAAAATTATGTAATTCACCAGATAAGCAAATTCTTTATGCTGAAAACGGAACCAAAATTAATACGTTTGTACAGAAACTTATGCATTTGAAATTTCGACTTTGAAGACATTTTCAATGGAAATTTATCCTTGCTCAAGTTGCTAGTCCAATTCTTGGAGCTGATTTTCTGGAATTTGTTTGTCTTTTGCCTTACTTTAACGCACGAAAACTGATTGATAGTCATTCTTCCGAATTTATCCGTGTCTATCAAGGAGGTTTCATTCACCTCTTAAAAAGTTCCCTGAAATGATTATGCAAAATAACCGTTTTTATCATCGTATTGTTACCACCTCTTAGTTGCAAACTTCGACGCCTTGATCCAGAAAAGCTTAAGGCTTAAAAAAATGAATTTTAGCACTTCTTAGACAAGGAAATTATCCGACCTTTTAACAGCAACTGGACCACTACATATGGTAAAAAAACTCAACGAAGAATGACATGACATGAATGAGGTGATTATCATGCTCTAAATAGTGTAACTACTCCCAACAAATAGCCAGCGCCACATCTTACAGATTTTTAAACGAATTTGGAAGGTTCTATAATATATTCTAAGTTGGATTTAATTAAAACGTTTCATCAAGTACCCGTCCTGCCTGATGATATTCCTCAAACTGCAGTTATAATTGGTTAATTTGAATTTCTTTAAATGTCATTTGGATTATGTAATGCAGCTCAAACTTTCCAGCGCTACATTGACAAAGTATGGCGAAAGTTTGATTTTAGCAAAAGCATTACTCCGCTAAATGGTAAATTGAAAGTTATTACAAATTTTCCGTTACCGAAAATTATTAAAGAGTTAAGACGTTTTTTGGCAATATTGGCCACCCTTTTATCTCATTCAAGTGTTAATGCAGAATTGGTTTTAAAAGTTGACGCGTCAAATTTTGCTATTGGTGGGCTTTTAGAGCAGCTCACTGATAATTCTTGGACTCCTGTCGGATTTTTTCTAAACGTTTAAATGCTACGCAGATAAAATACAGTACTTATTTGTAATTATAAGACTTTAGCTAAATTACAGCCAATTCATTTACCGATGAGTGCATATGTAAACTTTCTTGCAGAACTTAATTAAAAATAAATTAAATTTACATAAATAAAATTACATAATGGTATCTATGATTAATTGTTAAGACTAAGAAGCAGCAACCTCCATCGACGACAGCAAACAGCAACAACAACAACAACGATGTCGTAGCTAAAGCTGGAACAGAGTGATAATAGTAAAGATATACTTACATATATAGAAAGAATTAACTTAAGAATACTTTATTAATAAGGATGCAGTAACAGAAATTATAGTAAGCGTGTACAATGTATATGCACATATGTATATAAATAAGTATATATTAGAGCTAGGCCTATATACGAGTATATATGAGTTTATGTCTATATATATACATTTACAAAGGCCAATTAAGTATGTATATAGTAGAAGCCAAGCAACCGTTAATTATTAGATCTTAAAAAATTGTTCTTAAAAGAGACGACTGATTCGGACAAGGACACGTGAGAATAATAATCATTAAAGTCTTTACAGGCTACGCGAAACGACCAAAACATTTCATAATTGGTCCAACATTGCGGAAGAAAAATTGGCACATAGTGTCTTGAGAAACGGGCGGGTACAACAAAAGATAATTCATTTAACAACAACGAACTATTAATATCACCATTTATTAATTTATATATAAATGACATACCCAGCATTTTTCTTCTTTTTTCGAGTGAAGGCAGATCAATTAGTTTAGGGCGGGTAGCGTAAGGTGCCGTCTCTTCGTTATATACGGATCAGTAAATTCCTTGGACCACCTTTTTATAAAGCCTAACGTACCTCTTGCTTTATTTATGATTGAATTTATATGAAAATTGAAAATTAATTTATGGTCGAGTAGAACGCCCAGGTCAACAAAGGACGTAACATTATCTAGCGGGTGAACGTCTATACAATATAATGAGGAAAATAGTACAGTTCTATAAAATGACATTTTTTTGCATTTAAAAAGGTTTAACGTCATTAGATTTATATTACACCAATCAATAAGGGAAAGTAAATTATGAGAAAGAGCACACACATCAGTTACGCTTTAAATATTATGAAATAATTTAACATCGTCGGCATACATCAGAATATTGCAATTGCAAATAACGTTAGGAAGATCGTTTATGTAGAGAACAAAAAATAACGAACCCAAATGGCTACTCTGTGGAACTCTGGAGGGAACAGAGAATATTCGTGAGTATGTGGATTTGTACAACAACTCTTTGAATGCGGTTACGTAAATAAGATGAAAACCATCTGACCAAAGGAGGCGGAAATCCTATTTTTGCAAGTTCAAGTATAAGTAAGTTATGATTTACTTGATCAAATGCTTTACTAAAATCCGTAAACATAACGTCAGTTTGGGAACGGTTGACAAATGATTTAATAATGTTACTAGAAAGCTCTAGTAAGTTAGTAACAGTGGATTTACCACCACAGAAACCGTGTTGACAAGGAGAGATGACGGATGAAATTGACCGTAACAATCTTTTAGAAACAAGAAGCTCAAACAATTTAGGTTGGGCAATGCCTCTGTAGTTTTTGATACATTGCCTAGGGCCATTCTTATGCAAAGGTATAATGGTGCTAACTTTCCAAATTTGCGGAAACTCACCCGTTGATAGAGATAAGTTAAATAGCTTTACCAAAGACTTACATAAAACATTTGCGCATTTAATTAGGATGCAAGATTGAATTCCATCTGAGGCAGGTTTGTTAGAGTATAAGACCGCGCAATGCAGTATACACCTCGTCCTCAGACAAAACAATGAATGGAAAGATATCAAACGTTTTAATCCCTGTTATTATACTGTTTATCGGTGTAGGTCGCACTGAAAAAAGAGGCGAACATATTGGCTATTTCAGCGGAATCAGATGATTTTATATTACCGTCGCGCATGAAAATTGGCAGTAAGGTGAAATTGCGTTTCGAGTTGACAAATTTATAAAAGTTTTTAGGATTTGTTCTAAAACTTATAGGCATTTTGCACAAATAATCATCCAGATAGGACCTGTATCGGTAGAGTCTCTGAAAATTACAGGGACATACATAGAAATCGCTTCGTTAACAAAGCCATAAAACTAACTAATTAAGGCTTTTATAGAATGTGAGTTAGTCGAGGTATAATTAATAAATAAGTAAGATAACCAATCGTTCATACATATATAATTAGTTTGAGGGAACAAATATTGAGGTATACCTGTATTGTCAAAAGAACATTTATTGTTAAGAATTTCAAGAGATGTACATATTGTAGGATGATAAATATCTTAGGGATTAACTAACGGATTAGTTCGTGTAAAAGATATTTCAGACGTATTAGAAAAAACCAGATCGAGCATTTTATTTTGAACATTTTTAATTGTATTAATTTGAGACAAACCTATGTTGAAAATACCTGCGAAAAATTCGTCGTAATTGCAGGAAGAGTAAGAAGGACTTAACTGACCAGAATTGTCATCATAAATCCAGGATACCATAGGAAGATTAAAGTCACCTAAAGCAATTAGGAGATCATTAGTTTTGAGTAAGTTGTTAATATGACATAAAAATTACACATGATGTAAGTAGACAGCTCTATCTCAAGCAGGAGGAATATATGAACATGTCAGGTAAAGGTTCCTATTGTGTAGTTTAATGCGGACTCCAACAATCTCTATATCGACAGTGTTATGTTATGTTATAGCCTCGGAAGTAAAGAGGTTATTAGCAGCTAATAAGACCCCACCACCCTTTGTAATAAGCCTATCTTGTCTATATACAGTGTAGTCACAACAGAATAACTAGGAATTAAATACGTTCGGTTTTAACCATGTTTCAGTAAAAGCAAAGGGATGAAAATTACTGCTAGCACTATCTATGTAATTTGGTATTAAGTCCTCTAACGTTTTGATGTTAATGTTAAGCGGACAGTGTCTTATATTTAGTTTTTTTAATCATTAGATGCAGTAGTAGGAAAAACAGCTTGATTAAAATATTTCATCCTCTTACGTGGTGTAAATTCTCTTATGAATGCACCCGTAGGCCAAAAATCTTCGGAAACCAGAGTATCAAAATACTGTTGTGGAATAGATATTTTAAAAGAGGCCACTTCACGTGGTTGTTGACTTTTAAATTTTAATACACTTACAGAGCATCTAGGAAGATTGGAAATCTTAACACATACGTAATTTAAAATATCTTCTGCAGGTGCATCTGCAGCGACACGACTTAAGAAAATTTGTTTATGTGGTGGTATAATACGAAGCTGAATAGGATTAAGACTTCTAGAACACGACCGACTTGACGTGGGCAAATCATCAAGCTGACCTGTCGGACAAGATGGTGCAGCTAGTGGGGCATCTAACTTAGCCATATGGTCCACAAATTTAACCACACCCGACCCATTTAATTGTGGTGACTTCAATAATTGATCCACCAGTATAGACGGATTAACAGACGGAACAACTGCAACATTACCTGCCCTCTTGTCCGCCAAAGTTGATACCACACCATTTACATTATTGCAACGAGCGTTAGTTATGTCGAGGATGAACTACAACAGAAGGAATGTTCTGTTCAACAACAACAGACGTGCTGTTGTCATCCAATCCGTCAGCCAACACAACAGATCTAACACAGGGAGAGAGCGACGCTTCAGATGCAGAATTTTTCGAGCCATATATGGAGGCGCATGAAACACTAGCTACCCACTCCTGTACACTACCAACATCCTCTACAGCGCTGCCTCGTTCAAGCACATTACAATTATTAAATACCTTTACTTTATCATTTTATCAAATATTTATTTAAAGTAGAAAATGACGATTGAGTAAGCTTAAAGAGTTTATAGTACTCAATGTCCATCTTCCTACACTTTTTACAGGACCAGCGTAGACCTTTGGTTCTGTTAGTTATGTAGTCAAATTGGCGCCCAGTGAAGCCAGCACATTTAGAATGCGCTGCGCCATCACAGATATAGCATAGCAAAAACGGTTCATCCTCAGCTGTTATTTTACAATTAGAATAAGAGCAATTCATTTTTGGTGCCCACTTTTGTACTAGAGAAACAATTTTTCAAATTCAAATCACCAATGCACCAGGAACTGTGCCGTACAATGAACACTAAGATATAAAATGTACTGACTGAAGCAACAACAAAGTTGATGAATTGAGTTGTTCGCCAAATAAAACAGATATGTGCCAATTGTTATTCACAATTAACTCTCCAAACAAATTATGATTTCAAATTAAATAAATTGAAATATTTTTTAACTTTTAAAAAAAATTTGTAATATTTTATCGAAAATTTAAGCGCTTGTTATTTAAGCATATGATCAGACACGCGAGGTTGCCAGACTTCCTGAAAGAAAACTTTTAGCTGTTTATAAATTTGTTATGTATTTTCGGCATTTGCTTGAAGGGCGTCATTTGACTATAAATACTAATCATCGTCCTCTCACTTTTGCTTTTAAAAATAAATTAGAGAAAGCATCGCGAAGACAGCAAAATCATCTCGATTTTATCGCACAATTTTCTACTAATATTACACAAATTTAAGGATTAAAAAACACCGTGGCCGATACTTTTTCGAGAATAGAAGTTATTCAAATACAACTTTTTTTTAACTCGCTTAAGAACAACTAGATGATGAGGAGCTTCAACAGTTATTAAAAAATAAGACAATAATAAATTAATGCAAGTGTGCCTTCCGAATTCTAATCAACATATCTTTTGTGATTTATCAACTAAAACCGCTCGTCCTTTCATACCAAAGGAGTTGTGTTTACAAATTTTTAAGAATTTACACACTCTATTACATCCTGGCATTTGTGCTACCAGAAAGCTGGTTACATCCAAATTTTTTTGGTCTTTTATGAATAAAGATGTAAATAATTAGTCACGGAGTTGCCAAGATTGCCAATGTTCAAAAATTACGAAACATACAAAGAGCAAAATTCATAATTTTCCTCCAATCACAAACCGTTTTTCCTTTGTACATCTAGACATCTTTGGTCCTTTACAACCTTCCGAAGGTTTTATATATGTACTCTCATGCATTGACCGTTTCAGTAGCTGGCCAGGGGATTTTAAAGGACATTAATGCAGAAACAGTCTTTCGAGCATTATACGATGGGTGGATTTGTTTGGTGTGCCAAATACTATTGTTATAGACAGATGTAGTCAGTTTACCTCTTTCATGTTTAAAGAAATTACTACTAAATTTAGCATTTTTTATAACTTTACCACTGCTTATCACCCGCAAGCAAATGGATTAATAGAGCGTTTTCATTGTACATTAAAAGCTGATTTGACCTGTGCTGGTATAAGCCAATGGACGAAATTTTTGCCTACCGTTCTTCTTTGAACCTGCTTTAAAGAAGATATGGGATTTTCAACAGCCGAATTTGTTTATAGAGAAACGCTTCAATTACCTGGTTATTTTTTAAAATCAATTACGCAAGGTAATGAACAATTTTCCACATAAATTAATTTAGTTAGGAATACCTTAAGAAATATTGAAACAGTAGACCCGAATCACACAATCAACAATGTTTTTTTAATCAAAAAGATTTAGAAATCTGTTCTCATGTGTGGATATGCTAACAACATTGAAAACCTCTTCAGCCTAAATATGATGAAAAGTTTCACACTTAAAAGTTAACGATAAAGAGCTCTCAGTAATAGGACCTCATATAGGAAGAGGTTTTAAAAATGGTCCAATCCGGTTCATTTTCAATAGGGTTCCCCATTGGGCCAATACATGTCCTTGTATCAAATTTCATTGAAGTATCTCAAAAAATGCGACCTGTAGCTTGCACCCAAATTTAAATGGACAGACAGGAGGACAGACGAACATGGTTAAATGGATTCAGATTTTGTTTTTAAATCGATCGGTATAATTGAAGGTGGATGTAGGGTATAATGAACAAAAATTTTCTGAAATTTAATAATTAATAAATAATAATTTTTTAAGTGATATAGGGTATTTGATGGTCGGGCTTGACCGACTATAATATTTTCACTTGTTAAAAAGTATTTTTATTTCGGAAAACGCTCAACATATATATATATATATATATATATATGCTAAAACACACACCCCTGCTGATATGCCGTTAGGGGATCGTTTACAATAGCATGCAATCCTAGTCTCCTAGACAATTCGTATTCCTTTGGCTCCGTCAAGATATATGCTGCCATGGTGTTTATCTTGTTTTCTTCATTTTGAAAATGAATTCATTCAAATCTGTAACCTCCGGTAATCATCAGTTCTAAAGAAAAAGGGCAGTGAAAAGAAACCTCCCCCTTTTCTTTAATAAGATGGACAAAGTAAAGAGTTATCATGTCCGAACTTATGTAGGTATTTTCGATTTATACCGTGACCGGTTAAGAATTGGCTGACGTAATTTGCCTGTCTTCCTTCTTTATCAATATTTTTGTTTGAGAATTATTTCTGTTTTATTTCTTTTTAATACGAGAGTGTACATAAGAATGATTAAACAACCACCTCTCCAATTCGGAGCTTATGTGAGGTGGGAGTATGCACCTATTACAATACTAACTGACTTATTACACTAGTTGCCATTCGCGTAACCTTGTGCGAAGTGCAACAAAATATCTCTCTTAAAGCGAGTCGTGTTCAGTATAGTTTGTGAACGGACGGGAATGAAATTCCACCATCGGATTGCAAAAATAAAGAAATGACGTTCAGATATTAGGGATAAATGACGCATAGGTTCAATATTGTGGTTACGGTTGTACGTTGAGAATTCAAATCTGTTGAGAATTCAAATCTGTTGCAATAGACAAAGTGATTTACGTTTAAGCAGGTCCTCCAAGAGGGAGAGACGTACCTAATAATGGAGTTATTAGCCTTTTGTAATTTCAGTTTAGAAATGGAATCGCAGTTGGCAAACAGCTCACATCCATGTAGGAGTTTTGGGTACAGGTAAGCTTGGGTCAAAAGTTTTCTAATGTTTAAGGGTGTGAACCACTGTAAATGCCATAGTGATCTGGGCATTCCGTATAGTTGTCCCACATTGTTATTTATGTGATTCTCCCAAGTGAGCGTTCTGTTAATGTCACTGCGAGGTTTTTTACTACGTCGACTATTTTTACGTCCGTCCCCAATAAACGAATTCTAATGTTCCTAAGGTCTGCCTTATTGTAAAAAACTATGCAGTTTTTAAGGGATTCAAGGCCAGACCGTTGGAGCAGGCCAAATTACCGATGTTGGCCAGGTCTTCATTGATTTTAGTTGTCGTATTGATGGTGTTATCTAGGGGTTCACTAGTCCAGATTTGTACATCATATGCGTACATGTGTACCTTGCACCACCTGAGGCTCCTGGGAAGGTCATTTATACGAGTATATAAAGAAAAAAGCAGTGGACCCAGAACGGACCTTTGCGGAACACCGCTCTTGATCGGAAGTAAATCAGAAAAAATATTTTTAGCAACTGCCCGTTGATACCTGTTTGTGAGGTATGTTTCAACAAGCTGAGAGGACATGGAATCGAAGTTAAACAGTTTCCTTAGTTTGACTGTTAGTAACACATGATCAACGGAATCAAAAGCTTTAATGTAGTTTAGTATACAAGGAATGACATATTGTTGTTGTCCAATTTGCCCCTTATGCTTTCTGCCTCGTCAATTAATGTGGTAGTGCACGATCTATTTTTCCGAAAACCAGACTGGTCAGACAGTCAACCATTAATGAATTGATACGAACATAATCGCATATTTGTTTTTTGTTAATTTTTTCAAATACTTTGGAGAGAAACGGAAGGATCGCAATTGGCCTGTAATCACCATTGCTTTTTGAGATGGGTAAGGCTTTTGCTAATTTCCAACAATTCGGAAAAGTCGAACACATAATTACATCATTAAAGATCAAGGTAATACTTTGTAGCACTATTGGGAGTATTAATTTAATAAACCGAGGATCAATATCGTCCAGTATAATGGCATTTGACTTGGTGTCAATTATGCACTCTAGCACTTCAGCTTCACTCACACCATTAAATCTTAGTGAACTAAAGCCGAAATCAGTTTCCCTTCCTAAATAAATAGAGACGTCGGGATTGCTCATTGGTATGTTAACGAATTTTTTTAGTAATTTCGTTAATGTCGAGGTTAATTGATGTGGACTGGGTATTTCTGTTGATGCCGATTTCCCTAATCGTGTTTTACTTCTGCGCAGTGCATAGAGCAGAAGCGAACCATGATCCATAATAAGCGATTTTCGCACGCCTGATAGCGTAGGAGACCTTTCTGCGTAGGTGCTTAAAATGTAAATGCGCAGCTGCGCGGGTACGTCTTGTGAGAAGGAAAAACTTTTTTTCCTATCACATATGTTAATTTTTAACTTTGTACTTATAAAAATAATTATTCTTAATAGGAGTAAGCTAAGAATACTGTAGTTATGTAGTTTGTCACGTTTCATATTTTTTTATATATAAGAATAACTATTATTAATAGGAGTACGCTCTGAATTATGTAGTAATGTAGTTTGTAGTTTTTCATATTTTTTCTATATAAAGGAAAGATTGGTTATATGTATAAATAAAAATAAAATTAAATATATGTGTAAATAATAAAAAATTAAGCGTACTGAAAGAAATTTAATGTGGCGATACTCTGGAAACCGACGGGTTTCACCCCTGCAACTGGAAATCATCGTTACATTTGGCGCCCGAGCAGGGACACTTACATTGAGTCTCTGCGGTACGCTTAAAATTTACACATACCAAACCAAAGCTATATAAAGCGTTACTAAAAAATCTGCAAGTCACTATTATATCAGTTATATAAAAATTCAACAAAGTTGTTGATAAAAAAATCTACCTGGAACCAAAATTTTCAATAAAACAGACCAATAGAAATAAATTGCATTAAAATAGACAATTTATAAAAGAAAAAAATCTGATTGCAATAACGGTGCAAAAATTTTCAAGTATAGTCAAACAACTCCAATATGGCCACAGCCGACTTTCGTACCAGCTGGATATACTCACTCAATAAAGAGATTCTTGTGAGTTATTTTGATGAGTTTTTGGTTGATTCCAAAGGTACCGTCGATGAATTAAGACAACGTTTAAAATTATTTCTACTCGGGGAGCATGGTGAAGAACAAATGAAACGTTTGAAACAAATACAAGAGTTACACAAAACTAATCGTGCAACCACGTTGAGGGTACTAACACCGGAAGAACCAACAACGACATTAACTGCACCTATATTAAATCAGCCGAACGCCAACAAGAGAGCAAACTGTGATGACCATCTTAGCAAGTTAGCAATGATGGAAATCATTCGAAAATGGGGAGTTACCCATAACGGAGGACCAGATCCGTTTGCATTTTTAGAGCGAATGGAAGAATTAGCAGACACTTATGGTATCGATATGAATCGTTTACCTAGTACCATGCCTCAATTTTTGCGTGATCAAGCGTAAATATGGTTCCGGAACAACAATCTACATTGGGAAACGTGGAAGTCATTTAAACAAGACTTGCTCAAATTCTTTATGGCACCACGTTATTTGGAGAAGATAGAAGACGAAATAAGAGCGCGTAAACAACAACCCCGAGAAAAATTCAAAGAGTATGTTTTGGATATACAAAATAAAATGCGTCATACCACTATGAGTGAAGGTGACAAATTGTGCCGTATTTATTCGAACGCATTACCGGACTATCTGTTATATATCAAGCGCACTGATTTTACAACTCTACTTCAGCTTTTAGAGCTTAGTGACAATTCGAGAGTATACCAAATACACGTACCGCACCTACACGAGAAGCACATCGGCTAGTAAATCATATGAGTAACCCCAGAATATGTGCCGACGATGGAGAGAGGAAGGACATTTTGCTCAACAATGTCGCAAACCTCGGAGATTATTCTGTTGGGATTGTGGCTATCCAGATGTAAGAACAATTGAATGTTGCCGCCTACCACAGCCGGAAAACTACAATGGGGCCCGCGTTTAACGTGGGGCAACCAGATCCCAACAGTACAACCCCACGAACACGATACTTCACTAAATTGTGAAGGTGATAAATTAACCGTGACTCTGTGGACAGATGGTCACCTCACCACAGGTATAATTGACACCGGCGCAACCAGTTGTTTTGTAAGTCCATTGTTCGCCCAAACATTGAGTTCTAATACCTATCGTGAGTCAGTTGAAATGAATATAGCCCTTGCCAATGGATCTCAACGTCGCGTAACCAAAGCTATCCATTGTGATGTACAAATGGGAACCATCAAGGCTAACTTAAAATTTCTGATAAAGCCCGGTACACCTGTAGACGTTATATTAGAGTTAACATTTCTTAGAGCTTTTAATGCAATTATCAATTGTGCAGGAATTTCAATTACTTGCAACACAAAGAACTCATCACCAGCGCGCTGTATGGTCATGTTTAAAACTACACCCAAGAAAAACGGACACGTAGAAAAGCAGCACCGGCGGATGACAACCTTGATACTTCTCAACCGATGGGAACAGCACAAATTCAACCAAGTCAAATTAACACCAATAGCCCACTAAAGAATACACCAACTGTGATGCACAATCATACAATTTTACCAACACCAACTGTAGCTTACCGTCGTGAAATAATCACACCGAAGCCGATACTCTACACCTAACGCAGGCAGTCAAATAAACAAAATCCACATGATAAAGTCATAACAACGTCACCCAAAGCACCAGAACGAGTTTTACAAAAATTTCCCTTCACATGAAATCAATGAACTGAACGACGCCGGTACCACAGCTATCATCCGTATCAGCATTTACCTACAGTGACAACGTGCAAAGAACAGAAGCAACTACAGAGAACACCGAGGAAGAAATTACATTGCTGAATTTCTAGATACAGAGTTATTTATGTTTCAAAGTGTTACCGGACGAACCCACATTCATATACTAGACGAGCGACCAGTAAAAATTCGCTACCAATCGAGAAACCCAGCCATGCAAGAAATCATAATATTGAACCATCTCGAAGTCCTTATAATTTTCCAATCAAATTGGTTAAAAACTACAATGGAACCTGGCGATTGTGTATGGATTTCCGACAATTAAACAAACGATCTGAACAAGACGCCTATCCGTTACCGCGTATATCTTACATATTAGACCGACTCCGCGAAGCGAAATACATCAGCAGCTTAGACCTTGAGAGTGGTTACTGGCAAATACCCATGGCGGAAAATAGTAAAAGATATACCGCGTTCACCGTGCCGGGAAGAGGGTTATATCAATGGAGGTTGATGCCTTTTGGCCTTCACTCTGCCCCTGCCACATTTTAACGCGTCTTGGACACCGCCATTGGGCCCGATTTGGAGCCATATGCATTCGCGTATCTCGACGCTATAATCGTGATTGGTAAAACTTTACGACACCACATGGCCAATCTTAAGGAAGTTTTCCGTAGGCTACGGGAGGCCAACTTGAAAATAAACTCGGCTAAATGTGAATTCTTTCGCTAAGAGGTTCGATACCTAGGGCATATTGTAACCAACGAGAAGATCAAAACCGATCCAAATAAAATTAGAGCCATTACCCAGATGCAACCGCCTAAATATATTCGCAAACTACGTCGCTTTCTAGGAACAACATCCTGGTATCAACCGCTAACGTCATTATGGAAAAAGGGGAAACACTTCAAGTGGACCAATGACCAACAACAAGCTTTTGATAAACTCAAACTTCAACTCACGAATGCTCCAGTACTATCATGCCCAGATTTTCCCAAGCCGTTCACTTTACAAACCGATGCAAGTGATGTCGGTCTGGGTGCTATACTTACGCAAGAGTTAGATGGACATGAAAGGGTAATCGCGTATGCAAGTAGGCATCTATACTCAACCAAAAAAAAAAAACTACAGTGCAACTGAAAAGGAATGCCTAGCCTAGTTCAGAAAACGAGACCCTACTTAGAGGGATACAAGTTCGCTGTGTTAACGGATTATCTCTCTCTAAATTGGTTAAACTCTCTTAAAAATCCATCAGGTCGCCTCGCGAATTGGGCATTAGAATTGCAACAATATAACTTTGACATTTTGTACCGACGTGGAACCCAAAATGTTGTAGCCGATGCATTGTCGAGACAGCCAGTCGAAGAGTGTCGACTGACCATAGCCCTCACCATCACAACCGAGCATCCAGCAAGCGAAAATATAATATGTCCATCGCTAAAAAAGAAGTTACACGAAATTGAAGCGAACCCAGAAAAATTCCCAGTCTACACTGGAACTACCGGTCAGCTATGCCGCCACCTTCCTTCACGAGCTTCGGACTCCAACGAAGCAGCTTGGAAGCTTTGTGTACCAAGTAATATGCGACAACAAGTCTTACAAGAAAACCATGACCAACCCGCAGCTGGACACTTTGGAGTTAGGAAAACTGCTGCTCGCATATATAATCGCTATTACTGGCCTGGCTTGTACCGAGATATTAAACGATATGAACTCAGCTGCGAGTCTTGCAAGCACTATAAAGTCAGCCAACAACGACCTGACGGGGAAATGTATACACATATTCCAGAAGAACCTTGGTCAACTATCTGTGCAGACTTTGTAGATCCACGCTCTAGTCATGGCAATACAATGCCCTGGTTCTAATTGATAAGTTTTCGAAATGGATCGAATTGACACCGCTGCGTACTGCCGAGGGTCTCGTCAAAACATTACGAGAAAAAGTAGTCTGCAGATATGGTGTTCCGAAGATGCTCATTTCGGACAACGGGACGCAGTTCACCAGTAAGATTTTTCAAAAGTACTTGGAATCTATCGGCACACGACAGCAGCTAACAGCTCCATACACCCCGCAAGAGAATCCCACAAAACGAGCCAATAGAACCATTAAAACCATTATGTCACAGCTCGCAGCTAATAACTATAAGAAATGGGATGAATATCTTCCGGAAGTCATGCTTGCTATTAACCCTAGCACATCAGTTCACATCCGCATATTTAACACAAGGACGGGAACCATGTTTACCCAACGCCTATTTCGACAAGGTCACACCTGGCACGGGATCTAGTAAACTAAGTACAACACGGCGGATACAAAATCTACGTGACACTTGGGAGATTGTACTACGAAACCTCACAAAAGTCGCCAGAATCAAAGACACTACTATAATTTACGAAGACGCTCATGGCAACCAAATATAGGTGACCTAATGCTGGTTAAACAACATCCAGTATCTAAAGCTGTAGACAGCTATGCAGCTAAACTTGCACCTAAATTCGAAGGCCCTTCTAAAGTAATTAATTTACCCTCTAAGGTCATCGCCGAAATACAAGGGTTCGCGCAACAACGTACGTGTCATGTTAGAGATCTGAAATTATATAATAGATCTGAGGATTATGAAAATTATGTCATGGTGAAGGAGTAAGTTCGCGCTAACTATCCATGGTATTTTCTCTTCCTGGACTTTATAGATCATTAATAGTATGGCTAGCACACTATCCATCCGATACTTTCATGGACGGCGAGGCGTACCATCTACAGCTTTAATAGGTCAACCATCATCTAGACGTGCGCAGGAGCGCGTCAACATAGCACCTGTGCGACTTAATTTGTTTTATACCACCGAAGTTTCTCCCGTCAAAGACATTCTGCCAGATAGCAATCTGTATAATCCAGCTGAAAGTCGGATGGGTGGCTATATTCATTCAACCTAAAAAGGGAGTTAAGTTCAGCAGGCACGAACCACGTCTCAGACACGAATATTACTTGTATAGCAGAATTCTAAAAGATGTGTCGAAGTTCGTCAATCTTGTTGCGAACACTTTGGGCATTTAGATAACAGACATGGATTCCCATATGTTGTTTTTCGAGGACTCTTATCATAGTGTGTGTAGCGTCTCTAGCTGTCATACCCATCATAGGACAAACACAGCAAAAAGCAATGTGGCAGTTGATAATAAGAGAGATATTATGAATAATAAAAATGTATGCTTATAAATAGACATCAGGAAAAATTTACATATTGATAAAAAATAACCAAAAAAAGTGCCACTGTTATGAGTCCAAATGTAATTTCTGTTCATGGGTTGTTTTTCATCATCACCTGGAGCAATGTTGACTGGTTTCTAAGCATTTCCTGCATCATCGTCTGCATAGTGATCATGAATGTTTGCATATGCTGGACCAACGTTGCAATCGTATCCTCCAAGTGGCGTGGCTGACTGAGGCGCCACCGCAGTTTCCGCATTTTTTTGAGTTAGTAGCGTTGCATTCGGCTGATTTATGCAGTCCAGCACAGATAACGCATACTGAAGGAAGTCGACCGTATGTCCTCGTAAGTCCATACTCCTGGCAGTTGTAACATTGTGGCGGGTTTTTTCGCTTATGTGGTGCTTCCACGATGATTTTACGGTAATATATGTATTTCAAGTTGAAGATAGGGTGTTGTGTGCCTTTTTTATCGTCATACTCGAGTTTGACTCTGAACAAAGGCTGCGGGATCTTCTCGCGATTATAACTGTTGAAGACTAACTTAAGTCCATGTCACACTATGAGCTACCGAAGTGGCAATTCTTGCCGAGAAAAAAAAAAAAAAACTTTTCACGACATTGGAATTTAAACTTGCGACAGCAAAGTTTGTAGACTAGTACACCACTCACTATGTCACCGAAGTTTCAAAATTAAAATTAGCTCATTATGAGTATTATATATTGCGAGAAAAATCGTAGTTATATGTATATACACAATATGTATATACAATTGAGAGAGAAGTGCAATGCACTCTCAAGTATATAACAAAAATAACTGTAAGTCACACATTTTTGTTAAATTGTAAAGTTTTTGTTGAATTTTGCTCTTTTTATGAGATTTTTTTGCACTTTTGTTTGTTTGGGTATTTATTTACTAGGATTTTATGTTTTATGTCTATCTAAATATTTAATACTAGCTGTTGCCCTGTTACCCGCGAGGAATTCGGTTATCTCGTGAGACGAAACGTTGTCTATGCCGTTCTCTAGGTTCTGAAATTTTTGAAACCGATATTGCCGATCACCTGCTTGCAGACACCTAACACATGTGGTACCAAATTTTAGCTTGATATCTCAAAAACTACGACCGTGAGAGTGTCAGGAACAGTCAAACACATGAACACGCAAACGGACATTGTTTAAATCGATTCAGTTTTTGATCTTGAGCAATAATATGTATAGTTTGTGGGGTCTCCGACTCTGAATGTTGCAAGCAAAATGACAAATTTAATTTACCCCCTTTCCAAAGGTTAAAGGTATAAAAATATGGCGAAATTCTCCAACGAAAACAAAAGTTACGCCCCCGTCTTATTGCCTGAGTTTCTGATGTCTTTTAATGTGCGGTCCACTGCTTTTTATACCCTTCACCTTTGGGAATAGGGTATATAAAGTTTGTCATTCCGTCTGCAACACCCAGAAGGAGGCGTCGAAAACCCCTCAAAACATATATGTTCAGAAGCTGGCTGAGATTAAAATTGAGTACATATGTGTCTGGCAGAGACCATAAACATGTGTACCCAATTTGAACTTTATACATCAATTTTAGTGACTATGAGAGATTTTTTTAATTGTGCGCGTGGCAGTGGATCGATATTGCCCGATTTTACAAACAACCTGCTGGCATAGACCAGACACATGTGTACCAAATTTCAGCTCGATATCTCAAGAATTACGACCGTGAGTGTGCCAGCAACAGACAGACACACAGCCACACGGATACACGGACGGACATTGTTTAAATAGATCCAGTTTTTGATGCTGAGCAAAAATAAATACGCCCATAATCAACAAAAATCTCGCACGGCCACAAAAATTAACACACAAAGTTCAAATGTGGTATATTAGAGTATAATTGAGTAATACATCGGTGCGCCAAAAATGGGAGGGATCAGATATGAGCCACGCTCACAATTTACAAAAAAACTGTTTTCGATGTAAAATTTTTGTCATACGTCATAGTATGATTTGTATAGCTTACTAACGATTAATTAGTGCTTTGCCACGACCTATTGTTGAGGGTATTTAAAATTCGACCTAAGACGAATTTAGTTTTTTTATTTGTTTTGTAATATTTTTACCTCAAAGATTCTCTGTACACTATGTTAGTAGTCGTATTTGTAGATGGCAACGAAACATATTGAATATCAGTAGATCCTACTTGAGAAAGAGCAACATACAATTGCCCATGAGAAAAGCACTCTTTTCTTAAGTCGATACCAACCACCGAGAAAGTTTGTCATTGGGATTTATTTATTTTAAGAGCAAACGAAATCTTTAAAGGAAACTGTAATATTTTAAAAGATATAGGTAAATGGTTGGTATCATTGGGATCCGCGGAATATAAGCAAGCTGACCGGCCGCAGGGCCCGTAATGATAGTTGCTACAATCACATTGTTTCTTAGTTCTTTTATCAAAAGTCTTGTACCATTACACATACTGGGAGGGCTTAAATTTCTTAATAGCATAGTGGGAGTACCTACTTTTAATATTAGTTCATGGAGTGGCAAGCCGGCAGGATTAACGGAATTTAAAAATTCTTGTGGATAGTGCACTGAATCTTCGATGTGGTACACGGTGTCAACAGATTTGTAACATTTAAAATCACCGCGAACTTTTCCCATAATCATATTGTTTATTTCATTTACTGAGTCCTTTCTTGGTGACAATATCGCCCTCGAACAGAGCCAGTGGAAATTTCTTTCTGTAAGATTTGCGATGTCAGGATAGATTGAATCTATAAGAACTTCTAGACTGTGAACAGTTTGAGCCAATTCATTATCCAATAATACTTGGGAGCTGTTTGCTATTAAAGTTGATAATTTTCCGTCTCCTAATTTATTTGTGAGAAATTTTTTGTACCATTGAAAGTTTCAATTGATTGCCATAAAGGTGATGATTTGAGACACGCTTTATTAACGTCGGCACGTGTACCTTTTGTTATAACCGGTAGTGTTTGGCGAAAGTCTCCAGCGAAAACAAAGGTGACGCCCCCCATCATATTGCCTGAGCTTCTGATGTCTTTTAATGTACGGTCCACTGCTTCTGCATGAGTTTTATGGCTCATGGTGAACTTTCCCAGTGGACCATAGAGTTGGAGCAATTCCAGAAGACGCCACTGCCAGAGCTTTTTTTCCAGATTGTCGGACTTTTGTGTTGCATCTGGAGTGGGATCTATAATATATGTTCTTAGAATTTCATATAAATGTTGCTTTTATTCCAAATTCATTAAAAAATGGTTCAAAAATACAGTATTGGCCAAAAATCCTCTCCAGAACCTGGTGGTGCGTTTGAAGTGGGACCCATAACATATGTTCTTAGAATTCCATATAAATGTTGCTTTTATTCCAAATTCTTTAAAAAATGGTCCGAAAATCCAGTTTTGGCCAAAAATCACCTCCAGAACCTGTTGGTGCGTCAGAGTTCCATATAAATGTTTTTTTTATTTCAAATTCATTAAAAAAATGGTCTGAAAATCCAGTATTGGCCAAAAATTTTCTGCAGAACCTAGTGATGCATCTGGAGTGGAATCCACACATGCCGTTGTCAGATTTCCCTACTATTTAAATATTGTGAAATACTTATTGGGAATTAATTTCTTAATTGTCTGTGTACATGTGTATGCAATGTTTGTATGGCAATATTACTATCAATGGTGGTTAAAGGGGTTATAGTGACATAAGTATAATAGTTGGACATATGGTCTCGTTAAGTTTTTTATAGATATTGATATGTTCTATAATATTGTAGAACATTTTTTTGTTTTAACATCAATACTTTCCGCATCGTATGCGGAAAAAATATAATAATAAAATATACAAAAATACAAAAATACAAAAATACAAAAATACAAAAATACAAAAATACAAAAATACAAAAATACAAAAATACAAAAATACAAAAATACAAAAATACAAAAATACAAAAATACAAAAATACAAAAATACAAAAATACAAAAATACAAAAATACAAAAATACAAAAATACAAAAATACAAAAATACAAAAATACAAAAATACAAAAATACAAAAATACAAAAATACAAAAATACAAAAATACAAAAATACAAAAATACAAAAATACAAAAATACAAAAATTCAAAAATACAAAAATACAAAAATACAAAACTTTCTTCTTTTTAATATTAGTATAGAAAAAACAATTTCAATTATAATAAATATTAAGATACCGCGCGCGCAACGATATTCAACGATCAACTGGATTTTCTTAAATAAATGCATCTCATTTCACCTTATATGATGTCGATTCCAGCTACCACATTCGCTGCATCATCCTATATAGTTCTGAATACGTAGATTGTGAGTGAGGAACTGATCATTAGTTAATACTAATTTTTGGCTTAATCTAGTATTTTTCAGGCAGTACGTTACATGAGTACAGTGGCCCTGAGCTAACGAAGTTCGCTAGTAGCACCTTTTTTGCTGGTTTGAGTCTCCATATGTTTAAAAGTATCCTAGATAGGACCGATTGCAGATTTGTTACTTTATCACATGGTTTTTAAAGCTTACCCTGTTATAAATTGTTACTCCCATATATTTATTTATGGCGGTAGTTCCAAGCCAATTTCGTAATCTTGCGTGTAATGATGAGAACCACTTCTAACTGTTGTTCTGCAAGTTTTAAGTCGAATAGACAGAGTCAATTCTACATTATTTGCATCGCTCCATTGGTAGCCATTTCTATTTTGTGAGTATGTTTGGCTACCGTAGAGAGAATTATGTTAGCTGCAAATCCTACTATGCTTAACCCCGTCGGTAAGGGCAGTATTCCGTGGTGTTCCTTTTTTATTTTTGGCCTTCAAAGAGTTTCATTATCGCTTGAATTACTTAATCAACTGAATCTATTGTTGGACCGGATTTGACCACATTTAGAACCCCTTCCCATATGAGGTCCTATTATTATACCCTGCACCACCCTTTGGAAAAGGGTATATTAAGTTTGTGAGGATGTTTGTAATTCCTAAACGGCAAATGCAACACCCATATTCAATTATACCGATCAATTCAGAATCAAAATCTGAATCGATTTAACCATGCCCCTCTGTCCATTTATGCGCTAGCTACAGGTCGCATTTGTTGAGATACTTCAATGAAATTTAGTACAAGGATATGTTTTGGCCCAAAGGGGTATCCCGTTGAAAATTGACCGGATTAGAATATTTTAGAACCCCTCCTCATATGGAATCCTATAATTTTTCGAGATATTTCGATGAAATTTGGTACAAGGATATGTATTGGTCGAAAAATAAACGCTTTTCAAAATAGATAGGTTAGGACCATTTTTAGAACCCCTCCCTATATTTTTTTTCGAAATCATAAAAAAATTAAAAGCAGTACAAAAAAATTAAACTTTTCATTTATCAAAGAAAAAAAAATTAACTTGAAAGATATATCAAATGGTGTAGGGTATTTGGTGTTCGGGCTTGACCGACTATAATATTTTGACTTGTTATTATAAAATCTGCTCCTCCAAAAAATGTTTTAACTGTTATACCTTCTCGCAATTTTTATGTTATTTCTCGTCTTGCTGCTGACATGATTATGGATTACATCAAATCAAAAATTCCAAATGTGGTTACAGGTAGTATCGGCATTTTTAAATTCAGTGTCCCCCAACAGCGTGACAATTCGTCACGCTGCGATTTCCCTAACTGTACCAGTAGGATTAAGTCATAGTTCACAAAGTTGTCTTGCCTGATTTTCTGATGAATTCAAATCTATCAGAATTAGAATGAATAAGGATTATATTATTTATTCTAAAGAATTATTAATTACTGTAAACAAGAAATGTTATGATAATTATGTAAAGAAAATGAAAAACAGGATATTAGGTGGTTTTTGCCGATTTTTTTGCAAAGTGTTATAGCGATAACATTATTGCTACTTATTCTTATAAATTAGAATCGTTCGATATCTTTGCCTAAATACGTTTTTCTAAAATTTAACTTGCTAAACGCTCTAAGGTTCATAAAAATATCTTAATACCCTGGACCTGAAGATTTCATTTTCAATAATTGCCTCAGTAATGGGAACTTTCCTAATACGTGGAATTCGATAAGTAATTATAGGGGTATGTCCAACTTGATGACATTTCTAAACTATTTGAACGCTTATTAGTTAAGAGGCGTCAAGATCTCTTCAATTTTAACGTTCGCTCAGCATGGTTTTACTAAGGGTAAATCCATAACAACGAACCTTCTTGAATTAGTATGTAGTGTATTCCGTTCATTTTCTGAGAAAACTCAAACGAATTTGTTATACAAAGATTTTTCTAAATTTTTTGACAAGATTTTCACATGTTATATATGTTGAATCGTATTTATCTACCGCTTAATTTGGTAAATTGCGTTAGGTCTTATGTTTCTGGGCGAACGCAACGTGTTCTTTATCAGGGTTACGTGTCACGTATTATTAATTCCGACTTGTTCTGGAATATGCCGTTATAGTTTGGTCATCTATGTGCCCTTACGATTAAATAGGAATTTTGTTTTAATTAAACTGTTACAATGTCATACCCATTACGAGATGTTTCATCCATTGAGAATTATATCCAGTTACTTTAATGATTATTATTATTTATAAGATGGATTACACAGACCCACAGAGAATATTAAAAATTTTATATCAAATTAACAAGATGCTAAACTGCTATTTTCATTATTTTATTTAATATTAATCTTGCGTTTATTATTTTATTTTGTTATACTGGTATACATATGCTTAATTTGTAACTAAGTTTGACTTTTATATTAGGCTTTTAAAAATTATCCAAAAGTTTTCTTCTTTTTATATATAATCTTATTATTAGTTTGATTAATTATTATTATTGGTTAATTTTCTAGTTACTTAAGTATGCTAAAAATAAATATATAAGATCCTGGTGCTGTTGCTGCTGCGGTTGTTGTTGTTGTCGTGGTTTGATTATTATGTTGCTTATGCGTAGTTTTAAACATTATATCCGTGGCAACTCTTTAGCTAAAAAGGTGTTTATATTTGCACTGTAAAAATTTTCTTCAATTAATTTATTATAATTATATTTATACCTTGAACTACCCTGTGGAAAAGGTTATATTAAGTTTGTGCATTGAAAGCCGTAGGTCAGTGTGGGACCTTCACCCAGTAAAACCTCCTCGAACGTCCGACGGTGCATCCCCCTGGGACCATCGTTAACTATTACGTCGGGAGAACCGTCTGAGCCTAAGCTCAAATCGTCAGTGATATGGTCTCAGTCCTATGTCGTTGGCGAAAACGCTCCTCCATTCTAAGGCGGGTCATTACAGAGGCAGAGGCATTCTTGACGCATTGCCATACTTCAGCAGAATTACTCATGCACCAGCACGATCTGTTTGGACTCAATTCTTCACCCGTTACTTCCTCTATCAATTGCCGTTCGATACTGAATCTAGAGCATTTCAGAAGTACGTGCACAGCCGTTTCTCCCTCGTTTTTTCACGTTGGACACCAGGGTTCAGTATCGCGCTTGAAGCGGTACAAATAGGCCCGAAAGCATCCGTGACCACTAAAAATTTGTGTCGTGTAGTAGTCCATGCAACCTTGCTGCCTGTTTAGCCATGACCCTATGCTGGGCAGGAGCTCATATGTCCATCGTTGGCGTTTTTCTCGGCGAGCGTGAGCGTTCTGCCCAACTGTTTTCTACTATCCTGCAACCTAGTGAGCTGGAGCGCCATTATGTCAGGAGGTGCGATGCCTGCCAATATAAGTGTCGCGTCTAGAGATATAGTGCGGAATCCACAGCATACTCTTAGAGCTGTAGCACGCCATACGTTATTCAAACTTTTCGCATAGCTTGAGTACTTCTGAATTCGGTTGCTCCATATTGGTGCGGCGTAGAGGGCTACCGAGAATATCATCTTGGCCAATAGTAACCTTCTTGTTTGGATAGGGCCGCCAATGTTAGCCATTATACGTGCAAGTGCTGTATATACGTGGGATGCTTTTTCGCAAACTCTATTCAGGTGTGGTAGAAACGATAGCCTTGCATCGAGTGTGACTCCTAGGTATTTGATTGCCTTCATAGTTGTCATCTCATATCCACCAATGTTTAGTTGCAGACTTTCTCTCTTTTTCCGGCTAGTGACAAGAATCGCCTCGATTTTTTGCGTCGCAAGCTTCAATTTATGGTCCTTAAGCCAGGTTGAGAGTAAACCTATAGTATCTCTACAATTGGATTGTACATCTGCAAGTTCCTTGGCAACGACAGTAATTGCTATATCGTCAGCATAGCCAATGATGCTCACTCCTGTTGGCACTGGTAGTCTTAGCACCTCGTCGTATAATATATTCTAAAGCAAAGATCCAAGTATTGAGCCTTGGGGGATACCCGCTGTTATATTATAGTCACGTATACCTACGTCAGTTTCATAGAGCAGGACCCGCTGTGACAGGTAGTTTCTTATTATGTGCGCTAGATATAGAGGTACGTGTTTTACCCCAGCGCCTTAATAATATGGGGCCAACTAACGGAGTTAAACGCATTTTTAATATCGAGCGTTACTATTGCACAGTACTTTTTGGTTCCATTTTTCCAACGTGTTCCTTCAGTAGCCTTTTCAGCAATATTTTTAACGTCCTTTACGGAAGCCATATTGGTTATTAGAGAGGCCGCCCGCACTTTCAATATGGTGTACAAGTCTGTCGTATATAATATTCTCGAGCAGCTTACTGAGTGTGTATATCATGCACAGGGGACGATAGGACCGAGGTTCTCCTTCAGGTTTATTCGGCTTTGGAAGCAAAACCACTCTTTGCCTTTTCCATATACTTGAAAATAAACCGTAGCGTAAGCAGTTGCACTTCGCAGCTAATTCGGTTATATACGCCATGTATCAGCGCTAGGTAGAGCAGCATTATCGGAACCACTAAGCAGCATCTCTGGTGCTAACTCGGGTGATGCATTTGTGTATGCATTAGTTATGTGATGCTTTGGGAAAAGCGTTTCAACCACCTTTTCCATATACCCTTACGCTCTCCCATATATCTATCTCTGTTCATATTCTTGAGAATGAATATGACGCTGTGCTCTGCGTCTGGCAGCTAAGCACTACTGCCTCGGATTTTCGATCTCATTATTCCATCAATATACTGGTTTACGATTGGGGAGGTTCGATCGTCTGACCATAGAAGCGTTACACGCTGCTGTAATATGCTGCGCCAACTTTTTGGCTTATTCTTCAACTCCTGATGGTAGCATTATATCATCCGCTATCATAACTTTAAACACGTTCGGATCCAGAGTTTGAAGTTTCCATCCCCTTCCGCAGTGCTTACTAGGCGTGCTTGCCAGCTGAATATGTCGACATATCTTTGTGATGATCGCATAGTGGTTACTCTGAGTATATATACCGCTAACGTGCCAAGCATAATAACGCACCAGACAATCGGACACAAATGTAAAGTAAATTTTCGAGCTGCACCATTCTTCTCAAATGTGTTTTTGATGCCATCATTTAGTAGCATGACGCCTAAGGACGAAAAGACTTCTAACATGGCTTCACCTCTCTTAGTCCGTCTACTGCCCCATTCCATGGTCCAGGCATTAAAATCGCCCGCGATCAAGGCTGGTTTATGTGTTCTGGCATCCTCGGCTATCATGTCGATTATATCTTCAAATTGCGCCAAATCTAGGGTAGGTGGTAGGTGACACCTGAAGATAAAAACAAATTACCTGTACAATTACATAGTACTGCTTGTCCTTAATTGGGACACCTTGAATTGTTAAGTTGACACAAATCCATACCGCCGCTTTGCTTGTGGGGTCCGAGATCCAAAATCCCCTGGTGTTTGTGCTTCGGTAAGGCTGTGATATTATGGCCACATCAATTTTTTGCTTCAAGACAGTTTGTTTAAGTAGGTCCTATGCAGGTCGAGTTTGGTGCCAAGAAAGTTGAGCAACGCCTACCGCCTATAGAGTGGTTATAGCTTAGACCTTTACTTGCGCATATTGCACACTCCGCATTGTTTCCACACTGTTCGGCTATGTGCCCCGGCTTACCGCATTTGAGGCAGCATTTGCTTCTATCTACACTACTCGTACAGACTTTAGATATATGTCCAAACTCCAAACATTTGAAACATCTTGGAGCTGAACTTTCCCGGACTCTGCAGACGACCCATCCAACTTTTATTTTGCCTACTTGCAATAAGTCTGCCGCCAGCCTACCGGGTAGGCTAAGAATGGCCACTTGGGTGTCGGCAAATGACTTCCTAATTGATTTTATGGCATTTACGTCTATTTTTACGTCTTTTGAATGTGAGTTTATGGCCTCTACTATTTCATCTTTTCCTGTGACCTCATCAAGATCCCTCAGTAGTACTGTTTTCTCATTACCAATGACTTTTACATTTACCTGAGTTCCAAGTAGTTTAACGATATCCTCTTTATATTGTATGGAGTTACCGTCACGCGTTTTCTTAAACTCAAACATCATTTCTCCGCTCTTGGTCTTACGAATTTTAACAATGTCCTTACCTAGTTTGCGCATACTGTCATCCTGTTTAACTTTTTTAAGAATGTCACTGTATGACATCTCCCCAGATTTTCCTATTATTATGGCTTCAGGCTTAATATATTTAAGTCTATTGTTGCGTTTATTGACCGACGTAGGTCTGCCGGGCATAACTCCTGGTGCCTCTTTTTCGGTGACATTGGTCAATACCTCCTGGATTGCCTTGTTCCCTTTCACTGCCTTACGCTTAGGGTTAGGAGTCTCTTCGCTATGGAGTCTCTTCTTTTTTTTGACGCTTGCTTCGACCACGGGGATGTTTGTGAGTGTCGGCATATTGCGTCATCGTGCATATTTATTGCTGGTAGTTCTAATCTTTTCTATACTTTCGCGCATAGGTAAGTTTATGGTGCGCCTCGTTGCGTCTTCTAGCATGTTCACCAGTTTCTTAATTTCTGCGACCAGCATATAGAAAGGTACGCCATCATTTTCTGATTCCTTCTTATCTTTTCTTTCATTCTCCTAATGTTCAGCGCCATCTTGTTTATCACATGCCGCAGCCTGCGCCACCGGGGTTTCGTTTATCCGGTTACTTGCTGTCTGTGACGGCGTACGTTTTAAACCCATTAAGGGAACCAAAGCGCAGTCAAAGGGTTGGTTGTGGTGTAATATCAGGCACTTCTACTAGCCTTAACCGAGGTTCAAGCTAGGCAGTGCCACAGATACAACTCCTTTGTAATATAACAATAAGCAAAAAAAGGAAAAAGTTTTTATTTGATTTGTTGCAAATATTACTTTTACTAAAAGTAATCTTTTACGTTCCGTTATTTATACGAACAAAATAGCTACTGTGCAAAATATTTGTGCACCGTTAGTTTTTATTATTCAAAAAATAAAGTTTTTTTAGTTATCCGTGATACGTCTGTACAGCTCGACTGTCGATCAGCGAATCCATGATGAAAGTAAGGGTGTGATTGACTGCTGTCGGTCCGCCGTTATAAGAAAAATATATACGTTGGAAAACCGATTGTGCCAAATTCAACACTAATATAACAGGTCTAGGTTTTCCTCCTTTAAAAAAAAAACGATTAATCAGCTAAGGGTGGAAAAAACGCTCACTTTCAATGTCCTAAAGGAACATTGGTTTGGTCAAAGGCAGTTAACACCAATTCACCCCTAAATAGGCTTCGAAAAGTTCAACGAGTTACTAGTATTGACATAACCGGTCAACGCCCCAGGCAACGTTTGATGCAATGTCCTACTGGATGCCGATAGACATCTTCATCAAGAATTCTTCTGCCAAGGGGATTCTTAGTTTGAGAGGGTTGCACTGGGCATGTCTCTATCTTACACAAGTTTAGGGATAGATCAATTGATGAAGAAAGTGACTACATGGTAGATAGTGGACTGGCACTATGGGAGCATATCACGGATGGCTCTAGGATAGATTTTCACACAGGAACGAGAGTTTAATCGGGGACTCTTGATAAAAAAGAGGCCGCTTACACTACCGAACATCTACAGTGTCTTTCAGGCAGATATTATCTCAATTGACCAGTCTGCATAGATGATTGCCTCAAAAGGCATCATTTGTGTGGACAGCAAAGCGGCAATCTTGGCTCTCGACTCTGTAAAGATTAAATTAAAATTTGTAGCGCATTTTGCGATCACTTGCCAAGATTGCGATCTCCTTAGGTATACCCGGAAACAAGATGGATGACGAATGTGCAAGAATCGCAGCGGGCAGGCAATATACAAACGAGAGAGTGGAAGTGTGAAAGTCACACTCAGGCATGGACAAATAGCAGGTGGAGTACTCTATGCATATGTTGTATATCTCGCGCTCTTTGGCCTCTACTAAATCCTAAACGACCTAAAAACCTACTAAGTGTAAACCGGAAATAGATCTCTACATTCGTTAGAATTCTATCGGAACATTGTCTCAAAGGCCATATGACTAAAAGGTACGGTAGTCCCTATAATGGATGGCTTTCTTAAGCGTTACGTATATGGGTAACACTTATTAGTCTAAGTGAAGCGCCTAAGCCTACACCTAACCTATTAATTTGTTAAAAAGTAGACAATATTTAAAAAACTTATGAAACTGAAGATATATTAAAGGGAGGTCTTAATTTAAAAGCCCACAAAATTAGTATTAATCTTCATATAATTTTCCATAAAAATCTATTATGAAAATACTATATAATTATAATATACTATATTTCACTCTATATACAATAGTACATATGGTGAAAAATTTCAATATGATATACGAATATGTAAAAAAATGATCATAATATATTATTATATGTACCGAGCGAAGCACTAGTATTTTATTAAAGAAAATTTCTTGAACAATTATAACGTATAAATATTTTTTAAAAGAACAGTCAATTATGAAGAAGGCAGATTTTCAAAAGTTTTTTTAATATAGAAATCGAAACTATAAGTAAAAGTTTACCACGTACCATTGAAGTAAAAATTTAAGTTCGTAAAAAACCCGTAGCAAAGCGCAGATATTTCAGCCTGCGCTTATTACCATATAAATTTAAAAATGTACATGTACGTTTGTTTCTTATTGATTGCTTTAAATGCAACGCTTGGCCAAGCATACTGAGGCCTGCGATAACAGGGTAGATTATTAGTAGATCAATATTACAGTCCAATTACACGTGGCCGGCTATAGTTAATACAACATAATTAAATAAATTTTAGGTAAATTTATTGTATTTATAGACAAAAATGTTAGAAGCGACAGAGGTCTTAATACCCAAAGGCAAGCCTGAACAGGAATCTATCCAATCATACCGTCCAATATGCCTGCTGAACACTACGGGTAAGATAGTAGAGAACATAATATACAATCGACTCTTTCCCATAATCGAAGGTAAAAAAGCCTTATGGGGTACCCAATTTGGATTTAGAAAATTAGTTGATCTAGTAATTCAAACGGCAACAAAAGCCATTGAAGGCCCAAAATGGGAAGGGGGCACCAAGAATCAAATATGCTTTTAGTACCGCCAGCTGGCCAGTGATTTTAAATGCCCTCAGGGAAGCGGATATACTCAAATGTCTCCTGAAGTTTATTTCGAGTTACGTCGAGGATAGAATATGAATTTGTAATGCAGAAAATGGTGTCAAAGAATATAAAGTTACCGCAAGAGTATCCCAAGATTTTATTATAGGATTACTCCTGCGGAACATGTGTGACGACTTTTTAAGACTGACCTTACATTTATAAATTAATTTTGTATTGTAATGTTCAATATTAAAGTCGGTTTAGACCTGTATGTCCGTGTGTCTGTCTGTTGTTGGCATTCTTACGGGCGTAAATTTTGAGATATTAAGCTGAACATTTGTACAGCCACTTTAGGTTTTTGCACGCAGATCGATATTAAGAATGGGCAAAATTGGTCAAGACCCACGCTCACAAGCGATAAAAATATATTTATCTGCCACAAAAATTTAGGTATTTTATAAAATTTGGTAGATACATCTATAAGTACATTCATAGGTGTATAAACTTAATCGATTTGTCAAAAATGGGTATGGTCAGATAAAAGACACGCCCACGCCCAATATAAATCTTTATATCTGCCACAACAGTTAACCTAGGAAATTAAAATTTGGTACGCGTATACATAGTTATCTCATCCACTGATGTGATAAAAATGAGCTTGGTCGGATATTAGACACACCCACAACTGTCATAGCCTTTACTGACTGTAAATTTGTACACAAGTTTGTAACATATTCCACATTTTTAAGAGTAGCAAAATCATTCTCGTTTAGCATAATTTTTAAATTACCAACACCATTCAAATTTAATTTGTTGTTGTTGGCAAATACAACATATTTGTCTTCTTCTTCTTCTCTGAGCGCTTCAACCGCAGAAGATGCACTGCGTCAAAAGAGATAAAGGTGCATCACGCACACAGCACTATTTTTCATGCACTTTAATAAAGTAATGTGATGTATTGTATCTTTGTTTCCATAATTGCTATATTATTTACATATTTTAAAAATATATATATATATCGTTTCTATGTCTTTTTTAAATTTTTATAAACAATACATAAGTAGATAATGATATTCGAGGATTCAAGCTTGACTGCATAAAGTCAAATTTCAATTTTACAGGCTTTAAAAAAGCGGAGATTATTTTATATATATTGAAATCACCTGAGGTGAGTAAATTGAAGGTGTTGTGTCCTTGGAGATTAAACCGAGAAAATTTTTGAAGCATGTTTTGTCTAATAGAATGATTTATATTTTGGCAAACAAACAAAATATAATCGACAGTTTGAATAGAACCACAGTCGCAAAGAGGACTGTTAACTATGTTGATTTTATGAAGATGTTCTCTACATCTAGTGTGGTTAAACATGAGTCTGTTAATAAAACATACTATGTTACGGCCCAAACAACAGTTTTGGAACCAAGGCCTAACTTGTACACGTGGAGCCAGAAAATACAAATGACGACCGTGGCAAGAATTACTCCACCGCTACTGCCACTTGCTGACAACGTTGCGCTTGTCTAATGATTTCACGGTCTAATGATTTCACGGTATAAAATATGGAAGCGTTAACGAAATCGTTATTTTTGGAACAGGCAATTTCATCGACAATGCAATTACCGCCAATCCCCATATGGCTGGAAACCCAGAGCAAATGAGTAACAAAGCCTTTGAGTTTCAAGACAAGTAAAAGCGATCTTATTTACAAAAAAAAAAAAAAAAAAGGTGTGTTTTACTAGAGAGATAGGATCTTATAGTCAATAAAACAGATTTACTATCCGTGACAATTAAAAATTTATATTGATCTTGGACGGACACTAGACGAATAGATTCTAGTGTGGCAAGAGCTTCTGCCTTATAAACGGAACTGCAAGGGTGACTTGGAAAATAGGGTTCTATATTAATATCAGGGAACAAAACTCTACTGTCCACCACATTCGACTTGGATCCATCTGTGAAAGTCTGTCTGAAATTCTTTCATTTAGTGCACACAAGCCTACTGTAGTGACTCTGTACTTCTCCTGATGTCACATTAAATTTGTCAACTGGTAAGAACTTTATAATAGGGCGAAAAATAAGAGACTTGTAGGGTATAGAAAACAATGGGTGCCTAAAAAACTTAGACACATTAAAATCGTTACATATCTAAAAACAAATCTTAAAGAAAGTCATGTTATTATTATAGGAAAGGAATTCTTGTATGAATGATAAAGCGGGGTGACCCTCGTTACTAAAAATTTTTTTAATCGTCACATTTGTTATTAAAAAGAATCTTTCAGGTAAAGGCGTGATATTAGACATTTGCTCAAGGCTTAATGTATGCGTAGAAGTCACGGCACCGAGAGCAATACGCAGACACTTCCATTGCACCCTTTGAAGTTTTAAAAGATCTTTCTCAGAACAATTAAGAAGATATGGGCATAGGTATTCTAGCCTTGGCCTCAAAACACCAATGTAAAGTCTGAGAACACTCGTGGGATCAGATCCCCAACTTGTTTTACAGATAGATCTCAGAATATTAATAAACTGAAAACATTTAGTTACTGTAGTTTGTACGTGTGGTGTAAGCGAGAGCTTCCTGTGAAACGTGAAACCTAAAAAGTTAAAGGTGTCGACATATGGTAAGTTGATGCTATTAATGTATAGTGGAGAACAACTGGTTGGCTTACGTTTATTTGAAAATATCATACACTTTGTTATCCAATTTACGGTATATAATATCTAAAGCGGTTTGTAAGGCACGCCTACACTGCTCGGGATTAATGTGGGAACTGAAAATAACTAAGTCTTTGGCATAGGTATGTGTACATTTTCGGGAACATCATTAAAAATATCATTGATATAAATATTGAAACATAAGGGACTTATAACGCTTTTAAGTGGAAGATATTGTAGATGATGTTACAGAAATTAACAGGCAAGCGGAAGGACATTAAGGCGGAGTATAGTACAATATGCCAATATTAACAGAATCAAAAACACTGAAAATATCTTAAAATCAAACATTTAGCATGAGATTTTTGGCAAAAACCAGATTAACCGCTGACCAAAACGCAATAACGTTATCAGAAGTGGATTTGGAGCGACGAAAACCAGACTGAAATTTGCTAAGTGCACAATGATGTTCAAGATGCCATTTAAGGCGTGAGCACAGTATTCTCTCAAAGAGCTTGCGAAGCGTAGATATAAGGGCAATGCTTCTATAAGAGACTGCAATATTGGGTGAACAATTTTTCTTCTTTCTTTTTTTGCAATTACTTGGTAGTTGGAGGAGGCAGTTGGGTAAACTTGAGAGAATTAGAAATTAGGGTAGCGACGCCACCGCCGTGAGACGTATCAGACAGACGGCCGGATATAATTATAAAATAATTTTTAAAAGAGAGTATCAGAAGGCTTTAAGAAAATTTCGGAAAGACATACTATTGCAACATTGTTGGTAAAAAGGTACTGTTCCAGTTGTTTAGATTTATTCCTTAGACTGGTATAAATGAGTTGAATAATTTTCATTAGTATTCTCGCATAATTGATTTAAAAAACCTTGCGAAAAAGGTTGTTTAAACTATATTCTCATTACTAAAATTCTGCGTTAATGTTGCAATATATGGCGTTATGACTTTTAAATTTTCAATACCTAGACTATTTAGCTGATTTATGATTAATGATTCTAATTTTTGCAGAACGTTTGAACGCGTAGGGCATTCAGTTGATTCGCGTGATACGGCTGGGGCGAGATGGAAGACTTAAAAAATCATCAATGTTGTAGGTGTAATTTATAGTTGGGTGGGCGTAAGTGCTTTGTGCTAAAGAAAAGGGTGATGGTTTCAGCTGATCCGCCTTATCTTCCTTTGACTTGTATATTTTTTTAAAAGATGAACAAACTTTAGAATTAGAAGCGTGATCGCCTTTGCAGTTTACGAAGGATTTGGCTAATGAGCATTTTTGAGAAATATCGTGAACACCGCCACATTGTGAGCAGTGCACATGTTGTTTAATACAAACGCGGTTGTTGTGACCAAACCGCCAGTATTTTCTGCACTGTATGACTGGTTCTATATATGGAAAAACAGGGTAATTAACACCACAAAGTGAAATATAAGAAGGCAATTTGTCGCCTGAAAAACATAAACAAACTTTATCAGGACAGACTGACCGTTCTGATTGTTGGAAATAAATTTACAAAAGCGCATAACCTCAACTATCGTACAATAGTTGGGAATGGAGCCAAATTTTAGTAGGTTTTTTGCCATGAAGAAAAATTTCCTCCTTCGAGAAATTCGCAAGTAATGGAACAACACCGCGAACCTCACAGACGGAATGTAGACTATGTATTTTTCATTAAGAGAGGCATCGCCAGTGATGAAGTTTGCCACAGATGCATCAGATGTAACAATTTTAATTTTCTTCTTTGAAATGAAGCATATATCAATATTTGTGTGTTTTTCGTATAAAATCTTACCCAGCTCTATTCATTCAAGCTGGGCATTTTTTCTTGATTGTAAAAAGACAGTGTACTCACTTTTGTCATGCACAAATTTTCTGGTTCTATATATTTTAGTTTCGCTGCCATTAATAATTACAAGGCGGCACTTTGACCAAACCATGCTTCAATAAAAACTCTTAATTACTTTTGGAATAAGAAAAAAAAAAAGTAAAAAAATATCAAAATCACAATAGAGAAATTTTAAATAATCAAGGACAAAACACTAAAATTAATAAAAATTATTAGAACAACTTAGAAACACGTTTACTCAGGTTGCTAGTCAAGACAAGAATCCACAACATGTTTGTTTTGTACTTTTTAACCGCAAAACGAGCGGTGCGACTTATGCGAACCCGGCATAAGTCATCATGCACTAAACATATTATTATTCTTTGTTTTTTCTTATTACAGTGAAAGACACTGTGTTTTCCTGATCACAATGAAGTTTGAATTGTTTTTTTATGGTAAAATCCCGCTATTTGCATATTATTATTTACATTGTTGATATTAATTTTCTGTAACACAATTCCCGCTATTTGAAGATTTCTATTTTGCATTGTTGTTATACAATAAGACTAGCTTACTATTTTTTCTAAAACACAGTTTGAATATTCCTATGCATTGTTGTCATTATTCTTTTTCCCGCTACTCGAATTGCTTATTTTGTTATTATTATTATTTAAGACGCAACTAAAATATTATGTTAGTATTAGTAAGTTAGAATCAGTGTGAGCTCCGCCACCCTATGAAAGGAGTGAAAAATTGTAAGGAAAGGATACAGTGGCTGGAGCCGTCGACAAGTTAAGGTGAAATAAGGTGAAATAAATTATAAGAAATAAAAACTTATATTTCTTATTTTGAGTGTCTTAGCCGCGAGCGCATCATTAGTCATATCGCGCCTAGATATTCTGCAATTTTTCATTGTATGGCCTAGGCTGCGCGCCGTCGCTTTTTCTATATCGCGTTGTTGTCTATGTATCACGCGCCTTGATATCCTACAATATTTATATTGCATGCGCCTAGGTTGCGTCGCCGTTGCTATCTCTGTATCCGCGCGCCTAGATATCCTGCAATATTTATATTGCATGCGCCTAGGTCGCGCCGCCGTTGTTATAACTAGTATCCAGCAACGCTCACGTTCAAGCACGGTAAGTCACTCTTGTATCGCTCAGCACCGCACGTCACACTTGTACCGCTCATTGGTCAAGCATGGTAAGTCACTCTTAGCACCGCATGTCACACTCGTACCGCATACCGTTCATCACTCAGCACCGTACGTCACGCTTGTAACGCTCACCGTTCTAATACCACTTATTGTTCCGCATCGTACTTGGACCGTTCACCGCCCTGTAGCATTCGCCGCACTTGCACCGCTCACCTACCGATCTGCAGTAATGCCGTGCCTTACACCACAAGCCCTTACCGCGCTAAAAAGTCAAATTAAAGAAGTTAAGTCCAAAGACTTGAGACATATAACATCCCGTCAAATAAATTTCTTTGGGAAGAACCTTGGACTCGCTGAGTTATACCCCAGCTACCTTCAAGAACTTCTTTACAACTTTCATGTCAAAAATACCTGAATTTGAATTACACATATGTGCCGATGCACCAGAGTCTATATATCAGGCATTTTTATCAATTTCATAGGAGCTGAACAGTAAGCAGAACATTATTTGCACAATTAGCAGAATTTAGCAGAAAATGGCTGACTTTTTTACAATGATGGCACTCAAATTTGTATTGTATGCTTTTGCTATGAATAACAAAAGCATTCTCTGTTTAGATTTTATCAAATTTTACATCTTGAAGAAGAAAATTTTTCACTTCATCTACTGTCAATTTTGATTTTTAATTTTCAACAGCTAAAAAGATTTTTAATTTTCAAACTAAAACAAGTGAACGAAATTTATCCGGCAACCCAGCTAAAATTAAAGATGCTACTAATTTGTCATCTAAGGCAGGCAAAGTTAATTATTATGGATGCCAATTTACTTCTGCTATCAATACGAAGCAGAAGTGGACTTTGATCATGGAAATTAGCTTAAACAAGAAGTCTCTTTCAATTAATCTCGATGTTAATTTAATTGACAAAAAGTTCGTAGACCTACCAGTGAGCAATCCAGTGTTTTCCAACTATAAGGATGTGGAACATCCTTTCACTTTCAAACCTCTAATGTTTAATTGGACTTGACAATATTGACTCGAAGTTTATTAAAATAATTCTGCCACTCACATACTCACGTTTGTCTTTAATGACATTATAATGGGTTTGACATTCCCAAATTGCTGGAAACACCTTAAAGTAATTCCGATTCCTAAATCTAATGTCATTCTACCGTTTCTGGCAAAAGTCTTCGAAAAAATAATTCAAAAACAAATTAGCACCTACATTCAAATAAATACTTTGATGTTCGACATCCAATCTGGTTTCCGTCAACATAGATCCTGCACCACCCCTGTAAAACATCCGCCACCAAAGTGTTTTTGTCAATAATTTGCTTTCCGACGTACTTCCTATTCATCGTGGAGTTTATTTCCTGTCTAATTCTAATACTCCTCCATGGATGTGAATTATTTGCTAATTGTGATTCCATATCCAAACAAAAACTTTAAAAAGCAGCTAATTGCATAGACAGCTATGCGTTTGTAAGAGATTAAATCAAAATGATGATTCTTTAACAAAACGAAATTATGATTTATATAAATTAATATAGCGCATATATATTTTATATATTGTTTTTATTCTTGCGTTTATTTTATGCTTATTTTGTAACTGTGTTGTCCTTTATTTGTAGTTTGTAAGAAACTTGAAATATTTTTTATTGTACATTTTGATTTATTATTAATTTGATTAGTATTAATATTGGTTTACTTTCTAGTTCTTAAGTATGCTAATAAATAGATAAGATCCTAAACTGTTGCAGCGGCGGATGTTGTTGTTGTTGCGGTTTGGAGACTGTGTTGCTGATTTTAGTTTTAAGCATATACAAAAAAAATTCATTTTGTTATTTTTATAATGAATTGGCTGTATAAGTAGCTAAGTTTTGATTAAATAAAATAACCACCCATTGTAATATTATATATAAAATGAAAGCTAGTAAGTTCTAGAGTATAATTATACATACACTTTTACATAAACTATTAAACTAGTAAATTATGCAATGTTTTTAGAAAAAAAAATTTTTTTTAAATACCTGTATATTTATATGTAACTTATCAGTTATTAAGATATTACTTCTAAACACATATTAAGATTAAAATAAAGATAAATATGCCGTTAGATAGAATGACATATAAAATTACGTAGTGCATTACGTAACTTTGTCAATATTTATTTTTTTCCCCTTTTTGAAGCTAATTCCCGAGTAAATGAGTATAGTTGTAATATGTAGAAAAAAAATGTCTGTGCTCACGAGAGGGTCCTTTCTTATTCAGAAGTTCACAGGGAGTCCATTTCAGCAGACATTTTATTAAAAATTTTACTATTAATATTAACCTCAGAATTCCGCAGACCTTTTTCTATAATGTTGAAAGAGTTGCATGAAAAATTATCAAGCTTTCTGGAACTGTAGGTTTATTTCTATTGACCAACTGGTGCCCATCAAAGTCGTTTGATTTCACTAGACATGGCCGCAATTAGTTTCGAATCATTGAACAGATGGTAGGTTTAGCAAACCGATATTATATTGCGTGTATAATTTAAAATTCTTTATAAGTATCTTAAGTATATTTAAGTCATATTTAACTAAGTTCTGTATAGTTTTATATAATATTACATGTCAATAAATAAGTCGAGTTTTGCACCAAATGATGGATCAATTATAAAGTTAAGTACCAAACTTTAATTTCATAGATAAATTTTTGTGCCTGACTGGAACATCGTAAAATAGATACAGCAGACACACGGGCAGACATAGCTTCATAGATTCGGAAGCTGATCGAGAATAATTTGTACGATCTCTGACGCCTTTTTCCTCCTTCTGGATGTTGCAAACGAAATGAGGGTGTATAAAGTGTACCCACAACCTTGTTTGGAGGGCATAAAAATTTAGTAATAAGAGTTATTTAAAATGTATGATAAATTTTATAAATCGTGTTATTCGCAGATTCACATGATAAGTTTAATATTAAGTTATTAGACGAAAAATTATTTATTACTTTTATAGTAATTTTATTTTCAATATAAAGAGAAAAAGAATATGTATTAAATTTTCTTACCGGCCTAAGATTTTACTAACGCAACCATTGGATACTTGGAGGATACGGGATATATCACAGGGCCTTGCCCCTGAATGGGCCAATTCAACAATTTTCTGTCGCGTGGAGTCGGGCAGTGGACGCCCATTTACATAAACTCCACCCAATTGATTAATGCCGCTATGGCCTGCAGTAGAGCACCCGAACAATGTAGTTTGGTTTATGCCGGAGGCGTGGCCGTGCATTATATGTTCTGTTGTTAGCATCATCGTTGGAAAAAAAAATTCGTTAGGGCTTTCCAAAAATGCTGGTAAAATAATGTATATGTGTTACTTGTGCTAAATGTGCTTCATAATCTTGGTTTTGGTTTTAGTTAATTTACCATATTGGTGTTTTCTCATGTATATTCTTAATGAAAAAGTTTGAGCTTAAACTTGTATTTTTACACAATATTTTTAAAATCACTATACTTTGTATATTTTATTAATGAATTAATTTACATTAGAATTGCTTTTTAGTAATTGCCGACGTTATATTATATTTTTTCCTTTTTATGGTATTATTCTGTGTTGCTATTATTAATGCATATTAATTTATATGTTAGAATCTTCTAATCAGACCTTAATTAAAGTGTAATATATATAATTAATAATTTCTCCGTAAAAATATTTCATTATGAATGTTAATTGTATTCAATTTATTTTTTGAGATCTTTTCATATGTTCTCTTACCATAAATGTATTTCGCATTAACGTCTAATTTACCATAAATTTAATTTGGTGCAATCAATTTATTTTTTATTATTGTAAATATTTGGTGCTTTATTATCAATTAGAGTTTATGAAAGGTCTTTCTATAATTTTAGCCTCCGTACGTATGTAGCCTTTTAATCAATTTTATTTTTTGAACCGATTTTGATAGATAACGGCGGATTTACATCGTTTGCAACATATTCTACTAGTTGAAAAAGTTATCTTAAAACTTTTTTATGATAATTTTATTAGTGATTTGTATACAATTTTCTTAAAGATTTTTGTACATATGCAAAGCACCAGAGGTGCTTGGGGAAATTCATAATAATGATGATTTATTTTACAAAAAATTAGTTACATGACGTGACCACCACGTCGATTATAGATATAATACATGAAGATATTTGAATACTAAAAATCATATTCGTACAAAATACTGCCTTAACCATTTTCTTGGTAAATATATAATTTTTTTCTTTTAATATAAACATTTGTTGTTACTTTTTACGTAAATATAATTAGTTTTAGTTATACACATATTAAAGAATGCTACCGATAATTTGAAATAATTTGAAACATATTGATAAAATTTTTATTGTTAATGTGGACACTACTTAGATTTGTTCACTTGAAAGTTAGATTTACCTAGCATAAATTTTTTAAAACAGAAACAACAATATTTAAACAACAAGAAAAATTCCCAAACGGCACCTAGGTTATAACTTATGTTAAGCTTACACGATGTGCGCTTTGTATTTACAACGCACTTAGCGAAGCGAAACGAAAATGAGCTCTCATGCGAAAAAATATCGCAACAAACGTGTTAAGCTCATTGAATTTATTTATAATGATACATACATACTTTATAACAAAAATAAAAACAACAAGTTTTACAAATGCTAACCAACCAAAAGGTTAGCCTAGCAGCATTCTCCAAAAAGACAAACGCCACAACAAAAAGATATCAGTGACTGAGTTGAAATTACAACAACAACAACAACACTGTTGCGACTTACTAATTCATACACAAAGAAAGAACACCCTTGCGTATATACGAAAAATGTATGAAGCACCACCCAGTTATATTCCAAGTGTGAGAATACGCCAAAATATATAATTTATATTAAGAATTCAACGTGTTCGTGCTTCGACTGTATATGTGACCAAGTAAATGTATATGTGTAATAGTAAAATTTTTTATTATCATTAGAAGCTCTACTCGGTCATGTGTTGCTGTGCATCAGTCTCTAATGGGTATATGGAGTTTATGTTTTAAAAATTTTTCGATAACCTTAATTTATTTTGTTATTTTTTATTGAATTAAAATTTTTTTATTCAGACTCAACAAATGATTGATGTTCAAGTAAATTTTTTACATATATAGTAACAAAGAAAAACTATGTTACTATGTCAAAAATCCAACAAATTTAAATTTACAAAAGTATAAAGTATAAGTATCCCACAATACCCGCCTTCAGTTTAATTTAGTTTGAAACGTAAAATTTTTCCACTACGCAAATTAATTCCTTGCGGTTCGATATACATATATCTTGCCCCCATTAGGATTTAAATTAAACATTATTGATGGTTTTTTCTGCGTTAAAGCTGATTGTAAAAGTTTTGTTTGTGCACTTAATAACACAATAAGGATCAGTGTAAGGTTGTTGAAGAGACTTTAAAATTTCATCATTTCGTAAAAGCACATAGGAGCACGGTTGATCCTGTGGAATATAAACATAGCTTTATCAAGCCGTACTATTTTAATAGACTAAATATTTCCCATAGCCTCACAAAAATTGGACACCCAATATATATTATTTATTTGATTTCCATAAAAAATGGATCAAATAACTAGTAATAATCAGATGGAGTATAATAACCAAGATCTCCATCAAGAGTCCAACAAACGTGTGGTAAATTAAAGTCACCCAGTACTAATATGGAGTCACAAGGCTTAAGACGTAATGCAACTGATTTAATTTTAAATAAATTGACAATTCAGAACTCAGAGGAATATAAGATGATGTTATATATAAATCAACATTATTTAATCTAATTTGCAAACAAATCAATTCCACATCCAGTGGTTCAATAAAAAACACTAGTTTGAAGATAAAGAACAGTGCACACCAATTAGGACACCACCTCTATTTTTAGAAATCCTATTATTTCTATAAATGTGATAATCAGGATTTAACACTTCAGCATCAAAAATTCCCGACTTCAGCCAAGTTTCTGTAAACACAACAACATCACAGTCAATCGATTTTAAAAAAGTAGTTTGCAATTTAGTATTTAGGCCTCGGACATTTTGATAAAGTACTGTAAGATTATTATTTAGTTTTTTGGTAAATTAGAAGGGAGTTAGGTTCAATAGGCACAGTTCTTCTATTGTGAGGTATAAATTCTTTTACAAAGACACCATCTGGCCAGAATTGCTTATTCAATATAAGCTCAAATAACAAATGAGGAAGCAGTTTTTTAGAAGAACAAATTTCTCTCATATTAGAATTATTAAATTTAAAAATGTTTATTATGTTTACGTCGGTATCCGGAATATTACGTCTAATATATTTCATAACAGCATGAGTTGTTGTATTTGCTGCCATACAAGAAAATAGCTTTCCGTGCCGGAACAACAATCAAGGTATCATCAAATATACCAGGTGCAGCCGTTGAAACACTTGGAATATTATCATTTACATTTGAATGAGATGAACCAATATTATTATTAACAACTGATACATTCAAAGTAGGATTAACAATAGAAGTTGAAATATTACTAATACTAGGTACATCAACAGACAAGGGGCGAGATACTGACTGATTGGTATTAGAATTAACTGAACCATTATGCATACTAAATATTACATTATTATTATCACCACTCACTGAAGGGTGGATTACTACAGATGGTACGTTATGGAGATTCGATAAAGTCGATCCGCGATCAGATAAAATTATTGTCCTATTGGTATTAATACCCATATTCGATGATTCTAAGACTTTGCATTGCAAGCAATTTTATAAAGTCTTTTGACAATTCATTAAAACTAAGTTGAGTATGTTTAAATAACATAAAAAAATCTAGATCAATTTCACGGCATTTACGACCAACGAAGACCTTTAGCTATATTTGAAATTTAGTCAAATTGCCGACCATTAAAACCAGTGCACTTAGCATGAAAAGCAGAATCGCAACAAATAATAAAGTATAAGCGCGAATCAAAAACACGACTTTAATTTCAGACAATAGTTGCCAAACTGAAAGACTGTGGTAAACAAATTCTAATAGATCTGTTTTACCAGCTTCTGATAGATATTTTGATAATATTTCGGCAAATTTGCAGAAGTTTCCAACTTCCTCAAATTTTCCAGAGAAACTAGGCAATGTCTTCATTGCCATCTTGAAATTTTCTAATTGTTCCTTAAAATATTTTTTAAATTTATATATGTATTTTTAATTGAGCTTTTAGTTCTACAAATAATATGTTTTGATCTATCTTCTGGATTTGTTCCTTAATTACCTTAATTTCTAAAAGTTTCTCTTCAATTGTTTCCTTTTTATACGGACGACGAGTAGTTTTCTTTAAGTTTGATGCAATTCTTATGAGGGTTTCTAACAGTAATGTAGCTTGGTCCATACGAAATATGTATACATAAAATTGGTAATAATTGAAACTGTTTAACTTATTAAAGAAAAGCGCTGCATTAAATGTGTGTATGTAAGTTTATATTAATGGTAAAATGAAAAATACGTTATGTTCTGCGCACGATAATTAACAACAAGGAAGGGTATTTTTAAAAATTCCTGCGTCTTTTTATTTTCTTCAAAAAGTTTTTTTTTTAAATATATAGAAATTTTTGGCAAAGATAAATTTCCTCTATAACAATATGTTATATCAAAATATTATTCGATTAGGTTCAAAGTAGGCGTAATTTTCAAGTTGTGTAAAAAATATTTTAAATTTCGATTTTCATTATATAACGAGAATCAAAGAATTGCAGTTTTTTTGTCACATGAAGGCTTTCCTATTATAATAGAATTTTATATTGGGTTTCCCTTTTTTTTAGTATGTCGCATACTTCTATTCAAATATGGCAACATTGTTATTTCCAATTTACTTTATTAACTTCATTCTCTTTATTATTATACATATCATTAATAATACGAACAGGTTAAGGGCCGCAACATGTTTTTTACTGCGCCATTAAAAGAAAAGAAAAAAAGAGTAAATTTGTAAAAGTTAAAAATTAAATAAGAATTTATGAAAATTAGTCAAATGAAATAAAAAAGAAAAAGAAATACGGGAAAAATAGGTGTAGCTGCAATTAAAATGAACCGCTTCATAAAAAAAATTTCGACACGTAAAAAATTCAAGCAGAAGCCCTGCTCATCAAAAAGTACTCATGGAAATATGTGTCAGGTAAATGCATTAAAATTGAAACAAATGCAGCTGGGAGTAGGGTGATGCAAAAGCAAAGTCTGATATAATCCGGGCCATGTGTCCGTCAGAATTACAACTAATAAACAAGTCAAAATATTTTAGTCGGTCAAGCCCGATCATCAAATACCCTACACCACTTGATATATTATTATATTATTATAAGAAAATATATAAAACCGAACAAACAAAAATACAAACTGTACATAAAGAAAACAATGAACTTGATGAAAAATATTTAAGTAATGAAGAATATGAATATAATAGTCGTCAAATCACAAAATAAGAAAAACGTTCAATCCAAGTGAACCTTACGTACAAAAATTAATAGTGACGGTAGCTTTAATCATAAAAAAGCTCGACTTTTCGCAAAATGGTTCACCCACCATGCTGGCATAGACTACAATTAAACTTTTGCTCCGGTAGCCAGACTCAGTACTATACGATTGGTGATGGCATTATCGGCAGTACTAGAATTAGAGGTTCGCCAACTCGACTTTGTCAGAGCGTACTTGAATAGCGATATGGATAATGAAATTTACATGGAATTACCTACTAATATACATCAAATTATTAAACCTAAAGAAGCGTCAAAGTACACAGAAAATAAGGTATGTTTAGTCAATAAAGTCATATATGACCTTAAGCAATCATGCAGATTGTGGTGCAAAAAGTTCGACCAAAGGCTAAAAGAACCAGATATGACTCCTTCTAAATATGACCCCTGCATGGATATGTTGAGAAAAGCGTTTATAATTATCGTCATATATGTATTTGATTTAATCATAGCCTCAAACAATAAATTTTCGCTGAATCAAATTAAAAACAATCTTTCCAAAACATTTGAAATGAAGAATCTTGGTTGCATAAAATACTGTTTAGGTATTGAATTTTTCCACAATATGGAAACTAACGCTATAACGTTATCTTAACCACAGAACATACAACAGTTGCTAGAAAAATTCAATATGTCAAAATGTAATTCGGCAAGTACTCCAACGAATACTGGTACCAAATTATGTAAAGAAATGTGTCCTAAAAATGAGCAAGTAGAGCAAAAAGCTAAAATTTTACCTTATCAAAGCCTCGTAGGCTCTTTGATGTATTCAGCCGGATATAACTCACCTAGTTAGCATCTTGAGCCAGTACAATTCATTTTACGGAAAGGAACATTGGACCTCAGCTAAACATACCGTTACCTTAAAGGCATTCAAAATCTAGCCATAAAGTACACAGTAAGCAATAAATTCGTTGAAGGCTTTGCAGATGCAGATTGGAGAAGTAACGTTGATGATTGAAAGTCTTACACAGGTTTTGTTTTTACACACCTAAATGGTGTTATATGCTGGGAGTCTAAAAAGCAAAAAACGATGGCGTTTTCTAGCACTGAAGCTGAATAAATGAGTTTGCAGCTAAAGAAGCTATATTTATTTTATTTTTACGATTTGCTTTCACCTATACAACAAGGCTTATGCCTTATTATTATAGTATAGGTATGTATAATATACAATTCAACAGTTGTGCATGTATGTATAACTTACTATATATTAATATAAACATTTGTATATGAATACAATTCAAATTAATGGCAATTAATGCAATTTTGGGCATTAACGTAAAATATATAAAACAATATATATAGAACTCATGAAACTAATGCATGTTGTTGTATATATAAGTTTGTATGTAAGCATATATTTAAGGTGTATATGTATGTACTGATAAAATACAAGTATATAACTGTGATGAGCTAGTGTTTCTGTCATGATATTAATAGTTATAGTTTGTAATTAGTTGTAAAACAGGGTTAGTTGTTTTTTGAATAGCTTCCGATTACATGTTGTCTGTATATGACCAGGTAAGGCATTCCATAATTTAATGCAATTTATAAAATATTGCCTTTGGGACCAGGAGGAGTAGTGTCTTATTTGGATGATTTTTTTCCCTCTATTACTGCTTGCAAAACTCAACACATCATACAGATACGTAGGTTTTTTTGTGTAGATTATCGCGTGAAGAAATATTAAGGCCTTCTGTTGCAAAAAATGATCTATGCTTAGACCAAGGAAATGTTGAACATGGTCTGAGATACGTTCCCACCTCTTTAATCCATAAACGTATCGAACAATATTATTTATGGCCACTTTAACCGATGCATAGCCACTGAATAATTTTTGAAACGAAATATTTAATGAAAGTGTTACAATCAAAATTTATAATGACAACCAAAGTCAAACTCCATACTTCATAACAGAACAAAGCATATCGACATTTGCTATCACTTTGTTCGCGAAGCTGTTAAAGGGAAGGCATCGATATGTTATATATGAAGACGGAAGATATGCCGGTGCTGATGTACTAACCAAGCACAACTGTATTGATAATTTTGGAAAAATAAAAAATTATCTAAGAAAAAAATTATGTAACAAATATTTGAAATCTTCCTGTAAAGTTTATGTATCTTTTGAAGGATGTCAGAAGAGACGTAGTCAATCCTAAGGTAATTTTATATATAAAAGGTAATAATATGAATAGAGACCCAATTATCAGAATATTCAGCTTATAAATTCCGAATTAGTGCGACATTTTAAAAAAGTATACAAAATTCATCAAAAGCAAACATTCACGTAAACGTGTACATTGTTCATGTTAATCATGCATTGTGAAAAATGGTGCTATCTTCTTTTTATGTATCTTCCGAACGGCTAATTTAATTTCTATTCTTCAAGTAACATTAGAATGTACCAATAAATAATATCGCTTTTTTTTTAATTGAAATTTACTATACTGGGATGAAAATATATAGCCTAGCACATTGAACTTTTTAAAGTTGTGGGCCAGTCCGAGGATCTATTTTGACAAACTTTTGACGTGGACAATGAATATGTACACCGAATTTTAATTCGATATCTCAAAATCTGCGACTGTTAGAGTGCTAAAAACGCCGAGTGTAAGGTTTAAGACTTCAGTGCTGGTGTATTCTTAGTCTGATTTTGCTCAATTACAATATAAACCATAGAATATCTCGAAAATTGTGATTTCCAAATTTCAGCAAGATATTTAAATTTTTGCGATTGTAAGAGTTCCAACAAAAATTTATACAAATTCACACGTACTGACAGCAGGGCTAAGTCGAAAATTTTTTTATTGCATCGCATAATGACTTCCAGTTTATAAAGATTTTGATTATGAGCCAATATGAATAAATGAAGGTGGATGTGGCATATGCATTTAGCAGTTACAACCATCCGCACAAACTTAATAGCTCTAAAACTTCTTAGCACATGTAGTGTAGGGTATAATTAATATTCTTATTTTAGATCGAATTGGATAATTCTTAGAACCTCCCGACTTATAAAAATTTTTCAGGATATGACCTGTGCGATAATTACTCATGTTTTCTGATACAACTAAACAAATTCCAGTTTAATATACATTTTCGAAATAAGTGGTGTGGGTATTATATGGTCGGTCTTAACCGACTATAACATTTTCACTTGTTATATTAATGATATCGTATGATCAATATAAAGAAAACAAATTGTCAAGAACATCTTTTTAGGCAAATTTTGTATTAGTAAAGAAACAAATCGACCAGCCATGATGATGATGATGATGATGAAAGAAATAAATGGTCAAAAATATCTTTTCAGATTGGTAAATTTGTATCAATAATTATATATATATATATATATATATATTATTCATCATCATGTCTGGCCGATTACAATCTAGGTAGGTCTTCGGCCTGTTGCAGAAGAGAAGGCCACGCGCTTTGAAGGTGGCGCGTCTTCTCCAGTTTGATGCCCTGCAAACACTTGGTGTACAAAATTTTTTTTCTATTTCAATACAGAACAGCGTAATTGAACTAAGAATACGTATGCAAAGTTTCAATTTGATATCTCAAAAATTACGATAGTGAGAGTGCCAACAATGGACGGACACACGGACGGAAGTGCCCGTAAAAGCTTTGGTATTTAAACTTTGGTCTTAACCGAACTCTTCTATCTTGTTTTTTCTTTAGACTTAGCTTATAACATAGTCTAAAATTATAAAATTTAAATCAAACATGCCAGGCCATAATGTAATGATTTTCGGAAATTTTCAGTAATTAATAATGGTCCAAGTAAATAGAAAAGATTGCAATATATAGAAATAGCAGGACTTTTTTTATATCCACGTTTTGCCAAGGAATATTAAGAATTGCGAATTTTTGCTATTTAATGCTTCCTTTATAAATAGCGGTATGTTTGTTCTTCAGTTTGCAACACCCAGAAGAGAAGTCAGGGACCTTACAAAGTGTATATATTTTTGATCAGCATCTAAAACTGAATCGATATATTCATGTACGAGTATGTCTGTACCTGTATGCTGTTAGCATTCTCATGGTCGTAAATTTTGAGATATTATGCTTATGACCAATTTAATCCATTTTAAATAGAGATCTGCATGCAAAAACTAAAAATGACTTAGAATGACTTAGTATGCCCCTATCTTATTATGTGGATAATACAAAAACGATATATAAATATAGAAAATTGGACCAACTATTCAGGAAATATATATTGAAAGGGGTATGGCATTATTTTAATGGAAAAATTTCATAACTTATTTTAGTATATTAAAAAGAAATCCATTATTTTTGTATAAAATTGAAGGCTTTAATTACCATTGTTAGAATGATCCGATTGGCTCAAATATTTATTTTATTTATTTATTTATTTATTTATTTATTTATTTATTTAGTCTACTGAGTAAATAACTCTTACAAACTATGATATATATTGCAACAAAATATAAATTATGAACTATAAACACAAAAACAATGTTAATTAAATATCTTAAATAATTGAAGTTTAAATTCATAAATAATATTAATAACATTACTAAGGCGAGTACATAGGCTCAGTAAACGCGCTATAGGTTCATTAATTGTATAATTAGTACGATGAAGTCAACAACGAATAAGCGTAATTGTAGGTTTCTTGAAGATTCATGAAAGCATTTACAATTTCATTGGGCAGAACCAATAAATTAGTACTTGTGGATCTACCCGTCAAAAACCCATGTTGATATGGTGATATGATGCTCATGGTAACATCCAAGAATTTTTGCTATAAAATGCTGTCGAAAATTTTCGCTAGTGCAAAATCGAATGTAATGTCTACAGACCTAACTATAGGTCTGTAGTCGCCTGACTTATAAACAGGTTGAACAATACATTCTTTTCAACAAGAAAGAAAGATGCCTGATTGGATGCATGCTTTAAATAATATATTTAATAGGCTTTAATAGTGAAATAGAACAACGTTTATATAACATTTGTGATTGAGGAAAAATACATATAGCACTTTCCCTAAGTTTTTTTATGGTGGATAGAATATCGGAATCATCAATCATAAAACTAGTTATTTTATTACCTAATAAATAATGGCTGCTGTTATGAAAAATATGATTAATATTATGAATTATAAAGGGGACTAAAAATAAGTTGCAAAAAGATTACAAATTTGATTAAGATCACTAGAAGTTGTGCCATCATAAATCATAATAGCCGTTTTGCGCTCATCAATTAAAAATTGCCAAAACACAGACGAATTTGTTTTAAGGTTGTTTTCTTTATTAATATATACTGATTGTAAAGAAATTTATGCAAAAAATCATATTCTTTCCTAACACGCTGTAGATAGTTAAGATCAGATACGCTACCGGATGTACTATATTTCTTACAAGCTTTTGTTTTTATGATTAGACAGACGCTTCTTAAACCATTGTGATGAATCGTTTTCACTTTTCATCAATCACTTGAAAAAAAAACCAGATTCAGTGTTCTGCCAATAGAATTCTTAAAATTATTCATTTATGTAAAATATATGATAAAAAAGCTAATTAAATATTCATCAATTTCATTCTTAATGTTATTAGGGAGTACAATCTTATCATATAAGCACCAAGAAATATTAGTAAGATTTAAATCCCCTAATACACAAACAAATTTATTATCTAGAAGAGAGTCTAACATTTTGTTGGATAATTTGCTCCCATTTAGAAGGTAATATCATAATGCTTCTCTCATAGAAGCCCTTGTCCCTATTGGAAAAAAATTGAGACAGTCGATTTTCACAAGCCTCTCACGAAGCGAATTTTTCACTAGCAAAATTGTTCGCCATGGACAGGAACAGATAATGGCACCCATACATCGAGCTTCTTTTTGTATCCAACCTTATTCAAATGGTTCCGAACGGGTTTTTGATTAGTTCTTGGGCAATAGAAACAGTGCTTACATGACGGTCGGACTCGACAATGTCCATGATTTTATCGACATTTTCGACAATTCGCCTTCCAGTGTGTGGGGCATTTTTGACATCGAAATTGCCGGAACGGAATCGACGAAACAAAAATTGAGCATGATTGGCTGTTACAGTATCAGAACCATAAAGACTATACACATTTTCAGCCGCCTGCCTTGCGTTTTCGCTTTCATCAAGGAAAAACTGTAAAATAAGGCGTATTTTCTCTCTACCGGTAACTATCTTTGACGCGCGCCAAAACAAAATTGACTCAACCAATAACAAAACTGTCAGAACAGTGTTTTTGGCACGAAATTTCATCTTTTGAATGCTATCTAGTCTAATCCGATCGGACTTCTACAACGCAAGATATATAAATTGGAAAAATAATGGATTTCTTTTTACTCCACTTAATATTTATTAATTTGTTTTCATACCTATTACATAAGTTATTCCTGAACTGCTGAGTCGAATATTCTGAAATTTGGAAAATTGATCACTCCTTTATGTAATTGGGTGGAATTTTCCATTTCAATATTATATATAACTAGCTATTGCCCGCGGCTTCACCCGCGTGGAATTCGGTTACCTCGCGGGATGAAACATTGCCTAGGTTCTGAAATTTTTGAAACCGATATTGCTCGATTTTACTTACAACCTGCCTTCAGACACTTGACACATGTGTACCAAATTTAAGCTCGATATCTCAAAAAAATCAAAAATCTATTTTTATTGTTTTTCTCATTCTATTGATATTTAAAAAATGGAAATCGGTCTAACCGTTTAGCTAATATACTAAAATTAAAATCTTTACAAGTAATCTCAGCCAATATCTGAATATATATGGTTTGAGGGTTCTCCGATACCTCCTTCTGTGTGTTGCAGATGGAATGGCAAACTTAATATACCTTTTCCCAAAGGTGGAGGGTATAAAAAGCAGTGGACCGCACATTAAAAGACATCAGAATCTCAGGCAATAAGACGGGGGCGTAACTTTTGTTTTCGTTGGAGACTTTCGCCATATTTTTATACCTTTAACCTTTGGAAAGAGGGTATATTAAATGTGTCATTCCGCTTGCAACATTCAGAAGGAAGCGTCGGAGACCCCACAAACTATACATATTCTTGCTCAAGATCAAAAACTGAATCTATGTAAACAATGTCCGTTCGCGTGTCCGTGTGTTTGACTGTTCCTGATACTCTCGCGGCCGGCAAGTTGTATGTAAAATTGGCCAATATCGGTTCACTGCTACGCCCACAATCAATAAAAATCTCTCAGCCACAAAAAAAATAACGTACAAAATTCAAATTTGGTATACTGCTTTGTAATTGAATAATACATTTGTGTATCAAAAATGGGAGGGATTAAATATGAGACACGCTCACAATTTACAAAAAAACGTTTTTGACTTAAAATTTACATCATACTTTGTAGTATGATTTGTACAGCTTACTAACGATTAATTAGTATTTCGCCATACCATATGGTTGAGGGTATTTAAAATTTGACCTAAGCCGAATTTAATTTTTCTTGCTAAATTATATATTTAAGAAAGGTGTATCCCATATATGCCATTATAATGGGCTTCAAAATCATTAATATCCAATAAATTTAATATTGTAATTTTGGTATTTAAAAAATGGAAATCGGCATAGGGAACGGAAAATATGAAGTTAAGTGATACATACATATATTTAATTAAATTGTGGGAGTTTGGATGTTCCGAGATAACTAATTTTCAATATTACTGTTTAGACAAATGTATAAATTGTATATACTAAATTTGAATTTAACAACCTAATTTTTGTAGCCATAAGAGCCCTAAGAACAAAATTTTCAACTTTGGTACTACTATAAACATAGTATTTATCGCGCGCAGTTTTTAAGATATCGAACTGAAACATAAAAAATCCTCTCCCGAACCATAACATATTTTATTAGAACTCGATATAAAAATGGTCCGAAAATCCAGTATTGGCCAAAAATCCTCTCCAGAACACTCCAGGTGCATCTCACGTGTTATCCACACATGCCGTTGTCAGATTTCTCTACTATTTAAATATTGTGAAATACTTATTGTGAATACTTAATTCCTTAATTGTCTGTGTACATGTGTTTGCAATGTTTGTATGGCAATATTACTATCAATGGTGGGTATAAAAAGGGGTTATAGTGACATAAGTACAATAGTTGGACATATGGTCTCGCGAAGTTTTTTGTAGATATTGATATGTTCTATAATATTGTAGAACATTTTTTTGTTTTAACATCAATACTTTCCGCAGCGTATACGATGAAAGATATTTTATGACTACTTTTTTTACACCTTGGGTTAGTAATAGTAGGAATGTCCAGGGATCCCCGACATTTTTTGGCAATAAAGATAGCCTATGTTACTCAGTGATAATGTAGCTTTCCAATAGCGAAAATATTTTTGAAATCGGTCTAGTAGTTTTTGAGTTTACTCGTTACAAATATACAAATCTTTCCTCTTTATACAATAATATTAGTATAGATATAGATAATACAAGTTTTATTTTATCTAAACATAACATAACGTATGGATATGATAATGATTGTGGTCTCTTAGATTTGGGATACTCTTAATGTAGCTCTTTTTACTTGTATTATTATTATTAACTACAAAACTAACAAAAAAAAACAAAACACATTTCCTAACCATTAGGTGCTCTTGCCTTTTACTAAGAACATCCTATCTAAGGGTTTGTGTAAGATTTGTATATGTATACTATAGCAAAAAGGAAACTGCCGATAGTGTTTAGGCATCACAATAACTTTTTCATTAAAGTTGATAATGATGAAAAAGATAATGCATTGTGATCTACTTATAATGATGTAGTTTTTTAAAGTACATTATTATTAGTTCTGTTATTGTGGTTATAGTAGCTACTCTGTCCGTAATAATGCTTTTGTTGCTCTGTGTTTGTGGGCCTATCACTTTGCCACATAAAACAAAACCGAGATTTTCTTTTGTTCTCCTTTTTCATGATTAGCAGTTCTATGGCCTATATATCAGCAACAAAAAAAGAATTAAAACTTAAAAAACATATGGCTATTAAAGTCTCAAAAAATTTTCTATATTCAGAAAAACAAAGTTATATAAAAGCCTGACTATTTAATACTCTACACCATTTACTTTCAAAATTTGTTTAGTTATAACAGTAAGCACGTATAATTGTTATATGAGTCATCTCGCGAAAAATCTTTAGAGGGAGGGAGATTCCAAAAATTGACAAATCTGGTAAAATTTAAAACATTAATTTTAAGGCTATATAAGTATTATTTATTTTAAAACATTTTAAGAAATCCAACTTTTTCATTCTCTATATTAGATGGGGGTATACTAATTGCTACCGTTGAAACACCCAGAAACATACGATGGAGACGTTATATGAAATATATATTTTCATTAGGGTCAAAATTAAGTTGATCTAGCCATGTCAGTATGTAAGTCTGCATATTATAAGGCGCATGGTCGAACACTTTGCAATATTAAGCTGAAATTTTTTATTTTCATTTATAGTTTCTGCATGTAAATCAATATTACGAATTAGGAATTTTTGTCAAAAAATGTTAAAAACACTGTACGGACATGGTTAAATTGATTCTTATGTTGATTCAGAATTTTAAGGCAAAAATTTGCAATTTTTCTTATATATATATATACACCACAACACATGTGGTAAGAGTGTAAGGTTTGTGCAAAAGGGTGTAACCCCTAAAAACGTATTTGGTAATGCATTAATAATAGGTTTAATAACTGCCTGTGACTATACCCGATCGCTTTTTTGATTCCTTCTCTATGTAATATTTTTTTATAAAAGAAACATTCGCAATTCATCATATTTTTGAAAAAACGGAGTGGCACATGAGCCATTGGTTTAATATTTGACTGTGCTAAATTTTGATCTGATCGGACCATAAAATTGACTGTGACAAATTCGAAAAGTTCATTTTTTAATCCCCTCCCTATGTAACGTTTCATTATTAGGAGAAAATTATATGGCAAAAATTCGCAGTTATAAATATTTTTTTACAAAACTTGGTAAGTCTTAATAATTGACTGTCTCAAATTTGTACCCAATCGGCCCATTTTTTTATCTCTTTCCTATATACTGTTTTATTATAAAGCAAACATTAAATGGCGGAAATACACTATCCTCAATTTACTTTTGACAAAACTTTCTAAAGCGAAGTCAATTGATAAATAAGGCTCGTTACACCAGGTCAGACCATTTTTTCATCTCTTCTCCGTATAATGCACGTCTTTAAAATAACGCCCTTATATAAAATAAATCTTTATATGACAAAAATTTGCAATTTGTTATATCCTTTGACAAAACTGGATGAAGCATAGTCAATTGTATTAATAATTGACTATGACAAATTTGGTCCCAATCGCATCATTTTTTATCTATATGTTTATCTCCGCCCCATATAACATTTAGGGTTTTTCACACAACTTGGTAAAGTAGAGTTAATTGGTTTAATTAATGTTAATGAATCTGTACAATTTTTTTATATACTATTTACTTATATACCTTTTTACTTGCATTCTTTTACATGGTGTGCACGAATCATTTGCGCATACTTCTTTTATTTTTAATTTTATAATTTTAATTGTTATGTATAACATTCACATTATTTTTGTGTCAGTGTTGCTTCCACTGTCCTTCTTAAGTTTTAGGGTGTTTGTTTTTGTTTTGAGTCATGACCTCAAGTTATAATGATAGACGAAGTTCCAACTTAGTAGTGTTTTAAAATATTTTAAAAATTCTAAATACTGGAATAAAAATATGTTTAACGTTTGTCACCTTAATGCCTAAAGCCTTGACAATAAGTTTAATAAATTAAATATCTGTTCCAGAGGAGTAATATGAGTGACATATGCTTTTCTGAGACGTGGTTTCGTCCTAGTCATGCTGGTGGCGTAGCAATCTATATTAAATCAGGGATTAAATTTAAAATATTATGTAATTCCAACCATACAAATCTCGTTGAATTTGCATTTATTAAAATCCATATGAATTTTTTATTAAGATACTCTTGGGCTGTATTTATAAATCTAATAATAACATTGATTTTACTGAAATGTCTGAATTAATATATGATTTATCTCTGAATTATTCCGAAGTTATCATAGGTGGTGATTTTAATATCCTTAACGATGGTTTATACTAAGCAGGCTGTTGATTTAGTACCTGTAAATACTACTATTCTCTCACACTTTACCTCTACATCGAGCACTCTTCTTGATATTTTCTTTGTAAATAATATTTTAAAGATACGTCATTATGACCAAATTTCAATTCCCAAATTCTCGAAGCATGATTTGATCTTTCTTGCGTACCATATTGAAGTTAATATACTGATTAAATACACTATTTATAGAGATTTTAAAAATATTATTTATTCAGATTTAGAAAATAGTGCTTGTAACATTGACTGGGATATAATCTATTTAATGTCTACTGCTGATACTAAATTACCTTATCTCAATCGACATATCTTAATTTTATATGATAAATTAAAAGACGAACTCCGGAACTTTGTGCAATTTTTAAAAGAGCTAGACGTACTGTTACAAATAATGTCAGACTGGGTAAATTCAATATTTATGACGTTAGTTTTCGCACTGCAATTAATACTAGGCATAAATGGAACATTATACGCAATATTAAAGTTGGTAGAAAACAAATGTATGAATCCACTGAACTGGACATTAATGATATTAATAGAAAATTTGTTGTGCTAGAAAGTATTCCTTCCATTAAATCTAATTCACCTGGTTTTTATAATGTTAATCCGAAGTTCCTAAAAATTAATTTAATTATCATCATAACACATATCACCCACACTTTTAACGATATCTTAACGAAATCCACTTTTCCTGTAAGCTGGAACATGGCTAAAATTATCCCTCTGCAAAAAAAATCGGCGATTTTCGATCTTTTGCCATCTTACCATTCTTGTCTAAAGTGTTCGAACGTATACTTCAGAAACAAGTATATTCGTATCTACAAAGAATTAATCTTTTATCTGACATCAATCTGGTTTTCGTCCAAATCGATCATGTACTACCGATTTTATTGACGTAGCTGAACAAATTAGAGCAAAATTGGATAATGGCATGATTTCCTTTCTGATTCTCCTCGACTACAGCAAAGCCGTATCATAACATTTTATGCCTCAAACTCAAAACATTATTTAATTTTTCGACCTCATCATGTAACTTAATTAGTTTCTAACTATCTAATAGATATCAGCGGGTGTTTGTAAAATATGTTTATTCTAATAGCTTACCAATTGTTCGAGGTGTACCTCAAGGTTCCATTTTTGGACCTTTACTATTCTCATTATATGTCAACAATTTACCAACTATTCTTGAATGGTGTAAAATTCATTTGTACGCCGAAGTCGTTCAACTACACCTTAGTTGCTCGTTGGATTTAGCACTGGAATTTATTAATAATATTAAAAAAGACCTAGTCAATGTGTCAAACTGGGCAAGTTTTAAGGGCTTTGCATAAATTCTACAAAAGTAAATGCATTATCATTCATAATCGGTTAATCGGTGAGATAATAAAAATTGTTGATACTGCGATGAACCTGGGGCTAACTTTTAACTTCAAATTAAATTGGTCTAATCATAATAACTCCTGTACTGGTAAAGTGTTTGGTATGTTAAGAGCGTACGCTTAATGTACGCTTACTTTTAGCTAAAACATATTTAATGCCTATTCAACTGTATGGTTGTAAAATGGTTGTTGTGAAAAATATGACTATGTATCTTCTTGTGAGCTTAATAAAGTGTATAACTCCATCATTAGATATATATTTAAACGAAAACGACGCGATAGTTTAACTGCATACAAAAATAAATTATATGGAATGACTTTAGATAATTTATTTAAATTTAGAACTGTTCTTTTGCTAAACAAAATTATTACTCTTGGTGAACCGAAATATTTATTTGAAAGAATTGAACTTACACGGGCACAGAGGCGTAAACAAATTATTCCATTTCCCCATCGTACGCTTATGTCTGAACGTCAATTTTTTATAAACGCGATACGCTTTTGAAACTCCGTACCTACTTCGCTTCATTTCTTAACTGACACCAGGAAATTTAAGAAGGAACTATTAAATATTTTTTCTGATTTATGATACTGGTTTTTCAAAATTCAGATCAAAATGTTATTTATTTATTTTTATTTTTTTTCTTTACTTACTTTTTCATTTTAATTTTACTTTTGTTTCTTTTATCTTATATATTTAGACTTCATTATATTTAATTTTTACATATTTATATTGTTACATAATTTAGTTTTTTTTTCTTTTTTTTTTTTGCTTGTTCACTATTAATTTATATAACATCTTTATTTTAAACTCACCGCGACATAAGTGTTAAACTGATGCGGTGAGATTCACATTTTTATATGAATAAATTGAATTGTATGGTTTTTTTTTTTTTTTGTAATTGACTGTGCCAAATATATACTCGAACGGTTTATTTGCTGATTTCCTCCCTATGTAACGTTTCATTATAAAGGAACCATTATATGTCAAAAATTCGAAATTTCTAATATTATTGACAACACTTGGTGAATCATACTAAAATCATGTAATAATGCATTTTGCACCCAGTGGGGCAATTTTTTTATCTCTCTTTTAAGTTAAAAAAAACTTGATGAGGCACTGTTAATAAGGCTAATCTTTATCTCTACAAACTTTTGACTTAACTGTACAAATCTGTACTTTGACTACATCGGACCATTTTTTAATCCCTTTCGTCCATATTTAAAGGAAGTTTTTTTATGATAAAAATTTCTTGAAAAATCTTGTTGAAACATGGGCAATTGGTTTAACAATAGAACGCACTTTAAACCCAATCGAAACCTTTTTTGAGCTCTTCTCCTTTTTACGTTTTATTTTAAAAGAAGAAAATTTGAAATTCTTAATATTTTTCGAAAAAAACTGACGCATGGGCTATTGATAATGATTGTGAACAAATTTAGACCCGATCCAATAATTTTATATATCCTCTCCATTAATTTTTTAATTATAAAGGAAGTATATTCTACCAATTCTTTATATTATTTAAAAAAAAAAACTTCATGAAACACAGATAACGTTTATTTATAAAATACTATAATGTATATAAACTTTGGATTTGATCGGCCAATATTTTGATCTACTTCCTTTAATCTTTTATTATTGTATAAAGGAAACTTCATTTGGCGAAAAACCGTAACTTTTAATATGTCTTAAAAAAAACTCGGTGAAGTACAGTTAATTATGCTAACAACATACTGTTTAAACTTTGGACCCGATGAACTTTTGTTTAATCAGTTCCCCATTAAAAATTATATTATAAAAGAACCTTTATTTAGTTAAAATAGGAAATTTTTAATATTTCTTGATAAAAATTATTTTAATAATTTACTGTGGTAAATTAGGACACGATCGGACTCTCTTTTAATCCACGCTTTATATATAGTTTTATTATAAGGGAAGTAAGTCTATGGTAAAAATACGCAATTCTCCATACTTTTAAAGAAATCTGGTGAAGCAAACATGGGCCATTGCTTTAAAAAATTATTGTGACCAAACGTAGACTTGGTCTAACGATTTTTTGATCCACGTCTCGTAAAAAGTTTTGTAATTCTATGATGAAAAGTACCAATTTTTTCTTTTACAAGAAAAAAACAGTGAAGCACAGTTAACAAAATAACATTTATTTATAATATATAATAATATTTTAATATTGATAATAACATATGTACTGTACAAACATTGTACCCAGTTGGAGCTTTTTTTTTTATCTCCTCTCTATATATACATATAACATTATATTATAAAGGAAGTTTTATAGTGAAATTTTTCAATTCCCTATATTTTTTAACAAAACTTCTTAATTAGACTATTAAAATACTGTAGAAACTGTGGACCCGATATGATCATTTGTTCGCTCTATATAACGTCCCTATAAAAACAACATGTTAAAAGACTCAAACAAAGATTTATTTGCCATTGCTCATTTCTCGGTATATTAATAGGAAAAGGAAAGGTTGTGAAAAAATGAAATTAGCTTAGCAACAATATCGAATCAGAAACCATCTGAACACTAAAAATTAATAATATATTTGACTTATGCTAGTTTTATTTTTAGGTTTATGCATATCTTGTTTTGCACTATTGTTGAGAGGCAGATTTTAATAAAATTAATTCACGCTAGGTTATTTATACCCTTGTGGCAAAGCATATATTGAGTTTGTGCGGATTGTTGTAACACCTAAACGTTAAATTCCGCACCCACTTTCGATTATACCGATCGATTCAGAATCGATTTTCAGATATAAAAACTGAATCGATTTAACTGTATTCGTATTTGTTGAAATATTTTGATGAAATTTCGAAGTCCGAAGACTTGTCTTGGCTCAAGAACCTAAATGAAAAATGTACCAAATCGGACGATTTTTAGTGCTCCTCCCCATGTCAGAGCCTATTATAATGAAAGTTTGGCGAAAATCGCAATTTCTCATATTTTTTTATAAAATTTGTTTCAATAGTTAATTATCAAGTTCAATATCTCAAAATGTACTACAGTGATAGTGCTAGAAACACACAGACAGGTGATCGGACATGGCTAGATCGATTTTGATTCTGATTCAGACAAAGAAAAATATGGAATTTGATGCTCTCTGCAGTGTAAGCCGAATCTTATGTGGATGGTTTAAAAACACTACTTATACCAGTTTAAAACAAGTTAAAATATTATAGTCGCTCAAGTCCGACCATCAAAAACACCACTTCATATATTATTCAATTTAATTTTTTTCTTTGAAAAATGAAAATTTTTTTTTGTCTATACCTACTAGTATTTTCAAAAAATTTCAAAATGTTACATGTGAGAAAATTGTTTTATTTTTTGTTTGTTTTTGAAATAAAAAAAAAAAAAATTTTGATTTGGGGAGAAGTTCTAAAAATGGTCCTTGTACCGAATTTCATTGAAATATCTCAACAAATAATAAGATCTCTTATGGGGAGGGGTTCTAGAAATGGTCCAATCTGGTCCATTTTCAAAAGGCTTTATTTTTCGACCAATACATTTTCTTGTTTCAAATTTTATTATTATATATATTTTTAACAGGGTATAAAGAGTGTTTCATGTATAAAATAAATATTTGCTATTAATTATAATAACATTTTTAGAAGAAATCTTCGGTGAAAAAGACCTACCAATACGAGGTTCAGATATATCGATATTCGTAAGGGTTTTGAAATAGATTCTATTTTCAACATATGTATAACAAATTACATATATTAAATGGAATAATATAACATAAATATTCGTATGATAAATAGTATATTCATTTAAAGCCTTTTGGTATGATATTCATTTGTGTAAATAAAATTTTTGTTTCTGCCGAATATAACAGCAGAAACTTCACTGTAAAGAAAATGTCAAAAAAACTCGTACGTATAAAATATATATTGAATATATATTATATAATTTTAGACATTGACTGTCGCCATAAACACTAGCATCATATGATATAACTGGTCAATTATATTTAGAGACAAAAATTTATAATATATATTTATTGAATAAGAAATATATGCTATCAGATTCCACCAATCATAAGTATTTAGTAGATTTTAGCTGAGTTTGTTCTGCCGTACAAACTACACCCATGTGCGCACAACCATTATAGAAATTTCAGCAAAAAAAAAAACAAAATATTAAAAGGATAAAGCAAGATGACTACTCTTTTTGATTTATAGTATCTTTAATACAGTTAGAAAGAGAGGAATTATAATACAATCAATATAAAGTTTTAAAGGTGGAGCTATGGTCAAATGATTTCTCTTCATGATTGGTTAGTGTTGTTCATACTGCGTTTGCAATCCCTTGCTTTATTCTTTCTTTTGTAGTTCTAAAGACTTAACTTGAAACAAAATTTCTCGTTCTAGTTCGAAAAACAAGACACAATATAAGCATGCCTTAATACTGTACTCCTCACTTTTATCTTCTTGTTCTACCGGCACCGTCATGTTCCCCCTACGTAATAATACAATTTTAGTTGGCGTTGTTAAACTAGTCTATATATGTAAAGAGAGCGTCAAAATGTACCATATATACTTAACGAAACTTTTTTGTATCTATATTTTTAGACCCTACACCATTAATGGTAAGAAAGTAATTAAGTTTGTTTGTAACCTAAGGAGCAAATTTCAAGTATAATCAATATTTAATTTGATTAAAATATCCCTCCTATCGTTCGTGCCGTGTCGGTCCAATACTTGGCAAAACATTGTCAATTGGTTAAGTAATTGACAGTGCCAAATTTAGATCCGATCGAATCATATTTCGATACCCGAAGCACATAATGCTTTACCATTAAGGAAATTTACCAATTCTTTATATATTTGACAAAACTTGGTGAAACATTACCTATTGATTTCATAATTGACTGTGCCAAATTTGGACCAATTTTGGATCTGACCACTTTTTAATCCGCACCCCATATAACACACTGCACCACCCTGTGGTAAAGGGTATATTAGATTTGTGCGGATGTTTGTAACCCTTATACGGCAATTCATGAAAAATCTTTGGAAAATTTTTACCTCCTGAGTTTTTCATATATGTTGCCTAACACATCTAAGAATATTTTAAAATTATTATGTATAAATCAAAAAGTTCACTAAATTTTACTAAATATTAAGAACAATTTATAGAACACATTTAATCTTTCGATTTCCGATTTATTATTTAGTATTTATTTAGAACATATAAAATTTAATCAAACTAAACTAATGGAAATATTTTTTAACATAAAATTTTCAATAAGCAAAAACAAATTTTACACATTAAAATCAAAACAGTAGATACATATGTCGTAATGTAAGAAATTTCTCTGTTTACACTTACACATAATAATATAAATTTAACATATTGTATTTATATATCATACATACATATATGTTCATCACAGATTACATTAAATTTAGCAATATTATATTTTTTTATTGAATTCAGGGTGTGTTAACTTCTCGCTATGGTGTACTTTTATGCATTGTATTGTGGATTGAAATCTAAGAAATACCAATTGCTTATGGATTACAAATGATGATTCTGTAATTTCAACTTTGGTGATTTAAGGCTTCTTTGTTATATATTTATTTTTAATTTTTTCTATGCATCATATTAATTTATTTTTTCATTTTAATATAATAATGAAATTTTCAATTTCTAGAGAATAATTGTGAAAAGGATTAAATAAAATATATAATATGATAACTTTTCGTTACACATATATCAATATGTGAGAATAAAGGTCGTGTTCAGTGAACCTCTCACCTTTTTCGACCAACTACATGGTATATTATATTAATTGTATATATATATATATATATATATTAATCACAATTACATTGCGTGGCATCTAGGATGAAATTTGGAGAGAAGATAAATTTATTTGACCCAAAAGAATACACCGTGCTGTATATATTAAATGAACGCGGAAAGTCGGGAACGAATCACATAAAAAAACAACATATGCTTCTTAAACTCTAGACTCCGCATAAGTTCTACATAAAATACAAATATACTCTTCACGGTTTATGTATTCTATATTCAATTTTTTCTCATATATGTAAATACATGTTATATCCATGTATCTCAACGCAACCTATCTTAATTTAATTTTTTATATACCTTCCATAATATATACATTAGATCGGTCCTTATTTTAATTTTTTCTAATTTATATCACGAAAAGAGCTAAAAACATTTCATTTGGTGTCCAAAAAACAAAAATAATTGAGCACGATTGGACAATTTTTAGCCGTGCCTCGAGCTACTCCTTGTTTTTATTATTAGAAATAAGACTAAAAATAGTTTTTATTTTATTTTTTATTCAAAATTATTTGAAAAATAAACCTTAAACCAAAACATTTTAATGAAGTACATATTAACATTAATTTAATAGTGAAGTGGGATAATTCATATTATATTCTTTTATCACTTGAAAAAGGAATTGTTTCTCTTCTTCATTGTGTGTTAATTTATTGTTATAATCTGTAATGAATTTGGCACCTCTTTCAGCAGCATTGTTGAAACGGTTATTTCCTTCGGTTAGTCCGGTCCAAGCCGAGGTAGTTGGGCGGTTTTCCCCAGGGGCTCCTTTTCAAGAAATTTGTTTGAATAAAGGACTCGGGTGTGCTGTTAAATAATATTAATTCACTATATTTATTGCTTGACACTATCCTCACTTATACAATACAATGGTGTTGTTTTCTTGATATGTTCAAAACTAGGTATAGCAAAAAGAAAAAGGCTAACACGGTAATCTGCAAACAACCATAATTCTAGAATTTCCACATTATTTCAACTACTTGTATTGTCATGTACCTCTGTTACCACGGGTAGTTTTCACGTTATATTTCCTCTCGCGGTTTCCTCGTCGGATTCAATGTACTGTAGTACCTGCTTTGTAGGTCTTGTCTGTCCCTGTATGTATAGTTTCCAGTGTTAAGTTTCACCGCACAGAGAGCAAAGAGGACCCACGGCTGCTATCGCGGCCAACGGGCACTCTTTATTCTCCTATCCATAACCAACAAAATACCAACCGCCCGAATAACGCAGCCAAGCTGGTCGTTCACTGGTCATGTGCAATGTCACTGTACAAACAAGGATCACAATTAGCTACTAGCGCGACTACTTGTTGATCCTCCCTTGACCAGTCTTATAATCCTATACCACTGAACACTATACCTGTTGTCGAACTTGTCACACAGAAAAATGAGTCTTTCTTAGTTTTATGCTTGTTTATATAGCTATTCTTTCGTTCAGTACTACGCGAGAGTGTTCGCGTTGTTGTTTGCAGTTCGCTATGAGCCTAACTCTCACTCTTAATTTACTCTCTTAAATAACATTACTGCTTAAACTACTTAAATCGCTAAATATTTTCTACTGTGCAATACTGACACCGTTTGGAATGTCAGTACCGCTATTCTTGTGTACATAATAATAAAACAAAAGATTTATACAAAAAAAACTAAATTTCATTGATTACAGCAACAATATAATATTACAGTATTTTATATTTCCCAGGTGTCCACTCATTAGTTTCGTGAGAGCCATGCGTCCTCACATTGTTCACTACAGATACGTTTTGACAAATTTGAGAACCTTGAACGTAGTCAAATCTTTCATTCCAATTCGATGGATCGACTTGCAAAAATTGTTTGGAAATGTCTAAGCGATCAAAGAACGCGTGTGTGTTTGAATTTACAAAATCGCTTAAATAATTTGTGAATATGTTTCAAGGATATGTGTTGGATTAGCTATGATTCTCTTGCACTTTTCTTTATTTGCTTAAACATTAATTGCTTCAACCATTTTTCTTTTAACATCAACATTTACATTAGGATCGAAGAATGAAAGACCGACTGCTTCTTCGGACAAATACCATAAGTGATTGCTAACTTTTTGTAGCAAAGCACAAGATATATCTCGTTCAGGATAAGCAATTATATTTTTGATTAATTTTAGGTCTTGATTTGGAGCTTCAATTTGTTTACATAGATACGAACTATGAAAATACAGACACTACGTACGCCGCTCAGCTCTTGTTTTGACATATTGAATTGATCACGGAACAAATACATTTTAAGTGTATAAATTGCTTTTCACATCCATCTAGCAGAAGAAGTTGCACCAGGTATTCGAAAGGTGTTAAAATTCGGCACCGTACCTCCAAGAAAAATGATAATTAACTGTAAAAATTCTTTGTAACCGTGCCTACGATGAATTTGCTTCAAATTATCGAGACAGTAATTTAAGACTACATCACGTTCTTGAGCAGTCCTTTAACAATATGCTCATCTTCTAAGCAACTTTTGTAATTATTCTTATCAATATTATTCCAATGTTTGCTAAAGAGATTAAAAATTAGTACTTCTGGGACGGCTGTCATAGCAACTCTAATTTCAAATACTTTTCGGATAAGAATTTTTTCTGTTCCTATCATACAACCTGGTCTTCCTTTTCCTCGTTGCTTTAATAAAAACTCTCTGTATTCTTGTATTTTTATTAACGCCAATGCGCCTGCGCGTGCGATATCGAATAAATTATCCAATTTCTCTTGAAATTCAGTTTCCTACTTGTTTTGAGTTTCAGTTTTCCGACCGTGATTCTTTATGATAGACCTCCATTCATTGTATAATTTTTCAATTTGTCAATACAGTATTTTTCGTGGTGTGTTGGAATTCGTGCTTTCTGCCAAAATGTGCTAACCTCAGCAACAACTAATCTAGTACTTTCTCTTAAACTTAACCCAACTATTCGTAAATTATAAAATAATACTTGTAGCACTTGTTTTCTTGATGGTAATTTAGCACCAGTAATTTGATTATCAATTGATCCTATTAACAAAATATCGTCATCCGATCAAAGTCTTTTGTTTACCATCGCTTTGTATTAACCCTATGATATGTTTGCGCATTAAAGTGAGATATGTATAATATATACATTGTATATTGTAAAGAAGTTTTTGAAGGTAGCTGGGGTATAACTCAGCGAGTCCAAGGTTCCTCACAAAGAAATTTGTAAGACGGGGTGTTATTTGTTTCTAATCCTTAGACTTGTCTTCATTTATTTGACGTTTTAGCGCGGTAACGACTTGTGGTGCGGACCACGGCGTTACATCCAATCGATGTGTGAACGGTCCAAGTGCGGCGAATGGTACAGGAGCGGCGGCGTTGCAGAGTGATGAGCGTTACTAAATACAAACGGCAAGCGGTACAGGTTACAGAGCGACGATGTTGCAGAGAGATGAGCCTTACTAAATACAACGGCTAGCGGTACAGATTACATAGCGGCGTACGATTCAGAGCGATGCGCGTTGCAGAGTGGTGAATGTTGCAGGATACACGAGCAGCGGCGTTGCAGAGTGATGCGCGTTACTAAATACAAACAGCAAGCGGTAAAGGATACAGAGCAGTGTGGGTTTCTGGATACAAATGGTAAGCGGTACAGCGTACAGAGCGGTGGTGGTTACAGGATACATGAACGGCAATGGTAATGGCGCATACAAAATAAATATATTACAGGATATCTAGGTGCGGGAATCTGACCAATGCTATGCTCGCAGCCAAATAACTCAGATAGAAAACAATGGATTAATTCATTATGTTTATTTTATTTTAAAAAGATTTCGTTGTGCTCACCTTGCTAGCTTGACGGCTCCAGCCACATTGCCTCATTTCATAAAATTGCTTCGCCTTTTATAGTGTGGCGGGGCTCACAATCATATTAAATTTAACTAATATTCATATTAATTAATGGTATTATGTTTTTCTTAAAAATAAAAGTAGCAACAACAAAGAAAAGAATTCGTACATGCTTACTAAGTAATAAAAATAAACAACGGGATTTCAATTACGTTTCTAGTTTTAAATAAACAAACAGAGTATAAAATACAACAATAGTTTTAATTGTATCAAAGCAGAAAATAATTGGTATGTTTGATTTTCTGTAATATATGTATGTTAGAACAGAATGTGTGGCGCAAAACGAAACGTAGTGACTTTGCGCCTTACAATAAATATAAAAAGACTTCATTTTTAAATTAAGTTAATGTTAATATGTAATTAATTAAAACATTTTAGTTTCAGGTTCATTTTTCAAATAATTTTGAATAAAAAATAAAATAAAACCTATTTTTAGTCTAATTTCTAATAATAAAATCAAGGAGTGGTTTCAGGCACGGCTAAAAATTTTTCAATTGTGCTCAATTTTTTTTTGTGTTGTTTGGACACCAAATAAAATGTTTTTAGCGCTTTCCGTGATGTAAATTGAAAAAAACAATTTTCTTCATATATATAAGGACCGGTCTAATATACATGTATCAAATAAATTTTCAGAATCTTTTATAATTAATGTAGCTAATTTATATCGATATTTTAAAGGCTCAGAAATACCCTCTAAATTTAAATTTTCAAATTGTTACTTTAATGTATATTTATAATAATTACATATTCAAATTCTTATCTTATCTTCTCTTCTCCTTTTACTTGTTTAGTCTAATTATATATCTATATCTAGATTAAATAAATAAAATAAACATGAAATATAATAAATGAAAATGGTAAAATACAATATTTAGAACTCTACACCATTTAGTTCCACAAATTTAATATGAGTATTTGTGATATTTTACTCCTTTAAAATTGTCGTATCATAATTTCAAATTAAAGAATTTGGAGATAAATCTGGAAGTAATGGATGAAGAATATTGGAATATTGGAAACTTATATTGAAAGAAGCAGAGAAAATGAAAAATACCCCTTAGAATTAGCTAAGAAGTAAATAACTTTGCACAATACTACAACTCAAGTGATTACCGAGCAAAACGAGATTACTTGGAAAAATTTTAATACATTAAAAGCTTAAATAACCTCTATTAGAGATAAACAGAATGAAGTTGCAGTCGTAACACGAATTTTATATGTTCTAACTTTGGCTCACATACTACTAAGTGAAATTGAGAGATTTCAAAAAGAACATAATTGCCATAATATACAATACTAAAGGAAGTTTTATGGAAGGAGTCCTCCCGTTAAATTCTTTCAAAAAACTAATTGCAGATATAGCACCTACACTTTCTGAGGACGAAACTATTATTTATTAACTAACAAATTTTAAAGATTACACGTACACATTGGAGTATTCGTTGAATCCATAATAAATTTTGTATATAAACTTCTATACTTCTTCTTCTACACTACACTTCTTTCGTTATAGTTAATCAAAAAACGACACTATTGCAGACATTTTAACAAACTTTTCCAATTGAAAGACATTCTATCCAAATATCCAATGTAGTACACATTTTTATGCATTGTAAGCATATAGTTATATGAAGCATGTATGTAAGTAGTTATATTCTGGATCTTTTGTTAAAGTATGATCTTTTATAAATAAAACGTATTTTATAATATATAATATATTGTTTTGGTACTTTCTTACACTTATATCTAGATCTTGCATGTTATTAGAACGCATAATATATTTTACCACATTTCAATTTGGTACTCCGAGCCGTGTTGACAAGGTTTTATACGCAAAGACAATCAATAATTCAACACAACGTCATACTTCCTGTTTGACATCTAATCAGCCCACAACTCGAGGGATTGCTAAAAATTTGGCTGATACTTGGTCCATCAGCACTCCACCTAGGACTACTGGAGGAGACGTGGGTAAACATCAAGCCCAGCATAATCACCATCAGCGGCACCTGCATGTGCAGAAACCGGGTAAGCCAGCCTAAAACCAGCAACGGCCTCCATACTTTCACCGGTCGTCAAATCATCCGCATTGTAATCGTATTCTACCACACCAGAAATCGTATCTAGCACACACTTTTCCCTATTATTAGCGCCAGCGAGAGCATCAGCGACCGGAAGGTTTTTTTTCGCAATTTCAAATAGAACTAATTGTTTTTTATATATATAAGGTCTAGAGTAGGAAACTTAGTACTAAAACAATATTGTAAATCTGGCTACCATTCGCTGCCACGTCATCGCGTACCGACCGAGTACTATCGGTACACGATTCCAATATTTTCTAACGAGAAATATCGAGCTTAGAAATGTTAGGACATTTCTCGAATATTACTACTCTCAATACAATATTTATCAGCTTTTTGGTTGCATAAAACTTTTTTAAGACACATATACGAGATGCATACGATACTTATACGAAACTTAGATAGATGATAGTTTTGAGAAATAAAACGATACCGTGCGTGAGTTTAATGTTATGTGATTAGTACCCAGCTTTTGGCTAAAAATGTTAGTGTTGGTAATGTTATTAATAATTTGTGACTACTCTACATATATGAGTACACTACAATATGTGTAAGGTGAATTTGTTCGGCGTGGTTAATTTAAAGGTAAAGTAATAACTTGATTGATTTAGTTTATAGATTTGATTGGCACTATTTTATTTAATTTTTCATTAGTATTTGCTGTCTTATTTTATGTTATAGTTTTTTATTAACAGTTATTTTAGTTGGCACCTATTTTAATTGGTAGTTACTATTTTTATCGAAAACACTAACGAAAGTAACTTTACACTTACATTATATTCAAAACACGATCCATTACTTAGGTTTAATTACATTAATCATAGAATATTTATTACTTTAAGATTTTTATATCCTGCATCACTTGTGGTAAAGGGTATCTTGCGTTTGTAAGGATGTTTGAATCGATTTAATCATGTCCGTCTGTCCTCCTGTCTGTCCATGTAAATTTGGCCAAGCTACAGGTCGCTTTTTTGAAATTTAAGACAAGATGAAATTTAGTATAAGAACATGTATAAATCCAAAGAGAAACCACTTTGAATTTAGACCGGATTGGACTATTTTTAGAACCCCTCCCTATATGAGAACAATATAATGTGCCGAAGAGAATTTTTTTTGAAGAAGAAAAAAATTTCAATAAAAATATTTAGAATCTGTAACGTGGGATTTTTACTGTAACAAAAGAATGACATTTTTTTATAGCAATGCCTACTCCTAACGGGCTTTCATCTTGTAAAAAAGTATAATTTCCAAGAGATACCCTTTGGCAGCTTTCCAAGTGAATCTCCTGAAGGAAAAGCTACATCTAAGTTATTGATTCAAGTCTTCTGCTAAGATCAACACGTGACCTTACATTAAAAGTATAATTTAAGTTTCTACGGACCAAAACACTTGCTTAAGTTCTTCCATTAGACACAAGAACTTATATTTTGCCTCACTTTTTGGTAACTAGTGGTAAACGCTTGTTTTTTTTCATTTAAAAGTTGGCATGCGCCCGGAGCATGACTTTTCTCACATTTAACACTAGCGAATCCTCCATTACAGTTTAGTGCCCATTGCTGGCGTCGCCAATACTGTATTTCTCTCTGATTTGATTTTGGTGACTGCCAATAAACAACTTGATCAAGGATAAATTTTAATTGACTTACTTCTGTTGGGCAACAGAGTAACCCAAAATAAACTAGTTTCGAAATTTCTCTTTTTAGAAAATGGAGGCACAAGTTTCGTAACAGATTTAATTTCTGGCGGAAGATTATTAATTTCATTTTTAATGTCATTAATATCAGTTTTGTAATACAGTCCTCTCAGAACAAGAGTTTTACATTTTAATTCTTTAGGAGTAAAAGAATAAGAATCAATATAATTTTCTTTTAAAAGTAACATCATTTCTGAATGAGCACTAGCATCAGATAAATATAACTTACTTTTAAAACGAGATTTGTTGACGATTTTAAAAATAATCCCCTTAGCCTTTAACTGCTCTCTTAAATGATGAATATTAACGTTATAAATGAATATAGGTGGACAAAAACGGGGACGCTCCTTTTTTTTCTTTTCAGCCGGTTCTTGATTTGGCGTTTGAGATGAATCATTAGTAGCATTCTGTTCAAATTCCAATTCTCCCAGAAATGCAAATGTATTTTTACTGCAAGGATTTTTACTAGCATTAAGGCCCGATAAGTCTACTTCAATATGTAAGCGCTTCCTTCTAGGAGACTTTTCATTTGAAATGTTCTTCGATTTTTCTTTCACTATATTCCAATCGCCATTTTCGCCATGATCCATATCAATGGATGTAGATACGTTTTCTCTTTCTTGTTCATTTGAAGAGAAAACCGCAGCCATCATAGCCTGATGCAGAGGTATTTTATTAGTATGTATAATCCCTTGGATTTGAGGCGGAGTATGGGTTTCGGCCATCCAAGTTTGTGGAAACATTCCACATATATTAAAATTTGAAAAAAAAATCATTTTCTTTTTGTTTGTTTTATTTATTAAAATTTATTTTTGAAAATTTAAAAAGTACGTCTATACTGCTTGAGCTCAAGGCAAACTCCTTAATTCTAATGTTATTGTCTTTACTGAGACATGGCTAAAACCTGATATATATTCTGCTGAATTTTTCTGTATAAATTGTGAAAGTTTTTAGGTGTGATATATGTAATAAAATTGTTGGTGCTGTTCATTATTCACTGTACATTAAAATTTTCCTGCCCAGTTATTTTCGTTTACATGTCCGGTCGTTGTAGAATTTATTTGTGTCCGCTTTAAATTATATAGATATGATATTTATATCACGTGTTCCTATATTCCTTCGTCGTGTGATATTTCTGTTTATATCCAACATCTTGATTTAATTAAAACTGTATCACTAGCTCTTTAAACTAATGATATTATTCTTGTGTTGGGGGTTTTTAATCTTCCTTTCGTTTCTTGAAATTTTGATAATGAAGTTGGTTATCTGTTACCCTGTTATCCTTGTCATACATTGGATGTATTCTTTGAAGGTATGTCTAGTTTATGCCTTGGTCAACATAATAATATTGTTAATACTAGTAATAAACTTTTGGATTTAATTTTTTGTAATAATACTGGTCTTATTATTGTTCATGCCGATCCTCTAGTTTTGCCTGAGGATCGTTATCATCCAACTCATTGCATATCTCTTTCATAAACGTTTCATAAACGTAATGAACAAACGTTTCATAAACGTCAACGTGTCGGATAAATATGAATTTAATTTTTTAAAACAAATTTTGATCTATTGTTTAGTTTACTTAATTCTTTGATATTTCATTTTAGTGCTGCAGATGTAGAATCCAATGTTCTACTTTTTTATGATTCAATAAAGACGGCCATGTCCGCTTGTGCTTTGCGTTCACCTGGTAATATTTCTCGTTGTCCACCTTGGTTCTCGAAGGAATTAAATTGAGTGAATGAACGGGTTAGAAACGAAAGAAATCGGGTCTTTAAAAAATTTTCATTGAGTAGGTCATCTATTGTCTTCGCGTCCTATATGAAAGCTAAATATAAATTCTTTGCTATTAGCAAAAAATGCTATGATGATTACATTAGTAGAATGAAATATACTTCTAAATATAAACTTATAAATTTGTGAACTCTAAACGTAAAAATGGTGGCTTTCCATCATATATGTGTTTTGGTGATATCGAAGAAAGTCATCCTCAGGGTATCTCTAATTTATTTGTTACCTTTTTTGCACAATCATACTCCTGCCTTACTCATTCTTTGTCGTCATCGCCTTACCCATACAAAATTGTTACGTATGATATATTTCCAAATATTATTTTGGATGAATTGGAGGTTCTTAATGGTCTACGACATTTGAAATTTTCATACTGGCCTGAGCCTGATGGAATCCCTTCATGCATCTTGATTAATTGTGCTGAGACACTTTATAGACCAGTGACATATCTATTTAACTTTTCTCTTTTAAGCGGCGTATTTCCAAGTGTTTGGAAAAGTAGCTTTATTTTACCACTTCATAAGAGTAGAAGTAAACATTGCATGGAAAACTATAGGAGTATTGCTAAATTGTCCGCTTTACCTAAACTTTTTGAAAAACTTATAATTAGTAGTCAGATCAATTAAATCCGTTGTGCCGCCTTATCAACAAGGTTTTGTTCGTGGTAAATCCACTGTAACTAATCTTTTTAAATTTTCATCCCATGGTTTTAAATCAGACGTCATAGATACAGATCTTAGTAAAGCGTTTGATAAAGTTAGTCATAAACTCCTTATGATGATGTAAGGCTTTTTTATTCGTCTGATAATATTACAGATTTTAAATTTTTAGTTTCTGATCTCTTGTCACTAGTTGAATGGTGCAATGTTAATGGCATGCGTCTAAACATAAAAAAATGCGAATCAATGTCCTTCAGTAGAGTTCTACCTATGAGTGTCGCATATGTCATTGGTGGTTATTCTTTGGAGTCTGTCATATTTGTGTCATATTGACACTAAACTAACATTTAATGTCCATGTTCAGTTGGTTGTGAGTAGGGCTAGATCATCCCTTGGTTTCATTAAAAGGTGGTCAAAAGAGTTTGCTGACCCTTATGCAACTAAGAGTTCATATACAGCCTTAGTTAGGGTTGTCTTCTAGTTATGTAAGCTATATTAGTTTAATAGAATTAGTAAAAAAACAATTCCTTTTGTTTGCCCTGGCTTAGTGGCTTAGGGTGGTAACGAGGTATTCCCTATGTGCATCGTCTTCTGGTAATTGATTTACTAAGTCTTGAATGGAGAAGATTAGTACTTGGCGTCTGCTTTCTGCACAAATTCATTAATGGTAATCATTAATATATTGCATTGCCATTTTTATTGAATCAAATTAATTCCTATGTCCATTCTAGGATATCCAGATACTTTTTTCCGTTGCACCTGACCCAATACAGGAACAACTATGAACTTTTTTACGCACTTAGAGTTTTATGTAAGAATTTTAATGATAATTATCATATATTTTCCCTAACGGATTCACTTGAGTATGTTAAACGTCATTTGCTTCAACAACGTTAGACTTTTCTAACTGTATCAGATTGCCAAACTATGCTACTTCTATGTGCTTGTTCACGTAAATGTATTGATTGTTATTTATGCTTTTGCATCTATGGGTACATCTTAATTTTTTTTACATTTTTTCTTGCTGTTGTTGTTGTTTTTTTTCCTTTTATTCTAATTAATACTAATAATTATAACAATGTAATTACTATAATTTAATTTAATTTGTATTTCTTTGTACTCTAGTTTAACTTTTCATTTGTACTCTATTTTAAGTTTTTGTGTAATTATCAATATATTTTAAATTTAAGTATTTATTTATTTGTATACATTTTCGGCTTGAATTAGCTGTAAATAAATATGATATACGAAATAAGAAATATGAAATAGCAAATACAGTTGTTTATGATGATCCGAAGACTTACGACGAAGCTATTGAAAGCGAAACAATATGTTGCCAAACAAAGGAACAGAGGACTGTAGCGTAATCAAGTACTAAGTCGGAACATCAAGCTCTAACAGAAGTAACTAAAGAGGCTCTTTATCAAACATAAAAGCAAGGGGTACAATTTTATAAGAGAAAAAATTCAAAATGGCGAAATAAATTTAGAATTTATGCAAACTGAAAAAATGCTTACAGATACTTTTACCAAATGTTTATGTTCAAGGCGGTGATCACATTAAACGCCAATAAACTCTCTTCAACTCTTTTCACTTAGCGGTTGCAGTTGGCAATGCCGAGGAGAGAAGAGTTGGAGTATAACATGAATTTTATAAAAAAAAAATAAATTAATCTATTCTTGAACGTTTAACTCATAGCATCGCTTCATAAAAGACCAAACATATAACCCGCGAATTGTTCAATTTCTATATATTTGGTTTTATACAATATAATACGCATGTGTAACACTATCAGTTTATAAATTAAAAAACAAACCTGCACAACTTTGTATATGAATTTTTTAAGTGTCCCTTTATATTTGAATTATTAAGTACTTAAATCATTTCTTTTCAAATTGAATAAAAACTTCAAGTTATATATAATAAAACAAAATTCTGAACCCAGTCCACTGCTCAACTTATGAATTAAACATTTAGAGTGTAGAGTGAATGACTTATTATTTTCGTTTGCCTAAAATTAACGGCATACATAAATTTTTAAATACATAGTGAACATTTTTCCTACCCGCGAACAGTTATATGTATATATACATATATATATAACATTTTTAATGTACTAACGCATTACTAAACTCATATTAAACAAACATTAATGTGATCGCGATCAATCACAAAAACGCTATATATTGAAAGTTAATTACACTTTTGTATGCATAACTGTTGTTCTTTGTTGCATATACCCATACTTAACTTTACGAGTATATTGATTTTCTACTTGCCATACACATTTAATATTATGTTTTTAGGCTGTGTTTAGCAACTTTGTTTTTTTTAGCATGCGACAAGCTACTTATTTTTTCTTTAAATCGAAACACATGATACATTTTTTCCATTTTATAAATATATATTCTCTAGTTGTGTTCAACTTTTTCCTCAAGGGTAAATTTTTCTTTTTCTTTAACGCATTTGTATAAATACAAAAAGGCACCACCATTTCTTTTTTCTCTAATTGGCTTTATTTCGCATCTTGATTGATATAATTTCACTATGTCGACTCCTTTAGAGATTTTCATTTGCCAATGGTGAGACCATTGACGAATTCGCAACTTTGTTTACACAAATGACTGATCACTCCCCTCAATCGTTAAACATTATGAAAACAAAAATTAAAACCCTTCGCGAAACCTTTCGAACAAATGATACCATTGTAAGGGAATTTCCAAATTCAAAAGAAAGAGTTGACATGAAGGATATTAAACCTATCTATTGGCGTATTTATAAAATATTCTTAGACTGTAATACTAAAATTAGCAAAATGCTAGAGGAAAGCCAGAAGCCTGAAAAGCCGAGCCTGAGAAGAAGGTGCTGTGCCCGTTACCAGGGCCAACATACAACTACCGTGTAACACCGAAATATGTGGAGGCAGTTATAAGTCGTCGCCCACTTTTAAAAATATGTTTTCCGTTCTTTACATCAATAACCTTAGGTTAAGCCAAGTGGAAAAATTCTATCATCTAATGCAAAAAACATCAGGAAAAGCTCGTGATATTATAAAATCATGTCCCTTAACCAATGAAGGTTTTGCCATTGTGTGGCAAGGCAAAGCAAAGCAAAGCATTTAGTTGACCGTTACGAGAATAAGCGTCTTTTATTAAACACACAACTAAAGATTATTTTATCATAAACCCCTATTTCTAAAGAGTCACGTCCCTGCATTAAAACACTACAACGGTCCATTAATGAATGTACTATAAACTTACCCGAAACTACGCTACAATTATGGGAGCAAACACAAAATCTCAGTAATGAATTGCCTACTTGGAAACAGATTGATGATTTTCTTACATTAAGATATCAGACTTTAGAGTCGGTTACGTGGTCCTCCCCATCAATCTGGCTCCATTTCGTCCAAGGGACCTTTTCCAAAGAAAAAAATCCTTTAACGATAGCAAGAGGAACTACCAAACTAATGTTAACCTATCTAATACGTCTAGTTGTATCATTTGCAACAATTTGTATCCTCTTAGACTGTGTCAAGATTTTTGAGAATGACCGTTGATAATCGTATATCACTCGTTGAATTGCGTTGCAATTTCCCATGATGAAAGGAACTGCAATAGCAAATACGTATGTACTATCTCTAAACAAAGGCACCACTCATTATTATATAAAGAGCTCCCTCAGAATGGAAATGTAAGAGTTACCTACAATAGGCGCCATCCATATTCTCCAAGTAGTGGAAATAATCCCTCTTTCACAGCTACTACTCAGTTCAGTTCATCATCTGCCTTATCGTCTACAGTCTCAAACCCTGTCGCTCAATTGAATGCGAATCAACCTTCAGCAACAGCCTCTGCCAATACGCGTCAAAATTTTAACCCAAGGTTAGAGGCTAGTAATCATGCCTTTCAGGAACTCCTCAGCTAGGGCGTTAATTAATTCTGGTTCTGAAGCTTTTTTTATTTCAAGCCAACTACAGCAAAAATTAACATCAAATCAATTAACACTCAAATTACCGGTCTAAATGGAACTGTATCTGCCTTTTCATCCAGCGCTTGCTCAATTAAAGTCAGTTCTCGCCTATCGCCCTTAATACAAATCAAAGCTAACGTTCTTGTTGTCAAACGGTTAACAGGGCATCTTCCCTCCGTACCCTTGTCAGTTCTTAAACAACTTTTATTGTGTGGATTGCCTCTGGCAGACTCTACTGCAGGCAATGGTTTACAAGTCGATTTACTTTTAGGAGGTGACGTGTACCCTAAAATTATCTTGAAATGTGTCAAAAAGAAATTCCACATCTGATTTATTAGCGCAAAATTCTACATTTGGTTGGATTGTAACTGGGAAGCTTGAATCTTCACGACCTTTCCAATCAATATCCTCTTTTTTGAGTCAGTTGATTTAAACAATCAGCTACTCCGATTTTGGGAGTTAGAAGATGTCCCTATAGTCCTCAAAAATTAAACTTAGCAGTGCAACTACGAAACTAAAAGTTGTATTCAACGCATCCTGTGCTTCACCGAATGGAAATAGTCTTAAGGGCGTCCTCTTTCCTGGCCCTGTTCTGCAGGCAGATCCGACCATTCTTTTACTGCGGTGGCGATTATTCCGTTTTGTCTTTAATGCGGACATTGAAAAAATGTAACGTCAAATTCAAGTTCACTCTACACACACGCTAGCTGCGTATTATTTTCCGCGAAAATCCCGAAACGGACCCGAATGATTACGAATTATCCAGAGTAACCTTTGGAGTTAACTGTGCCCCGTATTTGGCCATAAGAACCTTCAATGCTCTGGTTGATGAAAACAAAACCCAATACCCCCTTGCCGCTGCTAGTATGAAAAGGTAGATGATATACTTGCCGGTGGTCACGACCTTGCTAGTGAAGGCTCAAAATGAGCTAGATGCCTTTTAATTTCAGCTGGATTTCCACTCAGGAAATGGACAGCAAATAACTCGACGGAATGCCGCAAATGATTGCTTTTTTGTAAAACCCCCTAATGTCCCAGATCGGAATTGTATATCTAAAAGCAAAATCTTGTCTGAGATAGCTAAAATATTTGATCCAGCAGGATGACTGGCCCCAAAGATGATAGTTGCTAACATAGTCATGCAAGAAATCTGGCTAAATCAGACCGACTGGGTCGAGGCGATAAAACCAATGACACTTCCAAAACGGTATGATTTTATTAAAAATTATCCTTACATTGAACGCATAAAAATCGCAAGATATATTAATTTCAACCCGACAGATAAAATTGAATCACAAGGCTTTTGCGATGCATCATAAAAGGCATATGCGGCAACCCTCTATATGCGCTCAGAGGATAGTTCGGCGAACGTGTATACTTACCTCATTACTGCTAAAACGAAAGTCGCATCCATAAAATTTTTATCATTATCCCGAAAAGAGCTATGCGGAACCGAACTGATGGCCAAACTGATCGACTCACTCCGATCACAACTAAATCTCTGTGGGTATCCCCTACGATTGTGGACGGATTCAACAATCGTACTCTCATAGCTTCAGAGGTCTCCGTATTATTGGACAGTATTCGTGGCTAATCGAATATCTTCTATAATTGAAAAAGTGGGTAATGCAAATTGGTCGCACGTCGATTCTAGCGACAATCCTGCAGATCTTGCAACACGAGGCCTCGTTACAGAACAATTATCACAATCTCGACTGTGGTGGCACGGCCCTTCGTGGTTAAAATTACCCACGTCGGAATGGCCAGCATCCCCAGCAATCGTTCCGACCACGCTCTAATGTCGCAAATCTCAAAACGCGTAATTGCTTCCATTTGTAGATTCTACAATGGCACTAACGCAGAGAGACGGCCACTCTATTGTCTACCCCAGACGCCTCTTTTAACACATTATGAAACTGAATATATAAATAATTTAAATTGTTAAAAAGAGATTCACGATGAAATACACGAAATACTCTTCTTGTTGGTACCTCTGATTTTACATTCATTTAAACACCAGGTCATGGCAAAAGCTAAACAAAGCCAGAACTTAGTAGAAAAAAAAAAACAATTTAAAGAAAAAGAAGATACAGTTATATGTATACAAAGAATTGTAGAGCCATTAATCACAAAAAAAGAAAACAAGATTAATTTGTCGATATAACTATAAAAATTTTTAAAAGTCACCAACTAAAAAACAATTATGTATTTGTATTTTTATTTGTATTTAAAAAGTAGTTGGTTACATTGAAAATCAGCCAACAAGTAATAACAATAAATAAATATAATGTTTAAAACTATGTAATAATCAGTAAAGTAAACTTAAAAATAACCGAAACCAGCTTCCACAACAACAACAATAACACCCACTGCAACCGCAGCCACTGAAACTTACTAGAATAACTAATGGAACAAAAACCGAAAATAATTAATAATATTGTTTAAAGTAAGTTAACTTGAATAAAATTACAATTTAATAAAAATTAATATTAATTATTAATTAGAAGTAAAAAGGAAATTACAATAATTAGATGTTACAAAAAAAATATATATACAGTACAATATAAAAATAAAATATTACAGTTACATACATTTACAAGATAAAGTATATATGTGACTGCTATAGAAGTGAGTATACATTCAATTTTCGTTATATAGTTTAAAAAGCGACCGAAATGGATCAAATAATTCGTAATTTGTGCGACAAAGCGATAATCTTATTGGCATAAAGTTACGAGACACTCCACCAGGAACGTTAAAGTTAATACAATTCAAAAGATATGGTGAGCAACAACACCGCGAATTAATTTTACAATAAAAAAAAAACGCTTAACATATCACGCCTCTTCTTTAATGATGGCAAATCTATAAGCATAAGCCTATTTTCATAAGGTGGAAGTAATCTGTTACGATCCCACCCCAGTCCACGTAAAGCAAACATGAAAAAATTTTTTTGCACTGATTCTAAACGGTCAATATGACATTGATACATAGGAGCCCAGACGACAACACAATATTCCAATGTCGACCTAACCAAGGATGAAAAAAGCCTTTTGCAAATGTACGGATCATTAAATTTTCTTGACCACATTTTAATAAATCTTAACAGCGACATGGTTTTATTTATTGTAGCATCAATATGGCTATTAAATTTAAGTTTCGAATCAAAGATAACACCCAAATCTTTGAAAGAATTTACATTTTCTAAAACATTATTATGTATTGAATAAGATGTATGAATAGGAGATATCCAATGGAATGACAATTTCTTACATTTCTTTAAGTTAAGTAACATACCATTTTTTTCACACCACTTATTAATACTCAATAGGTCAAGTTGAAGTAATTCCTCACCATTATTAGAATCAAATGATTTGTATATCTTAACATCATCAGCAAACATAAGAACCTTGGAAAAATTTACACTTAAAGGAAGATCATTAACGAATATTAAAAATAATAGAGGCCCCAAATGACTTTCTTGTGGCACACCTGATGAAATATGAATTTGTCTAGAATATAAAGAGTTAAACAAAACTCTTTGAGTGCGATTAGACAGATAGCTTCCAGATAGCTTAACAAATATTTAGGAAAACCCAATCGTTGTAGCTTATACAAAAGATGATTATGTACTTTTATAATAAAAATATCAATAAATTTATAAACACGCAGAGTTGCCAAACTTCATAATCCACAAAATCCAGCTCATTGTCATTGTCTTCAGTGTTTATATTTTGATTTATCTTATTTGAGAAACCAGAAGGGTAATCACGTAATTTTTGAAACTATTGTCGTAGTTGCGATGGTGGTAATCGATAATAGTTTTAGTTTCATTCATATAAGAACATTACTCTCATCGTCGTGTTAGAATTTCTCATATGACATTTATTTTTATAAACAAAGACAATTAGAATTTCTCAATTATATATTATTTTTGTTCTTTTTTGGAAAAAATGTAAGTATTTCACTTTTTATATTAAATAAAATAACTATTTATATAGTTATAACTATTATTTATTTATATAAGAAGCATTTGGAACAAATGATCAAATTTATTGAAGATCACCCAGAAATGGCGGAAAACTATAGCAATAATTCCGCCTAGGTCAACTTTCAAATAAATATTATTTTATTAGATAATTTAACTAATTATAAGCGATTTTAAGGGTCGAAAAAACCTGCGCAGTCTATGGGAGGCGTTAAGCGAACAGTTAAATTGTTTAGGCCTGCCCATAAAAACATCAAACGGTTGGCGAAAGGTATATTTTATATAAAATTTTATATTGAAGAATGTATGCTAATACTATGAGTTGTTTATTAGGTTTGGGTAGATAAAAAAATACAGGGCCAAAAAGAAGTTAACCTTCAATAAATTGGCCTTGAGGAAAACTGGTGGAGGAACGCCAAAGGAAATTTCATTTAATGTTGGTGAGGAAAAAATCATAGAATTGACGAATTTAGAAGCCTCAGTAAGTGGAAATGAAGACACGCTCCCCAGGCTGAAGAAATGGATGAAATAATTTTAAATATGCCAAGTACATCCAACAAATTACAGAATATAAAAACTTATAAACGTCACATATTTTTAATTTTTTATTTATTTTTAATATAGAGCTGCAATATTTAAGGAAAATTGTGCCGAGCAATAGGTACAAGAAAAGAGTAAAAAACGCAAGTAAGTAGATATGTAAATTCTATGCTTAATAATTAATAAATAGACTTAATTTATTATGACTTCATCTCCGCCTTCTTCTTCAAAAATAAGACGACCGAAGGATGCGTACAACCTCTTGTAAAGTCAGGCACAAAGGGATACAAATTTTCAAGAGTTCTTAATTGCAGTGTTTAAAGAACGTAACTTTATATTAAAAGAAAATAATGAAATTCAAAAAAAAAAAACATGAAGAAATGTTAAAAATTCAAAGAGAAAGAAATGAAATTTTACCTAAATTTCATAAATAAAATTTTGTCTAAATTTCATAAACTATTTAGCAATCGTATGAAAACGGTTGTTTGCACGATGCTAGTTAATAGTTTATAAGTTTACGAAAATAGAAAAGAACGGTAACATGCGATGATGCTTTCTATCGCTTACGAGAATGAAACTTTAAAAATAACTATTGTCGAATCATCACTATCGCTTACGTGATTACCCTCCTGGTTTATCAGTTGTACATATAAGTGGCCGGCCTTTGCCATGTTTTTGTTGCATACTTGTAAATGGTTGAATATTTGTGCCCTAATTATCTTCTTGTTGTTCGTTTAAAGGTTCAATCACATCAATTTCGCTCACAATGTTGTCCGTTTGTATGTGTATTTGTATTTGTATTTAAGGATAAATCAAAATCATAATTATAAATACATTTCATTTCGTAAAGTTCATTACGTCTCGGCTGTGAATTATTTTTTTGGTCTCAGGGGACCATAATCAATATGCTTTAACGACATTGGAATAGCCCATAAGAACATAAAACTTTGATCTGGATTAGACCTTGCTTAGTGTTTTATCTTTGCATTACGCATTGTCCGTCTGTAAGTATTTAATTTTGAGTCCTGTATAATTATCCACCATATTCTTATAAGTTTGAAATGCACTCAAGACATTAGATTTTTGCTTCAATATAAATACCTCAGCATAGCGAGAAAAATAGTCCGTAAAAGTAACAAAATACAATATCTACATTCAGAAAGTGATGACGGAGGGGGAAAAACCCTTTATGGGTACAACGTTGTTACACGTGGTCATGTGGGAGTCTTCGCTCATACCACGTTTATACACGTGGTTATGTGGGAGTCCTCGCCCTAGCGATATACCCACTAAAAAACCCCGCTCCGCGGACTTATCCTCCCTGCGGTACCACCTTGCAGTATTACTTCACAAGAACTTTATTTAAGTATTACTGGACAGTAGGGATCCTCAGCATGCCTGAATCGATGCAGATAAGCCTTGAAGCACCCATGGCCACTTAATAACTGGGTTAGGTAGAAATTTACCTCCCCATGTTTTCTATTGACCCAAGGCTCGAGCCGCGGTTCAACTTATGCGTCCATCGTCCTTTAGCTGACGTAATCTACTTGTTCTACCATTCCAACATAGATACCTGCCTAGCTGAGGTATAGGTGGATCTACGTCTCGGGCGGGGATAATGCTGAATCTGCCTTTTTTCGTTGACCAACAGAGTGATCGGCATCATTCCCGCGATAACGCACGCCGCCTCATCCGAAGAAGGATATGGAAGGCGCAACATACTCTTAGGCATCCCAGTCTGTAAGCTGGTTCAATTAGCCTTCGATAGGATTTGAACTTCATAGCATCAGCCCATATGCTTGCCGCATATAGTACGACGACTTTTTACGAATTCCATAAGAACTTTCCTCTTAAGTTGTATAGGGCTTTGGGATTAGGCATAATTTTTGCCAGTGACGTAATAGCGTTACCCGCTTTTTTTATTCCAGGTGGTGTTCAAATGATAGTCTGTCATCGATAATCGTCCCGAGATAACGTACGTATCTGACGGACTTGATTCTAAAGTCATCTACACATATCGTGGTCGTTTCGGCTCTTTTCCGGCTAGAGATTAACATTGTCTCTGTCTTATGGTCGGCTGGGCTTAAGCCAGCAGACTCGAGCCAGTGTTGCACTAACCTAATGGACTCGTTAGCTGCATTTTCTATCTCACTGATATGATTGCCTACCACTACAAGGACCACATCATCTGCAAAAGCGATGATCTTGACATTCCCAAGAAAACCAAGCTGAATTATGCCGTCATACATAACATTCCAAAGCAGTGGTCCTAAAACAGATCCTTGTGGGATGCATCCACTTATCTGATACGATCTTCTACCCGCATCTGTATCAAAGATTAATAATCTGTGACTTAATTAGCTATCCACCAGAGCAAGCAAATAGGGGGATATATTAAGGCTGCGCAGGACCTCATGTATTGTGTCCCATTTTGCCGTATTGAATGCATTCTTAACGTCAATGGTAACGACGAGGCAGTATTCTTTTTTGCCGTGCCTCCATCTACGATCTTCAATCGCATTGGCTGCAGTCTTGACTACGCACTCTATTGCGTCTCTTGTGAATCTGTGCTTTCTAAAACCAAATTGATTATCAGAGATACCTCCACGATTCTCAATCTCGGATTCAATAGACTTTATAATCTTCTCTAAAAGCTTCCCAATTGAGTCTATCAAGCTGATGGAGGACACCACCTTCGAAACAGGTGTTAAAAACTTTTGCCAAAACATGTGGTGTAGCTTGAACGACTATTTTTAGAGCCCTATTAGGAATCCCGTCAGGTCCAGGCGCCTTCGCTGATCCAAAGGAGTCAACCGTAGAAAGAATTTCGCTTTCTGTGATCACATCAAAACCAATACCAGCTGGGTTGTATATTTGTACGCCAATCCCCGTGTTTCTCTCTGGAAATAAAGTTTCGACAATATCTCGTAGGATTACTGGATCAGAAAGCGGGGGCTCCAAGTAACATCTTAGGTTTTTAAAAACCAATTTGTAGCCTCTACCCTAAGGATTCTGATTTAATTTCTCTAGTAGCTTATTGAAATACTCGCGCTTACTTTTGCGAATAGCATCTGTCAGAAGTTTTTTGCTCCTGGTAAGGTTTAGCCTGTGCTGTTCATTGATCTCCAGCCCCCTTCTATGGGTTTACAACCTTCTCGTACGAATGCACTCGGCCCTTAAACAGGAAATTTCATTGTTCCACCAGTAGACTGGCTTATGCCTATTAGTGTTGCGTTTCCTACACATAGACGCCGCCGTTAGATGGCAAATAAGTTGCACTGTTATTTCTTCTGCATTATTATCAGTATCGACGTCAGTTAGCCAAACCTTAAATGCCTCAACGTCAAGGATACTGATCTTCCATGCTATCCAATTACGACCAAGCGAATGTATAGTTGACCCAGATCGTTCAAGCATTTCAATGGTTATTGCTTTATGGTCGCTAAATGTAAATCTGTCAAACTTAGCGTTAGAGGAACTAAACCACTACTTGAGTAAAACGTCTATAATAGAACTACGTCCGTTTCTTTCAAAGGTGGCATGATAACCAACATTAAGCAAGGTTAGATCCAGTTGGGAAAATGACTCAAAGACTCCCCGTTCATTTGTTCTAGCAGATATCCACTCAAACGCCCAGGCATTAAAATCACCAGCGATAACTCCCTGGCTTCTCCCACTGGCGTGATTTACTAACAGACCTATGTTAGAAGAAAACTCATCGATGGTAAGCCTAGGACGGAAGTAACAACTATAAAGAAAGATGTTACTTACTTTAACACAGACGACGCCATCTGCAATGACGCTCGAGTATTGCTCTGGCGTATTACCAGTTATCCAATTAGCTGCTGAGTTGTTCGGGTCTGTAAACCAGCCCGCGGACATAACCCTTCTATACGGCTCACTAACTAAGACTGTATCCGCTCTTAACTCTCTTATTGTTTGCGTCAGCAGATCCTGGGCCGCTTCACAATGGTTGAGGTTAATGTATGGTATCTGCATTGGTCCACAGACGTCACTATGAACGATTTCCACAAAGTTACTTGTACCATTTATACTGCTTTTTGGAAGCGGTTTTACTGTTTGAATTTTGCTGATACAAATTTCGCAGGGAGACAGTTTGTCATTTGAAGAAAATTTTAAGCCATGAAAAGATTTAACATCAACTTTAAATCATGTTCATTTAAGTGACAAATACTTCTGTGCCAAACATCTATAGCTTTATTTGCAATTTCCTATCATGTTGGCCGGCATTTGTGTATTTATGTGGTACAAATTTCCATTTCGCTTAGCTTTTAATAATGGTTTGCCATTTCTAAAAACAGTTGCAGAATCTTTTCGAAACCTCACCTGACAACCTTTATCCGTTAATTTCGAAACTGTTAGAAGATTTGTTCTCAAATCTTGCACATAAAACACTTCGTTAATATCCAAAAATTTATTAGTTTCATTAGTATAAATTGTAATTTTTCCAGAGCCACTTATTTCAGTTGTACTGTGACTTGCCAAACCAAGTATTTTATTTGATTCTTTAAAATTTTTAAAAGCATTTTCATATGGGCTCATATGACCAGAACATCCACTATCCAATAATCATACATCATAATCATTTAGTATTTTTAATGAATTTTCTTCTTTACATATAAGGCCATCATTTACTTTTCCTGCTACATGTTGATTTTTTCTCAATTTACAACTTCGAGCATAATGTCCTTGTTTATTGCATATATAACACGTACCTCCCTTATTAAAAGTTTTCTTTTGTTTATTTTCATGACTTTGACTTCGTTTTTGTAAAATTTCTGAATTTATTTTTATTACTTTTCGAGAATAAAACATTGTGCTCCAACTTTTTTTCTTTGGATTTTCGTAAATTATATTATTCTAAAATTTTTAGTCTAAAAGTTTCAGGACTTGGCAACTCATCACGTGATGCCACCGCACATCTGAACGTTTCATAAGATTCCGATAGCAAAATAGCAAAAAGATCGTCCCTTACAACAATATTAATATCTTTTAATTTACTGACAGCACCAAAGAAATCATTTTAAAAATCAGGAATGTTTTGTAAAAAATCTGAAAGGAGCAGGGCCAGCCAGAGTTCAATTCAAAGACAATTTATATATTTAAAATAAAAGATGACAATTTTATTTAATTTATCCTTACATTATACTATTTTGTGCATTTACAAAGAGTACGACGTTTGTTATAACTGTGAATGTGCAATGAACGTTGCCTATGCCTATGTAAGAGCTAATTTATATTTTAGAGAACGTATCGTCTTTCGCGCTGACTATGCCAGGCTATGTTAGAGAGGACGAATCAACTCTCTTGCTTATGCTGCCTGCGTAAATCTTAGCTGTGTTAGAGAGGACGAATCAACTGTCCTGCCTATGCCGCCTATGTAAGCCTACGTATTTACGTAGGTAAGGTATGTAAGCCTACGTAAATACGTAGGCCTCTCTAACATAGCTAGTAAATACTAGGTACTAGGTAATACTTAGGTAAGAGGACGAACCAACTTTTAAACCTATGCTGCCTGTGTAAATACTAGCTAAGGTAGTGAGCACGAATCAACTCTCATACCTATACCTAAATGTGGGCGGTGGACACATGCAATTATCCCAGATGTTGAAGTATGGATGAATAGACCGCGTGGAGATACGGATTACCACTTAACGCATATTATTAGCGGTCATGGCTGCTTTTGCGAATATTTACACCGTTTTAGACATGACAGTGAGCCGCGGTGTCCAGTGTGTTCCCTTAAAGAAGAGACAGCAGAACACATTTTACTACAATGTGATAGATTCGAGGCGGATCGCTCAAAGTTAAGAGAAGCGATTGCAGAACCTCTTAGTAGTAACGCAATTGGCAAATACATGATGGTAGATAGCAGCGTATGGACGTGCATGAAAGATATTGCGGCCAATATAATGAGGCGCCTTAGGACTCTGGAGCGGCAAATGTAAACTTAAGCTGCATAACGAAATATTAACTAAGGTAGAGAGGACGAATCAACTCTCGTACCTAAGTCCCTATATGACCTACCTATCACCAACCTAGCCTAAAACTAGCTAATTTACTGTGTGCTGATCGGCCTTTTATAGACCAGTGGCTAAACTTTTGTATATTACAAACAAATATACAAGAGCTTGTTGAAAGATTTGCATGATTTACAGATGATCTAGTTATATATGACTTATAACTAATTAATCCAGTAAAATTAATATTTCTCCCTTTTTTATAGAAATGATCCGTTATTCTTCCTCTGGTGATTTAATATGTTCCACCTCATTGCTGCATACCATCAAAAATGCGATCGTTGCGACTGATCGACGATGGAAGGAAGTAAAAAGACTAAAATATTGCGTAAACTGCCTAGCACATTCCTATTTAAAGAATCGTTTTGGTAGCCCCTTTCGCCATATTAATAGCAACACCACACCAACCATCATCATTTATCAAACCAAGCCATTTAATTTTTTTTATATGCAAATTTATTTTTCGTTTCAAAAAAAATGTAAACTGAATTATTTACATATATTGTATTAGCGTCAATCCTCCTTGGTGGAACTGAATTGTTGCTGTTGGGGTGGAAATGTCTACGTGTGACATGCAACTCTTCAACTCTCCATATTGCATAACATCAATATTAAGGAGAATTGGGGAGTTCCGACATTATTATTTTGTAATCTCTATAACTTTTGCCTTTTCTTATTCAATTTATATGTCGCTGAAGCCCTACTATTTAATAACCTACTTTACTTTGTTTACTTGTATCACTAAGCTCGAGTCATTACCATATAATTCGTCTTTTGAAAAATCATGGAAGGGGATTCTAAAAATTATCCAATCCGGTCCAAAAATACAATATAAATTTTTTGGCATAACATTTTTCAATTTATATTTACGCCTTTGGGTAAACAAACTCCGGTCAAAACCTTGAGTAAAATTATACATGGTTAAATCGGTTCAGATTTTTATTCTGAGCCGATTGAAATAATTGAAAAATTTGTATCCGATCGCACTAATTTTTTCGAAGAGTACGCAACTTAAGTACGCCCATCCCTCGTTTTACACGGGAGGTACGTTCCTGACAAAACCGTGTATTTCGAAAAAATAACTTTTATATGGAAAAACTGGGTAAAACGAAAACGGCTATAAATGTGCTTTTTTTTAGACATTTATGGAACACAATATATAACTAATCCACCTTATTAAATATAAAAATATCATTTAAATCATAGAAAACATAAAAATAGTCAAATTTATTTGTAAAACAAAACAAAAATTTGAAATAAATTTCATAGAAAAAAATATTGTACTTCATTTAAATAACTCCTATTTTTTTTTTTTTATCAAAGTACAACATATGTACAAGTTTATGACAATATACGTCTGAAGTGTTCCCAGATTTATAATTAAGTAGAAATAAATTAGCGTGCAGTCAAAATTAGTTATTTTCTACATAATTTTTTTTTTTAATTTGATTTTAAAAACCGTGTAAGATCGAAAACGTGCAAAACAAGTACCGTGTAAAACGAGGGATGGGTGTGTATATGATAGTATATAGATATTTAAATACTTTTAAGAAAATTTAACTATATAATTCTAATACTAATTTCGTTGTTCTCTTTGCCAGAATGAGGCGGTAAAAACAGGAGGACAGATGGACAGACGGACATGGTTAAATTGATTTAGATTTTGATTCTGAATCGATCGGTAAAATTGAAGATGGATGTGGCATTTGTCGTTTAGGTGTTACAAACATTTTCACATTTGCATAAAATTAATTTGTCATATTACTATTAAATAAAATTTTATATGTATATATTATATTAGTTGTTGTCCGCGGCTTCACCCACGTTCGGTTATCGGTTATCTCGCGGGATGAAACGTTGCCTATGCCCTTCCTTAGGTTCTGAAATTTTTGAAACCGATATTGCTCTATTTTACTTACAACCTGCCTACAGACACCTAACACATGTGTACCAACTTTCTTGGTGGTGCATCTGGAGTGGGATCCATAACATGTGTTCTTAGAATTCCATATAAATGTTGCTTTAATTCCAAATTCATTAAAAAGTGTTCCGAAAATCCAATATTGGCCAAAAATCCTCTCCAGAACCTGGTGGTGCGTCTGGAGTGGCACCCATAACATATCTTCTCAGGGTTCCATATAAATGTTTCTTTTATTTCAAATTCATTAAAAAAATGGTCCAAAAATCCAGTATTGACCAAAAATCCTCTCCAGAACCCGGTGGTTCATCTGGAGTGGGACCCTTAGCATATTTTCCCAGGATTCCTTATAAATGCTACTTTTATTCCAAATTTATAAAAAAAATGGTCCGAAAATCCAGTATTTGCTAAAAAATCTCTCCATAACCTAGTGGTGCATCTGCAGTGGAACCCTTAGCATATTTTCTCAGAATTCCACATAAATGTTGCTTTTATTCCAAATTCATTAAAAAATGGTCCGTAAATCCAGTATTAGCCAAAAATCTTCTCCAGAAGCTAGTGGTGCATCTGGAATGGTATCCACACATGCTGTTGTCAGATTTCCCTACTATTTAAATATTATGAAATACTTATTGTGAATACTTAATTTCTTAATTGTCTGTGTATATGTGTCTACAATGTTTGGGGTTATGGTGAAGTTTTTTGTAGATATTGATATGTTCTATAATATTGTAGAAAATTTTTTTGTTTTAACATCAATACTTTCCGCAGCGTATACGATGAAAGGTATTTTATGACTAATTTTTTTACACCTTGGGTTAGTAATAGTAGGAATGTCTAGGGATCCCCAACATTTTTTAGCAATAATTATAAAAATACAAAAATAAAAAAATACAAATTTTTTCTCTTTATAATATTAGTATAAATTAATTATACAACTAATATAGTAGTATTTTAAAAAAGAGAGCTAAAATAAGATTAGTGCATAGTACATTAGCTATTCTAACAATGTGTGACGGACACGTGATCGCAAAGAGAGTATGTTCTCGCAAACAATTATCCATTTGTTTTTCAAAAAATTTTATACGTTTTTATATTGGTGGTGTTAATATTATATAATGTTTTCGGTAATAGCATTTTATATATCTCTCAAATAGCTTTACTCATCATATTTCAAACTACTCCACCATTCTACCATACCTTAAACGTATTTTTTTATTCAACCTTTTTATTGCGACGGTATTTAATTTTTGTTGCACGGCTTTGTCCTATTTTAGTTAGAGGAAAAATTAAAGACAAAGAAAAATACTCAAACCCCTTTAAGTCACCAATTGTGTAATTTATACCAATTTGCGTTCCACGGAAAATTAGAAAAGTAAGCGAGCTGTTAGCATGAAATACCCCATACCTACAAACACTCCAACCATTCATTTATCGTAATCGTACGTATCCGTTTTGGTTATTACCGACAAATGGTAAAAGCCATTGTTGCTTTCGCTGCTGTAACTGGCATGAAGTGTATACTTACTATGAGGTTAGGGAGTATTTCTTGCCAATTTAGTTGTGTGCATCCGTTAGTGTCAAAATTTTTTTGCGTAAAATATTATGTTAGGGAGATATGCAAGCAGGTCGATTGTTTCGTTGATGATCACGTGTGTTCAATTAAGCGCTATTACGCTTCAGTTGCTAACAACAATCATTTAACCCATACTACTAAAGGCACAGACACCGAATATAACAAACACATGCCATAGAAAAATTACGTATGCTACACTATATAAGAAGTATTATACAGGGCAACAAAAATACAATATTTTTGCTGCCAAGGATTTATAACCGTATGTGTATATATACATATACTATTTATTTATTTATCGCTAGGTCCAAATATGCACTCCGCTTTTCTTTATCAGATAAATTTGCTCTGTTTGTAAATTGCTAAAGATTGGTACATTTTAGGTTAGTGTATCTCAAAATCTACACAGGAACAACAAATGAACATGTTATAATCGGTCTAGATTGATCACTTACTTCAAAAATTTATATTGTACTATAATATGTTTAGTTGTATCAAAAAACACGACTCATTGTTGCATAAGTCATCTCAATCAAAATTTTTATAGGTAGGGAGGTTCTAAAAATTTTCCAATTAGAACATTAATTTTTGGGTTATGTGAGTATTATCTACATTTTTTTAAAAATATTAAGATATGCAACTTTTGCATTCTCAATATAAGTTTGAGACTTTCTTCTACAATATTTGCAATGTATCACATTTCCAGATCATTCATGATTTTTTGATTGTTTGTCCCTAGATAAGTGATTAAAAGTAATGTTTTTATTGATACTCTATTTTTTTAGATATACTATCACTTATTTTGTCCAACTGCATCTACTACATAATTTGTGCTTCCTCTTAATATTGTTATGTTATTTGGTACGTTATGTTTATATTTTATTATTTTTATTTAGAATATCCACATTTTGGCTTGAAGCAAATTTCATTAGCAAGCAATGCTACGTATGTGTGAGTATTCTTTGTTACTGTTATATACAAATACTTACATTCACTAATTTTTTCAATTTCTTGTCAAGAAATTTCATAAATAATTCTTGTTCGGTTTTGCTTTTCATTTCGCCTCTGTCGAAACTGGCTTGATAACATAGGATCTACTGTACGCTTGCTAAGATTAGTCTTGATGCGCTTGTACTTGTTTAGATCGTACTGGCTTAGATTTTTCTTGCTTATATTGAACTAGCTTAGATTGTTCTTGCTTAGATATTACAACCATAGGCTAAGAATAGTGAATTTAATAACTTAAGTAATATAATTGAAAAAGTGTAACAAGCACGATAAGAAGACCTTTAAGCTCTAAACTTTGAATTGTAAAGGCTCAGCAAAGGAAAGAGAAAACTCCGCCACATTATAAAAGCGAGACAGGATTGTAAGAAATTAGCTAATGTAATCAGAGCTCTTGACTAAGTTAGTTAGGCAGCTAGAGAAAAAAATTAAGTATTTTTTATTGAATTAGTCAGGCAGATAGAAAAAAAATTAAGTATTTTTTTTCCAAAATTGAGTTTTTTCCTTTTTTGCAAACGGTCATTATTGCTACCTTACCGTCCTAGCCATCCCGCATGCCATCTTGGGTGCGTTCTATTGACGCAACGTTCGTATATATCGTGTTAGGAGTATAAACGTACAATACAGCCGAGAATATTTCACCCGAATTGTTCCAGTATACCATTATTATTTTCCTTGTTTTTAAGTGAATACATATGTATGTCGAATAAAATTGTATCAAAAGCCGGCAATATATTGATATATTGTTTTTTTTTTATATATGTTGTAGTGTGTTTACAATTAAGTGAACACATTCACTCAGTTTAACATACATTCAACTTTTTTGCTTACTGTAGTGAGGCGTAAATGCAGGTCACATTATTGTTATTTTTATTTTTAAGTTAATATGCAAAAATAAAATTTATGTCAAGAATAACCTTTTGCATGTATATGTAAAAATAGAATTTATGCCAAGTAAGCAATAAGAATAACCTAGTTTAAGTTTATGTAATTTGTTGTAAATTTATTGTAGTAATATTAGTATATAAGAAATCAAATTTGATTCAATAAAGCAGACTAAAAACTCATATCGAGCTAGTCTCATTATTGTTGTATACAGTACTAGATACCAAGCATTTCTGCTGGATCCAAACGTTGCGCGACATACAGTACTGTACACTACAAAGTTATAGCCAACTTATAGAAGTCTTTATCATCTTCTCCACCTGTCCTAACATTCATTTACCATTACAATGTACACACTCAAGTGTCAATAAATTTGCGTTTACAAGTAAATAAAGAAATAGAGAGACAATTTTTAATCACGCCAAGCAATCACGCTATTGCATATGTAACACTGTAAAGAGAGTGCAGCAAAAAAATAAACGAAAACAAGAACAAGTGCTTAGGTTGCTTACATAAGCAATAGGGGTATTCACATATGTTACATGTCGTTACAATATCTATAAACTCACTTTTGCTTACCGTTTTTGACCACCACTTATAACTCTTGTCACGGAATATTACTATTACAATCGTACACGCTACAGCCTGCATACGTTTTCTTAGTTGACAAGGAGACACATGGATGTAATAGAAGCTATTAGAAAGTGTGGAGTATCCTATAATGGAACAGGAAACCCGTTTGCGTTTTTAGAACGAAGAAATGGCGAAGACGTAATATCTACTGAAATTCTTCTTGCCACCACGCTACATTGAGAGCATTGAAGACGAAATAGGTTCAAGAAGAGAGTGGCCTAATAAGAGATTTAAAAATTATGCGCTAAATTTACAGAACAAAGTGCGGCACATGTGTATTTTAGAGGACGAAAAACTGCGTATCTTTCTTAATGCACTGCCGGATTATCTACGTTATATACGACTTTTATGATCTCAATTAACTATTGGAATTTGCAGAGGACTTTAATAGTATACCCATTGTTATACAACGACAGCCGCCGCGACGCGAGGTGCACGCAATCATGAACCACCCCGTTCAAGCCGTAGTAGATCCACGAATTGCATGTTACCGTTGTGGTGAATTAGGCCATCTAGACAGAGGGTGTTGAATACCAATTAAGATTTTCTGCTGGCAATGTGGCCCTTCGGATGTGCGCACTATTGAGTGTTGTCAAAGAAACCTCTCGGATAACGCGAGAAATGCCAGATTTCAATAAGAGGCGACCGGGTCTACTCGTAATGTCTCAAGCAACAACAGCAACAGCTACAACCAGCAAAGGTACAGTCCATTGAAGAGGTGATACTTGGCCTAAGATTTGTGCAGTCATTTAACGCCACTCTAGCATGCTTGACACTACGTAACCCACAAATCGTACAGAGCTCCACAAAAATAAAAAAGATCACAGCAAACGCGTGTTTGCCATGTAAAATGTTAAAACATTCTATATTGCCCAGTCACAGAGGTCACACAACTAACTTCAGAACGTATACTTCTTACTGAGTAAGAAGTAATCCAGTTACCACTTATCTTATATATATTATCAGCCAGGAATAGCCTAATTGAGTACATGACAACAACAACCAATATTACGTCCTAGTTTGCCTCATACCCAACACTATGCTTAATCCTTAATCTTCGCACCTGTGACAAGCCGAGCTGGGATTTGTAATTCTCAGTGGCGAAGCATTCCTAGTTGGCTAGTATGGAGCTGATCAGAATGGTTCAGTTGCCTTAATGGCCTCAAGGTATCCGGTCAACTCAAATAGTTCAGATATTGTTTTAAAATCAAATTTAGTTTTCTTACTTGTTTTGGTTAATTCCCAAATATGGATTATGGGAAAAAGAAGATGCTGATAAATCTGTGAAGATTCCACCAGATAAATCAAGAAAATTCAAGACATTGGAGATACCTTAAATAAGGCTGTTTTTTGGATTTACAAGATTCTTGTGAACAATCTAACCATTAAATTGGAATGCAGTTTTTGCCGGTGAATATTGATATAATGAGTCAGAAAGAATCAGATACGCAATCGATTTGCAATCTTGAGGTTAAAAATTGTTCCATTATAAAAAAATTAAACTGTATATTAAAGTCGACTTTAGCAAATTTGCAAGTACGAATGAGGAAGCAGTAGCAAATCAAAATTAAAATCGATTTTTAATTTTTGGACAACGGGACATTAAACAGAATGAATCTCCACTTCATGGAAATAGTGAGGTAAGGAGTAACTGATATGGAAAGGTTTTTAAGAAATTTTGTCTTCTCATTTTTTTGTATAATGTAAATATTAAAACTTAATTGATCAGTTAAAACAAAAAAAAAAAATCGATTTTAATATCGTAAATAAAAATAGGAACAAAAATAAATTGTACTTTTATGAGAATACGGCTCATAATGAAATGATGGAGTTGTTACGTGATAAAAAAACGATTCCTATTCATATATTCCTAAGGAGTTAAAACTTAAAAGTCTCAGAAGTCTTTTTTATAAAACAGATACGGAAGATATTAGAAGTGAATTGGACGTTATTTTTCTTAATGCAATTTACAAGGTGTCAAAATTTTCTACTAGTCCAATTAGTTCTAAATGTTCTCCTCTAAATGTTTCAATTGTTTTAAAAAAAAATATCTCATTCTCAAAATTATTTGTTAATGAGCTAGCATTTCCAAATTTTTTAGTTGAAGTTAATATTCTTAAAAATAATATTAAATAAGAAATTCTATTTTCCATGCAACTATAATCCTTCTTTAATTACTAATGGCCTTATTGTTTTACATAATCTTTTGTTAATATGATGGTCTTGTATTGGGGTGAGATCTAAATTCAAAGCACATTTCTTGGGGTGATAATTGCAACAATAGCAATGGTAACACGTTGTTCAATTGGCTGCAGTTGTTTTCCCAAGATTTTGTCCGTCTTTAAGATATCATACCTTCTTACCCTAACGGTGATTCTTTTCTCGATCACTTTCTATTATCTAAAAATTTGGTTGATTTTACTAGGACTAATTTTACAATAATATACCTTCTTTACCAAGTTTTTCCTCTGAAACTTCAATTGAAATTCTTAGATTTTGATTTTATTATAACTCCATCTAATTCTTTCTCTTCTTTTAAAATATTAATTAGAATGTGTTTAAAAGACATTTAGATCGAAAAATCGTACATTTTCCCGCTTCGAATGGAAATTTATTAAACTCTAAAATTGATGAAAATATTCAAAAATATAATGCATATTCAAAAACATGCATTTTTCGTATTCTTGGCGGTTTTCTTCACCTAATTTAGTCATTCCTGTTAATATCGCTGTTGAAAAAGTGAATATATTAAGGGACCATTTTTTTAGAAGTTTACAGCCCCACTTAGAGACGTTACTTATATCTCTTCCAAAATAGATTCTGTTATTTCCTCGACTTCTAATCCCATATTTACTTTTGATGCTTTGTTTAATGCTTTGAATACACAGCGAAATTCCAAATTGACCACTTTAAGTTCAGTTATTGCTATAGTTAAATCTCTAAAGTTTAAAAGGTCCTGATATTTCTAATTTTTTAATTAAGAAATTTCCTGAAAAAATATTTCAGTACTTAGTTTAGTATTTATATTTAATAGCTGTTCCGGATTCTTGGAAAATTGCCAAAATTTACCCCATTCCTTAAAAGTCGATTGGCACAGATGTAAATAATGTTCGTCCGATATCATTATTATCTAATTTAGGAAATTTTTTGAAAAAATAATTCGTGGCATAATGAATGCTGAGATTGTTTGTGAGTACATTCTTAATTTTAATTAAATTTAATTAATTACATGCTTTGTGCAAATTTCATAATGATATCATTTATAACTTAAGGTAACAAAAATGTATTGTAGCAGTTTCACTAGATATTGAAAAAGCCTTTGATAGTGTATGGCACAATAGAATTCCTTTTAAAATGATTCAAATTGATTTTAACGCTTACTTAATTAAGTTGTTCAAAAATTTTTTTACAAATAGGAAATTTTTATTCAAATTGGCAATAACTGCTCTTCATTTGGCGACATTAACCGTGGTGTACCGCAAGGTTCAATTTTGGCTCCAGTATACGATTTTCCTCATCTATTTCATTATTCCAATAGTATTCTTTATGCAGATGACTGTTTAATTTACGCTCATCATAAGAGTCCTCAGACTTAAGCTTAGTTTCAGCACTTTTGGCTTTTGCGAAAACTTTTTACAGAGAGTGAGGGTTGTAAATAAACACTACAAAATCGGAAGCAATTTGCCTTAGAAGCGCTTCCGGTATTTTGTTTTTTCCAAGTATTTTGTAGTACCGGAAAGTAAGTTAAGTTCTAAGAAGATGCATAGGAGGGAACTTTGAAGACTTTAATAAAAGATATTCAAATAAATACATATATGAAAATGCAAACATAATTCCAATTTTATTCTAGTGCCTTAATTTGCTGGAAAAATTCGTTAATCGATTATCTCTTCAAGATAACGAATTATTGCAACGAATGTTTCATTCCCAATCTAATTTCAGTTAGTCTAATACTTCGTATCTATCACCAGTTGGTATTAAACATGTATCCATTTCGTTTACTCTTTCGTCAACAATAACGCCATGTTTTTATAAACAGTCATACCCCAATACCCATAGGGGTTAATACTTCGAAAAAAATTTGTCTTTAAAAAATTATATATCGCACAATACTATGTCTATCAAGTTGAAATTTGGTATATACATAAGTGGTACGGTTATTCAACACTGTGCCAAAAATGGGCGCAAACGTTTATAACTTAAAAAAACCCTATTTGTATAAGTATGTACATGAAATAGTCATATACATAAATAAAAATTATTTTTTTTTTTTTTAGAGGAGGTGGAGGGTATTTAAGCTTCGGTCTTAACCGAACTTCTCTATCTTGTTTTATATTTATACGCGTTCAAGCTATTAGCCTTTCTTGTGATGGACATGTCTATTGTTTCGTGATTTAATATATTTTTTTTCGCTATTAACTTTTGAATTTTTTCTCTCCTGTTCGTTATAACATAATTTATTAGCATTTTTGAGTTCATAGTTATTCTTGTATATTCATTTAATATATAATTCATTCAAATTATTATCCGTTAGAATATTTTGTATTTTCTGTTTGTAAAACGTATTTTTTAACCAATTAAATCGCCGTGGAAATCGCCTACAAATCAAATATTCATTGCATTTTCATTTATTTTTAAAAAAATTCTTCTAGTGCACTACAAATAAATTTCATCTCAGAACTACTTGGAGATCTACAGACAGAAACTACTATTAATTCCATATTGAGTGCAATCATTGTACTTGCTAATATCCAATATTATTGGTTGCAAATTATTTCTGTGATTTTTGTAATTTTTCATGATTTTTTATGTATATTATTACTCCTCCCGTCCCCGTAGAACTTGAACAGCTTTGTATATGTATATAATTTTGAAAAATTAACTTCGCGTTCTTCAAACGCATCAGTAAAATGTGTTTCTGACAAAATTATAAATTCCGGTTTTTCTTACTCAGCTATCACTTCGATCTGATTAAAGTTATTTATGAACCCTTGAATAATTGGTTATATAACTCTTACATCTTCTAGTTGCATATTGTTGTATATTAACAAGACCAATTATTTCCCTCTTAATTTTTAGTTAATTTTTATATACTGGACAGTTTTTACTTTTCGTTGCATAATTTTCATCTAGTTTAGTTTTTTATTTGCATAAATAAAATTATTGCATTTTTCAAGTTGTTCATTATTGCACTCCTTTGTTCTATGATTACCGTGGCACTTTAAACATATATTTCTTTTACAACAAACTTTAGCTTTATGCTTAAATCCCCCATTGTTTTACTTTTTTTTAGATCAAATACTACATCTTAGCCTTCCAATGCTAACCTCTTGCATGTTTATAATTTTTTCATTTGAAGTGTTGTCAATTTAATTTAGCGCTATATATTTTTTTACAAAATCGGGTTGTTTTAAATATTTTTTTAAATTTTCACCATCTCGAATATAAATGTTTTGTTTTTTTACTTTCTCAATTATTTCACTCGTTTCAAATTTAAATGACATATCTGTAATAATCACTGTTGTATCTACTTGAACCATTCTTTCTTATTACTCGTATATTCAGGAACTCTGAATCTGAAACTACGTCGCGATTTCTTGGTGTTGGATAATATTTTTAAAATTTATATTTTGATGGGTCGTTTTTATACCGTCTTTTGTTATTAAGTGTCCTAAATATACAACTTCAGGTCGGAGAAAATAGCATTTAAATTTAACTTTTTAGAGACTTTCTTATTATAAAACATTTTAAAAATATAAAAAAAGAAACAAATTACCAGCATAAGATGGGAGGACTTTATTGATGTTTAATATAAAATTATACTTTAAAATAAAACTTAACTTATCTTAACATTATCGTTTTTCTTGTTAAGTGTAACTTAAGAACTTATATAATATGCTTACGCTTTGTTATAATTAAATTATCTTAACTTAAGTTAAAATAAGTGATAATATTATAGTCGGTCCAGCCCGACCATCAAATACCCTAAATCACTTGATACATCATGCAATTTAATTTTTTTCTTTGATAAACGAAAAATTTTATTTTTCTATACCTACTTGTATTTCCAAATATTTTAAAATGATACACATGTCAGAGTTTTTTTTTGGTTTATTTATGAAATTAAAAAAAAAATTTTTCAAGAGAAGTTTTAAAAATGGTCCGTCCTAACCACTTTCAAAGGGGTTTACTTTTGGACCAATGCATTTCCTTGTACCAAATTTCATCGAAATATCTCAAAAAATAATAGAAACTCATCGTTCCCATGAAAGGGTTCTTAAAATGGTACCACCCGGTCCCAATAGGATTTCTCTTTGGGCCTGTAGCAAATTTCATCAAAATATTTAAAAAAATGCGACCTGTAGCTTGAGCACAAATATACAAGGACAGACGGACAGACGGACATGATTAAATCGATTCAGATTTTTGATTCTGAATAGATCGGTATAATTAAAGGTGGGTGTGACATTTGCCGCACTAATTTAATAAACCGTTTTCTGTAGGGTGGTGCAGGGTATAATAAATGTAACTTGAGAAGTTATATATTTGTGTTACACATTGACGAGATTGTTAGAGTTAACATGTTACCTACCTACTTACGTTTACATTACTTTGATATGATTACAACTCTAATATTATATGTTATAGCGTTTATTTTTATACCCTCCACCTTAGGGAAGATATATTCATTTTGATCATCCGTTTACAACACATCAAAGGAAGCCTCGGAGACCCCACAAACCATATATATATTCTTAATCAGCATGAAAAGAGAAATCGTTTTAGACATGTCCGTCCGTTTGTCCGAGTGTCCGTCTGTTGTTGGCACTCTCACGGTCGGTGTAGATTTTGAGATATCAAATTGAAACTTGGCACATTATTCGCTTAATTTCGCTTTTCTGTATTGAAATTGGGCAAAATCGGTTAAGAGGCACGTCCACAATAAACAAAAATCTCAACATACCTCGAAAAAATTGTATCTTTATATAAATTTACAATACTACTTTATACTTTATATATCGTACAATACTATGTCTATCAAGTGGATTTGTTGTATATATAAATGGTACCTCTTTCCAACACTGTGAAAAAAATGGGCGTGATTGAATAACGCAAACGCCTATAATTTAAAAAAATACTATTTGCGTAAATACATGAAATAGTCATATACATAAATATGGCAATAGGAACTTATTTTTTAAGGGGTTATAAAAGGTGGAGGGTATTTAAGCTTCGATCTTAACCGAACTTCTCTATCTTATTTTTATTAAAATGGAAAATATTTTAAGTACAATAGACTATATAAGTGCTAATAAAAATGTTGCTTTTAATAATATTGAGAAGCAAAAAAATATTATAAAGTTGTATGAAAGATATTTGAAAAAACGGACAAACGTGAATATAAGAAGCGTGTGGAGTCATAAGTAAAAGTAAAATTAACCTTAATTGGAACAAGAAAATTGAATTTTCACAATGTTTTGAGGCAATTGGCATGTTTACTTTTAGTAATTAATATGAGTATATATTTAGTTTTACCGGCGAATCTCTTGTCATTTAGATGGATGCCATATCGAAGTGAGGCTATCAGCTGAGGATGCTGTAAACTACTATAATTATAAAGGATTATAAAGGACTCGACCATTTTGTTGGCACTAGTGGATTACAGATACCGTTAGATAGATGCAATTCATGAGCGCAGAGAAATAATAAAATTTTATTCATGTATCGTAAAAGACAGAAAAGTAAAAGTACATAATTATAACAAACAACTAGATAATATTATTAAGTGAGTTTAAATTCGAAAAATCAAAGCTAAAATTAGCTTTGCAAAAAGTTTTGTTAGAGGAACATACAAAAAATATAATGAAAAAAATAATAACAAAGTTGTACGAAAAATATTTGACTTTAAATAAAAAAAAAATCAGCGTTTTTAATTTATTTCATATATGATCATTTTCTCCATTTTCTTTAATTTTAAAGAAAACATTTATTGTGATATTTGTAAAAGCAGTTATTATTTGACATATGAGAGAAATTTTATCGTAAAGAGTTGTATTTTTAGGTACTTTTTCAGATTTGCATTGAAATTTATAATCGTTAACTACGTGGTTATTTGCTAACCACTTTAAGGAGATTGTTAATTTTTATATGGGTAACCATTCAAAAATCAATGTAGTTAAGGAGATAACCGTTTGAACCGCGGTTACCACGTCAATGTAAACGTAGTGTTATGTAATTATATTTATAAAAAAAAAGTTCATATTAAGACAGTATATATAATACACTACAGTCTTTTTCGAGAGGGACTTCTTCCTTGGCTAAATCTCCTACGTCCAAATTGATTGGTATTATTCTTATTTTGTTTCATAGTACAAACACCGTTTGAAAGTTTATTGAATATTTGACAGATGTTTTTTTAAATTTTGAAGTTGATGGTATAGAGTTAAGTTGGCGCACTAAAGCTATTTCTTCATTATATAACATTGAGAGTGATGTTGAGTATATATAAATTGTGTGTTGAGAATATGTGATTTGAGTTTTACATAGACAACTAATTAAAAAAGGTATTGCTCGTTCAGCTACTGGCTGATGTTAGTATTAATATTGCTGAAATTATATAGTGATTTTTTATTTATATCGCTGGTAATATTCTTTTGTTAACAAATTGTACTTCGCAATGTATAAACCATGCTTCTGACGATGCATATTATTCAAGTCGTGGTTCACTGCGTGGTATTTCGTTCAAACTCTTTAATTTTTGTGATTGTGTATTTGTACGAGGTGAATGTAACATAATGGATAATTATTATTATAACATCTATCTATATATTATTGTAGGGATCTTGTTGTAGAAAATAACTAGAAGACAAAGAAAATCCGAAGCGTTATTTTATGTTCTTTTATTTCAACGTTCAAATATGGAGTGACAAAGAATAAGAATAGCAAAAAGAAATTAATAAAGTGAAACTATGTGTTACCATTTATAGCAGATGCCATATTCAACAGATCTACACATTCGTTTATTATTTTTAAAATTACTAAAATATATATAATTTATCAACAAATACTGGAGGAGGCAGCTGGCAGAATAAAGCTTTTGTATGCAAATGTCAATGAAGCCGAAACACTATTGCCACGCTGCTGGAGTGCTGGGGAAAAATATTGTATGTTAAGATTTATAAGTTACGACCTTTCATCGGAGAGGTTTAAAATTCTGTACTATGGGTGTCGGGAGCTCCAAGGCCGGCAATTTTTTTTCACTCTGGCCCGACAATTTGAGGTAGACCCCCTAGTGAGTGCAACATAGTGGCTGTGGTTTGTCATCAAAACAACATCTTGATGATGTCATCTTTGCCCGCTATAATGCATCCTTATAATGCATTATGCACTGCATGGTGCCGTGAGATTAAGCCTTAACGGCAGGTGCTCACGTTAAACCATACAACTCTCTGTATGTTAAGATTACTTAAATGTAGATATAATTTCCCGTAAAAACTCTGAAAACTTAAGTTTAACTTAAATCAAGAAAAATAATTTATATAGGATATACGTCAATTCATTTATAAAAACGCTAATTAATTTTAAGTTACCGTAAACATTTTGCTGCCCCATTTATTGTTTGTTGTATTACACCGCCAATTGCAGTATTTACCGTTAAAGAAAAAAAAAAAAAACAGAGACTGTTGAAATGGATCAACGCTACCTTTCTTTAATGCTTTCAAATGCTTTTTTGCTATTTTCGTCCCACTTTAGATTTTTGTATTGTCGTTTTGTAGCGTTTGTAATAATTGTATGAATCGAACCTGTAAACTCTGCTAGTATTGGTATAAACCTGTGGTAATAGTTGACTGGGCCAATAAATTTTTTACCTTGTTTGACGGACTTTATTCGTTCAAACGTACCGAAAGGCGTGGTAATCGCAGTTTTACAAATATATCACGGTTTTTAAAATCAAAATTTATTAAAAATTATGTAGAAAATAACTAATTTTGACTTTACGCGAATTTATTTCTACTTAATTATAAATCTGCAGTATGAAAAAGTGTACAAAGATGAATAAAATCAATACAGCAACTGTAGAAGCAGAATGTAATGAGATTATGTTATCCAATGATGAATCTGATATTATATTGTACAATTTCGTAAAAGAAGGCTCATCGTTGAAAGTTATAGCAATTAAGTTTGATTAAAATTAGGAAGATAAGTCTTATATATAGTTATTATTTTTTCAAAATTGTTTTATTTAAATGAAGTACAATATTTGTTTTTCTATGAAATAGTATTCTTGTTTTTTTTTTCATTTTACAAATATATTTAACTATTTTTATGTTTTCTATGATTTAAATGACCACTATGTGGAAAAGTGTATATTAAGTTTGTGCGAATGTTTGTAACTTCTAAACGGCAAATGCCACGCCCACCTTCAGTTATACTAATCGATTCAGAATCAAAATCTGTATCGATTTGACCATGTTGTAAGGTAAATACATGTTGTCAATTACTAATGAATATAAAAAAAGAATTAGAATTTTATGTCAACGATTGTAAAAAAATACTTTATAATTTTTCTCATATTGAAAATAAAATTTAAATAAAAATTTACTAATAATACAAATCTACAATTTAAAACAATCACCATCGATAATTGGCTATCCTGCCAAAAACGGCAACGTTTCCAAAGTTGTTTAATTTCCAAAGCTTTCCTTTCAGCGAGTAAAAGGAAACTACTTTGAAATACAAAAAAAAAACAATTTCTAGTTTCAATAATTAGCGGCAGCGACAACGCATCAACAGTAATAATAATAATAATAGCGGGAACAGCAATAATAACAAAACAACAATAACGACGAAAACAACAATAACAGCGGCAATTGCAGCAATAATAACAACAACAACAGTTATAAATCAAGAACGGGTAAATCAAGGGAGGAATGTCCAGCTTCATAAGAAGAATTTAGATGTATACATTCGGAATATATATATGTAAGTTTATATACATAAAAAAATATGTCATAAAAAGGATATTGACATATATATAAGGAAATTTTTTACATAAGAAAAATCAAAAAAATTTCAAAAAAAATTTTTTTTCATTAAAAAATTACAAAAAACAATTTTCAAAATTTTTCATTAAAAAAAAAAGAAACGTCAAAATTTTTCATCTAAAAAAAATTAATAAATCAAAACGAAACTTTCATTGCTTCCCAATTATATATCGCACAATACTATGCCTATCAAGTTGAAATTTGGTTTATATAAAAATGGTATCGTTATCTAACAATATGCCAAAAATGAGCATGATTGAAAAACGAAAACGCCTATAATTAAAAAAAAAAACACTATTTGTTGTTTAAAAATGATTTAAAAGGGTGTCGCCGGGAAGGTATACTACTTTGTTTGTTTATAATTTTTGATTCAATAAAAGAGAATGGATCTTATATTGATAATTGTTTAATGTCGGCAATAATGTATGGAATACAATATCAGATAAATGTCCGCCTCTGTTAGCCTCACAAATGCGAGCCCTTTTGAGCACATTTTTCATTACATTCTCACACATTTCACGCGGTATTCATTTAATTTAAATTAATAATAATTGTTTGAGTTGCTCAAGCGTTTCTGGTTTGTGTGAATAAACCTTGCTTTTCAGATATCCCCACAAAAAGAAGTCCGGAGCAGTCAAATTAGGCCGTGGGGGCCAATCAACATCACCATTTCTTGAAATAACAATAATAATAAGTTCCTATTGCCATATTTATGTATATGGCTATTTCATGTACTTACGCAAAGAGTGTTTTTTTTAAATTATAATTAAGGATAACGGTACCACTTATATATATACCAAATTTCAACTTGATAGGCACATAATTGTGCGATATATAATTTTTTAAAGATACAATTTTTTCGAGGTATGTTGAGATTTTTGTTTATTGTGAGCCTAATTTCAATAAGGAACAGCGAAATTAAACTAAGAATAAGAATGCAAAGTTTCAATTTGATCTCTCAAAAATTACGACTGTGAGAGTACCAAGAACAGACGGACACACGGACGGACATGTTTTAAACGATTTCTCTTTTCATGCTGATTAAGAATATATATGGTTTGTGGGGTCTCCGAGGCTTCCTTTGATGTGTTGTAAACGGATGATCAAAATGAATATATCTTCCCTAAGGAGGCGGAATGGGTCAAGCGTAACCATCAACTTAGTATGAGTTATTGTTTGAAATTTTTATAGGTAGGAAGTTTCTAAAAATTGTCTAATTCGATTTAAAATTATAAAACTAAGTTATAGGCTAAATAAGTGTCATTTATAAGAAATTTAAGAAGTGTACCTTTTGCATTTTTCATATCAATTCGTTGCACCTTATGCAGCACACAGAAAAAGCGTTAGGAGCACCACCACCTTGTACAGTATGTTTTTTAGTATATTTAACTAAGCTTAACCAAATTTAAAAGCATAAAAAATTGCGAATTTTCATTATAAATATATTATAAATATAAAAATGGTCGGTTCGTGTCAAAATTCGGCACAGTAAATAATTGCTTTGTGAAGTTTTATCAAAAATTATTGGAAAATGCGAAAATAATATAATGTCTTATTTTATGTAACGGCTTTATATGAGGATTTACAAATATCGGCACAAACTTAATATACACTTTTAATACATGCGGTGTAGGTTATAAATATTACCCCTGTTAATTAAACATTTGGAGCCCTCCCTTGTACATATAAAGGACTACCTCGGAGGTAACTTACGATTTTAATGATCCTGAACAGATTACCCATTAATACTCAACAAATTTTGTCACCAAAACATCCTGTGCGTAAGTTTTTACGTAATTTTTTAGTTTATTAGAGTATATTTTCCTTATAATTTTATTTAAAACATACAGAAGAGAAAACCTTATATACACATACTAAACACTTATAAAGCTTACGACGGCACATAAATCGATGTAATAAGGTAAAATTTTATACAGATATTCTATGCAATTTTTTGTACGAAGAGGTGTATTTCATTTGTTGTTAACAGCCAATCCACCCTTAAGTTGATGAGAGTCAACATATAATAAAAATAATAATCGGTTTGATTTTTGGCCATTTCGGGTGCCCTAAATTGCGACCCAACCTATCATTGTGTGTTTTATTCTTTCTTAACTTTCCCCTGTGAAATAGTACTTTAAACAACCCCGCAAATACAACTACCAGAACCAAAAACTTAATTTTTCGAAAACTCAATTTTAAGATTTTAATTTAAATTTTTGCCGCTTCGATACGGCTAAAAAATGCATACAACAACCAACAACACATTAAGCAAAATAAAAATCCGAAAAAATCTTGTTACTTCCAGTTGACTTAGTCGTATTATAATATAGTTATACTATACATGGCAACATTCATAGGTGCGTGTGTCACCAGCCCAAACAACTGGATGTCTGGGTTTCACGTTAGCAACCACCTTTCAATATTATATTTATTATAGAACGCACGCGTAAAAATCAGTGAAAATCGACACGTCTTTCTTCTTTGAGATAAGAATCTCAAAAATTATAGTTGTGCAATTAAGTCTATATAAATTTGTTTCCTAATCAGAAATTAATAACATTCGAAACAAGCGGTAATACGCAGTCTAAATTTTATTTAAACTTAATATATTAAAAAATTATTGCTTAAGAGTAGTCCCCGGGATGTTCTGTTTAAGAAATTTGGATAATGCCATTTGACGGAGGATCAATCCCTAATTATTGAAAATTCAAGTTATTGTGGCAATGAGTTCTACTTTGTACGAGAGAAAACCTCAAAAGTAAAAATATTGTAGTCCATTAAACTTACTTAACTTAACTTACTTCCAAAATGTATATTAATCTATAATTTGTTTTGTTTGTAGGAGTAAACACTAGTCTTGTAGTATATGTGTAAGTCATCACGAAAAAAATAAAAATTAAAACATTTTATTTTTAGATCAATTAAATGTAATTTTCCAATTTTTTAAAACTACAAGACGGGGCGATTAACAAATTTTTTGTTATACCCTCCACCTTAGGGAAGAGGGAGATATTCATTTTGATCATCCGTTTACAACACATCGAAGGAAGCTTTGAAAACCCCACAAACCAAACAAACAAATGTTCTTAATCAGCTTGAAAAGAGAAACATGTCCTTTCGTGTGTCCGTCTGTTCTTAGCACTCTCACGGTCGTAATTTTTGAGATATCAAATTGAAACTTTTCATACTTACATAAATATGGCAAAGGAACTTATTTTTAGAGGATTATAAAAGGTGGAGGGTATTTAAGCTTCGGTATAAACCGAACTTTCCTATCTTGTTCTGTTTGAAATACCAAGAAGGAAGCCTTATGAGCAAATTTGCTTCATGGAATATTATGGTTAGAAGTTTGCAAAATTGTAGTACATCGTTTACTACATAAGATGGTTTTCATTCGTTCTCTATATAAGGAAAATTATTTTTAATACGTAATCGAATAAAAGGATGTGCAGAAAGCCGTAATAAAATCAACTACATGGATAGTTCGAAGTATTAAATATATTTTTGTAAATAATTATAAATGTATTGTAAAAATAAAATTTTTGTATACCCTCCACCTCAGTGATGAGGGTATACATATACGTTTTGTTCATGCGAGATTATAGTTCTGGATCCGCTATTTCACAAATAATTGCTCTCCGTTTTACAACAACGTGCGTTATCACTTTATATAGAAATTCCACATTTCCGCAAACAATATTTAGTAATTTACTCATGGAGGCAGTAGGTACTGTATATACTATGGGTGAAACATTCGAAAAAGTTGTCGTTATTGGCGATTTTAATATATGTAGGGCGACAAATAGCAATAACGATGAGGGCTTTTTCTCTATGTTAAAAAAGACAAAAACGATTACAGTTGGATGTACGCAGATAGACTGGGCGTTTGCCAGAGTTTTAAGTGGAGCGGTGGAAGCGAAAAACGTACAGTGCACAGTTACCACGACGGCATTATTTTAGTTAATTTATATAAGGGTAAGAATTTTATAGATTTAACTATTATTCTTTATATGTATATGTTGTATTTTATATTTTTTAGTTTAGAAAAAAGTATTTATAAAAATTTAATTAATCAAAATTTTAAATAAAGTACATATATAATTTTTTTCTAAACATAATTATATTTGTGTGTTTCTTTTAAAACTGAAATAGTTAAATATAAAAAATATAAAATTTCATTTGTAAAACGAAAATAGAAAGCCTTATTAGTTCTTGCTTTGTTCGGTGCGTATAATAAGGTGAAGGGCCCAAGATGAGTTTAGTTTTTCTATTTGTTTTTCTTTACCCTGTAATATTTTATAATTTGTGCAAAAAAAAAGTTAAAAACAACCACCAAAGTGAAATTAAAATTGAATAATAATGATTTAAATAATGATAATACCTCCACATTATTAAGGGTGGGCGTGGCAAATAAATAAATAAATATATATATATATATATCTAATAATTTATGTATTACGTAACAGCATGCAAGTCTAGTTGCACGTTGAATATGGTTTTTTATAAATTGTGGGTGTCTCTGCTATTCGTCTAGCAACATAAATAAATGAAGACTGACTACAAAATGATCCTGTAAAGTATAGTCTTAAATATAATAGTCTCTGCTATTCAACCATGCACATTTTTATCACATCAGTGGATAGGACAACTACGTATAAGCATATTAAATTTCAAGTTCCTAGGTAAACTTTTGCAATTTATATTGATTTTTGTTGATTATGAGTGTGTCTGTTATCCGATCACCCCCATTTTTAGCATTTTTCACACATCTGCTTGAAAAACTGAAAGTGCCTGTACAAAATTTTAGCTCAATATCTCAAAATTTACGACCGTGAGAATACCCTGTGCAAATGGTTATATTAAGTTTGTGCGGAGGTTTGTAACTCCAAAACAGAAAATGCCACACCCACCTTCAATCGTACCGATCGAATCAGATTCAAAATCTGAATCGATTTAACCATGTCCATCTGTCCGCATGTCCATTTGTCCGTCTGTTCGCCTGTCTGTCCATGTAAATTTGTGCTCAAGCTACAGGTCGCATTTTTTGACATATTTTGATGAAATTCGGTACAAGACCATGTATTGGCCCAAAGCGGCCAATACTACTTTACTTTATATAAACGCTTGAAGGTTTTTAAAATAAAAGAAATTGTAAATATAAGTAATTATTTGAATCAATTTTGTGATATTGTGAAGAAATTGGCTGACATTTGTATTGAATTGAGCGATAAATTGTTGCTCATTATTCTTCTGTCGTGTCTACCTGTTGAATATGAAAATTACGTTGTTGAAATGGAGACACGTAATAATCTTCCATCATTTGCTGTATTGAAATTAAAACTTTTAATAATCTTTTTATATAATCTGCTTAAAAAAAGAGTTTTTTTTTCATTATGTCATATTTTCATTTTCCCACTTGAATGGAAGAGTTTATAAATATATATAAGTTTTTTTAAATTTTTTTTTCAAAAAGAATTTTTTTTTGTCTATACTATATACATATATTGTAAGGCGCAAAGTCATTACATTTCGTTTTGCGCCACACATTCTGTTCTAACATACATATATTACACGGAATCAAACATACCAACATACCATTTTCTTCTTTATGCTTTGATACAATTAAGAACTATTGTTGTATTTCATACTCTGTTTTGTTTATTTAAAACTTTAATTAAATTAAAATTCCGTTATTTATTATATTACTTAGTAAGCATATATGAATTCTTTTCTTTTGTTGTTGCTATGAATATTAGTTAAATTTAATATGATTGTGAGCCCTGCCACACTATAAAAGGCGAAGCAAATTTTATGAAATGATGCAGTGTGGCTGGAGCCGTCAATGTGAGCAAAATGAATTCTTTTTTAAATAAAATAAACATAATGAATTAACCCATTGTTTCTTTCAGCGATGCTATGGGTCAGATTCCCGCGCCTAGATATCCTGCAATATTTTTATATTGTATGCACCTAGGTCGCGCCATCGTCGTTACAACATCGCAGTCTCTCTGTCCCCGCGCCTAGATATCCTGAAATATTTTTATATTGTATGCGCCTAGGTCGCGACGTCGTCGCTACATCATCGCTCTCTCTGACCCCGCGAATAGATATCCTACAATATTTTTATATTGTATGCGAGTAGACCGCGCCATCGTCGTTACAACATCGCAGTTTCTCTGACCCCGCGCCTATACATCATGCAACATTTATATTGCAAGCGTTGTTGTCTCAGTAACCATTGCCGTTCTTGTATCCTGTAACCACCACCGCTCTGTATTCTGTACCGCTTGCCGTTTATATTTAGTAACGCAACGCCGCTGCTCATGTATCCTGCATCATCCACCACTCTGCAACGCTCGTCGCTCTGTATCGTACGCCGCTCTGTTTTTGTACCGCTCCTGTACCGCTCATCATTCAAGCACGATAAGTTACTCTCGTACCGCTCGCTGCTCTTGCAACCACTCCTGCACTGCTCATCGCTCAGCACCATACGTCACACCCGCACCGCTCATGGCTCAAGCACGCACCGCACATCGCACTTGTACCACATACTGCTCTTGTATCCTGTACCGTTCATCGATCAGCACCGCACATCACCCTTGCACCGCTCATCGCTCAGCACGACACATCACACTTGTCCCGCATACCGCTCTTGTATTTTGCACCGCACGTCACTCTTACACCGTTCATTTCTCAGCACCGCACGTCGCACTTGTAGCGCTCACCGCTCTGTACCATTCGCCACACTTGCACCGCTCACACTTCGATTTGCAGTAACGCCGTGCCCCGCACCACAAGCCATTACCGCGCTAAAACGTCAAATAAATGAAGGCAAATCCAAGGATTAGAGACAAATAACATCCCGTCTTACAAATTTCTTTGTGAGGAACCTTGGACTCGCTGAGTTATACCCCATCTACCTTCAAGAACTTCTTTACATATTATATATATATATATATAAAAGTAATGTTTATTTCAAATTTTATTAAGATTAAGTGTAATTTCAATTATTTTTTTAAAAAGAATTTTTTTTTGTGTCTATACTATATGTATAAAATAGTAATTTTTATTTTAAATTATATTAAGAATAAGTGTAATTATCAATTATTCTAGAATGTATGTTGTTTTTTAAAGTTTTTTGTAAGTTATTGTCAAATGTTTTTAACGCGTTATTTATTTTAATAGTGGAGTTTACACCATTTCTTGCGATTATCTCGTATGGACCGACATAGGGTTTTCATTTTTCCGTTTCGTCGTATTTCTTAATAGTACATATTCTCCTATTTCCAAATTCAAAGGTTTTCTTTTTTTAGCATTATTCTTTAATGTTCTTTTATGTTTTTCTTTTTCTAAAAAATTTCTTTGCTCTTTGTATAAAAAATTTTATTCTGGCTTTTAATTCATCATAATAATTATCTAAATCTTGACTTATTTTATTTGTATTAATGCTATCATTTGGCAGATAGGAAATACTGATAGATGAACAGCCAGGTGATCTAATTGTTGTTCTGCGTCGTAAAGCTATCTTTGTATCACGATTTAGTTGCAATACTACAGTTGAAACAGTAAAAAACTATATTCAACGTAATTCGCGTGAGATAGACCTCAATAAAACAAATATTTTTAAATTTAATACAACTCAAAAACGAGATATATCTTCGTTTAAAATATTAGCTCCTTTATCATTTTTTGAATGCTTAATAAAAAAGAGTTCTGGCCTAATGGTGCGCTGGTGAAATAATTTGTTCCCAAAGTAAATTTTAAGCCTCCACTTAATTTAGAGTTATCTGATACTGCTCCTAAATAACTAGATAATAACTTAATGCTATATAAAAAAAATGTCCGTGGTCTGAATAGCAAATTACATAATGCACTACTGAATTCTTCGGGCTGTGAATACCACATTATAGTTTTTTCTGAAACTTGGTTAAAACCAGGGGTTAAGGATGCTGAGATTTTTTCTGCCGAATTTGAAGTTTATAGGTGTGATCGCACTAGTAAAATAGGTGGTGGGGTACTTATAGCTGTTAAAAATTTTTTGCCATCTCAGGTGGTACTTCCTTCTGATTTTGTTGACTTTGAATTTGTTTGTGTAAAAGTATCGTTGGGTAATTGCTACTTATTTATTACCTATTCATATATTCCTCCAGCGTCTGACCTTGTAATTTACATGAAGCATATTCATTTAATCAGAAACATATTTTCATTTGTTAAACCATGTGATAAGTTACTGGTTTTAGGTGATTTTAATTTCCCTGACATTAACTGGATCGTTAATGATGACATGGATCATCTCACACCAAATATGATTCCTCAACATCTTATAAAGTTCTTCGATGAAATTTATGATTTGGGATTGTTTCAATTTAATAATATCCCGAATTATAATAATAAACTTCTGGATTTAATTTTCCTGAATGACACGAGCATTTCGATCAATCACACGTTTCCTTTTGTTTTGCCAGAGGATAAGCATCATCCTACGCTGCTGCTTACCTTAAATAATCTTCTTTTAAGTAATGTTCAGTCTAGAGTTGAGTATAATAAATACTTTAATTTCAATAAGACTAATTATAATAAAATCAAAGGTATTTTATCAGCGTCTGTCTCCAACTTTATTGTCGGCGTAAACAATATAGATAAATCGTTGTCTGTTATGTATGATATACTTCTGTCTGCGATTTCTTAGTCTGTTCCTTTAAAAATTGACTATAGTTCTTTGAAATGTCCAGTCTGGTTTAACAAAAACTTAAGAATGGCCCGGAATAAAAAAAGCAGTTTATTTAAAAAGTACAAACGCAGCGGTCTATCCTCTGATTATGTATTATATTCGAAGGCAAGGCATGATTTCAACGTCTTAAATAAATTGTGTTATTCTATTTATATATGGTCTATGGGATACAAATTGATTAATAATCCTAAAAAGTTCTTTTCGTTTGTTAACTCTAAATGCAAAGTTGCTGGCTTTCCAGTAGTAATGCGACATAACAACTTGGAATCTTCAAATATTCAGGAGATATCTAACATGTTTGCCGATTTTTTTGAAAAATCCTACTCGCCTGAAAGCGTACCAAGTGATAACTATTTATACGATATAAAATCATATGACCTGTTTCCTCCCATTCAGTTGTCTGAAACGGAAGTCCTAGATACATTAAAGACGGTTAAGTTGTGTTATTTCCCCGGCCCTGACGGTGTTCCTTCTTGTATACTGCGGCATTGTGCGAATTTATTATATGTTCCTTTAACTAACCTTTTTAATACATGCCTCAGAAAAGGCTATTTCCCACTTTGTTGGAAAAGTAGCTTTATTATTCCACTTTATAAGAATGGACCTAAAAATTTTATCAATAACTATCGTGGTATTGCTAAACTTAGTGCCTTGCCAAAGCTATTCGATCTAATAATTACTAAAAGACTTACTCCGATAAGTAAATCTATTATTTCCCCTCAGCAACACGGCTTCATTAAGGGTAAATCGACTTCTACATATCTTTTGGAATTAACATGTTATATATTTCAGGGTTTTTCTGAACACATGCAAACTGACGTAGTTTATACGGACTTCTCTAAAGCCTTCGATAAAGTTGATCATCATCTGCTAATTCTCAAACTTAAATTGCTTGGCTTTAGTAACAGTATGTTAGCTTGGTTTCACAATTACCTTACCGGTCGTTCGTAAAAAGTCTTGTTTAAGTCTTGTTTATCACGCGAAATTTCTGTGTCTTCTGGAGTCCCTCAGGGTAGTCATCTTGGTCCTCTACTTTTCTTACTTTTTCTAAATGACCTTTCAAATTGTATTAAATTTTCTCGCGTTCTTATGTTCGCTGACGATGTAAAAATTTTTATGTGCCTCAATTCTTTTGAATATTCTTCTTACTTGCAGTCAGACTTATGTAGTCTGTCTGAATGGTGCACAAATAATGGCATGTTTTTAAATTTAAGCAAAAATAAAAATCTACCGTTTTCTTGGTCTGACTATCTGCCTACATTCTATTCATTAAACAATCATGTGCTAGCGAATGTATCCAGCTTCAATGACTTAGGGGTAATTTTAGATTCGAAGCTCGTTTTAACCTACGTATCGAATATTCTGTTAACAAGGCAAAATCTGTTCTTGGCTTTATAAAAAGATGGTCAAAGGAATTTAATGATCCTTATGTCACTACGTCGCTTGTTAGGCCACTCAAAATAAAAAAATATTTGCTGAATTTTGAGAAGTTCACATATGTTTTTCAGTAGTTCGTTTGTGAATTCAGTTCCTCTATCAGACTTTAATATCTTAAAATGACCTTATCTTAAAATGATCAGTATACCTTGTTCAACAATTGTTGCCGCTATTGTTTTGGCGCCTTTACTTTGTATCGGACATGCTATTATATACTTTGTTAATTGACATTGCATGGTTAATATATATCTCAATCCATTTGTTATTCTTAATGGTCCTACAGTGCTAATTTCTACTATTTCAAAGCTTGTTGTAGGTGCACTTGTTGTAATTGTGGTTCTTTGACATGTGTTATTTCTTTATTTGATTTACAATCTGTACAATTATTCACAAAGTGCTTTGTCATTTTATTCATATCCTTCCATAGATACTGTTGTTTGAGTTTCAATTGAGTTTTTCTAACTCCTAAATGTCCGCCGTGTGGACTATTGTGATATTCATTTATTAATTTAAACTGAATCAATTTGTTATTAATCATAGTCTCACAGATCCATTCTTATGCGCGTCATCTTAGAAGATGGATTTTTGTGAGTGAAAAGGGACATTATTGTTCTGTGGTTTGTTACTAGAATAAATTTTCGACCATAGAGGTATGGTCTGAAAAAATTTATACCCCAGTGTGTGGCAAGTAACTCTTTTTTTATTACTGGTTTATTTATATCGTGTTTGGAAAGCGTTGTACTTTCGTACGAAATTGGTAGATTATGTCCTATTTCTCATGCTCCTAAAGCATAATTAGAAGCATCTGTGGTCAGTATGAACGGTTTGTCAAAGTCAGGGTATTGAAAGATGGGGGTTCATTTTTCTTTTAAAGTTTCAAATGCTTTTTGGCATTCATTTAATCATATAAATAAATCTTTATGTAAATTTATTTGATGAAAAGAACTGGTCAAGTACAAATTTGTCAAAAACGTCTCCTTAGAAGTGAGTATACATTTTGCACGCATATGACTGTAACAAGTACATCACATACGTAGAAAATACCTGGCAACTCAACAGCTAACATTGTTTTCTTAATAATGGCAAATGATTCAATTGAAGCGATTAACATTTTCGTTATATAGCTTACAAAGCGACCGAAATGGATCAAATAATTCGTAATTTGTGCGACAAAGCGATAATCTTATTGGAATAAAGTTACGAGACACTCTACCAGGAACGTTAAAGTTAATACAGTTCAAAAGATATGGTGAGCAAACAACACCGCGAATTAATTTTACAATAAAAAGTACGCTTAACATATAACGCTTCTTCTTTAATGATGGCAAATCTATAAGCACAAGCCTATTTTCATTTCAATTACGAACCCACCCCAGTCCACGTAAAGCAAACATGAAAAAATTTTTTTGCACTGATTCTAAACGGTCAATATGACATTGATACATAGGAGCCCAGACGACAACACAATATTCCAATGTCGACCTAACCAAGGATGAAAAAAGCCTTTTGCAAATGTACGGATCATTAAATTTTCTTGACCACATTTTAATAAATCTTAACAGCGACATGGTTTTATTTATTGTAGCATCAATATGGCTATTAAATTTAAGTTTCGAATCAAAGATAACACCCAAATCTTTGAAAGAATTTACATTTTCTAAAACATTATCATGTATTGAATAAGATGTATGAATAGGAGATATCTAATGGAATGACAATAAAAACAAAAGATATGTAAGAATCTTTAAGTTAAGTAACATACCATTTTTTTCACACCAAAGCCTACTGTTTTTATAACGCACGTTATTTAGGTGATTATTAAACCATATGGGACAGGTAGAAACAACAGTACATGAGTTAAAAGCCACAATTGGGACAGAAAGAGATATAGCCATGAAAATATTGTTATAAATAGCTTAGACATGTCTAAGATTATCAAAATTGGTATATCGGTAATTAAATTTATTGACTTTACGCATAGCTTTTTTATGATTGATATTAATATTTTTCAAAGTAATAAGCAAAGTTGGATTATACTTATCCTCAGGATGAACAAATGGGTCAACACGACAAATTTTAATATCTATATCACTATAGAAAACCAAACCTAACAATTTATTATTTATGTTTAGATACAAACGTAAGTCGCAGAATTCCATAAAAAATTGATCAAATAACTGAGAATAATCAGATGGAGTATAATAACCAAGATCTCCATCAAGAGCCCAACAAACGCTTGGTAAATTAAAGTCACCCAGTCACAAGGCTTAAGACGTAATGCAACTGATTTAATATATATAATAATAAATGTAATTGTTTTAAATAAATTGACAATTCAGAACTCGGAGGAATATAAGATGATGTTATATATAAATCAACATTATTTAATCTAATTTGCAAACAAATCAATTCCACATCCAGTGGTTCAGTAAAAAACACTAGTTTGAAGATAAAGAACAGTGCACACCAATTAGCACACCACCTCTATTTTTAGAAATCCTATTATTTCTATAAATGTGATAATCAGGATTTAACACTTCAGCATCAAAAATTCCCGACTTCAGCCAAGTTTCTGTAAACACAACAACATCACAGTCAATCGATTTTAAAAAAGTAGTTTGCAATTTAGTATTTAGGCCTCGGACATTTTGATAAAGTACTGTAAGATTATTATTTAGTTTTTTGGTAAATTAGAAGGGAGTTAGGTTAAATAGGCACAGTTTTTCTATTGCGAGGTATAAATTCTTTTACAAAGACACCATCTGGCCAGAATTGCTTATTCAATATAAGCTCAAATAACAAATGAGGAAGCAGTTTTTTAGAAGAACAAATTTCTCTCATATTAGAATTATTAAATTTAAAAATGTTTATTATGTTTACGTCGGTATCCGGAATATTACGTCTAATATATTTCATAACAGCATGAGTTGTTGTATTTGCTGCCATACAAGAAAATAGCTTTCCGTGCCTGAACAACAATCAAGGTATCATCAGATATACCAGGTGCAGCCGTTGAAACACTTGGAATATTATCATTTACATTTGAATGAGATGAACCAATATTATTATTAACAACTGATACATTCAAAGTAGGATTAACAATAGAAGTTGAAATATTACTAATACTAGGTACATCAACAGACAAGGGGCGAGATACTGACTGATTGGTATTAGAATTAACTGAACCATTATGCATACTAAATATTACATTATTATTATCACCACTCACTGAAGGGTGGATTACTACAGATGGCACGTTATGGAGATTCTCTGTGTTGGTCATCAATGGTATATCAACCGATAAAGTCGATCCGCGATCAGATAAAATTATTGTAGTATTGGTATTAATACCCACATTCGATGATTCTAAGACTTTGCATTGCAAGCAATTTTATAAAGTCTTTTGACAATTCATTAAAACTAAGTTGAGTATGTTTAAATAACATAAAAAAATCTAGATCAATTTCACGGCATTTACGACCAACGAAGACCTTTAGCTATATTTGAAATTTAGTCAAATTGCCGACCATTAAAACCAGTGCACTTAGCATGAAAAGCAGAATCGCAACAAATAATAAAGTATAAGCGCGAATCAAAAACACGACTTTAATTTCAGACAATAGTTGCCAAACTGAAAGACTGTGGTAAACAAATTCTAATAGATCTGTTTTACCAGCTTCTGATAGATATTTTGATAATATTTCGGCAAATTTGCAGAAGTTTCCAACTTCCTCAAATTTTCCAGAGAAACTAGGCAATGTCTTCATTGCCATCTTGAAATTTTCTAATTGTTCCTTAAAATATTTTTTAAATTTATATATGTATTTTTAATTGAGCTTTTAGTTCTACAAATAATATGTTTTGATCTATCTTCTGGAATTGTTCCTTAATTACCTTAATTTCTAAAAGTTTCTCTTCAATTGTTTCCTTTTTATACGGACGACGAGTAGTTTTCTTTAAGTTTGATTCAATTCTTATGAGGGTTCATAACAGTAATGTAGCTTGGTCCATACGAAATATGTATACATAAAATTGGTAAAAACTGAAACTTTTTAACTTAATAAGAGAAGAATAATATTTACGTTAACTATATTCAAAGCATGAGACATAAACTCCTTCTAGATCCTAAGTCATTTTACAGTTTTGTTAACTCGAAACGTAAAGTTACGTGATTTCCCTCGATCATGTATTACGAAGACTCGGAATCATGGAATATATTAAAGATATCTAACCTTTTTGCCGACCGTTTTGAAAAATCATATTCTACTTCTAATGTTAGTAATATTGACTATCCCTTTCGAATTAGTTCGTTCGACATCTTCCCATCGGTGCCCTTCTCTGAAAATGAAGTCTTCATAGCCCTATCCAATCTTAAATTATGCAACAGCCCAGGTCCAGATGGTGTTCCTTCGGCTATTCTCCGTTGTTGAGCGGATTTGTTGTGTGGTCCGATAACCAAAATTTTCAACAACTGTTAAGAAAAAGGATACTTTTCTTCTATTTGGAAAAATAGCTTCATTATTCCCATATATAAAAATGGTTCTAGAAACTCCATAGTGAATTACAGAGGTATTGCCAAATTAAGTGTGCTGCCTAAATTATTTGAATGTCTTATTACCAAGAGACTAACGCTATCAATAAGGTCAGTTATTTCTCATTGTCAACACGGCTTTTGCCGTGGTAAATCAACATCAACTAACTTGTTGGAGTTTAGTAATTACATTTTTAATGCTTATTCTCATCACAAACAAACTGATGTCATTTATACAGACTTCACTAAAGCGTTTGATAGTGTTCATCTTGATATTTTGCTATTTAAACTGCAAAGCATTGGATTTTCGGAAATTTTAATATCCTTGATTCGTAGCTATTTGACTGACCGTACTCAACAAGTGTTGTTTAAATCCACCTATCCTCGCCTTATATCTGTTTCATCGGGGGTTCCTCAGGGTAGCCACTTAGGGCCTTTACTATTTACTATTTTCCTAAATGACCTTCCATCATGTATCCAATACTCTCAAATCTTAATGTTTGCAGGTCGACGTTAAACTCTTTCTCTCCTTAAACTCTTTGGACGATACAAATTTATTACAATCGGACCTTACAAACTTGGTATCATGGTGTGACTTAAATGGTATGCGCTTGAAGTTAAATAAGTGCAAAAAGATGTCATTTGGATGGATAAACTGTCAGTACTCATCGTATTCTGTTAATAATCATGTCCTTGAAAATGTGTTTTGTTATAATGACTTGGGCGTCGTCTTTGATCCGAAATTGAGGTTTAACAATCATATCATATCATCTGTCAACAAAGCTAAATCCTTGTTGGGTTTCATTAAATGCTGGTCCAAAGAGTTTAATGACCCCTACTTTTTTTTTTGTATAAACAAAGGGGTACCACAAGGTTAGATGGTCGCAACCTCATGGTTATGTGGGAGTCATCGGCTTTCCGATATACCCACTAAAAACCCACTTCGCACACTACTACCCTCCTTGCGGAACCACCATTCAATATTACTTCGCAAGAAGGGAGAGCGAACTAGACCTGGTACTCAGATGTATATCAAATAAGACACAGCCTTTCGCCCTTATTAAGGCCCAGGTGCGCCTCCCTCCCTTTCTGTTGTTCTAAGGGAATTGATGACTCTGCCAGAAAAATTGCTAATAATGTCCCAGTTTTGAGGAGATTGTAACATTATACTAATAATGTTAGAAGGCAAAAATTTTTCGCCTACCATCCTCTCAACCTCGGATCGTCCTCTGGCAAATCTTGGGCAGATAAAAAACACATGCTCGGCGTCTTCTATGCCATCATTTCCACAATAAGAACAAAAAATGTCATCCGCATATCTGAAGCGATGCAGATATTCCTTAAAACATCCATTCCTACTCAATAATTGCGTAAGGTAGAATTCTACCTCGCCGTGGCTCCTATTCAGCCAAGGCTCAAGTTGTGGTATTAGCCTATGTGTCCAATGCCCTTTAACAGACGCTGTCCATTTGATTTGCCATTCCATGATGGTAACCTGTTTAGCCGAGCCCAAAGCTGATCTACGACCCGCGCGGGAGAAGTGCCGTATTTGCTTATTTTCTTTGATCGCGTCATCAGACACCGTGCGGAAGGCGCAACATACTCTTAGGCACGCCAGTCTATAGACTGGTTCAATCAGCCTTCTGTACGATTTAAATTTCATGGCACCAGCCCATACGCTTGCTGCACAATTCCCTTTACCATCTCCGTCAGGACCCTCCTTTTAAGCTGTCTTGGGCCCTTCTTATTGGGCATAATTCTTGCTAACGACGTGAAAACTTTGCCTGCCTTTTCTTGTACATACTTTAGGTGGTTTTTAAATGACAATCTGTCATCAATCATCCCCCCGAGGTAGCGTACATGCCTAACGGACTCGATTCTCTGGTTTCCTACCCATATAGTAGCGGTTTCTACTTTTTTTCGGCTGGAGATTAACACTGCCTCAGTCTTATGATTGGCTAGGTTTAACCCAACCGCCTCGAGCCATTGCTGGACTATCCTAGCGGACTCGTTAGCAACGCTTTCAATCTCGCTGATGTGCTTACCTACTACTACGAGGGCAACATCATCCGCAAAGTCAATGATTTTTACATTACCAGGAAAACCGAGTTGCATTATACCGTCATACATGACGTTCCAAAGAAGAGGTCCCAGAACGGATCCTTGCGGCACACCACCAGTTATTTGATACATTGCGCTTCCCTCAGATGTATCATAGATTAAAAGCCTGTGACTCAGGTGGATAGTTATCCACTAAGACAAGGAAATAGGGCGATACATTGAGCCTACGGAGGACGTCCTGAATTGCAAGCCATTTTGCCGCGTTAAATGCATTTTTGACATCCAGCGTGACTACGAGGCAGTATTTCTTAGTGCCATTTTTCCATCTGCTATTTCTATAGCATTAGCTATTTCTATAGCATTAGCCGCCACACTGATGATACAATCGATTGCATCTACTGTGGATCGTCGCTTCCTGAAGCCAAATTGGTTGTTCGAGATACCACCTAAAAGTTCAATCTCAGATTCAAGCCTAGTTTTTATTATTTTCTCTAGAAGCTTCCCAGCTGCATCAATCGTACAAATAGGCCTGTAAGCCGTTGGATCTGAACCAGGATTTGCCCTCTTCTGAAGAAGAAGAAACATTTTAGCCTTTTTAGGACCAATTTGTATCCTGTACGCCACGGATTCTGATATAAGTCCTCAAGCAACTTGCTAAAACACTTCCGCTTACTTTTTTGTATAGCATGTTTCAACAACTTCTTGCTCCTGTTAAGATTTAATCTATGTTGTTCATTAATGTCGAGCCCTCTAGTTCGAGTAAACAACCGTCTCATCCGAATGCACTCAGCCCTTAGAGGGGAAATTTCGTTGTTTCACCAGTATACTGGTCCTGCACATAGACACATCGCACGCCTCAGTTAAATAACGAATAAGTTGCCCTGCCATTTCCTCTGCGTTTCCGCTCACAACGACATCAATAAGCCAGACTTTGAATGAGTCAACGTCTAAGGTACTCATCTTCCATGCAGCTCCAAAGCGACCAGGTGATGGAGTAATGTCCGAAGGACGGGCCAGCACGTCAATAATTATAGCTTTATGATCGCTAAAAGTAAATTTATCAGATAATTGCCAATGCATTAACGGAGCTATGTCGCTGCTTGAAAACGAAATATCAATAACCGAACAGCGCCCGTTCCGTTCGAAGGTAGCCTGATTTCCAACATTAAGCAGGGTCAAATCTAATTGTGCAAATGATTCAAGGAGGACTCTTCCCCGATCATTTGTTCTAACAGAGCCCCTTTCGAGCGCCCATGCATTGAAGTCACCAGCGATGATTATGCGATTTTTTCCCCTTGCATGATGGACCAACCGGCCTAAGTTAGTAGTAAATTCGTCTATAGTAAGCCTAGGGGGCAAGTAACAACTATAGAGAAAAACATTAACTACCTTTACACAGATGCTACCATCTGCAATGACGTTCGTACATTGCACCGGCAAATTTCGGGTTATCCAAATAGCTACTGAGTTATTTGCATCAGTGAACCAACTCGCAGACATAGGCCTCCTATATAATTCGCTAATAAGGACTACATCCGCATCTAACTCACTTACTGATTGTGCCAGTAGATCCTGTGCCGCTTCACAGTGGTTTAGATTAGTCTGTAATATCCGCATTACCTTTAGCATTTCCAAGTTGCTAGTGCTTTCTTGAAAACTGGACACCGTCTACTCCTTGCGACATGTTTAGCATCTACGTTAGAGTTGTCTTTGCAAAACATGCAAAGGGGGTCCTTGTCACAGTTTTTCGCAATGTGTCCTTCATTGCTACAACGGCGACATAACTTCGACCGATCACTGCTATTTTTGCAGGATCTGGCAGTATGTCCAAACTCGAGACACTTACAGCATTTTATTAATGTTTTTTGTGCCCTAATGCGGCTAATTACCCACCCAATCCTTATTTTCCCCAGATCCAACAACTTTGTAGCCGTATCTGTAGGAACTCTAAAGGTAGCAGTCTGAGTGCCACCATAAGCCTTGTGGAAGTTTAATATTTCGCATATAAACTCCGCCCGGTTTTCACAATGAGGGTTTAAAGCCTCGATTATGTCGTTGGCTGTCGTGACTTCGTCTAGGTCTTTTATCTATACGACTTGTTTCTCCGTGAGATTTTTGACGCTCGCCTGTTCTCCCAGCGAGCTACTAATTATGGCCTTAATTTTTTCCGATTTATCTCCATTATCTTTTAGTTGGAGCAATAGGTCGCCCTTCTGCGTCCTTCTAATCTTTGTGACGCTTTGGCTTACAGCTGTCAACTTCGGATCGCACTTGACTTTCCGTAAGATTTCGGCATACGTTATTTGGCTCTTTGACTCTATTACTATTACGTCTGGCCTTTTTTTGATAGATTTTGGCTGCTTTTTATTTTGTTTGCCGATTACTTTAACCCATGAGTCTGGTTCTGTGTTCACCTTTTTACCCACATGTTCTTGTTTGAGTGAGTCAACACTATTTTGTTTGCTTTTTTTATTTTGCTGGGGTTCAGGAACGGATTTTTCGATCCTGCTTCTTTTTTCACCTCGGGCTTTTTTAAACAGAGGTGACGTTTGGGTAGTGGTATCACTCCCAATACTTCTTGATTTGTGTTGCTTGGCCGCCTTGTCGTGTAGCGAGACTAGAGAGTCCACTGAGTCCCGCATGGGTTGGTGAATGGATCGTCTGCCCCCACCCATCATTTCCACGAGCTCCTTGATTTTTTGACCCAAAAGCACAAAGGGGTCTTTGCTGGTAGTATCGCATTCTTCTTGAGTCACGCTAAGACATGGAGGAGAGGACTGTGGCCTTGCCTGTTCACGGTCGACTCCTAACTTAACGCGCTGTGCGCCCTATACCCATCCTATACAGCGTGTTAAACTATACACTTTAACAGTAATAAAATCATACAATAGATTTAAAGAAAATAAAATAAAATAATAAATAAAAAAATATATATATATAATAATATAATACAATAATAATATAACAATATAAAAAATAATAAATATAACAATAAGGTCTAATATAATAAAATAATAATATAATAAGATAGCAATATGATAATATATAAGTATAACAATAAAATAGTATAATAATATAAAAGTATAATAATACAATAATATAGAAATACAATAATTTAACAATATGATAAGCTAAGTAATATAATAAAATAAAATACAGTTAGCTAAAGATATTAAAAATAAACTTCTCCGTTACTAAAAACACTTTTGCACCATTAGCTTTTCTGAAAATATGATTTTATTTTTATTTTATTTTTTTTCATTCCAAGCATCCGCGGCACGTCTGCACTGTTTGACAGCTCACACGAGAATCACCAAAATGATCCCTATGTTTCCAAACGTCTGTTTACGTCCCTAGTTAGAGCCACACTGGAATATGCGGTCGTCGTCTGGATACCCAGCTATAGATTTTACGTTGACCTTATTGAATCGGTTCAATGTAACTTCTTACGATTTGCACTGCTTGGTCTAGCTTGGGATCCTTCCCTTGCCTTGCCCTCATATGAAAATGGCCTCAATATAATTGGTCTCCCTACACTTGAGAGGAGAAGACAAATGTTGGGGCTTTCCTTCATAGCAAGAGTTCTTCTAGGTGAAGTGTCCTCCCCTCCTCTACTGGGCCTGGTCACACTGAATATACCAACCAGGGTCTCAAGGAATTTTGTGCTATTATGGCTACCTCAATGCCGCACCAACTACGAGCTGTTTAGTTCGTTTCGGGTGCTATGTGGACTATTTAATGAATACTCAAACTCGTTCGATCTTGCGGTTGATCCAATCGATTGCATTAAAAGAATTATATTAAATATATAGTTGCCAAACTATTCATCCACGTCTCTAATTTTAGTTCCTTAGTTTAGTAATAAATTTAAGCTTTTGTAATGTTTAACATTGTTATTTATTTATCTACACTCTTAGTATCTCTTTGACTCTAGTATGTTATAGCTTGTAAATTCTACTATTGTATGCCTAATATTATGTAATTTATTTTTACACTTCATAATACTGTTTATTAACATACTATCCCTAAATTGTATAGTCTTTAAAAACTAATGAACTAACTTCAGAACCAATAAACCAAATCTAGAGTTGCTGCGGATGTTGTTGTTGTTGTTGTTCCTGCTGCTGCTCCTGCGTAAATTATAATATATTCTTATCACTTTTATTATACTTCCATTAGCTGTTATGTTTAGCAATGATTTTTATAAATATGAATAAAAATGAATAAAATGAATAAAGTGTTGCATAAAATGTGTGAACTTATATATATATTAATGGTAAAATGAAGTATTTTTATATACTGCGCACGAACATTAACAGCAAGAAAAAGTATTTTTAAAAATTCCTGCATATTCTTATTTTCTTGGAACGATTAAAAGTGTTACTGGGAATTAATTAACTAAAGCAGACGACGACTCTGCTAACACTACATGTTAAAATGGAGCTCTATTATGGCAATAAATTAGGCAGGATCGTGGTCTGTATGATCAAAAAATTTGTCAAGATCGTGATCGGGATGATCAAAAATTTTGTTTCAGGATCGTGGCCGGCAGGATCGCTATGTAATAGAAAAGTTTATAGGATATGTTATTTGTATAATGTGTGTATTATGTGTTTATAACAAATATTGTGCGTCACGCAACGCGCAACTTAAGTATCCTGCAAGAATGCAAGGTATATTGACATTTGTTATCAAGAAATGAGACGAGTATTGATCTTTTTGATTAATGTTTTTCGTCTGAGTTTATTTAGTAAGATTAGTCTTCTAGATTAGAATTATTACAATGAATTGATTACTAAGTATAAACTTAATTTTTTTTTTAATTTTAATTGGAAGTGAGTGTGAGTGTTAAGTAATGCAACAATTTCAATATGCTAACTTCATGTAAATTTTGAATTGGGAATAGTTAAAAGTATGTGTGTATGTTATGTGTTATATTCAAGTATTGCTTATAATATAAATCTAAAAATAACTTATATTAATGAGGACTTATATTAACGAAAACAATCAATAGTGACATAGTTTTACTTTTTGCCTGAGTAGGCAAAATAAATTAAGTAGTTAAGTTAAATTAAATGAATATAAGTGTGCACTATTTTTTAGGCACACTACAATCCGCACAAATTTAATATACCCTTTTTCACAAGGTGGTGCAGAGTATAAAAATTATATTATTATTCAGGTGATGGTGAGCTACGCTGATTCAGATTGGGGAGGTAACACTCTTGACAGGAAGTCTCATACTGTTTTTTTTATTTTTCTTGAATAATTGTGTTATTTCGTGGAAATCTAAAAAGCATCCCACAGTGGCCCTTAGCAGCTGAGTATATGGCTATGTCCAATACAGCCAAAAAAGTAGTCTATCTGAGAAGCTTACTAATTGATTTATAATGACAATAGTACTTTGATAATGGCATTAAATTCAGTACTGCATAATAGGAGCAAGCACATTAATATTATACATTATATTTGTGAAATGCTTATAAACAAGAAAATCGATCTCAAATAATGCCGATTAGACGATATGGTAGCAGATATTTTGACCAAAAACCTTGCAAAATTAAAACATCATAAATTTAATGAATTTAGTAGTGTTATGTAAACAAAGATTTGTACTTGTTATAAACAACACCAAATATTTGTTCTTAATCATATAAGGCTTTTGTTTTTATGTAATATGAATACTATATATTTCTTACTTCTCAATAAACGTTCATTTATATCAGACGTGCGCGTTATATTAACAGAAATAAATAAATTTAATTACATGATTATAATTATAATACACTGATTTTGTTTACAAGATTACAAACAAACGAATGGACAGAAGAACTATGTCAGGTCCGACTATTAATTATCAAGAATGAAATACTCTTGGACGTATGTTTCGCAACCTTCTGGTACTTACAAACAAACCAATACATAATAGCCATTTCACTTATTATATCAATAAGTGAAAATGGTAGGTCAAGTCCATTGATTACCCCATACGACTTTACTATATTGTACTATAATTTCTTTAGATGTATCAATTATTACGAGTTATTATAATATAAGGGACCTCGTAAAAAATCTTTATAACTGTAGAAGTTTAAATTTGGTCTAATCCGGTCCGGTAAATGTTAATTATATGTACCTATATATGTTGTATCAAACAAAGCATTCAATAATTATTATGTCATGTCAATCATATTATAAGTTAGTTTAATAAAAAACTCCAATAGGTTATGGCCCAAGCTCTATGAAATTACTGCCAAATAAAAAAAAGAAAAAATTTCTCTAACAAGAAATTTATTTCATATAAAGAATTTCTAAGAAAATGAGTATCACTGTTAAAATCGAACCTCTTACAAGAAAAATCTACGAAACATGGAAAATCCAGGTGAAAGCTTTACTCATAAAAAACAAATCATGGAAATACATATCCGGTAAATGCATTAAGGCAAACGAACCACCTGAAGATGTAATGTGTTGGGAAGAAAACGATGAAAAGGCCAAAGCAGACCTTATTCTTGTAATAAGCCCATCCGTACTCCAACGAATTGTGGTGCTTAGATTCAGGCGCGTCTTCACACAGGTGCAACAAGAAAGAAAAATTTATACACGTAAAAGAAACAACAAATACAAAACTCGCACGAGCTAACGATAATTCAACAAAGATCTTTGGTCGCGGTATAGTTCCAAGCAAGTACTGGACGACGAATAGAATTAAAGGATACATTACTTGTACCCGATTTACGCACCAATCTTCTTTCAGTATCCAAGGTAACAAATAACGAATTCGAAGTACTTTTCACAAAGAATCATGCCCTTATTCGAAATCCTCAAACAAAAGAGATAATATTCTTAGTAATTAGAAGGGGAAATTTATATTACGTTAATGAACAAGTCAACTATGCAAATACAACAACGTCACAAAGAAATATACGAGATTGGCACGAAATATTCGGACACTTAAACGAAAAAGATCTAAAACTTCTAATGAAATCCATAGAAATTAAAACCGAAGAAAAACTTCAAAGAAAGCAGTCACAAAAACCATTCGACACATCCGAACGAAAAAGCAACGAAATCTTAGAATTGATCCATTCTGACGTTTGCGGCCCCATGCGGACACAATTACATGCTGGATCAAGATATTTTGTCACATTCATAGGCGACAAAAGTAGGTGGTGTGAAATCTATTTCATCAAAAGTAAAAACAAAGAAAACACAGAAAAATTCAAAAAATACAGGAGTATGGTAGAACGTAAATCCGGCTTCAAAATTAAATGTCTTCGAAGCGACAACGGCTCCGAATATGTCAACAACAACATGAAAAGCTTATTAAAAGGTGAAGGTAATAAACATGAATTGTCAATTGAATACATTCCACAACAAAAAGCGAAACAAGTAACGAAGGATACCAATCAGCTAATTTGAGTATCTATGAAGACCCTAAATCTAGTCAAGAAGCTTTATCAAGCCCGAAGCAAGTGAGTGGAAGAAGGCTATGTTAACCGAATATGAAACCTTAATTAAAAACGGTACATGGGTTATCGTAGACCGATTACACAACAAAAAATCGTGAAATCAAAATGGACTCTTAAAACGAAGTATAACGCTAACGGTACAATAGAGTGTAGAAAAGCACGACTTGTGGCCAAAGGATTTACTCAAACACCTGGAATTGATTATGATGAAACTTTCGCTCCAGTAGCACGGCTAAACTCCATCCGTACATTATTAGCAATAGCAGCAGAAATGCGTTTAGAATTGCCTTAATTAGACTTCGTCGGAGCATATTTGAATGGTGAGGCGGTCAAAGAAATTTATATGTAAGTACCATCTGATCTAAAGGAAATTATTAGTTCAGATAATGCCGCCAAGTAGGAAAAAAAGGAAGATTGTGGTATAAAAAATTGGACGAAAAACTAAGAAATATGAAAATGGTACCATCCGAGTCCGATCCATGTCTGTACTATTATAAAAATAATGAGTATATTTTAATCATCTCTATCTACGTGGATGATCTCATTATAGCCTGCAACAACTGCACAGGTCTAGAAAATACGAAAAACGAGAAAAACTTAGGTCCTTTAACATATTGCCTAGGTATAGAGTTTAAACAAGATCTAGAAACGAATACCATAACCATGTCACAGTCTAAATATATAAGCGAAGAATTGGAAAAGTTCAAAATATCAGAGTGTAAATCAGTCAAAACACCAATGAACACAAATATAAAGTTGAGCAAGGAAACAGCAACAGAAAAATGTGATAAAGATCTACCATATCAGAACCTAAGAATATAGCACACCCCGTGAGTGTATTAAGCCAATTTAATACGTGTTATGGTCAACAACACTGGATAGCAGCGAAACGAGTTTTAAGGTATCTCAAAGAAACATGCGACGTGGGACTCGTGTTCACAAAATCAAATAAACCTATAGTATATTTTGCAGATGCTGATTGGGGAACCAATATAGACGACCGAAAATCCTATAGAGGTTATATCTTTAAATATGCAGGTGCCGCTATCAACTGGGAGTCCCGGAAGCAAAAAACAGTGGCACTGTCAACCACCGAAGCCGAATATATGGCATTATCCGATTCAGCAAAAGAAGATTTCTAAAAGAATTAATTGGCAAAGAATAGAAAATCAATATTTATAACAATAATCAAAGTTCAGAGAAACTTTGCAAAAATCCAGTTTTCCATAATAGGCCAAACATGTCGATATCAAGCATCATTTCATACGAAATTCAATGCAAAAAGGCGAAGTAGACGTTTTGTATATGAAAACGCAAGACTTTTTAACCAAAGAGTTAAACGTTTCAAAACATTTTAACTGCATGAAAAATCTTGGAGTTCAAACCGTAATCAACAACCAGTAATGCATAAATATTCGTACTTTTATTTCATTTCATTTTTGTACCAATGCTATGTTTGAGGGGAGGTGTTAATCATATATACCTATATATGTTGTATCAAACAAAGCATTCAATAATTATTATGTCATGTCAATCATATTATAAGTTAGTTTAGTAACAAACCCCAATAGTAAAACATTCAATATTTAAGCTAATTAAATAGTAATTATTAATTTTGGTTAAAAAATTTTAGGAATTGCAACTTTTACCCTCCGCAGAAGAAGGTGTCAGAAACAAATCATATAATATTTATTAGCATCAAAATATGAGTCCTAGTTTAGCCATGTCCATCCGTATTTTTATGTGTCTGTTATTAGTCGTATTATTTGAAATTGATAGGTAAAATTTTATTTTCATACTCCCACAGATAAAAAAAATATCTATCAGCCACAACAATGCTATGTGCCAAAAATGTATAAGATCGTAGACATTTCGCAAACATCTTTTTTTTGGTAGCACGCCTTCTTCTTATATATATAAGCAGGTAAGATTTAATCTCGGATAACTTTAGATTATATTTTATTTTTTAATCAATTTGGGAAAAATCTTTATATAAAGAGGGCTTCCAAAATTAGTTATATCGGTATCGGATGGCAGATTACATAATTTCATTGTTAACAATCATTGCTCAACTATTATTGAAAATATAAAGAATAGCGAACTTTTAACTATATTAAAACTTCCTTTATAATAGGAAGTTATATAGTTATGAGTTCAATGGTTTCTTTCTAATCGATAAATAGTTTCGATATATTATTGTATTTAATGTAACAGAATACAGTTTATATTGTATATACCTAAAAGACTAATGAATTTCAAATATGTTTTATAAATAAAATTAATAATTTAATTGTTTGTGTGTCTATCCAAATCTAAAAATCACCTCGAAAATATTTAATGAACAATAGTTTAACTGTAAATTATACCATTATCATAAGTGGTAATAATTATTTTTATACACCGCACCTCAGTGATGAGGGTATATTAAGTTTGTTCTTCCGTTTGCAACACCCAGATATATATTCTTGATCAGCGTCAAAAACTGAGTCGATTTAGACATGTATGTCCGTGTGCGCATCTGTGCAATGGGTGAAAATTTTGAGATATTAATCTGAAATTATGTACCGGTACTTTTATTTTTTGCACGCAGATCGCTATTTAGAATCGGTAAAATCGGTCAAGAGCCATGCCCACAATCAACAAAAATCTATTTATTTGTCACAAAAATTAAACTATAAACTTGAAATTTGGTATGTACATCAAGAATATATATACTTTGTGTCTCTGACGCCTTCTTCTAGGTGTTGCACTGAGGTGGAGGGTATAACAAGTTAAACAATAAATAAGAAAAAAACATAATAGAGAAGTTTGGTTAAGACCGAAGATTAAATACCCTCCACCTTTTATAATCCTCTAAAAAATTAGTTTCTATTGCCATATTTATGTATATGACTATTTCATTTACTTACGCAAATAGTGAATTTTTTTTAAATAGGCGTTTGCGTTATTCAATCACGGCCATTTTTGGCACAGCGTTGGATAACGGTACACTTATATTTATACCAAATTTCAACTTGATAGGCATATTTTGTGCAATATATAATTTTTTAAAAATACAATTTTTTCGAGGTATGTTGAGATTTTTGTTTATTGTGGACGTGTTTTTTAATCGATTTTGTCCAATTTCAATAACGAACAGAGAAATTAAACTTAGAATAAGTGTGCCAAGTTTCAATTTAAAATCTCAAAAATTACGACCGTGATAGTGCCAACAACAGACGGACATACGGACACACGGACCTTCATGTATCAAACGAATTCCCTTTTCATGCTGATTAAGAATATATATGCTTTGTTGGGTCTCTAAGGCTTTCTTCAATGTGTTGTAAACGGATGATCAAATTGAATATACACTTTTCTCTACGGTGGAGGGTATAAGAAGTAAGAAATCTAAATTTGGCTTAGGCCAAATTAAATACCCTATACATCCACAGCGGTGGACGTAGCAAATATATATATATATTTACGCCCATTACTTATCAGTTTGCAAGTCGAGTTTTACGCTGAATATGATTTTTTATCAATCGTGTCTCTTATGCGACAATGCCTATCTTACGCAGATCGATGGAAGGGTATGCATACCAAATTCCAACTTTATAGCTAAGTTTTTGTGGCAGATAAATAGAATTTTACCGATTGTTGGCATGGATCTTGACCTATTTGAATATTGATGAATGGGATAACCATAAATATGTGCCTAAATTTTAAATTTATAAGTCAATTTTTGTGGTAGATATATATATATTTGATGTTTGTGGGCCTGGCTTCTGACCGATTTTCCCATTTTAAATAGCGATCTGCGTGCAAAAACTAAAAGTGCCTTTATAGTGTTACCTTCACCATACATTCTAAATAAACCCCTAAAACATACTAATATCCATAAAAAGTCAATTATAGATGGGCGTTGTTAGTTTGACTTTGTCAAATACATAAATATATATATAATTAATATATATAATGTATATAAATAATTAATATATGGTTATGGTTGGTTAGGTAAAATTTTATTTTCGTACCCATCATTATAATGATGATAATGATGACATTTGTAAATACCAAAAGCCCTTTTTACTTGTTTTATATAAGATATAATTTACAATGTATACTTTACTCTTCTTTGACGCATATTACTTACTATACTACTTCTATAAAGTGTATATTATGTTAGTGAAGATGATTGAAACTCATAAGATAACCCCATAATGTATTTATTGCCCTATTTCAATAAATTCCGATATAGGGGTTATAAACAAATGTACATAGCTTGGTATAAATGTGATTCTTTTATAAAAAAATGACATAGGATTGGTACCTTGTTCTACTTGTACATATTCTGGTTGTAAAGCCTTTTAAATTTGTAAAAGAATTTTACATGGTGTTTATCTTCTCCATCCACACAAATGCATTCAAGTAAAATTAAAACGCAATTGAGTTGGCGTGATAGAAGAATAATAAATGAAGAGTTATTGAACATGAGTAAGGAAAAGGGTGCAATGCACGCGTTTTTTCGATATCACACTTTTCGTATTATTTGCCGGATACGGAAATATTATTTTAAGAAATTGATGCTTAGATTAAGTAAATGTGCGTTATGCCAGAATGCGTGTGGTTAATAGGAATAGAAAAGCTAACGATTAAAAAATATAAAGTTCCTAAAGAAATAATTTAACTCGGGGTTGAATATTAATGAGTAAAAAGTTTTATTTAGCTTAGTTAAAATCTTGGATGTCCTAGGTGCGCGCATTTCTCTTATGAATTAGGTATTATGAAACTATTCGATTAAAAGGCCATCTTTTTTTTAAATATTTATTGAATATATGGTTCATAGCACTTTCGTTCAAATAAATTTGAGTTATTATTTAAAGCAATATAGTGATTTTGGAAGACGTTAATTCTAGATTTGGTATACGCCTAATATTGGTTTTTTACTCACTTAATTATACCCTTCGAAAAAGGGTATATTCAGTTTGTGCGGATGTTTGTAACTCCTAAATGGCAAATGCCACACCCACCTTCAATTATACCGATTGATTCAGAACCAAAATCTAAATCGATTTATCCATGTCCGTCTGTCCATCTAAATTTGTGCGCAAGCTACAGATTGCATTTTTATATCCTCCACCTTAGGGAAGAGGGTATATTTATTTTGATCATCCGTTTACAACACATCGAAGGAAGCCTTAGAGACCCAACAAACCATATATATTCTTAATCAGCATGAAAAGGGAAATCGTTTTAGTTATGTCCGTCCGTGCGTCCGTGTCTGTTGTTGGCACTCTCACGGTCGTACTTTTTGGGATTTTAAATTGCAACGTGGCACACTTATTCTAAGTTTAATTTCTCTGTTCGTTATTGAAATTGGACAAACTCGGTTAAGAGACACGTCCATAATAAACAAAAATCTCAACATACCTCGAAAAAATTGTATCTTTATATATATTTACAATACTACTTTATACTTTATATATTGTACAATACTATGTCTATCAAGTGGAAATTTGGTGTATATATAAATGGTAACGTTTTCCAACGCTGTGCCAAAAATGGCCGTGATTGAATAACGCAAACGCCTATAATTTAAAAAAATACTATTTGCGTAAATACTTGAAATAGTCATATACATAAATATGGCAATAGGAACTTATTTTTTGGAGAATTATAAAAGATGGAGGGTATTTAATCTTCGGTCTTAACCGAACTTCTTTATCTTGTTTTTTTTTTGCGTTTGATAAATTATTTTTATAAAAATTATGTGTTTTTGGCGTGACGAAGTGAGGTGAGCATGAGCCCTCTCAAGTAGCTTTCACCTCACTTGACCTTCACCACTACTTTTTACCTCTACTTGCTTTAAGGTCGAAACACAACACTAGTCATATTTGTTTTTTTGCAAAAACAACATGGCGCCGACCAAATATTGATTTGTTTATTCATATTTGACCCAAAATAGGATTTTCTAGATCTAATACTAGGACTGAAAATTCCATGCAGCTTTTCTAAAACCATTTTATTTATAGCAGTAGAGACATAAGGTCTAGTGTAGTCATCATTAAATTATTATGTAGTTCATAAATATCATGTTAAATTATTAACACACAATATATCATATTCATATAGGTCAATGCAAAACCTAATTTTAAGTGTTCTTGCGAATTATGCAAGATATACAAGGTTGTCTAACGCAAACCGCCAGAAAAATGCTAAAGTAACTCCCTAAGGGACAAATAACCAAGAAATACAGAACAAATTTATGCATTAAGGGCAATGTCATATATAAAGGGTGTCCACCGGGAGGGTACGTATACCTTACAGGATTACAGGATTAAAAGTAGTAGTAACTCGCAGTAAATGTAAGCGAGTAGTAACTGTAATCCTGGCTGTATGTGATATGGCACCGTCTTGTTGATACCACATGTTGATCAAGCCCAAAGCATGCAGCTGTGCCATTAAAAAGTTTTCAATCATATCACGATATCGCTCCCCATTCACAATTACCGTTACGCCGTTTTAATTTTTAAAGAAGTAAGGTCCAATGATTCCTCCTGACCAAATTGCACACCAGACTGTCACTTTTAATGGATGCAAAGGTGACTGATGAATAATTTGAAGGTTTCCCATTCCCCAGATCCGACTATTCTGTTTATTCACATATCCATTCAAATGAAAATGTGTTTCGTCACTCAATATGATTTTTTAATGAAAATCGGAGTTGTCATGGGCGAGCTGTAACATCCTATTGGCATATGTACGGCGGCGTAAATGGTCTTGTGGAAGAAGCTCATGTGTGAACTGAATCTTATATGGAAACAAATGCAAATCCTTGTGCAAAATTGTGACCAAAGTTGTTCTTTGAAAACCAAGCTCCTGAGCACGGCGTCGAATTGAGGTTGATGGATTGTTTTGAGCACTTTCTTGAGCAGCAGTAATATTTTCAGCCGATCTTGCAGTACGTTGTGGTCCACGCTTCGGCCTATCACCTTCAGACCCTCTTTCTTCGAAATCATTCACTACACGATGAATAGTGCGTTTTGTTGGCACGTTGTTTCTCCCAAAAATTTCATGTAATTTTCTCATTGTCACAGTAATGATGATTGAATTTGATAAAATGTTTCAACAATTAAAACACGTTGGTTTATCGAATATTTTTTCATAATAAATTTGCCACGTGTCTACTTCACGACTGCCAAATATGAACTGCAAAGACTAATGTTTACCAAAATGGCGGCAAAATAAAGTAGTATACCTTTCCGCTGGACACTCTGTATAAATAAAATCGCCACAAAGTCATTGATACTATAAACTAAAAACATATAGTTATAAATGCATACATAAAAATAATATAATACAAACACAGCGCATAGTTTATAATTGCATAACATAAATCAATAAAAAGCATCACGTAGGGCTTTTGTGGCTTATGGAAAAATTCCTTTTCTTCCTTTCTCTCCAACATCAAAAAATCACACAAACAGGTGGCTACGTATTTTGATCGTCCAGTTTTTCACCTGCCTGGATATCAAATTTTTCTTAACTTTATCCCACACAGAGGCCTTGTGGTATAAATGCGCAATACAATGCATCCAGTGCCAGTATTAATATTGCGCGCAGGATCCCGAATTTACCATTTCTAGGGTAAAACTCTTAACCCGGACATATACGTTACATTTCAGATTCGTTCATCGAAGCCCAAACGCAGAGAGTGGTTTCCACTAATGGCATTGACACCCTCTCCAACTCTATTATATCTATTCTCCAGGACTATCCGAACAGTGAAATAGTTTTTGCTGGGGATTTTAATATTCACAATACGTTCTGGCTACGCCATTTAATCCACACAACCCCGGAGGAACACGCCCTTAGAAAATTGCTTAACGCAATTAATCTTTGAACCGACGCTCAGTCAAAGCGTTGATGGGTTGCATACTAATACTCTAGATCTTTTTCTTTTGCACCTCTCGGTAATTCGGACCACTGCATCATTTCCGCTTCTTTTCCGTATTCTAGCTTTCATCACGTTCCGATTTCAGCCCCGAAACATGTCATTTTCCAATACAAAATTTGGCAAAATTTGGCAAATTGGGCTAAGCTCAATGAATTTTTCCGGCATTACAATTGAAAACTACGTTTTGTAGATGGCAATGTAAATGCCGCTGCAGAATATAATTTTGTACGGAATGCGGTCCTTCCTTCCGTACCCGGTTGATAAAACTGATGTGTTGGCTAAAATGTGTGATTTACACTTCTTCTTACCACACAGCAATCAACCACTTCCTACGGTCGAGAGAGTAGCATACACGATGCCTAATCTATTCTTTCGTACCCAGGCAGTAAAAAGGTTCTTGCCAATGTCAATGTTCGCAAAACTCTAGAGCCGGATGGCATACCCCCTACTTAGTGTAGAGACCAACCAAGATGAAAAGGTAAAGTGGATGAAATGCGATGGAAAAGCCATGGTAATTTTGATATCATCCATCGATAAAGAACAAGCAAACCATGCGCTATCGTAACGACATCCAATGGAATTTACACAAAACTACAACAAATACATGAGCAACAAAGTGAGGTTAAAATCATGTGCTTATGTAAAGAATATTTTTCATTAAAAATGAAAGAAGGAGAATCTGTTGCTGCATATGTATCTAAAGTGTCGCAATTAACTGCTGAAATAGAAGCACTTTTCAGCAAAAATAAATAAAGGTAAAACGCTGGTTGATGATAAGAAAAGTGTCACTTTTGCCATAATATTGGGCATTAGGAACGAGAGTGTCGTTTCAAAAAAAAGTATTTAAAAAATAAAACTAGTGAAAATATTATAGTCGGTCAAGCCCGACCATTAAATACCCTACACCACTTAATATATTATTTAATTTAATTTTTTCTTTGAAAAAGCAGGGTATAATAAAAAAAATGTATTTTTCTATACCTACTTGTATTTTCAAAAAATTTCACTATGATATACTAATGGTCCAAAAATCCAGTATTGGCCAAAAGTCTTCTCCAGAACCTAGTGATGCATCTGGAGTGGTATCCACACATGCCGTTGTCAAATTTCTCTACTATTTAAATATTGTGAATACTTAATTTCTTAATTTTTAATGTTTGTATGGAAATATTACTATCAATGCTGGGTATAAAAAGGGGTTATAGTTAGACATATTATAACATATTCTAAAATATTATAGAACATTTTTTTGTTTTAACATTAATACTTTCCGCAGCGTATACGATGAAAGATATTTTATGACTAATTTTTTTACATCTTGGGTTAGTAATAGTAGGAATGTCCAGGGATCCCCAACATTTTTTGGCAATAAATATAGCCTATGTTACTCAGTGATAATGTAGCTTTCTCATAGCGAAAATATTTTTGAAATAGGTCCAGTAGTTTTTGAGTTTACTTGTTACATACAAAAATACAAATCCTCTTTATAATATTAGTATAGATATGTCAAAAAAAATATTTTATTTTTTGTTTGTTTATGAAATTATAAAAAACATTTTATATGGTTAGGGGTTCTAAAAATGGTTCGATCCGGGTTATTTTCAATAACGTTCTCCTTTGGACCAATACACGTTCTTGTACCAATATTCATTAAAATATTTCAAAAAATGCTTGCGCACCAATTTAGACGGACATGATTGAATCGATTCAGATTTTGATTCTGATTCAGATTTTGATTCTGAGTCGATTGGTATAATTGGGTGGGTGTGGCATTTGCCGTTTAGGAGTTACAAACATCCGCACAAACTTAATATACCCTTTTCCACAGGGTGGTGCAGGGTATAAACAGCGAAAGTAAATGTAAATCAAACTCCAATGAAGCCGCTTTTGTCGCTTTTAATACTGACATTATAAATACACCATATGATGATATTTGGATAGCTGATTCGGGTGCTACCGAACATATGACACCCCGTAAAGAGTGGTTCACTAATTTAACTTTAACAACGGTTGACAAATATGTATAGCCAATAATGAACGTTTAAAACTATGTGGGGTTGGTACAATTCATATGTATTCATTAGTAAATGATAAGTGGATTCCTTGTGTTCTCACAAATGAACATACTGTTCCACAACTGAAACAAAATTTATTTTCAACTGGTTCAGCTACAGCTAAAGGCATGACCATTATAACTAATTCAACGTCTTGTTTTCTAAAAGATAAAAATAATAAAACTGTTGCAGTAGGGCTGCGTGATTTCAAAAATCAATTTAGAATGTTATTTAAAATAAGAAATATTGAAGCAGCGAATGTCGCCAAAGCCGAGTCCCGAGACTAGGTCACATAAATACAACAACAATTACAAATATATGTCACAACGGTTTAGCAGACGGAATAAATATAACAAATACAAACTACAAGTATTTATGTGAAGACTTTGTGAAAGGAAAAATGAAACGTGTTACCCACAAGTCAAATGTTAAACGAGATGCTTATAAATGTGAATTTACTCATATGGATCTTTGTGGACCTATGTCACAAACAGGTATTGGTGTTGTTCGATACTTCATGTTGCTTAAAGATGAAAGCACATCTTTCAGGTACGTTTACTTTCTCAAAAATAAATCTGAAGTATTTGAAAAATTAAAAAATTCCCTTTTAATGGTGAACAACATGACTGAAGAGCGTATTAAAAATGTTAGATGCGACAATTTTTTAAATAAGGATGTTCTGTCTTTTCTACATGGCAAAGGTGTAGTTCTGGAGAAAATGACACCATATACAATAGACAATAGAACTGTTCAAAAGTCTGCACGAACTATGCTTCTTGTTAGTGGCTTAAATCTCTTTGGCCAGAGGCAGTTAGAACAGCCGTGTACATTTTAAACGGATCAACAACATGAAGAAATGCACCAATTACGCCATATGAAAGTTGGCTTGGTAAGAAGCCGAATTTAAGTCATATAAAAGATTTCGGCACTGAATGTATGGTTTATCGACCAGAACAACTTGGTAGAAGCAAATGGGATGAAAAGGCCACAAAAATGTATTTAGTTGGTTATGAACCTACAACAAAAAATTACAGATTATTTAATAGAAATGAAAATAAAGTTATTGTATCTTGTGATGTAATTTTTAATGAAAAAGTTGTTAAAATACCGTTGAATCCAAACCATGAGGAGAATGGTGACTCTGACGTATCTCAATATGATGATGACTGTGAAAATGATGATACATTAAAACTAACCAAAGAAGAGCTTCATAATTCAAACGTAAGTTTCAGTGATGAAAATGCAGAAAGTGAATCGCTCTATGTGAAAAAACACTTGGAACTTGCTGAAAAATCTAAAAGCAAAACTGTCATTGGATGTAGTATTTAAAATCAAGACTCATCCTACTAACTCCCAAAAGATAAAACAAATGCGTAGTTTTACGTTTGAAAAAGGGGTTATATGGTTTAAAGCAAGCCTCACGAAAAAATTCATACAGTTTCAAATGAAACAATCAATAGTAGATCCTTGCGTTTTCTTTGGAGAAATTAATAAAGTTAAAATGTATACACTTTTATATGTTGATGACGGTTTAGTGTTTTTACCGAATAAATCTACAATCGAAATATTTATTTTAAAAATGTCAGAATATTTTAACATCACATACGGTGAACACAATTATTATCTGGGTCTAGAAATTCAACGCGACAAAATTAAAAAATCAATTTGAATAAATCAGAAGGCCCACATCTTAAAAATTATAAACAAATTCAACATGAATGATGCACATATAGTTCGAACTCCAACTAAATGCAATACCATATTTGGAGCTAACGACGAATCACATGAAAATTTGAATTTTCCGTATAGAAAAGCAATTGGGTGTTTAATGTATATTCCAAATGTAATACGTATGTGTATTGCAAATTTTTTGCAGTGGGAGAGCTGAGCAGATATGTTCAAAATCCAAAATTGTGTCATCTTACAGCTTTAAAGCGTATTTTTCGTTACCTTAATGGAACTATTAACAGATATATTGAATATAGACCATCTAAACGTTAAAATTTGAAGGCTTTGCGGATGCTTATTTTGCTGGTGATATAGATTCCAGAAGATCTACAACTGGTTACGTTTTTCTCATCAATGACAGTGCTGTAACTTGGAGAAGTCATCGTCAAAAAACTGTTGCTTTATCTACAACTGAGGCGGAATGCATGGAAGCCTGTGAACGTTGTAAAGAAACACTTTGGCTTTTACAACTTTTGTCTCATATAGGCTACCATCAACAAAATCTAACACTATTGAATATGCGCTAAACGATTAATCGAAAGTTCGCAACAACACCATAATACAAAACATATCGATATCCGTTTATGTTTCATTCGTGAACTGTGTGCTTCAAATATATTAAAAATTAAATACAATAATACAAGTTAAAATAAAACAAACAAATACCGTAGCAATCTCAGACGCAATCAATTCCTGCTACAAAAATCGACAAAAATCTGCCAAAAATTTTACTTATGAACTTAAAATTTAGGCACATATTTATGATTATCCCATCGATATGCCAAAAATGAGCGTGGGGTTGTATGACAGACCCGGCCACAATTTACATAAAACTAGATCCACTATAAAAATAAACTTGCAAGTTGCTACGTAATACATACCCTGTTAGAGGGCTCAATATATATATGCCACCCTCACCGTTGTAAATGTAGAGAGGGGTATTTAAGATATGGCCTAAGCTTAATTTAGTTTTCTTACTTGTACTCGTATATTAATATAATTTTACAATAAAATAACACAAATATATAAGTTCCTAAGTTACAGATATTTTAACTATTTGTAAGCTAAGCAAATTTAATTATAAGAAAACACATATATTATATAACTTCTTAAGTAATTTTAACTATTTGTAAGTTATGCATATTTAATTATAACAACAAAAACAATAATGTTAAGTTGGGTTAAGGTTTATTATAAAATTAGTATATAAGGCAATGAAAATTACGAATAAATATTCATTCATTCATCAATGATCTTTTGATCTTTTCTTTAATATATACTTACCTGCATAAAGCAGCAATGCTAACAGATTTTGCTTCCATCGTTGTGGTGTAGCAAATGTAGGTATTAAATAATGCTTTTTTGATTAACAATAATACTCACCCACACGTAGCAGTCCTTGCTGGTAGATTTTACTTTAAAGCAAAGGTATTCTAAATAAATATAATAATAATCAGAAAATTAAAATAATTAATAAATTTAACATGGCGATCCCGCCAAACCACTTTATATAAGAAGTTGTGTGAAAAATTAAGAGCCGATGACGCTAATTCAATTTTTTGACGAAAATCGGATCAAAATTATGCATAAACAGTTAGTATTTTACACAATGCTATAACGGCTTAATTATAGGGTCTTGGTTAGAGCAGTAGTAAAACGCTTGGCATCATCATAAAGACGTATTTCTTGTAACAATAAGAAAACAACTTTAGTAATTTGTCTTAATTTTTTATTATATTCTTTATTAATCCAACTTCTGTATATCAATACGCCATCTTCTAATCTTCCTCCACACTAATCCTCTTCTTCCTCTTGTTCATCAAACATTCATACGAAAATGATAACATAACTTAAAAATAACCTAACATAACTTAATATATATTATATAAAAAGCAAGTGAAAATATTATAGTCGGTCAAGCCCGACCATCAAATACCCTACACCACTTGATATATTATTTAATTTAATTTTTTTCTTTGACAAATGAAAAATGTTATTTCTGTATACTTGTATTTTCAAGAATTTCAAAATGATACGTGTCACAAAAATTTTGTTTATTTTTTGTTTGCTTATGAAATCAAAATTTTTTTTATATTAGGAGGAATTCTGAAAATAGTCCGAACCTATCCATTTTTAAAATAGATCCTTTTTGGGCCAATAAATATCATTGTACCAAATTTCCTCAAAATATCTCAAAAAATAATAGGAACTAATATGGTCCAATCACGTGGTGCCGGATATAAAAAATATAATTCAATATTGGTGTGGCATGGAGTAAAAAATTATTTTGTAAAAGGACCTTTTATAACGTTAAATTGTCCAAGAATTTTGCGAGTTCTAATTTCATTAAAAGGTTAATTATAATAAAGGTATTGTATGTATATGATTGTAAAATGTGGTGTTGCCTCACTTTTGAACACGTCCGGATGTAATATTCAGTAATTAATATAATTTTTTTAAAGATTGAATTATATTATAATGTAATTCATTAAGAGTCCAAAGATAAAAATTATCCGATAAACTCAAACTTCTGAGGCTCAAATTGATGAAGAGGGCTGAGGTGCCAAGCAGTGGCGTAGAAGTGGTGCCGCTCGGAATTTGTGGCGGGTGGGATGTCATATAAGGAGGCCTATAATGAATTTAAAGAATAAAGAAAAAATAAATAATCAAGTAATTAATGGACAAAAACATAATATTTATGATAAACTTTAAAAAAAACATAAACAGGAACAGTTGAAACAAAAATTACTTGTTTTACAATACTGTATGACCTTTTCACTTATCTCTGTTATATACTTAAGTGCATTGAACTTTACTAATATATATTATATATATATATTTATATATATATATATACTATTAACTATATATATATGTATATAACTAAGTGACATTACTACGTCATTCAGGGCGACCACCCTACGGCTAGTTTTTCTCAGGGATGGGGTTTCCGAGGTTTCCTATGATATGTTGCAAACGGATGATCAAAATGAATATACTCTCTTCTCTAAGGTGGAGGGTATAAAAAAAGTACAATCAAAATTTTATCAAGCTAATGTTCTATTTACCTGCTCAATGTATACCATACTCATATCGTACACGTTTATTGCTATTGTATATTTGAAGCGTAAAAATTTCATTATTTGCAAAACATTTCATATTCTTTGCAATAAACAAATAATTTAGAGATTCAATATATAAATTATGAATAATTTCTTTAACAATTCTTTAGTTTTTCTAAAAAAAAAGTTGATTCAAAATAATTTAATTTTTTCTTAATCGAGCACACCAACTTCAACTACAGCAAAAAACGGAAAGGAAAGAACCGGCGTCGTCCGCCAACCTTTTTCATTTCTTTCTCTTTTTCTCCACCAAGAACACATTGTAATGGTAAATGAATGTGAGGATAAGTGGAGAAGATGATAAAGACTTCTGTAACTTGGCTGTAACTTTGTAGTGTACAGTATTGTATGTCGCGCAACGCGCAACGTTTGGATCCAGCAGAAATGCTTCGTATCTAGTACTATAAACAACGACAATGAGACCAGCTCGATATGAGTTTTTAGTCTGCTTTATTCAATCAAATTCTTCTTATATACTAATATTCCTACAATAAATTTATATTCAAATTACATAAACTTAAACTAGGTTATTCTTATTGCTTACTTGACATAAATTCTATTTTTGCTTATACATGCAAAAGGTTATTCTTGACATAAATTCTATCACTTAATTGTGAACACACTACAACATATTACATATTATACTCAACTATTATCGCCACTTCGATGGCACAGTGAGTGGTGTATTAGTCTACAAACTTTGCAGTCGCAGGTTCAAGTTCCAGTGTTGTGACAATTTTTTTTTTTTAGATAACCATGGATAGCAATGCGTACCCCTTCAAAAAATCAGTTAAGTTTCAAATATCTCTCTTAAGTCAACTAGAGAATCAAAAACAACTTGCCGCCAAAGTAAACAAACTTAATTGTATCGTAAGAGTTGCTAGCAACCCTGTCCTGTCCAACAGGCAAAACGATGCATCAGGAAACGAGTACCTCTAAAACAACCATTAACGCTCCCGAAGCCGTCAATAAGAAAGCCCCTATTCAAACAGGCATTGATAGGTATATTAACATCAAGAGGAAAATTTCCTCACCAACCGAAAATGCTGCTAAAATTCGAATGTAAACCCTACTTCCAATATACCAGCAACAAAAAACAGATTTGCACCACTAACTGATGATAACGATGAAATCGAATATGATGTAGCTGTATCAGAAAAAGAATATTAATCCAATATATCTTTGGGAAGCTTTAAAAAACACCCTCATTAGCGCGCTCGCTCAGTTAGTTGGAAAAAATCAATTTCATGTAGCTGGCATTCGGAGATAAACGATAGCTAAAGTTAAAGTTCAGTTCTACACAGAGAGAAACTACAAAGTTGGAATCCAATACTTTTAAAACTCAAAGGAAAATTACTATACACATAAGTTAAAAAGCGAAAAAAGGTCTGGTCATTGTCATAAGGGGTGTTGAAAGTTGTGCCAACTGACGACATAAAGGAGGCCCTAGAGACTTAAAGCTATGCGGTTAAGTCGGTATTGAATATATACAATCGAGATAAGGTCCTACTGCCGATTACCAGCAGTGTGCGCCATATGTAGTGAATTACACAAATCTGCAGAATACCATGTAAGCAATGTTCCGAACTCAATAAAATGCGGTAACTGTGGAGGTAACCCCTCGGCCAATTATCGCAAGTACCCAAACTTCCAAAAAATGAAGCAAAGGGTAATGAAGTCAACTCCAACTCCCAAACAATATGAACCGACAGTTACTCTTCTCACACAACACTCGGCACAAAGTAATGTTACTACTACTACTTCCTTCATTAACGTAATTCCAAATTTTTTATACGCGGACATTCTTCGTACATCCCACAATATTAGATCAAATCCTAAGCCGTCTACAACATATAGGCATGCCACTGCAAATCTGGAAAACACAATTGCAGCTTAGTACAACATATGCAGACATTTATGACAACTGTAGTGTGTTCACAGTTAATTGAACACATTCATTCATTTATTGTATTAATTTAATTTTGCTTACTGTATTGTATTAATTCAATATTGCTTACTGTATTGCATTAATTCAATTTTGCTTAATGTAGTAAAACCTAGATATAGGTCACTTTAGTATTATTTTTATTTTTAGTTAATTTTAGACTTTTGCATATGCATGCAAAAAATAGAATTTATGTTAAGTTAGCAATTAAAATACTTAAGTTCTTACCTTTGAAATATTTGTAATTTGTTGTAAATCTATTGTAATAATTTTAGTACATAAGAAGTTGAATTTTATTAAATAAACCCGACTAAAACTCATATACGGGCGTGTCTCATAAACACCTTACTTTATAGCACTAGATACCAAGCACTTCTGCTGGATCCTCGCATTGCGCGTTGCGCGATAACACTGTTATTAAGTTTGCACTGTACACCTCCACCTTTTTTTTCATTACACAACAATGCGGTCGATGATGCAAGAGATACTCGGAAATCAGTCAACTCTGATCCAGGTGATGATGAAGAAGCCATGAACATTAGTATTACATTGACGCATACTCAACTTTTTGTGAAATCATTTTTACTCAATTATTTTGTCCTTTATTAATGCTTAGTTGCCATTGCAAATTTTTAGTACACTTTATATATATTATATACTCGTATTTATATCTTTTATTTTTAACTGGCACATTACTCTTTGCTCAGTTTGCTTTAATATAGGTATGAGAACTAGAAACGCAACACACACCATAATAAGAATCATCGCAAAGCAACATAATCCATGTCTGTCATCTAAATGCCCAAAGTTTACGTAATAAGACTGACGACACAACTTTGAGAATTTAGCTATACATATCATATGTGGATCAGAAACCTGGTTTATGCCTGCTGAGCTTAACTGTCTTTTTAACATTAACATATATAGCCTTTTTCGAGCGGATTGGCACAATTATTCAGCCGGCCTTGCCGTCTATATAAAAAACCATATACATTGCTGTAAGTCTGCAAGTCTAACCCCAAAAGTCTCATTGAATACCTCTTTGTCACTATTAGTAGTGGACAGAACAAACTCTAGATGGGTTGCTTATACTAACCTCACCGTAATACCGACTATACGGATCTAATAAGGATTATTAATGATCCCTATGTGATAATAAGCGGATATTTTAATAGTAATCCTGTCTTAGAAAATAGATTTGTGAAAGAGATGCATACCTCTGGACTTCTCTCCATTAACACATCAAACCCGATTCTTTACACTGCTTACACAGCTACTACCTGTTTCTAGACAACAATGTTAATAAGGTCCTCTTTTATGACCATCTAAACGCTCCAAATTTCTCCAATCACGACCTAATTTTCACTACCTATAATTTTCAACTTCATAACGCGCACATAAACCACACGTATAAAGATTGAAATCTAAGTATTGACTTTAACGAACTTGAATATGCAGCGAACCAAGTTACCTGGAGTGAGGTTATGTTTATATCGGATAGTTAGAGAAAAATTCATGGGTTCAACAATAATGTCCGGCTGGTGTTCGATGCCTATATTCCACTAAAAACCGTCAAAGCGGATTCGCACAAACGTCCCTGGTTCAATCAAAACATCTGTGGATTAATGGAAGCAAGGGACAAGGCTTATAGTGTATAGAAGCGTACGCGTGCACCTAAAACATATAGCTCTCACAACTTTCATTGACGTTCAAGGGGCTCTTGATAATACGTCATACTCAGCAAGAGAATCAGCCATGGTAGACACAGAAGTACCAACGATGGGTTATTTCAATGTTGAACCCTAGAACCATCACTACTGAGCTTGCACGGACGACTATGACAACTAGGGCCACTAGAAGTTGCCCACATGGGGGTGTACTCTCTCCTGTAATTTAGGCCATGGTCGTAAATGACCTGCCTCTATACAGGACACTGTACCTTCAGATACCACTTACATAAAATAGGGGTATCTAAAAGCTACATAAGCAGACTATACGACGCGGCTCCTGAACACATACTTTGCAACTGTCCCGCTTCCAGTAGAACACATCACACGTTTGGAAAATATGTGACAGCGCCAGAGGAACAAAGGACAAAACGTTCGTCTTGGCCTTTTACTTTACATTTAGCAAAGGAGCAAATCATTTTAAAAGAAACAAGAAAAATCTTTAATTTTGTAATTAATAATAAGAAAGAAACAAATATTGTAATCAGCTGTAATTAAGAAGACTTAAACAAATGTTATAGTCAGCTATAATTGAGCGAAAAAATATGCAAGGGGTTATGTAAGAAATGTATATGAAAGTTAAATTTACAAAATCTACAATAAAAGAAAATGACAGCGAAATATATAAAATAAAGTATAATAATAATTACAGGAGTAATTATGTTATAACTTCTAAATTAAACTGCCAATTCCAAGGACAAAGTCGCCACCCCTAATTATACAGCTTTACCATACAACTAAATGTGGATAAAAATATAAGTAAGGCACCGAGTGCAAAGCAAAAGCAAATCTCAGTTGCAAAATACCTCACCTCACTATTACAAATAAATTCACCAACTGTATTTATATATCATGAAATTAAATAATTAATAAATAATGACTCAGATCACTGTATAACACAACTTAATCACTTGACAAGGTTGCCAAACTCTGACTGGACATGGCTCCTTTAATGAGTTCTTGTATAATAGGCGCTTGGCGGATTTCAGATTATGTGCATCTGGGTACTCTGTGGAAGACTGGATGCATGCACTTTATTCATGTATAGAGTATTCCGATTTGAGGAGCTTAGATGCCATAGGAATTTGACAAGTTGGAGGAGCATAAGATTTTAGTAATGTTGTCTATAATAGAGAACATTACGCGTGTCTGGCCAGATTTGCCGATGCTGCATTTACAAGACGTCAAAGTATTGTAACCGTGTAAGTGTACTTGTTGGTGTTGGTGTTGTTGTTGTTGTTGATTGTTTGCCATTACGAGAGTCAACATTTCTAAGGGACACCAGCCCGGAGATGTAAGAAAACTCGAATCTGGGATATTCTTCTTTGCAGGGTCGAACGTCCGACTAGAGACTGTGTCAGGTACCGCGGGGTACTGGAACCCCAGGAACTATTGTTCCTGCCAGTATATGAGGAAGGCCCCCTTGTGGGAGCTCGCGGGGGTTGTGGTTGTATAGAGAGTAGGTAAATCTCACCCCTCACCAAGGAGAAGCTCTATACTTACAATATGGTTTCTATAATTGGTACCTTCGGAGGCACTGGGAACGCTTAAAAATTCCCCTGCGTCCTAAACTTCTACTTGAAGCGCCGTGTGATAAGCCGATTGGCGGGTGCGCACGTTAAAGATTATGTATCTGTCCGTACCTACTCCTACTGCAGTTACTTTTTGCTAGCCGTAAAGTACAGACGTATTAGCGCACAATTTTAATACGTTTTCGTGCTGTAAGTGTAAATTAGTAGCGTTTTATTACTTCGTGTTATTTTCGTGTGTGCTAAAATATTTCAACCATAATTTTTTTGTGTGTGTGCTGCGTATTTTTTGTACCTGTGTACTTAATTTCGCGCAGCAGATTTTTACGACAATTAGCACATACCTGCTGCCAACCGTTTGTTAAGTGAACGAGAAATTCTTTTACCTAAAGTGTGAACAGTGTTAAAATATAATAAAATGTGTGAAAAGTGGAATTTTTATATATACCCCAAGATAATAAAAATTGAGTGTTTAACAGTGAAAAAGTGAAATTTATCTAAGGTTACCTGGTAACCTTTTTGTTTCTAAAAGTGATCAGGTAAAGTGCGTTATAAAGTAATAAAATAGATTTTTTAGATTGAAAGTGCCATTTGTGTGACCTGGTGAAATTAAGTCTGAATTGGATCTGAGTTGCAACCAGAGAGCATGTTGCCTTGTGATGATCGAAGCAGTGGTTGGACCCCACAAAAGGGCGAGGCTTAGGGTAAGCAGCAGTGGAATCGTCAGTAGAAAAGGTACGTGCCAAGCCTGTTACAGCGGCAAGAAGTTCGATTGAGAGCAATTATATTGATGCTATGGGAGATATCTCGGCGAGATTGATCACGGAGGCTTTGAGCAAGAAGGGTATTACCAAGGGTGTAATGACAAACATGATTAAAATTACCAAGGAGTGTGAAGGTTTGCTGTACAAAATGCTGGAGTAAAATGCGCGACTTAAAGGACAGATTGAGGTATTGGAGATAAACGCTAAGGCAATTCCTGCTGCTGCTCCGATTATAAGCCGGCCCACCGCCGTTACCGTACCAGCTAAAGAGGAGAAGAAATTAGTTGAAACCTGGTCAGTGGTAGTACGCAGCAAAGCGAAAAAATCACTAAAGAAGATTGTGAAAAAGGTGTCTAAAGAGGTTGCACTGACACTTGGAGTACGTGTGCACGGCATTAAGACGATTCAGAAAGTGTGGTGCCGTCATCAGAATGCCCTCTAAAAAAGAGAGGGAAAAAGTAATCAGAAGTGCGAAATTTGGTAAAGCTGACCTGGAGGTCAGCGTGAACGAGAAATTGGGACCAAAAGTTGTGGTTAAAGCAGTTGATTCCCAGATCGATCTGGAGGAGTTCTTGGATTACCTATACAAGCTGAATCTAAAGGAGCGCTTCAAGACGAAAGAAGAATTTTTAAAATCCATCCGACTGGTATCTAAACCGTGGCCCGCCGTGGAAGATAAGCTGATTGATGTTATATTGGAAGAAAACGAAAAAGTGATGACGTCGATACTTAACAATGGAAGAGTATACATCAAACGGTTTTCGTTTATAATGCGAGAACAAAAGTGAGGGGTGTCTGTCTTTCGACCAAATGGTCAAGGACTGCAGATCAGCAGGGGATGTTTTCCGGCGTTGTGGTCTTATTTGGCGTGCAATTTTCCAAGTGAGCTTAGGTGCAGAAACTCTGCCTTTAAAGGTCGCCTTGACGACCATTTAATAATGTCCGCTATTTGTCCGTCATATAAGGCGATTCTGGCTAGAGCTGCTGCCAGACATTAAACATTATTAAGCTTATTAAGCGGTTATGCTGGATGTGAGAGGGTGTCTGCGTGATTCCGGTTGCTCCTTCGCGTTACTACGGGAGCCTTATGCTCTTAATGGTAGCGTCAGAGGCTTGTCTGCAGATCTTAGAGTTTTTCTGGATAGTAGGTGTCTTTCTGCTGTCGTTGTTTGTGATTCGAGGGATGCTTGCACTGTCATAAGTGCAACCGACTATGGCGTTTTTGCGTCTGTGGCTGGAGAATTTGGTACAATGCTGCTGTGTTCGAGCTATTTTAAACACGGCGAAGATATAGAGCCGCATCTTTCGTATATGAGCCAAGTTCTATCACTGACTGGCCCTACTCCTGCAATATTTTGTGTGGACGCGAATGTATCATCGCAGCGAAATTCGCGGCTGGCGTACTTCAACGCCCATGGCATTATTATGAGTGAATGGCAAGCGGTATCAATATACTCAACGAGCCTAGCCAATGGTATACTTTTGATGGACTAACCGGTGCTAGTGATATTGATGTGTCATTCACTAATGATGCAGTAATGAGAACGCACGTAAATATATGGTCTATTCTCAATGAGTGGGGAGGTATAAGCGACCATAATCCTATCAAAATTGTTGTCCGATTTCAACATGTGACCAGCCAAAATGGTGAAGTCCCGAATTGTCCGACAAGCGCAGAACGGTAAGACGACTGAGAACGCAATTTCAGCATGCACGGCGAACGAATGCTGATAACTTGAATAATATGGGAACCGCACACGGATTGTCTCTGAAGGAGTATAAGAGAATGATTGTCCAAGTCAAGATGCAATACTGGCAGAATTTTATGTACAACAACAGGGATGATCCGTGGGGACGAGTATATCGTGTTTGTCGAGGCAAAGGTAGAACGGTGGATGTATCTGGGCCGTGCGTTGGCGATACTACGCTGACATCTGGGTCTGATTGAGCACGCACGGCTTCTGACTCATTTCTTTCCAATGTTGGAGAATGATATCCCTCAACCTGTTATAGATGAGGTGACCATTTCGCCTGCGCTTGAGTGGAGTGAGGTCAGTTATGCGTTGTCACTAGTCAGATCAAGGAGGTCACCCTTCATGGATGGCTTAATAGGCGAAATGTGTAAGGCTCTATGGGAATGGAGTGGAAATTAGCTCGTATTTGCATCTTGTTGAAATCAACTGAAAGTATACGATCTAATTCTAGGTCGTATCGAGGAATTAGTCTCCTTCCAGTGCTTGCAAAAGTGCTGGAGAAAATAATGATCGAGCGATTACTCGCTGATATGATTGAACAGCTGAGTGACTGTCAGTTTGGTTTCCGCAAGGGCCTTAGCACTGAGGATGCCTGGTCCAAAGTAAAAAGTATCGTACAGCAAAGCAGCAGCAGATATGTCCTCGGCATTTTTGTCGACTTCAAGGGTGCGTTCGTTTATTTAAGATGGGAGCGTGTACGGCAGAGATTGCGGGAAATCGGCTGACGCGATTGTGCACTTTGGCGCAGCTATTTTTGTGATAGACGTGCGTGTGTGGTCGGTGCCAATTCCACTGTCACCGTCAATATTTTCCGTGGCTGTCCGCAAGGCTACATATGTGGTCCATTCATATGGAATCTGATGATGGATACTCTGTTAAAATAGTGGGCGTTGTTGTTGCGGAACCAAGTGAGGGCCTGATCTCGAAGAAACTTTGGCATAGTACAAAGCAGGCTATCCAGGTCGATCTCGTACATCTTTTCAAGGCGTTCAAGAAATGATAATGTATCCCCAGTGCCATTATAGGTAACCCCCAATTTGCGGAACCAAGTGAGGGCCTGATCTCGAAGAAACTGTGGCATAGTACAAAGCAGGCTATCCAGGTCGATCTCGTACATCTTTTCAAGGCGTTCAAGAAATGATAATGTATCCCCAGTGCCATTATAGGTAACCCCCAATTTGCGGATCACGTCCATGACGGCTCGCGTACCCATTTTGTTTTTAAGTGGTGGTGTCGCCTGCCGTTCGGGTACTTTGAGCATAACGCCCACCGCACCCTCTTCGGCTTCTTCGTAACCGGGTGAGGACACGCGGATACAGACCGTTTGCCAAAACGGAGGCCTACCCATCGTCAGCTGACCCTGTATACACAGTAGCCTGTCATTAACTGGCATATCGCCAGTGTTAAGTACAAACGTCCTAAAACGCTGGCGCAACTTCTCCGCCGTACCTTTTGACTCCAGACCGAATTCATCCAGATATCCGACCAGTCTTTCCTTGCTGACCTGGCATACCTAGGATGTGCGTAGATCGGTATTACACATTATTAACTAGACTCTCGTGTTAATTTAAATAAATTATTTTATTTATTATAAACAAAAATTCCCAAAATAAATCTATTTTACTTATTAACAAAAGAAAATCCCCAAAGTATTTTATTTATTAGCAAAAAAAAAATCCCAGAATAGATTTATTTTATTTACACAAGAAAATCCCCAAAGTAAATCTATTTTACTTATTATTGAAAGAAAATTACCAAAATAAATTTATTTTATTTTATTTGGTTGGATTTGTTTACGCGCCGCGAAAATTTTTTTCATTGTCTAAGTTATTGCACTTAGGCTATATATATTTGTGATCGCACACACACGATGGTGTAGCTGATGTTTGTTTTGCTTAATCTCTTTGCCAACGAAAATTTCTATGTTAAAGTACACGCGATTGATGATGTTTACTTTGCTTAAACTCTTTGCCAACGAGAATTTCTATGGTAATGTACTCTTATGTAAGTACAAAAAACAACGTGCTGATTTGATTAAAATACAAAAACCAATAACTTTATTTGCTTTAGTTCAATTATTTTCATGTAAGATTAATAATAGCATTTCTATTCAAACATAGCACTTCTCAACACTTCCTCTGAATAAATATTCTATTATTTATAAACAAATTTCAAATAAAAAAAATTGTAACGAATTTTATGAATGAATGAAAACTTTAAAAATTATTTTATACCAAGTTCATTTGTGAAAAATTTTTGTTTCTGTATAGTTAACGCTTTGGTGAATGTATCGGCTAACATTTTATCACTTTCAATAAATTCAATTTTAATATCGCCCTTTTCTAATTTTTCACGAATAAACTTGATTCTTAAATCTACATGTTTTGTTCTGTACGAATAACTACAATTTTTAACAACTTGCATTGCGCTTTTATTGTCGCAATAGAGTACCGTTGAATTATTCGAATATACATTTAACTCTTTTTAAAATCTTTGAAGCCACACTGCCTCTTGCATATCAGTACATATACTCAGCTTCAGTTGATGAAGAAGCTACTGTGTGTTATCTCTTTGTACCCTAAGAAATGGCGGATCCTTTATATATGAAAACATAGCCTGTTGTAGATCTCCTATCATCAACACTACTTGCCCAATCTGCTTCACAAAAACCAACCATATCATTTTGAGATTTGCTATATATTAAACGCATTACACGTTTTAGTGCAATCTTATGTGTTTATCCTGGATTTGAACTAAATCGGCTTAATAAATTCACAGCATAACTAATATCCGGCCTTGTGATTTGAGCTACAAACAATAAACAGCCAACTGCTTGCATGTACGGGATATTTGACATTTCTTCCTTTTCTTTAAAATTTTTTGGACACATGTCAGATGAAAGTTTTTGATTAACATCTAGTGGAGTACTACATGAATTAGATTCATTTGAAAATATTTTGATAAATTTGTTTTTAATTGTTCAACCATATTCATATCATTCGAAAACACTAGCACATCAACCACATATATAGCAACAAATATGATAGATGTCCCAGTGCTAAAATAAACACATTGATCAACTTCACTACGTTGTAAACCGCATGATACCAACACTTCGTTAAACTTTTTGTTCAACGACTTAACTGTTTTAACCCATAGATGGCTTTTTTAAGTAAACACACCTTTTTGAAACCATCTTTAAAACCTTCTGGTTGTTCCATAAACACCTCTTCTTCTAAATCAACATTTAAAAATGCAGTAACATCATCTAATTGATGAATAACTAAATCATGTTTAACAGCCAAAGATAATAAAAGACAGGTGCAAATGTTTCGGTATAGTCTATACCTTTTTCTTGACTATAGCCTTTAATGACAAGCCTAGCTTTTCTACGTGATATATGTCCATCAGCGTCTAATTTTGTTTTAAAAACCCATTTACATTTAATAGACTTTTTACCAACTGGCAATTGTACCAAATTCCACGTATTATTAGATAACAAAGACGTCATTTCTTCTTACATTGCTGCTTGCCAGGAGGCGCTTTCAGAACTTGATAACGCTTCATTTACGGTTTCAGGATCGTTATTGGTAAAACTTTGAGCACAAAAATTTACTTTGTAAAGAAGAAAAATAGCGCCACCTATTTTTCTCTTACAACCGCTCGTTTTCACATGAATGTTTTGGCAACCCTGCCAATTTAGGGCCGCCAACATCAACAAGTGACTGTGTCTGTGGTGAAATGAACGTTCGAGACGTACGAGAAACGAAAGTTCGAGAAAACGGCCGAGCGAGCTGTGTAGTTAAAAGGCAAGAGAGAGCGAATATATGGTTTATTCTTAGTTGGCTGGTCATAGTGCTTGGATCGTGCGTTTATTTCATTTTTCATTGATTTTCATTTTCATTTGTTAATTAATATAGTAAATCGGTAAATTAGTCACTATTATTATAGTAATTATTACTAAATAAAAACTTTAGGGAATAATAGTAACCATAACAATACCAAGTGACTAATTAATAAATAAAAAAGAAAATACCTTGTAGTAAATTACAGTGAACCCTTTTCCCGACGGTATACCGCGGCACGTCTAGAAAATTTACCTTTATAACATTATGAACATTTTTAAGGGCAAAACGTTTGGATCGACGTAACTGAAATTAAATTTGATCATCAGAATCGTTTGAATTATCAAGATTTTCACAATCTTCATAACTATCATCACTTGTTGGATCAACATCATTTTTGGAAGGTAACAATTCATTAAATTCATCTGTTTCAATTGGAAATTCAGCAATATCTTCCCCTGAATTGTTATCGTTTGTACTGGTTTCATCTGCAGAACTCCAAAAATAATTAGTTTTATCTGATTCAATTGTACATACCTTGTTTTCCAAGAATACTATGTCACGACTGATAATGATTTTTTTAGTGACAGGATTATACGCTTTGGATTCTAAGCTATATCCCACAAAAACGCATTCAACAGATTTAACATCAAGCTTAGAGCGCTTCTGTTTGGGTATGTGAGCAAAAGCTTTACAGCCAAAGATACGTAAATAATGTATGTTTGGTTTAATTCCAGACAAAATTTTTTCTGGACATCGCATATCATTTTTAAATGGCATACGATTTGAAAATATACGCTACAGTTGCAGCAGCTTCACCCTAATATTGTTGTTTTAAACCAGCATTTGTTATCATACACCGTACTGGTTCCATTAACGTTCTGTTCATTCTCTCGGCAACGCCATTTTGTTCCGGAGTATATGGAGTTGTTTTTTGGTGAACAATTCCATGTTGTTGTAAAAAAAATTCAAATAAATCGTTAGTAAATTCAGTACTGTTGTCTGATCTAAACGTTTGAATTTTAATTGCACATTGATTTTCAACAACTGCTTTAAATTTTATAAATTCTTCGAACACTCCTGTTTGATGTTTAATGGGTATTGCAAAAACTTTATGAGAAAAACCATCTACAAACGTAACTAACAATCTTGCACCACCAAATGATTTAGGCCAGTGTCGGGCAACCTTTTTCAAGTTGTGGCGCACTAAGCTTAAAACTTTTTTTCGCGGCGCACCTGTGGGACTCGCTATAAATTTATTCGTAGATAATTGCAATAAAAAATAGATACTATTAAAAAAAATAAAACGAGCAACACATTTTATTGTTTTTAAATATTAAATTTTTATTATTAATATTGCGAATATTGCGATTGTTTTTCGCGCCCATAATGCAAACTAAGCATTATCTGTTCACATATAAAATATTTTTTAAACATTATCTTTTCATTCGACCAAAAGTTCGATAACTCTAACGATTTTAAACATTTTACAAAAATGTTCGCGGCGCCCCCAGAATTCTACCGCTCTTAGGAAACGTGTTGCGGGTCTGCTTACCTTTAATACAAATTTCACATTTACTATTTTCAACCTTCGTTTTTAATTCATACCTTGTTGCTACGTCGACTATGCCATATATTAGCTGAAAGCAATGAAGTTTCATTTGTTAAACAATTCAATTTATATAGACCTCCATGTCGATGAGCAGTTGCAATTAAATTTTTATTGTTGTTGTAAATGAAACATTTATTATTATTATTGAAAACAACTTCATTTCCATGATCCGTTATAGCTTTCACTGCCAGTAAATTTGTACAAGTTAAGAACTAACGTCCGTGGTTGAGAACCACTGTCCGTTTGAATTATGAAAAAATGCAAATCCGTTAATTATTTTTTTTATTTTTAGCAAAAGCTAAATTTAAGCTTGCAATCGCGGAACGCATGATCAGCACTTCCGCGATTGCAAAATAAGTGTGCCAATTATTTTCGTCAAGCTGCAATGTAAGCATTCCGCAGCTTGACAAAAAAAGGTTAAATAGAAGAAAGCCAATCGGCCGCAAGTCAGTGGTTTTCTGAGTCATAAAGTTATTATCTAAATAAATAAGAAAATTATTAACTTACACAAGTTTGGAACATATTCCACATTTTTAAGAGTAACAAAATTATTTTCATTTAAAATATTTTGTAAATTACCAACGCCATTAACATTTAATTTGTTGCTGTTAGCAATTACTATATGTTTGTTTTGCGTTTTTATATTTAACATACCTGCATTAGAATTATGCCGACGAACCAGAGTCTACATCCCATGAATTTTTATCAATTTCACATGAGCTGAATAAAGATGTTAGCAACAGGTTGTTTGTATAATTTGCTAAATTTTGTTAATTTTTATTGCCATCTTTTTCTTTTATTTATTTAGCACAATCCTTCATAAAATGGCCGACTTTTTTACAATAATGGCATTTAAATTTCTTTAGATGCTTTTTTTTTTATCCCTGCTCGGGCGTCAAAAATGTGAGGTAAAAATTTGAAATTTTGTTTATAGCCGTCGGTACCCAGGGTTTAAATTTTTATAAAGAAAACTTCACAGAAATTTTCTTCCACTTCACTTATTTTTATTAGAATTTGGTAAGTTTTTTATAGTTATGTACGTTAAAAGCATTTACTATATCAATTAATTATTTTATTATTAGTATATCTTTAATTTGTAAATCGTTAGTTTAATATATGCGAATTAGGATAAAGAGTCACAGCACGTTATAAAGAAATTAAAACATTCGTTAATTTGCACTCCTAGCACGAACCTTGTACGTAGAAAAAAAAGAAAATATCCTTCAAATTAATAATTCTCGCAAAACTGACGACCGCTCACTATGATCATATGTACACGATTCAAAAACGCTCTCCTCTACTTCCAACTTTTAGGCCTCTCGTCTCGCCTCGGCTGCACGTCTCGAACGTTCTTTTCACCACACATTACCCCTCGATGTTGTTGGCCCCTGAGTCGGCAAAGTTGTTACGCCATTGGTGGTGAAAACACTAGAGCTGTAGAGGGAAAAATACATGACATTTTTTTCCCCTACAAAAAGGACCGGATTGGATTCCTTCCCAGGTAAGGTCCTGTTACAATGGTGGTCTTTACCCGGCAAAAAGTCACAATTATTAATTTTTTGGCAATATTTGGTAAAAAATAGTTAATTAGCTTAATTACTGTGCGCAATTTGACCTGATCGGACCATTTATTTTTTTTTTTTTTCTTTACTTATTTATTTAATCAAAACTTAGCTAAACATACAGCCAATTCATTATAAAAATAACAAAATGAAATTTTTTTTTTATAAATGCTTAAAACTAAAATCAGCAACGCAGTCTCCAAGCCGCAACAACAACAACAACCGCCGCTGCAACAATTTAGGATGTTATTTATTTAACTTAGCAACTAGAAAGTTAACCAATATTGATACTAATCAAATTAATAATAAAAAAAAAAAAAAAATTAAAAATATTTAAAGTTTCTTACAAGCTACAAATAAAGAACAACACAGTTGCAAAATAAGCATAAAATAAACGCAAGATTAAAAATAATATATATGTATAGAAAAAAAAAATAAAAAAATATAATCGAGAAGCGAAAGATTAATCCGGCATCTTATTAATTTAATATTAAACTTTTAATACTCTCAATGGATCTGTGCGATCCATCGTATATAATAATAATCATTAAAATAACTGGATATAACCCTCAATGGATGAAACATCTTCTAATTGGTGTGACACTGTGACAGTTTAATTAAAACAAAATGCCTACTAAATCGTAAGGGTACATTTATGTAAACTTCATTCAACAAAGCAGGACAATTAACTTCACCATTCAACAGTTTAATGAAAAAAGAGACTCCTAACCAGATACGTCTCTTTGATAGCGAAGTCATGTTAATAAGTTTTAAGCGACTTTCATAGGGAGGTAAAGGACTTTGGGGGTCCCAACCTAAACCACGTAAAGCAAATCGTAAGAAAGACTTCTGAACTGATTCAATACTATCCGTATAAATATTATAGTTAGGTGACCAAACTACAACGGCATATTCAAGAACCGGACGTACTAATGCAACATAAAGAGATTTGGTCACGTACGGATCCAAGAATTCTTTGGACCAACGCTTTACAAAACCTGAAAGAGACTTAAACTTGTTAACTACAGAGTGAAATTGCATATTAAAGTTTCGGATCAAAAATAACGCCTAGATCTTTAAAAAATAAAACATTTTCCAACTTATGACTGCCAATAAAGTAATCAACAACTAATAGAGAATATCTTGAAAACGTAATTTTCTTACATTTATCTAAGTTTAATATCATACCATTCAACTTACACCACTTAACTAATTCCACCAGATCCGACTGTAACAACGCACTACCACCAAGGGAATGATATGAGTGAAAAATGTTGACATCATCGGCAAACATTAAAATATTAGAATGCCTAATGTATGAAGGAAGATCATTAATAAATATGATAAACAACAAGGGACCGAAATGGCTGCCTTGCGGTACACCGGATGAAACATTAATAATAGAAGACACGTAACCCTGATAAAGAACACGTTGAGTTCGACCAGAGATATAAGACCTAACCCAATCTACCAAATTAAGCGGAAGACCTATACGATTCAACTTATATAACAGAAGGGAATGGGAAACTTTGTCAAAAGCTTTAGAAAAATCAGTGTATAACACATCTGTTTGAGTTTTCTCAGAAAATGAACGAAATATACAACATACTAATTCAAGAAGGTTAGTTGTTGTAGATTTACCCTTAGTGAAACCATGCTGAGCGGGCGTTAAGATTGAAAAGATGTAAGGTTGAAGTCTATTCACCAATAAGCGTTCAAATAGTTTAGGGATAACGCTAAGTTTGGAGATACCCCTATAATTGCTAATCAAGTTTCGCGAACCAGTTTTAAAAAGTGGAATAATGTATGACTCCTTCCAAATTTTAGGAAACTACCCATTATTGAGCCAATTATTAAAAATGACTGTTAATGGTGCACTTAAAATATCGGCACAATAGATGATAATACATGACGGTATACCGTCGGGTTCAGGGCAATAAGATCTTTTTATGGTCCTTAGAGCGTTTAGTACTTCTCTTTCCGAAAAACGTACTTGGGAAAAGATATGAAATGATTCAAGATAATAAGGATAAGCATCCGTAGCGAAAATTTTATCACTATAACAAGTAGCAAAAAAATCTGCAAAGAAATTACATATTTCAAAGGGGTTAGAAGATTCAATATTATTGTAATACATAAATGATGGATATTCTTTAACCCTTCTTTTGGAGTTAACAAAATCAAAAAACTTCCTCGGATCACCTAATATTCTGTTTTTCATTTTCAGAACATAATCATCATAACATTTCTTGTTAATAGTATTAAATTTACGCATTTCTTTGGAATAAATGATATAATCCGCAGAGAGACCAGTTCTCTTATAACGCTTCAAAAACTTATTCCTTCTATTTCTAATAGATTTCAATTCATCCGAAAATCAGGTAGGGCAACGTTGTGCACCATGATTAATCCTACTGGTACACTTAGGGAAATAGCTGAATAAAGTTTATCATATATAACGGACAGACAATTATCAATGTTCTTATAACTCAAATCCCAGACCACGTTAGACAAACAATCAGATAACACATTGTAATCAGTTTTATGAAAGAGTTAACGATTATTGGTTGAAAAATTATTATTATTATTTTCTTCAACAGATACATTTAGCAAAATAGAAATAGAAGGATGATGGGAATCTTCCGGTGTAACAAGAGAAGATGCCCGTAAAATAATTAAGTTAGTTGTAGTAGAAAAAAACCAAGTCTAATAGCCGATTATTAAAATTTAATACATGATTTAATTGCATTAAGCTGAGATTAAAGATTAACTCAAAAATTTCATCATAATATGAGGGATAGCTAATGGGTGAAAAATACCCACAATTCTCATCAAAAGTCCACGTTACATCAGGTAAGTTGAAATCTCCTAATACAAGGATTGAATCATTCGGTCTTAATCGAGAACACACTTTAGAGATGAAGGTAAAGTGCTTTAAATAGATATCAACATTAGATGACGGTGGAACGTACGAGCAAGTAATATAAAAAAAAATATTACCGACTCGTACTTGAACACAAATAAATTCAATATCAAGAGGAATAGAAAAATCAAGTGTACGAGACGAAAAGGAGTTAGAAATAGCAATGAGTACACCACCACCCACTTTACCAATCCTATCCTCCCTATAAACCTAATACCTAGTGCTAAAGATTTCAGAATAATGAATCCCTGGCTTTAGCCAGGTTTCGGTGAAAGCAACAATGTGGTAGTCACAGTTAAAAGTATTAAGCAGTAAAGTTAACAATTTAGTATTTAACCCACGCACGTTTTGGTACAGGAAAGACAGGACACTGTTCAGTTTTTTGGAACATTATCAACCGGAACTAAGTGACACCACAGCTCTTTTACATGGAACAAAGTCCTTAATGAAAATCCCCTCAGGCCAAAAAGCATTATTCGAAACCAAATTATAAAGATTAGCCGCTAATTGCATTTTAAAAAACGAAATGTCACGCTGTTGGGGGACGCTAAATTTAAAAATGCCAATATTAGCTGTATCCACATTTGGAATTTTAGATTTGACATACTCCATAATCATGTCAACCGTTGTATCAGCAGCAAGACGAGAGATAAAAATTGCCTTGCGAGCAGGTACAACAGTTAAAATATTTTTTGGAGGAACAGATTTTACTGACTCACGCACATTATTGCAATCAGATATACTAGCTGGAGAAGCGGGCGTACCACACGGTTCTATTAAAGGGTCATTCTGTACATTACCCATATTCAATACCTCAGCATTATATAAATCATCCGTAGAGTTAACGTTGGAAACTATATCAACATTAATTTGCGGAATATCCTCGACAGCCTTAGTCATAGCATTAGAAGTAGAGGGTAAATTCTCATCAATAACAATAGTTGGAATCGCAAGAGGAACAGAAAGTAGAATCCGAATTTAAAGGCGACATAGATGTCGTGCGATACGGTACTTCCGATACGTTAGGAGCTATTAAATCCTTGTGCACATCAATATGTTACGAAATGCACCACAATTCTGAAAAAAAGCATCCAAATATTTACAAGACGCAAACAGATCATGATAAAAGTCAAACTTAGCCGTTAATTTAGCTAAATCACTACATAACTCCTTGAAGCCAGTTTGAGTTTGAACAAACAATTTATAAAAATCGACATCCTTCTGACGGCAACTTGGGCAAGACCACCGCAACCCTTTTACACGATTGATAATATGGTCGAATTGTCTACCCGTGAACCCAGCACACTTCAGGTGTGTAGCACATAGCCAACAAAAAAGAAGTCGTTCCGGGGAAGAATTTATATTCTTCTCCTTTGAGTTACTCTTGCTTTTGCGTTTGGAATAACATCATGGCAAATTGAACAGAGATAAAATAAAGAACAAAAGAATAAATGAGCTCTTACGCCAAAAGAAACATTTACCGGTCACGGCAACAACAATTTCCTAACAATAACTGCTCCAAATCGCTCACCAAAGAAGAGAAAAATAGCGAGTTATTCACCAAATTAAACAAAAGGAATGCTTAATTTGTAATATTTGTACATATATGTATAAAAATTTTTATAAAAGTTTTATATTATTTCACTAAATATCGCAATTTTTTGCACAAGCGAAAATTATATTACAACTACAAAACAGAGATGCCATACTACTTATAGAAACTCTTCTGATATAACGTTTTATTTTAAAAGAAATAAGTAATAAAAGAAATGCGCAATTTTTTATATTTTTTATTACCAAAATTTAGTAAAAAATAATTAATAGTAAGGATAATAAAAAAAAAAAAATAATAGTAAGTATAATAAATAAAATTTTCTATTTTAAAAATAAACAAGTAAGAAAATTAAATTTGGCTTTGCCCAAATTCTTATTACCCTCCACCTCAACAACGTTGGGCATGGCAAATACAAAATATAATATTGCGCCCTCTAATAGTGCACATATTACGAATTAGCACTCAAGTATACTTTAACGTTGAATATGGTTTTTTGGAAATTTTGGGTGTGTCTGTTATCCGACCATGCCTATTTTTGGTACATCGATGAATGGGCAAACCTTTAATAAGTAAACTAAATTTAAAGTTCCTAGGTCAACTTTTGCGGCAGATATATAGTGAAACGGTTATTTCCTCCGGTTAGTCTGGTCCAAGCCGAGGTAGCTGGGCGGTTTTCCCCAGGGGCTCCTTTTCAAGAAATTTGTTTGAATAAAGGACTCGGGTGTGCTGTTAAATAATATTAATTCACTATATTTATTGCTTGACACTATCCTCACTTATACAATACAATGGTGTTGTTTTCTTGATATGTTCAAAACTAGGTATAGCAAAAAGGCTAACACGGTGATCTGCAAACAACCATAATTCTAGGATTTTCACATTATTTCAACTACTTTTATTGCCACGTACCTCTGTTACCACGGGTAGTTTTCCACGTTATATTTCCTCTCGCGGTTCCTTCGTCGGATTCAGTGTACTGTGTCACCTGCTTTGTAGGTCTTGACTGCCCCTGTATGTATAGTTTCCAGTGTTAAGTTTCACAGCACAGAGAGCAAAGAAGTCCCATGGCTGCTATCGCGGCCAACGGGCACTCCTTATTCTCCTATCCATAACCAACAAAATACCAACCGGCCGAATAACGCCGCCAAGCTGATCGTTCACTGGTCATGTGCAATGTCACTGTACAAGCAAGGATCAGTCTTATAATCCTATACCACTGAACACTATACCTGTTGTCGAACTTGTCACACAGAAAATGAGTCTTTCTTAGTTTTATGCTTGCTTATATAGCTATTCTTTCGTTAAGGACTACGCGAGAGTGTTCGCGTTGTTGTTTGTATTTCACTACGAGCCTAACTCTTACTCTTTACTTACTCTCTTAAATAACCATACTGCTTAAGCTACTTAAATCACTAAATATTTTCTACTGCGTAATACTGACACCGTTTGGAATGTCAGTTCCGCTATTCTTGTGTGCATATTAATAAAACAAAGGTTTATACAAAATCTAAATTCATTAATAACAACAACAATATAATATAACAGTATTTTATATTTCCTAGATGGCCACTCATTCGTTTCGTGAGGGCCCTGCGTCCTCACAATAGATGTTTGTCAATCGTGGGAGTGTCTGGTATCTGACCAACAGATATAAAGATCGTTGTTTATTGTGGGCGTTTCTGTTATCCTAATACGCTTATTTTTGGCGTATTGATGAAGTATATATGCATAGATATATATACCAAATTTTAAGTTCATAGCTCACTTTTTGTGGCAGATAAATAGATTTTTGTCGATTGTGTGCGTGGCACTTTGCCAATTTTGCCCATTTCAAATAGAGAACTGGGTGCAAAAATTATAAATGTCTGTACAAAATTCCAGATCAATATTTTAAAATTTACGCCCGTGAGAATTCCAACAATAGACAGACACAAATCTAAATTGAGGCGCCTGGACCTGATGGGATTCCCAATAGGGCTCTAAAAATAGCCGTTCAAGCTGTACCACATGTCTTTGCAAAGGTTTTTAACACTTGTTTCTTGATTTGCGCATACATACGCCTTTTCTGTTGTCTTGTATATGACCAGGTAGAATGAAATCTTCTTTATATACAAACAGGCGACCTTTTGGCTTTCAAGAGTCATAGTAAAGACTAGAGTGTCTTCACCCTTGTATATGGCTACGTACTAAAATATAAAACCTTCCAGTTTCAAACACACCCTTTATGACTGCTGCTATATATTACTTTACAGCGATGGTTTCCATTAACATGCAATCACCTCTAGGTTTTTAGTTTTCTTTATCTTTAGCACCTCCTTAGTTTATTAAAAAGTATGCTTACGCGGCGTTAATCTTCTGCCCCTTTTTTTTATTGTAAATTAGTGTAGTTTCCGCTAAATCATCAATTCTGAATCGTGGACAGTGATGGAAGACATTTGTCATTCATAAGTTGGGTAAAATTAGATAGTGATCATACCCGAACTTATGTTGATATTTCCTCTATATTCAGTAGCTACTTAGATTGACTTTTCCACCGTGTTATAGATATTTGCCCTTTTTGCTATCTTTATTATTTGGGTATTTGTAGATTTTTATCATCATATGTGTAATTATATGTGCATATATTGTTTGTGTTCGAATGTTTGTAGAAGTAGGCGAGCCATGCCCCTAAAGCATATAAATTCTTCATTTGCATTAATACCAAAGCCCATACTTCCACACATATGACCATGAGAATTTCTGCGCATTTTTGTCGAAATTCACAGGTCCGCAAAAAGCGCTATATCCCAATTTTTTGCAGATTTCGCTCACACAATTTTCGAGTTCTTGTACAGTTTTATTGCAATTGGACAAAATCGGACCAAGGTGGTGTTCTAAACATTCCGTCCGTTGCTTTTAGTAGTCTCACGGTCGCAAATTTGAGATATTGAGCTGAAATTTAGCATAATCTTCATCGTCCAAGTCCAAATTACGGTTTTAAAAATAGGCAAAATTGATCCACACATACAACTTTAAAAAGTTCAAGGCTGAGAGGCCTACATATTTCAATTATAGTATAGAAAATTTCAAAGAAAAGTGAAATTAACACCTTATTTGTATGTATGTGTATATTCTAACGGTATATGAATAATACAAAAAATATATCAGTCGTTTAAAAGATATACACATATTAAAAAGAAAATTGTACGATTTTAATAGAATAATTTCATAATGTTTGATTAATGATTTGATATTGTCCAAATTTACATCCTTTTTTAAATTTCGCATTAATCCTGAACTACTAAGCCAAATGTTCTAAAATTTTACAGATCTGTTCATAATAGTACCCTTTGTATTTTAAATTACTTTTGGTTAAATTCTTGAATTCTATCGAAAAAATAATTAAATAAATAAACCGTAAGACCTATCTGAAATTTGATACAAATCATTCAAATCATCATTCATACCTTGGTATTGAAAAAAGGTTTAATCGGTGGACCTTCCTATAACTTTACAAAATATAGAGTTTTTAGGATTCATTCTTCAATTAAAATGAACCAAAAGAAATTCAACAAAAAGAATGACAGAGTATAAAAATAAAATTTTGCCAGAATAATACGGAGACTTTTTGGTATATTTGGAAAATTCTAATTAACCATGTGCACCTAAATTTGAGATATTATTTCCTTACTATTTGGAGTGGAGTTCTATTTGGAAGAACTTAGTGATGATGGATATTATTTTCATGATTTGGCATAAGCCAATCCGTTCTAATTGTCCCAGCTAGAACATTTGCTGTATAATGAGAAAATGTTTTGAACCCTCAGGCATAGACATGTCTATGTACATAAACTCTTCACATTTGGAAAAAAATATAATTATCAAAACAAGAACACTTAATTTAAAGACTAAGTGCACAATTTTAGCAATTATCTTGAACAATCCTACGAATTTTTTTGCCTCTAAAAAATTGGTATAGAAAAAACTCATACAGAAACGGATTCCAAAAATAGGATATATCGGACCTAAATAAAATCCACTTATTTATTTAAAACTATTATTTACTAACTTTTGTTAAAAAAGTTAAGAACTTTGGTTACACAAATAACTCCTCCGTAATAGGACTTAATAGGATGGTATATGTGAAAAGTTTATAAAAATGGTGTGATTCTATTTATTTTCAACAGCTATTGCCTTTAGAACAAAACATGTTCTCGTACTAAATTTCCTCGAAATATATCAAATTAATTTTGAATAGAAATTATACCGAATAAAATTATACCTTTAAATGGAGTTGTTGAATATTTTGCAATTCTCCAAAACTAATTTAGTGATTAAGCAGTTTCGGAGAATTATAATTATAATTAAATGGACATATATTGTGTTAAACGAAATTATTATAAATTAATCATTATTAAGAAAGTTGCATAATTTCAATTGACTTAATATTCTCTCAACGATAGGAATACATTGAACGAAAGCGTGGTTACTTATATAGAACATACTTTAGGTATATATATGTAAAGGAAATCTCTTTCATAGTTGAAGTTCATATTATGTGAAGGAACAATATATGTTCGTTTGTTTTAAGTTACATATCAATGTCATTCACGCGACTCTTGAAACTGTTGGTAAACACATTACGAAACGTTACAAAGTGCCCATTCAATTGGTATAATGAAGTTTGAAAATAAATGTTGACTTGCAATACATAAATCTACCGTGTCTAACAAGGTTTAAAGGGTTGACATAGTAATAAGAGCCGAAACAAATAAAATAAATAAAATACCTATCTACATTTATGCGTAAACTTTATACGTGACGTATATTCAATACTACTTTTTTTTAATGACTATTTCGCGCTGAGTAATGTTTTTGTAAATTGTGAACGTGTATTTTATCTTATTCCGCGTATTTCCAACATATCGATAAATTGAATTAAAAAATACCTACCTAATTTAAATATTACACTTTTTTTAAGATCATGAGAAATTTTTACCTAACGGATTTCGCCCAATTGTGAAATTTGCTGAAACAAAACAAGTGAAAATATTATAGTCGGTTAATCCCGACCATCAAATACCCCACACCACTTGATATATTATTCAATTTAATTTTTCTCTTAGAAAAATGAAAAATTGTACTTTCAAAATGATACATATGTCAAAAAAAAATTTTATTATACCCTGTGCTAACCTGTGGAAAAGGGTATATTAAATTTGTGCGAATCTTTGTAACTTCTAAGCGGCAAATGCTATACCCACCTATCGATTCAGAATCAAAATCTGATTTGATGTATCCATGTCTGTCTGTCCATCTATTTTTTTGCGCAAGCTACAGATCGCATTTTTTGAGATATTTTGATGAGATTTGATACAAAAACATGTATTAGTTTAAATCCTGTTGAAAATGGATCGAATTGAACCATTTTTAGAACCCCCTCCCATATGAAGTCCTATTATTTTTTGAGATATTTCGATAATACATAGATATGTTTTGGACCAAAAATGAACCCTTTTGAAAATGGATAGGATTAGACCACTTTTAGAACTCTTCCCCATATAATTTTTTTTTTTCATTTCATTAAACAAACAAGAAAAAAAAATTTTCTGACATGTACCATTTTGAAATTTTTGAAAATACAAGTAAGTATAGAAAAATAAAAATTTTTATTATACCCTGATTTTTCAAAGAAAAAATTCAATTGAATTATAGTAGGTAGGGTATTTAATGGTCGGACTTGACTGACAATAATATTTTCATTTGTTTAGATATGTTACTTAATTTGGCAAAACCCCTGTAATTTTTATAAAAGCTAATAATTAAAATTGTCTTCGAAATCAAACGAGAATAACCATTTGCTATACCTCTTTTTAAAATTACCGTAAGCGAAATTATAAATATATCAGCACATGAACGAAGGATATTTATAACATCTGGACCGGAATAAGTACACAATTTAAGGCAAAATTATGATGTAAGAATATAAAAAAAATATTTATGTAACATAAATAATTATTGTTTTGAATAAAGGATATAAAGTAGTTTTTTTTGAAGAAAACAGAAAAAAGTTTAGCTGTAGTGATAGCGCATGTAGACTCTGAATCACCATAACACATAACAGAAGGAAAACCATTAATGTTATGTTTAAACAACAGTTGAATGTAGTTTTACTGTATACAAATGACTTTATGTTGGTAGTTTTTAAATTTAAATCTTTAGCAAGCAAACTGTATAAAGTAACTAACAGTACGGGGTGGTAGCTATCCTGAGGAAGAACAAAATGTTATCCCCGATCTGAGGCTTCCAAGGTCGTCGCCTCAAATTGTAGTGTCTACTTTGATTTTGAACAGCTCTACCTAAGTTCACTTGGACCAATTTCCAAGCTTCGCGAAGACGTTGCGCTTGAGCTTTTGGAGATTTTATTTGTGTGCCTGTTAATAAAATAAAATTAAATTAAATTGGTTGTTACCTATTAAATAATATATACTTACTAATTACTTTTATTCATTTATGACATATCTCTGGATTATATAAAAAGTACATAATAAAAAAGAAAATTCATAGAAATCTAAAATCCTAATAAATAAATTTTGCTTCACTCACCATCAGTGCATGTCAAAAGTGCCGTAACCTCATACGAGGGGACAGTGGCGTTAGATGTGCTGGAGTATGTAGGGAATGTTATCATTCCTCAGCTAAATGTTATGGTATTGACCAATCCTAATTGAATGCCATGAATTCTAATAAACTAGTAAAATTTATATGTGATGACTGCATGATGTATATCCACAATGTAGATCACGTTATTAAAGAATTGCAAGACGCAGTGACAAAAAACAATTTACACTTGCGCAAATATAGAAACGAATTTGAATATTCATTAAAAAATCATGAAAATGAAATTAAAATATTGCTACAAACAATTGAAGCAAGATACAGTGAGCGACTTAAAGAAATATTTAAACATCAAGACAAATATGAAGAGGGTATGACAGAAATGAAACAATTAAAATAATCTATAAAAAATTTAAACACAGTGATGCAAAAGAAACAACAAACTTATGTTGAAGTACTAAGCAAAACAGTACCTGACTTGAAAAGGGAAGCACCAATCATTATAAAACCTAAGAATAAACAAAAAGGAGAAAAAACAAAAAAAGACTTAAACAAAAACATAAATCCAAAAGACCTAAAAATAACTAATGTTAAAACTAAGAACAACGGTATTGTAATTGTAGGGAGTGATGGAATTGAGGAAAGAGCTAAAATAAAACAAGCGATAGAAGAGAAACTTGACAAAGACTGAAGTAGAAATACCAAATAATATCAACCCAAAAATATTAGTAGTTAATATGTCATTTAAACATGATAACGATGAGTTGATTTTAAAAATTAAAAAACAAAATTCGTTTTTGGTTGATAGCACCCTAAAAGTGATAAAACAATATAAAGTAAAAAGTAAAAATAATTCAAAATATTTTAATGCTATAATTGAAACAGACGGTGGTTTATTTCCTAATATTACTTCAGTTTTGTCCTCCGTTAAGTGCGTTAATATTTTATAAAAATAATAATACGTGTTTGTTAAATATTCTACTTTACACAAAACATAAGAACGTAAGAAATAAATTTTTCTTACGTACAGTACTTTTTTATCAAAAAGTGAAAAAAACTAATAAGACTAATACTTAGAGAGTGTATTAGCGCATCTCTTTCGTCTATATATACAATCCATATATTTTTAACGTTTCTCTTGTGCCAAGATTTTCTTCTGGCACGGGTTTAGCCGTCGGACCAGGGTATCCCGTCCATTAATTTATAATGGAGGACGCTCTTTGTACTAGTTCACAGACTTCATTTTTTTTCGCTTCACGTGTATGTATATAGTTTCACACCTTCCATAAGACAATTCACTTTTGTGGCCTATTCACCAGGTCTATCACCCTGTGGAACCTGGTAGTTAAAATAAATTTCATAGTTATGACTTACGTATGCAGCAAGACTATGACCCACGTTGTTAATTTTTCCCTCGACCAGAGTCGATGTTAACTCCTTGCTAGCTGGTTAAAGAAGAGCGCGATCAATCGTCGATCACTTATAAGAAAGCTCGGGTCCTCTCAGTATATTGGAATATCGTAAATATTCCACTTAGACTTGATAAGGTGGCAGTGAGTGGGGTTGCCATATGAACTTAATCTACTTAAACTATTTACTTAAATTAGGTACTTAACCTACGGGTGTGAGAGGAAAACGAGGATAGCGACTTTCCTCGTCACACGGCCTTCTCTCCCTGAGAATCTTAGGTTACGTAAATAATTCAATACATTTCCATTGCCTAAATATAATAATATGAAGTAATAACATTTTATAATTCATTTGCTAAGTTGAAAAATTCATATAAAAGTGAAATATGTGCATGTGATAAAGGAATTCGAATCATATATACAGTGCATTCTGTTTCTCAAAATGTGTAAACTTAAAACTAGGTAGGTATAGATATGTAGTATATATTACAAGATTTGTATATGTTACAAAAGTGTTAGCAATGTCTATGTAAAGAGTTTCAACAAAGTTTAAATAGTTAAATACAACAAATGAATCAAATTCATTAAGTGTGGTACGACGTAAATGCACAGTTCAGACTTTTGTCCATGGTATATATATATATCGAAAGCTAGTTAAATTAGGTAAGGCCGGGTCAATTTTCGTAAATCTGGGCGAATTAAAACGGTCGCACTTCATAAATCGTAACTTTGCCATTGCGAGCAAAGACTACTCGATATGTTCCTTCCTCTAACTGAAAACGGTGTTTGCAGCGACGTCCAGGTGGTATATCTCGCATAAGCTGCTCAATACGCGGCACCAATTTGCGCAAAACAGATGTTGGTATTCCGGCCACGTGCCAACCGTGGGTTGTTACGATTGGACGTGCCGGTTGTCTATTGCCTTGTGAGCATCTCGTGCATCTCGATGCAGTAGACTGCAGTTGCAGTGGTGGTGGTGCGCGCATTGGGTCATAACGTTGGTTTGTTCGCTCACGACTGCAGAGAGGTGGCGAGTTCGCATTAAGACTATATTGTTGTTGTGGTGTTGGGGGGGTTATCTCCCCTTCAGGTACGTTGGGCACATTTTCGTTGTCGGATGCCAACAATCCATCCAGTATTTGATTGATTTCTTCATAATGTTCAAGCCATGGCGATCTATCGTGGAATTCATTTGCTTCTACTAGATATTCGGACAGTGGTGAAACGTTGCAATTCAATACCGGAGATGACGATTCTGCGGATTCGTGGTGTTGTTGACTATTTGGTGATTCATTCGCTATATTACGTGCCATGCTGGGCAACGTATGTGAATTATCAACGTCCTCTTGCCGACTATCGTTGTTTGTTAGAAACAGTGGGCGCCTTGGTGAACGATGGTCACTTTCGGGTGGCAATATTAACGTCCATTTCAGCGTACACCCAAGTTTCAAATGGTTACCAAAGACTACTTCTTCTGAGTGTTCCATACGCACTGCTGCATATCCCCTGTATCTTGGTGGTGGAGGACAACGAGACTCTTCATTTCCGTACCCTGGTGGTGGTGATGGTGGAATGTCGTCGTCATTTTCATTTTCCCATTCTTGTGGATTTTCAGAGGGGTCATACCAACCTGGTGGGCTCGGAGGCTAGTGCGGTTGCGAATTTTCATTATAAGCTTCCAAGTATTCTTCTCTTTGCCAGTCGCTTGGTGAATAGACCCACACTGGTGACTTACACCCAGTTTCATATTCTGGAGTTGGTTGTTGTTGGACATTATAGCGTGTCCCAGAACAGTTGTTGACACCAGAATAACTCCCTGGATTGAACATCTAATTTCTAGAAGTAGAAACAAAGGAAAATGATTATATATTTTATCTGTTGATATCGTCCGAGGACGAAAGTTCGTTTGTGTCTGTCAGGGGGCTGTTATACGGTTTTAAGTCGCGTACGTGACATTTCTTTTTGTGACCTAAACCTTTAACCTCTGCAATGACTTTTGATGGCAAACTAGTAACAGTATATGGCCCGTCAAATTTTGGGGCCAACTTGGCTGCGTATTGATCGACTGCCCTTGATGAAGGATGTTCTCGCACTAAAACCCTGTCGCCAACTTTCGGGTACCAAGGACGGCGGCGTAAGTTGTAATGTCTTCTCTGATCTGATGCAGCTATGATCAAATTTCGTTGTACCAGCTTCCAAATATCCTGCATAAGTTGAACCATTTGTGTTGTATTTCCCTGCCTTGTACCTGTGCCTATCGTTACTTTATCAAACAAGGAGTTTGGAAGGCGTGGCTCTCGTGCTTGACTAAGATAAGCCGGAGTGAACCCTGTCGACTCCGCCACACTTGAATTCATGGCGAGCATGATCTCCGGAATGAATTCGTCCCAGTACTTATGTTCGTTGTTTGCGAACTGCGCTATGATGCTTTTGACCGTACGGTTGGTTCTCTCCGTCGGATTCTCCTGAGCAGTATAGGGCGCTGTAAATTGTTGTTTAACCCCTATCTCATCTAGGTATTTCTTGAGTATTTTGCTTGTGAATTGCGTGCCATTATCCGCAATAAATATTTTTGGTACACCATATCTGGCTAGGATCTTTTCTCTGAATGCCTTCACAACAGCCTCAGCTGTGGCTTTTCGCATAGGTGTTAGCTCCACCCATTTCGAAAATTTATCTACCATGACTAATAGGACAGTATTGCGGTGTCGCGAGCGTGGTAACGGGCCTATGAAGTCGGCGCATACTGTAGCCCAAGGTTCTACGGGTACATGTGTCAGCATTTCTCCAGCAGGTTTTCTTTGTGAGATTTTGTACCTCTGACATGATTCACATCTCTTTATGTAGCTTTTAACGTCCCTTGACATTCCTGGCCAATAGTAACAATTGGCTAAACGGAGGGTTGTCTTACGAACTCCTAGGTGACCAGCGGCGGGTTGATCGTGGTTTTCTTTGATTACCTGTTGTCTTAGATTCTTTGGTACGCATAACTTCCAAGAACTTTCATCACCTTCGTGTGAGTTAGTCGTAAAGTGCCTGTAAAGTTGTCCATTTATTACAGTATAATCTGGGAACTTTTCCGGTCTGGCTTTCATTTCCTCGACTCTTTTATTGATCCACGGACACGAAGTTATAACTTGTCCTGCCGTGGAATTAGACGCTGCTTGAGTAACTGCAATTTGACAACCTTCTATGGGCTGGCGGGACAGTGTGTTCGCCACTACGTTTTGTTTGCCTTTTCTGTACTCGATAGAAAAATTATACTGCTGGAGTTCCAGCGCCCACTTTGCAAGGCGGCCAGAAGGGTTGTCCAGAGAATTCAACCACTTGAGAGACAGATGGTCGGTCACTACGATGAATTTATACCCTTCTAGATAACAACGCATTTTCCGAATACTCCATACTATTGCCAAGCATTCTTTTTCTGTTGTACTATAGTTCCTCTCGGCTTGGTTTAGGTGGCGGCTTGCATACGCAATCACCCGCTCGTTACCGTCGATTCCTTGGGTGAGCACCGCTCCTATGCCAACTTCGCTTGCATCGGTTTGGAGGAATGTTGAATGTTCGCGAGAAGTCCGGGCACGTCAAAAGAGGGGCTTCTGTTAATTTCCGTTTTAGAGTATCAAATGCCGTCCGTTGAGCCTCTGTCCACTTCCAATGTTTTCCTTTTTTTAGTAACGTCGTTAACGGCTGCGAGATTTGGGCAAAGTCAGGGACAATTCGGCGGTACCACGATGCGGTACCTAGGAATCTGCGTAATTCCTTCAAGTTTTGAGGTGGTTTCATACTCATGATGGCGCTGATTTTCTCGGGATCCGTCTTAATACCTTCGCTTGTGACGACGTGGCCTAAATATCGCACCTCCCTTTTAAAGAATTCGCATTTTTCAACATTGATTTTCAGGTTAGCTACACGCAGTCTTCTAAACACCTCACTAAGATTCTTCATATGGTCTTGTGATGATTTGCCGATTACAATTATGTCGTCCAGATAAGCGAATGCGGATGGTTCGAGTTCAGGACCAATTACCGTATCTATAGCTCGTTGAAAAGTGGCCGGTGCCGAGTGGAGGCCAAAAGGCATGACCTTCCACTGAAACAAACCACGCCCAGCCACCGTGAATGCCGTGTATTTGCGACTGGCTGGCCCGACAGGAATTTGCCAATAACCACTTTCCAAGTCGAGACTGCTGATGTATTTTGCTTCCTTTAACCGGTCAAGAATGGCTGCAATTCGCGGCAATGGGTACGCATCCGGTTCAGATCTTTTGTTCAACTCACGGTAGTCAATGCATAATCGCCAGGTATTATTTTTCTTACGAACCAATGCTATTGGGAAAGAATAGGGACTGTTGGAGGGTTCAATGCAGCCTCTTTGTAGCAACTTATCTACCTCCTCGTTTATTATCTTTTGCATTGCAGGATTTCGTGTTTGGTAACGGATCTTGACCGGTCGAACGTCAATTATTTTGATGTGATGTTCGTCGATATGGGTAAGACCGGTTACCGTTTCAAACTTAGCTAGTTCTACTTCTAGGAACTCTTTGATTAGAAATTCTTCATTATTTTCACTTTGTCTCAGATTGGTTATCGTTGAGGTAGCATACGTGTTACTATGTTTCTTCGCAGGTTCTTTTATTCGGTGATTTTTATAACTACTTGATTCGCTTTCCATTTGTGATTTACGGTTATTTTCGTTCATTTGGTTCGTTGAATTTTTAGGTTTCGTTGCTTTGGCTGTGACTTCGTGGGCCCTCGATAGCGCACTCTGGTTTACTTTCAATGCTTTCGGTTGCTGTTTACGTTTATTTGTTGTTTTCGTCGCGGTTTTAGCGGGTGAATTGTCTTTCGACGTGCTTGACGACGTTTTTGACGTAGTCGAGGACATGACATCAAGATTTGTGGTCGACACTGGTTTTGAGTTCGTAAGAACTGCTGAATAAGTAGAACTCTGGCTCGTACTTAACGTCCGAGCAGAATTATCTGATATTACGTTATGGATATCGTTTGTCACTGCTGGTGAAGTTAATTTGTTCGCAGGTGGTATACTACAACTAGGTGAAAGTACTCTCTTAGCAAGGCCTGGGGCTCGTCTTGGCTCTAAGGCGATACAGTTATGTTCTATATTAGGGTCAGATTTCCCAAATTGTATAGATTGTCCGGCGCACGTAAACGTGGCATCAAACGCTAACAAAAATCCAAATCCCAGAATTGCAATTTCGCTGGATCCTGGCATAATTTTAAATTCAATGATGCGACTCATATTACCAAGCCGAACGCTGCATTTGATAGCTTGTGTAATACGACGATGTGAACCATCTGCCAGAACTATATATGTTTCTGCACACTCTCTAATATCGCTAGCTCCAAGTTGTTCTGCGTATGACCCACTAAGAAAACAACATGTGGCTCCGGTATCTACTAGGGCTGTAACTTCTATATCATTTATTAGTACTGAAGCGGTAAGTCGATTCTGAGCGCAGTTAAAGAATGAAATGTTGATATCGGGGTTTGTTGCCGGGACCCGACCACCCCTCATTGATTTCGGGCCCCCCTGGCGTTTCCCTGTTGGTGTTGTTGACGGCAGCAATCGATGGTGCGGATGCCGACCAGTCCACAATCCCAGCAGAATAACTTTTTCGGATTTTTACAATTTCTTGCTGTATGACCTAGGCCTGCACATCGATAACAAGCTGTTCTCACCTCGATTCGTGTTTGTTGAGCAGTATTACTGGTGGTTGGTCGCTGTATGTAATTTGTATTCCTTACTGGGTGATTATTTACTATCTCGCGACTTGAAGGTCTCTCTTGCGTTTTTTGATTATATGTTCTATTATTCTTCCTTTGTTCATTGTTGTGGTTCCTAAAAAGTTCATGGTTTACTACTCTATTAGACTCACGCATTGACTGTGTTCGTTGCGGGGTGTTTGGAATACACTCGTAGTCTCCCGCTAGTTCTATAAGTTCAGCTAGATTTTTAAAGTCATTGCGACGGATGTAACGGAGATATTCTGGAAGCGCATTCCGAAATATCCGTGTGAGCTTTTCATCCTCGCTCATCGTTGTGTGTCGTTGTTTACGAGCACGCACCTCGTCTTCCACCCTTTCCAAATATCTGGGTGGTAAAAAGAATTTGAGAAAATCAGTTTTAAAACTTTTCCAATTGTTCCGGTGAACATTATTGTTCCGGAACCATGACAACGCGTTATCTCGTAGGAATTGTGGCATTGCTACGGATAAAGCGTGTACCTCTAGGCCATAAGTTTCGGCCATTTCCTCGAGTCGTTCTATGAAAGCGCAGATTTTTTTTTTTTTTTTTTCACAGCTGGTGACAGTGATTGTGTTAGGTGATTGGTAAAATACCCGTTGAAGCAATGTAAAGATGTAAGGCTAGATATGTTTACATATATATTTATATATATATATTTTTTTCCCCAAAATTTATTCGTCCGCACTTCTGTTTATTTTATTATTTATTGTCACCTATTGTTCTATACTCATGAATTTCTCTTCAATTTAATTTTTGTAACTTCTTTTTTTTTCTATTTTTTTCTTTCACTTGTCCCACTGTAACACCGGTATGTATATTTTAATTGTTTTATGTGCACTTGTGTATGTATGTTTTCGCCCTATTTTATTTTTTTTTTGTTTGCGTACATATGTTTATATATATATATATGTATTTTTATATTTAGGTATGTATGTACATTCACTTACATGCGTATTCTCGTTGTATGTTAAATATAACGTTTCAGTATACAGCGTACACAGCATAAGAATATATATAATAAATTTTAAGTTTAGATTTTTAGGTACGTTTATTAACTTCACAAGATTTTTTTCCCCTCTTCTACGCAGTTATAAATTAATTTTTTTTTCTCATGTTTTAGATCTTCCACAGTTATGTAATAATTTAACTCACACATTGAAAACTCACATGTTAATGATTCTCTGTTTGTCAAAAAGTATCCAACACGAACATTGTTCGAACTTGATCAAACATGATCAAACATTCAGCTATTGATTTTAGTGCACAGGTTGATTTGTTGCTGTCTTTTAATTAGCTTACGTGTATGGTAATGTGCGCGTATTATATAACTGTTTCTGGTATGATAGTTCGTTAACCTTGAATTTTCTTTTCTTGAATTCTTTCGAAACGTAATTTGCGGGATCTTAATAATGTATGTTTAGTGAATGTTCTATGTGTACATGGTATGGAGGTTATACACAAATGTACAATTGTTTTATTAACCATAGAGAATTTTAGGTACAGTAACGCATATGATCAAGTAGTGCATGTAACCAAAGACAAGTATATGTGACTTTTGGTCACCGCAAGATAAGAACGGATGGGAATTCCGGCAGACCGAAAATCTATGTACTTAGTGACCTTCTATGGCGGTCTTTACTGGACGAGCGTCCCTGCTCGGGCGCCAATGTACCGAGATTTTCTTCTGGCACGGGTTTAGCCGTCGGACCAGGGTATCCCGTCCATTAATTTATAATGGAAGACGCTCTTTGTACTAGTTCACAGACTTCATTTTTTTTCGCTTCACGTGTATGTATATAGTTTCACACCTTCCATAAGACAATTCACTTTTGTGGCCTATTCATCAGGTCTATCACCCTGTGGAACCTGGTAGTTAAAATAAATTTCACAGTTATGACTTACGTATACAGCAAGACTATGACCCACGTTGTTAATTTTTCCCTCGACCAGAGTCGATGTTAACTCCTTGCTAGCTGGTTAAAGAAGAGCGCGATCAATCGTCGATCACTTATAAGAAAGCTCGGGTCCTCTCAGTATATTGGAATATCGTAAATATTCCAGTTAGACTTGATAAGGTGGCAGTGAGTGGGGTTGCCATATGAACTTAATCTACTTAAACTGTTTACTTAAATTAGGTACTTAACCTACGGGTGTGAGAGGAAAACGAGGATAGCGACTTTCCTCGTCACACTCTCAACAATTTACGTTAAGTGGTTTCTCTCTAATATATCTCTCTCCCATAACTCTTGTATACGCTTCTACTCAATAAGCATTGCCACCTCAGTGGCTCAGCGTGTGGTGTCTTTGTCTACTCACTTTGATGTAGGAGGTTCAAACCTCGGTGCCGTGAGAAGTTTTTCTAAATCAGGTTGCCATGAAGAGTGATGCAGACCCCTTTAAAAAGTCAGCCAAGGTTCTCAGATCCCCCTCAAAGGAGGCAGAGAATAAAAATACCCTTGCGGCCAAAGTTTACAATGGGAGTAGCAATATAGAGAGAGCGTCCACCAATCCTGAACTATGTACGTACCTCCACGTCCAACAAATTCAATGATGCTACAACAGCGACAAAGGAGATGAGTGCTGCTCGTGCCCAGGCAAAAGAAAACACCATTAAAACCCATTAGCAGTTGTATTACCTTGAAAACAGACAACAACAAAAAAACCCCGTTCAAACAGGCATTGATCAACATCAAAAGCAAAATTTCTTCACCGACAGAAAACGCGTCTAAAATCTCCAAACCGAACGAAAAGCACCCTACATCTAATCAACAGGCTACTACTACTAATAGATTTGCACTACTCGCTGATAAAAACGATGATGACGAAGACGCGGTAGCAGAGATACAACACAGGCCTCCACCTATATATATCTTCGAGAAGCTGCTATGACAAATAACCTCCTCGCGCTCGCCCAGTTAGTTGGAAATAATCAATTTCATGTAGTCGGAATTCGGAGAGGAGCGATAACTGAAGTAAAATTCCAATTCTACACGGAGGAAAACTGCGGGGATCGGCATTCAACATCTTGAAAAATTGAAAAAGAGTTATTACACTCATCAACTTAAGAGTGAGAGAGGACTTGTTGTAGTCATAAGAGGAATGGAGAGCGCAGTATCAACTAAGGTTATCAAGGATGCCTTGGAAAATGAAGGAGAGAAGCTACCACAAGCACTGTTCAGAGTCGAATTGAAATATATGTATACTGTTGACAAACAACCTACTCAACACCCGATCTGCAATTTAAGTTAATCATAATATCTCTCTTACTATCTACTGTCACTTTGCTTTTTGTACTGTTTGTTTTACAAGTCCTACTATGGGTATGACAGCAAGAGACGTCACACCCACCATGATTAGAATCTTCACTAAACAACATACTGGTATCCATGTTTGTCATCTGAATGCCCAAAGTCTACGTAACAAGACTGATGAGTTTCGACACATCTTTGAGAATTCTGATATTTACGTCATATGCGTGTCTGAGACGTAGTTCATGCCTTTTTAGTTTAAATGGTTATACACTCTTTCGAGCCGATGCAAGTCTAGTTCAGACACAACAAACTTTTGGTGGGTTGCGTATATCGACCTCACCGTAGTACTGATTTTACTGAGCTTGTAACGACAATCGGGGATATTACTATCAAATATCTCGATGTGATCATTAGCGGAGATTTCAATAGCAATCTTTTGTTAGAAAACAGCTTTATAGATGAGATGCTTACGCTTGGTCTTCTCCATTAATACGTCAAACCCGACTCATTACACCGCTCATACATCTACCGTTATTGACCTATTCTTAGTCAACAACATAAATAAGGTCCTACTTTACGATCAGCTAAACGCTTCAAATTTCTCTTGACCTGATCTTCATGACGTATAATTTTCAACTTCATAATGCTCACATTAACCATGCCTATAGAGATTTTAAAGGTATGGTTATTAACGAACTAGAATGTGCAGCGAACCAAGTTAACTGAAGTGAGGTTATGTTTTTACAGTGACAGTGAGGCAAAAATACTTTGGTTCAATAACAATGTCCGGTCACTGTATTATGCCTACGTCCCTCAAAAAATTGCCAGTGCGGATTCGCATAAATGTCCCTGGTTTTACAACTGCATTCAGCGATTGATGTGATCCAAGGACGAGGCCTAAACATTAGAAAATTATTGGCTAAAGCTTATCTATATCCTAAACTCCTCCATGGATATGAGCTGTTTGTGATTCCTTTTCTAAACTGAACAACAAAGGGCTACGGTACATTTTTGGGTTGAGGAGGTATGACCACGTCTCGAGTTACACGATATCTCTGTTATCGGTTAACTTGGAGGACCTGCTCAAATGCAGATCACTTTGTTTATTGCATAAAATTGTCACCCAGCAGGACACTGGTTACCTGTTTAAAAGACTCGAATTCTCAATGTCTAACCGTAACCACAATACTTTTTTGTTTTCGCAATCCGTTGGTGGAATACTCTCCCTGTCCGTTTACAGACTACACGGAATTCTAATCGTTTTAAGAGAGAGATTATGTTGTACTTTGCACTACGTTATGCGAGTGATCAATAGTATATAATTGTCAAGTTTTTTAATTTAATAATTATTTATTTATTCATATTCATAAAAGTCATTGCTAAACATAACAGCTAATGGAAGTATAATAAAAGTGATAAGAATATCTTATAATTAACGCAGGAGCAGCAACAGCAGCAACAAGAACAACAACAACATCCGCAGCAACTCTGGATCTGGTTCATTAGTTCTGAATCTAGTTCACTAGTTTTTAAAGACTATACAATTTAGGGACAGTATGTTAATAAACAGTATTATGAAGTGTAGAAATAAATTACATAATACCAGGCATACAATAGTAGAATTTACAAGCTATAACATACTAGAGTCAAAGAGATACTTAAGAGTATAGATAAATAATAACAATGTTAAACATTACAAAAGCTTAAATTTATTACTAAACTAAGGAACTTAAATTAGAGAGGTGGATGAATAGTTTGGCAACTACCTATTTAATATAATTCTTTTAATGCAATCGATTGGATCAACCGAGAGATCGAACGAGTTTGAGTATTCATTAAATAGTCCACATAGGACCCGAAACGAACTAAACAGCTCATAGTTGGTGCGGCATTGAGGTAGGTATAATGGCACAAAATGCCTTGAGACCCTGGTTGGTATATTCAGTGTGACCAGGCCCAGTAGAGGAGGGGAGGACACTTCACCTAGAAGAACTCTTGCTATGAAGGAAAGCCCCAACATTTGTCTTCTCCTCTCAAGTGTAGGGAGACCAATTATATTGAGGCCATTTTCATATGAGGGCAAGGGAAATGAAGGATCCCAAGCTAGACCACGCAGTGCAAATCGTAAGAAGCTACTTTGAACCGATTCAATAAGGTCAACGTAAAATCTATAGCTGGGTATCCAGACGACGACCGCATATTCCAGTGTGGCTCTAACCAGGGACGCAAACAGACGTTTGGAAACATAGGAGTCATTAAACTTTTTGGACCAGCGTTTAATGAAACCCAACAAGGATCTAGCTTTGTTGACAGATGATATGATATTTGGGATCAAAGACGACACCCAAGTCATTATAACAAGACACATTTTCAAGGACATGATTATTAACAGATTACGATGAGTACTAATAGTTTATCCACCCAAATGACATCTTTTTGCACTTAATTAAGTTCAAGCGCATACCATTTAAGTCACACCGTGATACCAAGTTCGTAAGGTCCAATTGTAATAAATTTGTATCGTTCAAAGAGTTTAAGGAGAGAAAGAGTTTAACGTCATCCGCAAACATTAAGATTTGAGAGTATTGGATACAAGATGGAAGGTCATTTAGGAAAATAGTAAATAGTAAAGGCTCTAAGTGGCTACCCTGTGGAACTCCCGATGGAACAGAAATAAGGCGAGAATAGGTGGATTTAAACAAGACTTGTTGAGTACGGCCAGTCAAATAGCTACGAATCAAGGATATTAAGATTTCCGAAAATCCAATGCGTTGAAGTTTAAATAGCAAAATATCAAGATGAACACTATCAAACACTATCAGTTTGTTTGTGATGAGAATAAGCATTAAAAATGTAATTACTAAACTCCAACAAGTTAGTTGATGTTGATTTACCACGGCAAAAGCCGTGTTGACAATGAGAAATAACTGACCTTATTGATGGCGTTAGTCTCTTGATAATAAGACATTCAAATAATTTAGGCAGCACACTTAATTTGGCAATACCTCTGTAATTCAGTATGGAGTTTCTAGAACCATTTTTATATATGGGAATAATGAAGCTATTTTTCCAAATAGAAGAAGAGTATCCTTTTTCTTAACAGTTTTCAACAACTTGGTTATCGGACCACACAACAAATCCGCTCAACAACTGAGAATAGCCGAAGAAACACCATCTGGACCTGGGCTGTTGCATAATTTAAGACTGGATAGGGCTATGAAGACTTCATTTTCAGAGAAGGGCACCGATGGGAAGATGTCGAACGAACTAATTCGAAAGGGATAGTCAATATTACTAACATTAGAAGTAGAATATGATTTTTCAAAACGGTCGGCAAAAAGGTTAGATATCTTTAATATATTCCATGATTCCGAGTCTTCGTAATACATGATCGAGGGAAATCACGTAACTTTACGTTTCAAGTTAACAAAACTGTAAAATGACTTAGGATCTAGAAGGAGTTTATGTCTCATGCTTTGAATATAGTTAACGTAACAATTATTCTTTAGAACATTAAATTCCCGGTTGCAGTTAGAATAAATAATATAGTCTTTAAGTAGACCACTCCGTTTGTAACGTTTGTATAGTCTACTCTTCTAATTTCTTATGTTTCGTAGATGTCTGTTGAACTATATCGGACAAATAGTATTAGATGCAGAAGTCTTTTGTGGAACGGATAGATGGCTGTATAAAGATGATTGTAAATAGAGTTCAAAGAGCCATCAATATCATTATAGTTGAGGTTCCAGTCGTTGTGAGACAAGAAGCTTCTAAGTTTAGCATAATCAGTTCTACTAAATAAACGCAACGCATGGAGATCCTTATGTCTAGGCATTTCAGAGTGAAAAATTCATGAATATGAAGCAATAATGAGGGATGGTGAGTGTCCTCCGGTAATGAGAACAGATGTGATCGTATAATACGTAAATTGGTATCAATATAAAAGACCAAATCTAAGAGCCTATTATTAGAATTATGAATATGGTTGAGTTGAAAAAGACCAAGATCATATATGGAATCAAATAGATCATAATATAATGGAGGGATGACTAAGGGATAATAAGCACCAATTTCAACATTGGGGGATCATGTGACACTAGCTAGGTTAAAGTCAACAAGTACAAGTAGCTTATCGGTCGGTTTTAAACGGTTCAATACGTTTCTTATACATATGAAGTGTTCCATGTAGATAGAAATATCACTATCAGACGGGATGTAAGAGCACGTGATAAACAACGAGGACGTGTTGGTTTTTATTTGGACGCATACAATTTCAATGTTTAAAGGATCGATAGGATCAATTAAGATGGTAGTAATCATTTTATTGACAGCGATAAGTACGCCACCACCAATCCTAAGCAATCTATCACACCTGAAAACTTGAAAATCTGAACAGAAGATTTCGGTGTCGTTGACCCATGGGTTTAGCCAGATTTCAGTGAACACTACAACCATGTAATCACAATTTATTGACTTTAAAAAAATATTTGATAATTTAGAATTAAGACCGCGGACGTTCTGATACAGTAGAGTTAAAGCATTATTTAGTTTTTTGAGTCCGACGGATTGACAATGATTAATCGGACGACGAAACTTATTACGAGGAATAAATTCCTTAACTAGGTTACCTTTAGGCCAAAATTCCTTATTAAAGAGGCGCTCAAATAAAGCGTCAGGCAAAAGGATTTTAAATTACGAGACTTCTCTATCTTTTGATCTATTGGGTTTAAAAATACTTAGTTTGCTAGTGTCAATATCAGGTGATATACGTTTAATATAGCACTCAACTGTACGAGTTGTAGTATTCGAGGCAAATCGAGATAGAAATAATACCTTACGTACAGGAATAACAATTAGTTCGTCAATTTGTGCTGAAGCGGAATTAGAAGACGAGGAGGGTTTATTATTATTCTGAACAGACTGACCAGAGTTCGAAAAACGGGAGGGATCAGAATTACTTAATGGACTCACACGGGGATGACTACAAATTGAGTCAATTTGTTGACCCCCGTCAGACAGATTACATACAGGTTCACTCGCTGGAGCAGGTTCAATCGGTGGTTGAACAGTGATCTCACAGGTTTCTTGAACGGGCGGTAGAGGGCATTGAGTAATTCCCTCATCGCCACTAACCATATATATGGATGGGCAAGAGGCCGATAAGGTTGAGTTCAAGTTAGATAAAGCCGGAGAGGGAGGTATAGCGAGAGGAGTGCTTCGGCAAGTGAAAGAAGTACTAGGAATAGTTTGTCTTGTACCAAGAATAGCACCAGCTTGGTCTAACAATTTCCAGTTGTTAAACAAATCCTGATACTTAGAAAACTTATCCGTCAACTTTTTAAGGTCCTTAAGAAGATCAGAAAAACCACTTTGGGTTTGCTTAAAGAGCTTATGAAAATCAACATCGATTTTCCTGCAGTTTCGGCAAGCCCGACGAACACCTTTAGTTCTGTTTGTGATGTAATCAAAATCCCGACCACTAAAACCAGCACATCGGGGATGAGCGGCGCGGTCACATAGCCAACAAAGCAGAAAGCAATCGTTCTGAGTTTACTTACAGCTATTATAACAACATTTATCCATCATCATACCTAACTGCTAAATGTTATGTTAAGTAACAGTAAGTGAGAAATAGATTAAATGCTATTATTTAGTGTACAACAATGGAAATATGTATAAGAACAGTAACACTCACTAAAACGGTGAGAGCAAGAAGCAGAGTCAGCAAGGGAAAATAAAAATGAATAGTAAAAAAAGAAAAATGAATAGTTAAAAAGAGCATTAAGAATAAGAAATGGAAGGTAAAATGTACATAAAAGGTACCAACCAAGTAGAGAGAATATACCCAATCGCACCAACTATGCGCAATTCGAGAAAAATTATTATCGAGGAATAACACTGTGATTTGAGAAAAAATTATATAGCGTTGCACTATGTATATTAAACTTTAATCACTTTAAATTTTAATTAATTTAGGAGCACTAATAACACCCGACAATATGATAACAGAGTTGCCAAACTACCACTACTATTAAATTATAAATCGTTGTTAAGTTATTTTTTTTAAACATGTAATGTAATTCATGTTATTAATTACTTAATATAACAATCGGTGCATACTCTCAACTCATATAAGCTCCACGCTGGACAGCTGGGAGGCACACATGGTTACCTAGTAACAATTAATAAATAAATAAATGAAATAAAATATTAGCTGCTGGGAAAATATGAAAAAAAAGAGTGAACACAAGACCAGATCAACAGATGTATAAACTGCGTACGAACCAATAAAAATCTTGATTTGGAAATGGATGTTGGTCATCACACACAAAGTAAGACATGTCCGGTGTACGTTGTTCAGGTTTGGACAGCTCGTCCAACTTGCTCTCTCTCCAACTCTCCTCACTCTTCGGTTGCACTTACACAACCAAGGAGAGCAAAGTTGGACTCAAATTATGTTTCAATAAATTCATGTTTTTCATCCTTTCGTTCCATTTCAAGTTGTAAAATTATATAAAAAAAAAGAAGTTTATTACCCTGAATTATATTTATTATAATTATAATACAAATCCCTGAATTATAATTTATACCCATTGTTTTATTTATCATCCTTACTCAAGGTAATGTACCCTTTTAGATAACTTTGAACTCGACTCCTACAAATTTCGTTTTAATAATTTTTTCAACTCAACATATAATTTTGTGGTCCTTCGAGCCGGATGGCTTCACAGTATCCAGATCAAATTCATCATATGTTCAATTCATCAGCAATTTTACCACCAAATTCAACATCTACTCTACAATTAAAAATACAAAAATATAAGCTACAATATAAACAGAAGCAAAGTCGACAGGTACAATTTACAATCAAGAACAAAAGAAATAATATAAAGTAGCATTCAGTTAAGGTATGTATGTATATGCTAAAAATTGATTTTTACTTAAATATATTCAAATAAATATACATACATTGAAAAAATATATTTATGAAAAAACCTCTTCATTCTCAAGGTCACAAATATTTGATTTTCGAAGTTATATTTGAAATTGTCAAGTTCTCATAATTTCTCAGTTCCTAAAAATTCAATTTCAAATTCATTCTCCTTTACATAGATTTACATACATGTTAAGTGATATTGAATAATACTCTCTCTCAGCTTACACATATTTAATAAAAGTTTAAGAGCAATTTAAAGTGGTAGGAAACATTGTTTACAATTTTACTTACGTACTTATTGACTAACATTAAGGAATATTGTTTATGAAACTTTGCATACAAAATATTTTACAAGAACTTCTTCTATATAATAATATTACATACAAGAAAAGTCTTAATATAAACAATGTTGCTTTAACACAGAGAGATTAATGCTTTCATATTGTTGAATACATTTTGATACATGCATATACGATACACCCTTAATAATTAATATTACATTAATTATAATTCATATTAATTAATTATTCATTTATTTATTACACAAAATTAAAATTGGTTGAAAAAATTAAATTAAAAAATTAATTTTGGATTAAAACCGAAATTTTAAACGGAAATTAAACTTTTTTTTCATCTTAAGTAAGATAAATATTATCATGGATTTATTAGTGATACAACAACACAACCCAAATAAATATAACAACATAACACTATAAATATATTATCACATTATCAATAACAAGAAAATAAATCTATAGGTGAATTTGTTCATTAAAGTACTCTTGTCTATCAGCATTGTTATTAAACCTTCGCTTTCCTATCTCATTGTATAAATCCTTTTTGGTATCTTTCGCGTTTGCTTGTTATATATACATACGTTATTTATACACTTTTTGCGTACCATTGAATGTTGCCGTTCAGGTAACCAGGAAAACTCCAAAAAGGCTCGAGTTCATTGCGGGGCGACCGAGTCTTGGAGTCCAGGCTCCAGACGCCAAAAACCAGCTTTAATTTGCACAGAAGACAAATTATTAGCTACAGTGATTATAGATATGATTCAAACTATAGCAATAATTAATACATGAGCTACCAGTGATTTTATGAGCAGACATTTTGCGAATAAATTAGGCGTAGCAGCCCAGTGGGAAAACACCAACCTGAATATTATACTAGCTGATGGGTCGCGACGCCAAATTGATCAAGCCATATATTGCACAATTTACTTTGGTTCGAAACAACAATATATGAAATTTCACGTCATGCCGGATACAGTCAAACACGTGGTGCTTGGTTTAGCTTTCTTGAAGGCATTTAATGCCAAACTTTAGTGCGACGACGCCACAGTGACCGCATCTGAGATGTCTGATTGCATTTGAAGAGTCTCCGCAAGAGGTACAAATATTTGCGACAGAACGGAATTTCACAATCAGAGAATACCAACAATTACAAGAGGAAGAAACGAACGAAGATGATGGTGCTACCATTACACTTTCATTGAGTTACGTGGAGCCAAATACTGAACAACAACGAATTGAAGATTTCTTAGTACACGAGCTGGCCAAATTTGGAAATGTCATGGGTAGAACACACTTATGTGAGCACCACATACGTATGATCGATGATAGACCAATAAAGATTCGATACCAATGTTATAATCCGGCTATGCAATCGATAATCAACGTTGAAGTCGATAAACTAATTAAAAAGGGTTGTATGGAATTATCCAATAGCCCGTTCAGTTTTCCTATCACCCTGGTATGAAAGAATAATAATACTTGACGAGTTTTTATGGACTTTAGGCAACTCAACAAAAGATCAGAACTGGATGCTTATCCGTTGCTACGCATTAATCACAACTTAGATCGTCTCAAAGAATCCAAATTTATAAGCAGACTGGACATAGAAAACGGTTACTGGCAAATTCCCATGGCCGAGCAAAGCAAGAATTACACAACGTTTACAGTAGCGGGAAAGGCATTATTTCAATAGAGAGTCATGCCATTTGGGCTCCATTCTGCACCTGCAACATTCCAAAGGGTCCTTGATATGGTGATTGGTGCGGATATGGAACCATATGCTTTTGCCTATTTAGATGAAAGGTTAAAGAAAGGAAAACATTTCAAATGGGGTCCCCACCAGGTGAGAGCATTCGAACTACTCAAGCAAAAATTAACAGAAGCACCCGTATTATGTTGCCCAGACTTTACTAGGCCATTCGTTTTACAAACTGATGCCAGCCACATCGGACTTGGAACTGCTCTTACACAGAAAATTGACGGTAATGAACGTGTTATCTCCTACGCCAGTCGACATTTGACAAAGCCGAAAAGAATTACAGTACTACCGAAAACGAATACCTAGCAATTATTTGGGCTATCAGGAAAATGAGACCATATCTTGAGGGCTATCGTTTTACTATTCTGACCGATCATTTCGCCGCGGAAAGCAAAATGTTGTGGCGGACGCCCTCTCATGACAACCGACTCAATCATGCCAAATAGCTCAAAACACTGAACTTAACAACGATCTAGACTGGCCATGGATCCGTAAGAAAATAGATGAAATGACAAAAAATCCACAAAAGTATCCGGACTATGCTGTGATCAACGGGAACCTTTACCGGCACTTTCCTGCTAAAATACCTGATGCTGTCGAACCATCCTGAAAACTTTGTGTACCCAGCCATGAACGACAATTAGTACTCTCAGAAAATCATGATCAGCCAGCTGCAGACCATTTGGGTATACGTAAAACTGTCGCACGCATTTACTCACGTTATTATTGGCAAATAATGTAACGCGGCATTAAACTGTACGTCCTCTCATGCGATTCCTGCCAACGTTATAAAGTCAGTCAATAGCGACCAGCCGGGGAAATGCTAACGGATATTCCAGACGAAACTTGGTGTACCATATGTGCTGATTTTGTAGGCCCTTTGGCTCCCCCCACGGCTCCATACACTTCTCAGGAGAATCCAACAGAACGCATGAATCGAACAGTGAAAACGACGATTGCATCAAAAAGGAACCAAAGGCTCTGCTGCTAAGTTAGTACCTAAATTCGAAGGGCCATATACTATACTTGCTTTTCTTTCTAAAATTATAGTAAATGTCCAAGGGTGCGGCCAACGCCGTACTTGCCATATTGGTGATCTAAAATTATACACTGAGCCTGAATTTAAACATACTAACTATATTATCAACTCTTAAATTTCTTTCTATAAATTTATTTTTGTTTCTTTCGGTTCTCGAGCTAGCAGGATGAGACACATTATGTTCACGAAGTTTGGAGATCTGCTGGTATTGAACGAAGGTCATTCTCGCCTTGATACACCCATTCAGAGACAACTAATGTACACTGACGATTCTCACTGTAACGTAACACGAGTCACGCACGCCGTTCATCTCAATCGACACACATAAAATATCAGTGGTCATCACCAAGAACGCTACCAGTCAAAAATACGAAGCACCAGTAGATACTCGAGACGTCAACGTAACCACAGCAGAGGTGCCCAAATTGTAAGGTCATTCCAAATCCTTCCTCAGCATCGCCAAGGACGCCAACGCTCACGCCCGCGTATGGCCACTGAAGCACACAACACATACCGCTCTGCACCTCGCAGCTTTAGCTACGTACAAGATACCGATACTAAACGCTGTCGTCGCTGTCCCAACAGTAGAAACCATCTATAGCAATACACCACAGCTGCTCTCAGGAACTCCTCCTGGCTGGTACTTTAGGGACGCGCCCCTGTTAACCGTTCGGCATCTCGAGCTCAAGATTAAAAGGGGTTTGCAGGAATTACTAAGGGGAGGATCGTTGCAAAAGTATTTACTACTCACCCGGAGGGAAATTCTGGTTAATCCTTTTCGAGGAACGGAAAAGTTTCATCTCGCCATAATACATGGAGGAGGGGGAATAATATAAAGGAGAAAGTCACGCAGAGTCACGCTCGTTTTCTCCTACGCGTATATCTTTATATTATCTATCAAAATTTATAAGCTTCCCTGTTGTTATGCTCTAAAGAGGAAAGACCAAGGTGAGAGAAAATAAAAAAATGGAGGATGGCATTGTAAAACATGGTAGAAAGCACGCGTACAAGAAGTTAATTTTTACATCGCTAAGAAACGTAAAATAACGAAGAGAAAAACAGAATGTAACTCCTATCTGTTTGTGAAATTTAGTTTATTTTAAAAAATTGAAATATTAAATAAAAATTAACAAAACAGCGAAGAATTAAAAAGATGCGTTGTGTGGGAAAATATAGCAATCATAGTCCGGATCGCCGCGAAAAAGAAACTTTCTGTAAGTACCCTAGGATACCGGCGGCGGATCCCCAGCTCTGAATAATATCATCCTTACAATGGTACCGCGGTGCCATCTACTGCAAAAGAAAGTGTGAATAAGAAAACACAACTATGTATGTAAAGTAAAAAAAAAAAAGATAAAGAAAGGAAGAAAAAATCTGAGCACGAGCGGAGAAAAAAAAAGGGATATATGAAGCTTTGAGAGGTATTATAACTTTCGTCAAAATAATTATACTTATATAAAAAATTACCTCCCCAAACTTTCTATTTTTCCAGACTTGTATATCTGGCATTAATCGATAGGTCCACCTTCTCTTTGTGAACGCCTTTGCTATCTTCCTTCTTGTTAAAATAATTTGTATTATTTGTATAATTGTATTATTTCTCATTAAACTTTCTTTTAATCTTCGAGTATAGACTTTTTCTTAGTACGTACTTTCTTATCAAAATATAAAAACTTCTAAATATAAAAATTAAAACAATTTTTTTCAAATAAAAAGCCAACCAACGTTATATTACAAAACTTTTTTAAAAACCATTTGGTTTGGGGATTATTTTTCTTAAGTAAATCCATCTCATTTCATCCGCTAGAATGTCTATAGGTATTATTCCAACTACCATATCCTCTGCGTTATCTGATATAGTTCTACATCCCCAGATGGTGCGTAAAGAACTGATTCTTTTGAAAGAGCTCATGTTTTGGCCCATATTTTTATTTTTCAGACAGTGTGTCCATTCGGGACATTCGTACAAGAGTGAACAACGTTCGCTAGCAGCACTCTTCTTGCTTGTATTTAAGTCCACAGAGCCTTGGAAGTCAATTTTTATTCTTCAAAATTTAATACAAAATCCTTTTTATTTAATTACATATTCCACAAAAAAAAAACAATTTTTTATTATCTTTGATTGATTAAACATAAGTTTTCTGATTTTTCACAGAAAATTTATATCTTTTTAAGTTATATTAACATATAAACATATATATAAATCTATACAAAGACCTTAAGGCGAAAGGGGTGTTTTTATATCAAACATTAAATGCTTAAAACGCAAAATTTTGTCAAGTGAAGAATTTGCTACCGCTACCGTTAATTTATAGCGTTGCTTTTACCGCTAATCGTAAATGCGTTGATCTTCGAAGCATAGGAATTTCGTTTAACTGTGCACGTTTATATTGTTATACAAAAAAAAAAAGACAACAATATAGAGAAAAAGAACATCACGCCATGCATTCTTACATTTCAAAATAATATTACGTCATATTGTTGTAAGTGCATGCGTGCACCTAGAAAATCATAGTAAATTAAGAGAAAGATATTGAGATAAGTAAAGCAAAGAGAGCATCACGCCACACAGTCGTGCGTGTGCTCGTATGTTAACATAAAATTCTCGGTGGCAAAGAGATCAAGCAAAGCGAGCATCAGCTATACTGTCGTGCGTGTGTGTGTAGGCAAGGAAATTCAACAGAAAGTATAGCTGCTACATCGTTAAGTGTTTGTCCACAATTATAAATAGCCTAAGTGCAATAAAAGTGCAGTAAAACCAAACAAACAAACAAAAAAGGAAACCTTTTTTTTTTTAAAAAAAAAAAAAACTTTGTGGTGCGTATTAACAAATTTGCCCAATTTATAAATAAAATAAATCTGTTGGGGATTTTCAAGTATCAACAATTTAAATAAATTTATTTGGGGATTTTCAAGTATTATTTGGGAATTTGCGGGTATTAAAAATTAAAATAAATCTTTTGGGGATTTTCAAGTATTATTTGGGAATTTGCGAGTATTATCAAATAAATAAATTTATTTTGGGAATTCGCTTGTATTATCAACTAAAATAAATGTATTTGGGGATTATCGAGTAATAATAAAAAATTAAAAAAAATTAATAAAATAAATAATGTCTAATACGAACTACGCACATCCTGGGTATGCCAGATCAACAAGGAAACTTTGGTCGCATACCTGGACGAGTTTGGACTGGAATCAAAGGGTACAGCGGAGTTGTTGTGCCAGCGTTTCAGGCCGTTTATACTGAATACAGGCAATAAGTCGGTGATTGATAGGCTACTGAGTATACAGATTCAGCTGACGTCGTGTAGGCTCCCGTCTATGCGAACGGCCTCCAGCCGGGAGTCCTCACCAGATTACGAAGAAGCCGAAGAGGGTGCGATGGGCGGTTCACGAACGGCAGGCGATACCACCATCTACTAATAAAATGGGTAGACGAGCCGTCATGGACATGATTCGGATATGGGGAATCACCTACAATGGCACTGGGGACCCATTCTCATTTCTTGAACGCCTTGAAGAGATGGCGGAGACGTACGAGGTCGACTTGAATAGTCTGCCTTGTACTATGCCACAGTTTCTTCGAGATTAGGCCCTCACTTGGTTCCGAAACAACAACACCCACTGGGAGGCATGGAAATGGTTCAAGCGCGACTTACTGAAATTTTTCCTGCCACCACGACACATGGAAAACATTGAAGACGAGATACGCGCGAGGCGGCAGAGGCCCAACGAATACTTCAGGGATTAGCTGCAAAATAAAATGCATGACCGAAGATGAGAAGCTTCTAAGGATCTTTCGAAACGCCCGTCCTGAGTACCTGCTTTACATTCGACGCCCAGATTTTCGCGATCCCAACCAACTATTGGATTTAGCCGGCGACTACGAGAGTATTCCCAGCGAGACTCCACGACCGCCGCCGCGACGTGAGACACATCGTATTATGAATCAGCCATTATGGACCCACGCAACGCGTGCCACCGCTGTGGCGAATCTGGCCATATAGCGAGGAGTTGCAGAAAACCGGTGAAGCTTTTCTGTTGGAAATGTGGTGAGATAACCCGTCGGGAAACGCGAGAGGGGCCCGAGTCCGACAAGGGGCGACCGGGTCCACACCACAAGTCCCCGACAACACGCGCAGCCGTCCCCGTCAGCAATTACCTGCCAGAGTAACAAACTTGTAGCTACACTCCTCGTTGGTTGCCAGGCGGTTACGGCCATAATAGATACCGGCGCGACAAGCTGTTTCATTAGCGAGGCGTTTTCAAATCGTTTGAATGGTACCACGCCATGGGAAAGCGTAAGCTTGGAGGTATCACTTGCGGACCATTCTACACGGGCCGTGAGTTTAGCGGCGTTCAGCCCGGTCCAGTTTGGCGACTTTACGCGCACCTTACGATTTCTAGTAATGCCCAATATGAAGGAGGAAGTCATATTAGGCCTAACATTCCTTCAGGCTTTTAACGCCACGATAAGTTGCGCAGGATTTACTGCCGCCTGCCAATTGTGTGAAACCCCGATTATACGTAGCCTTGTGGCACGAGATAACTCAGAGGGTGAAGCAACAGCCCTGACATTGACACATAACCAGTCCGAACCAACATCGACACGTAATCAGTCAGTACCAACACCGACGCACAGTACCCCGGTACAACCACCGAAGTACAACAATGCAAAGAAACCATCTAAGAACAACCAACAAGCTCAATCAACGACGCATAACTAGTCAGTACAATCGACGAAATCAATCAAGCCGGCACAACCGCCGACGCACAACAAGTCAACGCCGCCGCCGAATCACTGTAATGTCAGTGCAGCACGTCGTAATTCGACACCTCCTAAGCCAGTTCGCAGAAAGCAGGGCCAATGTAAGCCTCTTTTCCCGAAGGCGACTCAACCGAGGCCAGGCATATCTAAGAAGGGTTAACCACTGATGATCCAAGCTAAGCAGACTCGATCAGGGCCAATTCCAGTGGAACTAGATAATCGATACAACGTGGCCCGGCGTGAACAATCCCAGCAGAACCAAGTCGACCATGTGAACGGCCACGTCAATCATGTGCAAGTCAGCGCAGCTCAGCAGGCTAGTGATGCAGCACCGCAAGAGTTGGCATACCCATTGGTAACCCATAAGAACGCTGTCAGAGGATCGGAATAATTTACAATGGCATCGAGGCGTAATCGGCGCAACCAACCGGTAATACTAAGTCACAAGCTACCGACCGGCTCGACATTAGACCCTAATGCTACGGAATTTCGGGTTGATTACTCAGCGGCGGCCGCCGACAACTTAGGTTTAACAGGGGCGGTGCCAAAAGCTTCGTACGGCGAAGACGAAGAACGGTCAATAACGGCATTTCTCGACCAAGAATTGGCGAAATTTCAGCATGTGTCGGGTAAAACCAATATTGGCGAACATCACATACGCATGTTACATGACCATCCGATAAAGATCCGATATCAAACACGGAATCCCTCCATGCAAGCGATCATCAATGAAGAAGTGGACCAATTACTGGAGAAAGGATGCATTGAACCTTCCTGCAGTCCCTATAACTTTCCAGTAACCTTGGTCAAGAAGAAAAATGGGGCATGGCGCGTTTGTATAGATTTCCGCCAACTAAATAAACATACCGAACCGAACGTGTACCCACTACCGTGCACCTCTCACATCCTAGACCGTTTACGAGAGACGAGGTAGTCTTGACCTGGAAAATGGCTATTGGCAGGTACCAATGGCGGACGATAGCAAAAAGTACACCGCTTCCACTGTATCTGGGCGTGGGTTGTCTCAGTGGAAAGTGATGCCATTCGGCTTACATTCCGCTCCTGCCACATTCCAAAGAATTTTAGATTTGGTGATTGGCCCTGATTCAAAACCGTACGCTTTTGCGTACCTCGATGACATCATAGTCACAGGTAAATACTTGAAGCAGCATATGTCCAATCTTCGGGAAGTCTTCCAACGATTACGCGCGGCGAACCTGAAGATTAACGCTAGCAAGTGCGAGTTCTTTAAACGAGAGGTAAAATATTTAGGCCATATTGTGACAGACCAGGGCATCAAAACTGATCCGGAAAAGGTGGCGGCGATAGCCGAAATGAAACCCCCAGGTAATGTGCGAGAGTTGAGACGCTATTTAGGCACAACGACGTGGTACCGGAGATTTGTGCCGGATTTTGCCGTAATTTCCCAGCCGCTGACGTCTTTGCTGAAGAACTGCAAACGCTGAAAATGGGGTAACGAGCAGGCGTTCGAGGCCCTCAAAACAGGGTTAACTGAGGCGCTAGTATTAGCATGCCCTGACTTTACTAAAACATTTACACTACAAACTGATGCGAATGATATTGGCCTAGGCGTGGTACTAACACAAGAGATCGATGGCAGTGAACACGTGATCGCGTATGCAAGCAGGCATTTGAACAAGGCAGAAAAAAACTATAGCACGACCGAGAAAGAGTGCCTTGCAGTCATTTGGGGGTGCGGAAGATGAGGCCTTATCTGGAAGGGTACCGCTTCATAGTGGTCACCGACCACCTTTCATTGAAGTGGCTAAACTCCATTGATAATCCTTCTGGGCGCTTGGCTCGATGGGCGCTGGACGTGCAACAATATCAGTTTACCGTGCAGTACCGACGCGGTGGACAAAACGTAAAGGCCGACCCTCTGTCGCGACAGCCCGTCCATACCTATCATCTTGCTACATCCGAGACCTTACCAAAGGACCTTCCAGACATTACATGCCCATGGATCCGCAAGAGTGTGGCGGACATTTCGACGAATCCACAAAAGTACAGTTCGGTGGGCGGACAACTGTATCGACACGTGAATGCCCACGCACATGACGAAGACGAAGCTTCCTGGAAGTTGTGTGTGCCCATAGATAAACGTAAACAGGTCTTGCACGAGAATCATGACCAACCAGCCTCAGGATATCTTGGCATTAGGAAAACCGTGCTATGCATTGGCAAACGGTACTATTGGCCAGGAATGTATCGTGATATCAAGCGTTATGTTCTACAGTGTGAGTCATGCCAGAAATATAAGGCAAGTAAACAGAAACCGGCAGGGGAGATGCTGTCCCACATCCCAGACGAACCGTGGTCAGTTATCTGTGCGGACTTTGTGGGTCCCCTACCGCGTTCTCATCATGCTTACACGATGCTTTTGGTGGTAGTCTCAAAGTAGATCGAATTCACTCCACTACGGAAAGCTACCTCAGAAGGTCTTATCCAAACTCTGCGGGAGAAAATCATCTGGCCACGATTTTCTGGCGTACCCAAGGTTCTGATCTCAAACAATGGTACTCAGATCACAAGTAAAGTGTTTCGAAAGTATGTAGAGGCGATTGGCATTAAACATCGGTTCACAGCGTCCTACACTCCACACGAAAACCCGACGGAACGTGCCAACCGTACTGTGAAGGCGATGACTTCTCAGCTGGCGAACGATGATCATCGTTGTACAAAGTACACCCCAGCTTATCTAACTCAAGGTCGTGAGCCCAAACTCCCCAACGCCTACTACGATGAGGTGACGACAGGTACAGGTGCATAGGTGAAATTTCCGAGAGCATTGGCACAACGTCTTCATGAAACATGGAAGCTGGTCAAGGTGAAGCAGTGCAAAATCAAGGCAGGCAATATAACCTGAGGCGACGTTCCTGGAAGCCAAAGATCGGGGACAGGGTATGGGTTAAACAGCACGTCCTGTCCAAAGTATTTGACGGTCATGCAGCCAAGTTGGCTCCACGATATGGAGGGCCTTACGAAGTCCCGAGTCTGTATCCAATGTCGTTGTTTCTGTGCAACGGGCCGGCCAATGTCGTACATGCCATATCCAAGATTTGAAGCCCTATGTTGAGGCGTAAATCTTTTGGTGTTCATTATTTTATGTTATTTCTCTATCCATATTATTCTTGTTTCCCAAATGCGTGGGAATGCTCCGAGAGCCCGTAGATCTAGAGGACGAGCATACGTAACCCGAGGCGAGCGGGGTTATCAAGCCAGAGTCGCGAGCCCGACATCCGAACCGGTGATAATCCTATCCACCTCAGAGTCGAAACAAACCAGCAGCATCGATGACTCATTTGTGACGACTGCGTCCCATCTATCATCGCCGGAAGTACCTGCAAATGAGCCACCTACCTCCAATGGTTCCGTCCACCACTTCCAGTACCAGCACTCTTCTGTCCGAGCCAACAAAAACTCTTTGTGTATCGTTGCTTTGGCCGAGTCCGCCGAACCTTCCCATTGGCAATCGGTGGCACCCCAACTTCAAGACACCGTCATCCGGGAGACGTCCGCCATAAGGAGCCGATTATATTTCCTGATGCCCTAGGGGCTTTCCTCAACAGAGGCAAAGTAATCTGCTGAGTCCAGTCCGTCCGTCAGTCAGCCGGCGAGGTCCGAAACTTTGCGAATTGCAAACTCTGCCACGACGTCCGTCGAGGGAGCCGAAGCGAAAGTGCCGGAACAGCCGTGCATGTTGCCAGGAAGAACAGTCAATGCGGTTCCTGTTCGTCCCGTAGACTCAGATTCGGATTCCGATCCGGATGAGTCGAGGAGCAAGCGTGCATGGTATCGAGAGCGGGCCGAAAGTACACCTGGGTCCAGCAGCGCCACGCGTCCCCACGAGGTGGCTACACCTACTGTAGCGCTAACTAGCGGTGATTTGGATCTATCGCCTCTCAAACGTCCACGCCCAGTTCATGAAACATCACTAAAGGAGGTCGCGCCACCGAAGCCGGGTGATGGCCGGGCTTGACCGACTATAATATTTTTACTTATTTTATTTAATTTTTTGATTTTTGTTTGATTGATTATTTAATGTACAAAATTTTATTTCAATTTATGTTAAGATAACATAAATATTTAATAGTTTCTACTTTTTTTATTTTTCAATAAATAAACGAAATATATAATAACATACCCCATACAGAGCAAAGACGCCAAAACAATAGCGCAAACAATTGCCGAATAAAACATACTTAAATATGGTCATTTAAAAATATTAAAGTCTGATAGTGCGACCAAGTTGACAATCGAACTTCTTAAAAGCATATGTGAACTACTTAAAATTCAATATATATTTTCTACCCCTTACTATCATCACACATTAGGAAAGAAATCATAGAGTTATGAACGAATATATGTCGTTATTTACAGAAAATGGCAATTGGGACATATGGATATCATACTATTGCTTTGCACATAACCCGACATATAGCAACTGAGTACACACCCTACGAACTGGTATTTTAAAAATTACCGTATTTGCCAATAGTATTAACACAAACGCAGAAAATTACAATTTACATAATTACAGTTACGAATTAAAAGTCAGATTGATTTCAAATATTCTCAACGAAAAACAAAATTTACAGAAAGTGAATATTAAAAGATAATGATAAATAAGTAAGCATTCCTTTAAACTTAAAAGTAGGAGACTATTAAAAAATGAGACAAGAAGAAAAAAAAAAAAACCCTATGTCGGCCCATTCGAAATAATTTCAAATAATGGAGTAAACTCCACTATTGAAATAAACAAAAAACATTTTACAATAATCAATTAAAATTTAATATAAGAAATTATTTCTAATATCATATAACTTACGTTCAATGAACACTTTTTAACTAAAATAATATACATTACATATATTATTAGTTATACTTTTATCAAAAAAATTTTTCCCGTTTAAAAAAAAAAATTTTATAGGCTAGGGGTGTAGTACGTTCATACACACTATATCCAATATTAAGTCACTATAATATATTGAATTTTCCGATTTTCGTTTAGACATGCACTAATTCGAAATGACATAGATTGTAATGAGTTCATATACACTATGTCTTTACTCAATATTAAGCACTTCAATTTTTTTGATTAGGGATGCACTAAATTGAGGTGACATAAATTATAAAAAACTTTCAAGCAAAAAAAAAATACTAGTTGCATATTTTCAGCAGTAGATACTAAGCATTTCTACTAGATCCAAAAGTTGCGCGACGTACATATACTACACATAAGAGTACAGGTAAAAAACGAGAAAACTGAAAAGTAAAATATTTTGAATTTTTTAAATACATATTGTATGTATTTACCGATTTTACTTATTTAAAGTACGCCAATGCGCAGACGTATAAAAATGAACCACACTAAATTTCAACTCCATATCTCAGTTTTTGCGACTGTAAGAGTCAGTCAGTCTTAAATTTGTACGGACGCTCACTTTGACACAGGGACTAAGAATTCGATGCTGAATTTATATACTTTTGAGGGTGCAAAACCTTATACCCATTATCATGAAAAAATGTGCGTGTGAGTAAAATAAATTAATTTTCACTTTAACGGATATTAAACTCATTTGTAATTGAAACTTAAATCTATACAGCGTTTTTCGAACGTGGAAACATATTCTGTCAAAAACAGTTGTTATTGGAATCCTCTAAAAAAACCATAAATATATTATATTTTTTAAATAAACCGTGAATGAAAGTTACAATAGAGTATCTAAAGGCTATACACACACATGCAGAGAACTATACATAACTTGGATAATATTGCAGTAGTAGTATTATTTTACTCTCTTGTATTTCTTGCATAACAAACCAAGGATAAATATTTTATTATAAATTATGAATGCGCCCCCTCCTTACGTACATATTATAAATCAAATATCATACATATCAAATATAAGGTTTAGCAGTACATATATTCTCTATTTTTCAGCGCGTAGTAACTCCATATGTTGAGTTGATGTAGATGTGTTCCCGGAACGCATAAACTTTTTTCTTGGATTCGGTTTAATTATCTTTTCATCATTAGGATTACAACAAATTAAAAAACTGCTTCAATTTACACTAAGATTCGTGTTCATCATATAAAAATATAAAAACTAAAAACACAAAACTTGTATTTATGAACTGATATCCAGCACTAGTGCCTTTAATCTGGTGATTTGTGAGGGATGCGCTGCAGTAGATTCTGATTATTTAAGGGATAATTATTAATAACAAAAATTAATCATAATATCTAAAAACGTAAATCATCCTCCATGTTTATTATGTGTTTTTTTTAAATAAGTACCGGGTATGTTGCTAATACATTTACGTAGCATGCATATGAATTTCACGAGTCTTTGCTTGCACGTCTTGTCGCTATCATTGCTCGTTGGTGAATTGGGAACCAGTTTGCAAATACACGTATTTCAATGTTAGTTGCACTCACATTTAAAAGTGTATATGCATTAAACTTATACTCAGAATAACAGTGCTTCATCGCCATGTGGGAACTCTTCTCTAACGTAATCCCCTTACTCCATGTGATGAATTCGAATCTTAAATTTTTAACAGAACATTTGGGACATATTGGAAAAAATTGGATTTTGATGCAAAACCCGCGTTTGAGGCTACATGAATATAGTCGTCATTTGTTTCTAAAATCCCTACTTCGGTAAAATGAAAATGAAAATAATTCAATCAAAAGTTCTATAGAAAAGAGAAAAATATTGAGAAAAAAATTGTGAACAAAAACATGTAGAGACTATCTAAAAACACTAACCAGGTATCACCAAAAAATTAAATTCAAAATAGAAGTTGAACTAGAAAATTGCAATTGCATCATTAGACATGATGATATACATATATAAACAATAATATCATAAAAACAAGTTGGTATAGGAAACCGTTTGCATCGGGAAGAATAATAAATTTCAACTCCACTCAGCCATTACAACAGAAAATCAACACAATACATAATTTATTAAAAAAGCATTAAAATTAACAAACTCAGAATTTGAAGAAGATTGCCTAAAAAAAATAAAAGAACGTAAAACAATAACAGCTATCCAAAATATATATTCAACATGTTAATCAAGAAGGGCAATTATAAAAAGATCATTGGAAAAAAGATATAACATTGCTATATGTCAACATATGAAAGAAAAAACAAACAGTCCAGACTTAAACAACGTGAAAGTTTTATAAATAGAAAAAAGAACAAGTAGATACACACTGGAAAGTCTCTACATTCAGAAAAATCAACGGTATAATATTAACGCTAAAGAGGACATTCATACAATTTAATTTTAAAGGATAATTTTTCATATTGTAAATTAAACAGATGACTACACTAATCATAAAAAGAAAAATTATAATAAACAAGTAAGAAAAGTAAATTTGGCTTAGGCCAAATCTTAAATACCCTCTAACTCCACAACGGTGGACGTGGCGAATATAGAAATTTTGCGCCCCCTAGTAGTGTATGTATTAAGCATCAGCTTGGAAGTGTACTCTTACTTTGAATATAGTTTTTTTAATTGTGGGCGTGTCTGTTATCCAACCATGTCCATTTTTAACACATCAATGAATCTTATATTTATATATGTACATTCCGAATTTTAAATTTATTGCTTAATTTTTGTGGCAGATAAAGAGATTTTAGTCTATTGTGGCGTGGCTCTAGACTGATTTTTCCCATTTTAAATAGCGATCTGCGTGCAAAAACTATAAGTGTCTGTACAAAATTTCAGCTTAATATCTCAAGATTTGCGTCCGTGAGAATGCCAACAACAGACAGACACACGGACACATGGACATACGTGTCTAAATCGGCTCTTTTTTTGACGCTGATCAAGAATATATATACTTTGTAGGGTCTGTAACGCCTCCATCTGGGTGTTACAAATGGAGGAACAAAATAAGTATACCCTCATCACTGAGGTGGACATTACATATTATTTTATTATTATACGACGAATTATATGTTAAAAAAAAATTATTATTCAACAAAGACCCTATATAACATTAAACCGTAGAAAATTACGGAGTCAATAGAGTGAATTAAGAAGATCCCTACAGAATAATGCATCTATAGTGGACGTCACAACGGATAAGATGGCAACAATAGGTGAAAATAATATATCAACTCTACCCATTGACCAAAATTGTAAAGAAAACTCAATTGAAACTGATGTGGACACAATTTGGCCATTTCTGTATGAGAAACCACATGGATTTAAAGTTCACATATTCAAAGGCTTAAATTGGTGCGAAGTATGTGCCAATTTTTTATGGGGCTTCACAGCACAAGGTGTTAAATGTGAAGCCTGCGGTATAACAAATGTTCCGAATTAGTACCCGCCAAATGTATACCGGACTTAAAACGTATACGAGGAGAATTCGGTACCGATTTAACCACCGTGGTGCACTTATATCAAAACGCTGTTCCATTTGTGGTGCAGCATTGTGTGGAATAGATCGAGTTACGCGGTATGCTACAAGAAGGTATTTATCAGGATTTGCCGATGATTTTAAGATGACTTTAGATCGTGACGGAGAAAAGACTGACATGTCAGATACAGCTTATGGATACATTAATGTTATTGCTGGTACCTTAAAACTCTTTTTGCGCTTATTATCCGCTCCCCTAATCATGTTCCAAGCATGTCCAAAATTCATGGAAGCATCAAGTATGCTAAAAAGATGGTGCATTAGACAAAACGATATATTAAACCAAAAGAACTTTCAATTATTATTATTGATAATTATCAAATAAAACAAATGAGTCTAGCCGTTAATAACTTGCCTTTAGCCCACTATAATTGCCTCAAATATATGACGAAGCATTTAAAAAATTATGGGGTGTGAGATAAGAAACTAAACTTCATCGCTTGTAAAATTATTTGTTTTCCTTTAGTGTGTGAACACAATAGAGCTGTAGTCGCAAAAAATTACTCTCTTTTTTTGACATTGCTGCTAGAGCGTTTATAATAAAGCAACAGTTGCAGCCGTAATTTTGTCTTTAGTTTTTTTATTTTCATTTAATAAATTCTACTATAAAATATATGTAAATGAATGGATTTCATTGTAAAAATATTTAAAATAATTAACATAATGTTACTCGCATTTAAAACTTGGAAAATGTTCGAAACCAAGAGAAGGTGTGCGTCCGCCCGTTAAATTTAGTTCGAGATGAAATTGGGTTTTATAAAACAAGTTTTATAAAGATGAAAAAAGGTGATGAGGAGCATTTCTTCATGGCTACAAGAATGGATATAGACAAATTTGAATTGCTATTTACAAAGATTCAAGACAAGTTGAAAAAAATTATACAGGCAACCAATTAGCCTTGAAATTCGTTTATATTGAACCATTTTATAAGTGTTTTAAGCAATTAATAGCTATCTTAGTTAAATTTGATAATACGCTACAGATGTTTGGCGCAAGGCTGTAGTTTTAAATTTTTAGCGTGGACACACAAAATAAGTATATCAACTGTTCGCAAAATTATTTATGAAACGTATGATGTTATTTGGGATGAACTTCATCAAATATATGTAGCACTCCCAAATGAAAACGAGTGTATTCAGATTTCTGATTCCTTTTTTAATAAATCAGGTTTGCCGCATTGTTTAGGACCAGTAGATGGGAAGCATATTACTATTAAAAATCCTAAGAACGGTGGTTCACTTTATTACAATTATAAAAAATATTTTTTATTAATATTTCATCAAAAACGTTTTTGCTTCTATCAGCCATTTTTTTTTTAATTTTATAACATATTTCAGTTATGAAATATCACATAAAACAAATTTACAAAATTAACAAAATGGAATTGAAAATAAATTATACTAAAACTACCCTACCCGTTCACAATATGAAAGAAAATTGAAAACATGAGAATACGGCTGGAGAAGTAAAATAGATTTGAAGCTAGCAGCAGCTGCATTTGAAAAACCCAGCCGCAAACACATTTACCATAAGGTTTACACATAAAAGAGAGTGAAAGAGAGTAATTTCTTTGCAGCTGCAGCTCTATTGTGTTCAAACACTTATTGCAGAGTAGCTCCGCATTATAATGTCAATAAAATGAATGCAAACAATTTGGCTACAGTATTCGCACCAACATTGTTTGCCCCTCCAATTTAACGGAAGAAATCTTTATGTTGTCATTCTTAATTACAAATTCGTATCTAATATTAAAAACTATCACGTTTCCTCTTTCCATTTCGCACCGATTCTTGCCCATACATATATGTATGAAATCTTTTCACTTTTGTATGAAAATGAAATTGTGTTTTTAACAAAAAAAGATAAATATGAATAAAAACACATACTTTCGAACAATAAATTAAAGTAAGTTTAAAAGTTTAGTTACATATAATTGTATATATATATGTATGTGACGACAGTGAGTTTAATAAAAATAAAAAAAAAAGTTCTTGAAAAAGTCCATATCAGCGGACGAAACGGCGTTGAACATCTGATTTGGGAGTTTTAATAATAATTAATATTAATATACATTGGACCACAGCCTGCGATGTGCTAGTACATCAAAAAACAACACTTGTTACTAATATTTATGATCTGGTTTGAATAATCAAAGAATAATCACGTATAATTTGTTTAGTTATATAGTTAAACACGAGTCATTGTCGTTTAAGTCGCCTCATTAAATATATATGCAGTCCAAAATACGAACATTAATTTTTAACCAACTAAATCTTATATACTAATATTTATTAAAAGAATTTAGGTTAGGTAGGTTGGGCGGGTATGCGCTTATAAAAAGCGCTTCACTTAGGCCAATAGGTGGCCCATTGTGATACCTGACGAAACTTAACGCAGATTCTTCAGTTCAGCCACCCGGATTTGGCTATAAATCGATTGAGGTCTAAAATGTTAACATCCGCTAGTGACCCTAGACCCTCTAGTCTAATTCCAATTGTTTTAAGTCATTTTCCCTGCATGGCCGAGCATTCACAAAGCAGATGCTCCACAGTTTCCACCTCTTCCGCGTCCCTGCAGCTTCTACAGAAGTCATTATACGGAGCACCGTATCTGCTGGCCATATGGCCTATGAGATAGTGCCCCGTTAGGACTCCTAGAACCGCAGAGATCGATTTCCTATGTAGATTTAATAGATCTTTCGTTCGTTTATAATTTAGCTAGGGCCAGATATGGCTAGATATGGTGGAGTTCGATAGAGTACTCCATCTAATGTCTGTCCATCTCACCGCCTCCCTGTCCAGTCGGCTGTTCAGTTCAGAGGGGGGTCTTCACCTCGCTGATGTTTTGTCTACTCGCTCCGATTCTTGCACACTCGTCAGCAATCGCATTTCCGACTTTACCTGGAACACAGCAATACGCAGCCGTGTGTGCTGCAAACTATTTGCGACCAATGTAAAAGCTGAAGTACGCTGACTATACGCCCGGCTAGTTGCTATTCACCTGCAGAGGGAAACAGACAGCTGATTATCTCAGGTCGGTGTTGCCAACATTGAATCCCTGGAACAGAGCTATTCTCAAAGAGGTAGATTAGGCCGATATACCCTGACTTCATGTGGGTTATTTCCCTGAAAAGGAGAAGAAATGTACTGGGGACATCCTTCGTCTCATTAAGGGGCAAAATGAAAGTCTCAAGGTGGAGTATTGGATACACCATCGGCAAGGAAAGCATTCATGATTGAATTGACAATCGCAATTGACAATGCGTCGGCAGTAACTCTGAGGAAAACCGAAGGACCGAAAGAGATGAAAAACCATTCCTGGTACTAAACCTTCAGAGGGTGCCAGAACGTCAACTATAGCACTAGTGTTCGCTCTGGCTAAACTATTCAAAAACGTCCTGCTAGAGAGACCGAAAGGAGGAGTAAGACTTTGCGGTATAACCCAAGTGTTCGAAACTTCTCACGGGGGTCAGATCGACACTCGGAACAATGTAGATGGTAGGCGGGGAGCCTACTTGCCAGGGGGCGAAGTTAGGACTCCGAAAAAAGAAGTTGAGGCCGTACGTATTCCACTAATACGTAGTAGAAATTTATGCTCATGTGCTGCGACACGAACGCCCATTGCACAGCCTGGGAAGCTCAAACATCAACTACCTTGTTGAATTCATTATAAACAACAACATTATTATTGTTAACCAATGTAGCGCACCGACTTTCCGTAATATCAACAGCAATAGATTTAACGCTATCGAGCCCCCTTTCTTTGTACTATCTCAAGCTGGCATGTTTCTGACGAGGTCTCAATGTCTGTTCATCGTCATATAAGATTTGACATAACAGCAAACCATTAAACACACCATACATATCGTAATCCCAAAAACATCAATTGGGATCTTTTCCGTTATTATCTTAATCATAACGTAAACCGCTCTCTAAAAACAATATTAAATTCAACAGAACTGGAACAGGAATCATCTGTTTTAATACCTGACCGAAACCAGTCTGGCAATTGGGTGATTTTGATCGCTAATTATTTTTTGCTTATAAAATTATTACAATTTTAATCGTTTTTTACTGTTTAAAAAAAATATTAATTATCATTTTGCAAATTGAAAATATATATCTAATATGTTTTGTGCGTGAAGTGCGGCTAGAAGCTTAATTTGTCCAAAAAACTCAATATACTTAATATACACGGTTTTGCCTGCATATATTGGCATTGGCATTTTCTATTTCTTTATTTAGTGCAAATCATTTTCCCTTGTCGGGTGTCTCAATTTAACTCCGCAGTTGCGATATTTTGTTTTTCATTATTGAATCAAATAAAAGCTCGCAACCTAAGTTTTTATATAATTTTATGTTTTTTTGATATAATACATGGTGTTCCTTGTAATTGATTATATATATTCATAATATATATAAATATCTTTATATTTTTTGCTTGTTGGTTTATATTCTCTTGCTCTTCTACTACACCTTCTTTTGTTATACCCTCCACCTCAGTGATGAGGATACACTAATTTTGTTTTTCCGTTGCAACACCCAGAAGGAGGCGTCAGAGACCCTACAAAGTATATATATTCTTGATCAGCGTCAAAAGCTGAGTCAATTTAGACATGTATGTCCGTGTGTCTGTCTGTTGTTGGCATTCTCGCGGACGCAAATTTTGAGATATTCAGCTGAAATTATATACAGGCACTTTTAGTTTTTGTATGCAGATCGCTATTTATGCGCAAAATCGGTCAAAAGCCACGCCCACAATCAACAAAAGTCTATTTATCTGTCACAAAATATAGCTATAAACTTGAAATTTAGTATGTACATCTATAAATATTAGCTTCATCGATATGCCAAAAATGGGCATATTTGGAAAGAGACACGCCCACAATCACAGAAAAATCAATATATCTGTCACAAAAGTTGACCTAGGAACTTGAAATTTGGTACGCGTATACATAGTTATCCCATTAACTGACGTGCATAATTACAAAACCCATAATTTACAAAAAACCATATTCAACGTAAAAGTACACTTGGAAACTGAGGCTTAATACATACAATGTTAGAGGGCGCAATATATATATATTTGCCATGCCCAACGTTGTGGAGGTGGAGAGTATTTAAGATTTGGTCTAAACCAAATTTAGTATTCTTACTTGTTTTATTCTTTATCTTGGATTTTTTTTATTTTTTTATATTTTTGTGTGGAAATGAATTATTGATGTATGAACTGTAAACTAAAAAAGAATACTGATGAGACGTTTTTATTTTGCAAGTTTTTTGACATTTCAACTCATTCCAAGTGCGCTGGATTTAAAGGAAAGCAATTCGACTGCATAAGTTTTAGAACCAACGATCTCCGTTGGTTATGCCCGACCTGTCGTGAGTTGGATTTCGATACTTACAAATTATTTAAACAAACGCAGAATAGCTTTGTTGAGTTGGAAAATCATTTGTGCAAAATGTTGGAAAAATTTATCACACTAAAGGATATGTTTAACAGTTGTAAGTATCTTGACCGCCCTGATTCAATACCTAGTAGTAAAAATTACTCGCACATATCTGTTCCTTCTGTATTAAAAGTTAATACATCAATCTTTTTAGACTTAGAGTCACCTACTCCGTTGCTAGTGTCTGTTGCGTCCGATGCTGAGTCAATTCTTGACCAAGTACGCGAATGTTGGTACTTGGGCGAAAAAATTTGTTAAAAAATTTGTTCCTCGTAGGAAGTCTAAAGTACCTGTAAATCTTGATAATCCTAATCTTTCGTAACTAAGTAATAAAGTATCAAGTACTTTACCAAAATGTCCGTGGTCTAAACACTAATTGCATGATATATTTATTCAAAACATTAACTTCTCCAAAGTTTCGCCACACTCTTGTGGCTTCTTTAGGGAGATTTCCTTTTTTAAAAAGTTATTTAATTGATTTTTATTACACTTTTAAATTTCCAGATCTCGATTGACTTTATCCTTCTTAAAAATTTTTTATACCCTCCACCTAAGGGAAGAGGGTATATTCACTTTGATCATCTGTTTACAACACATCGAAGGAAGCCTCGGAGAAACCACAAACCACATATATTCTTAACCAGCATGAAAAGAGAATCGTTTGAGACATGTCCCTCCGTGTGGGCGTGATTGAATAGCGCAAACGCTTATAATTTAAAAGAAAATACTATTTGCGTAAGTACATGATACAGTCATACATATACATAAATATGGTAATAGGAACTTGTTTTTTAGGGGATTATAAAAGGTGGAGGGTATTTAAGCTTCGGTCTTAACCGAACTTCACTATCTTGTTTATATTCTGTTTGTTCCACGAATTGTATGAATCTACTAAACAGCTATGCTGTATACAAATTTCGTTTGGTCCACGTCTTCCTTTCTGTCTACTGTGTTCTTTATATATTTTTGAATATATAAGCTTTCTAATGTAAGCCTCACATTTTTATTTCTCTCTCTGTCTAGAATTTTAACATTGTATAAGTTTGGCTTATGTCACGTTTAAATTGTAAAAAATTAAATAAGAGTTGAAATTTCTAGGAAGAATGCCAGGGTGTCCGCCGGGAAGGTATATTACTTGGATCTTATATTGATAAATGTTTTATTTAATGTCGGAAATTATGTATGGAATACAATATCAGATAAATGTCTGCCTCTGTTAGCCTCACAAATGCGAGCCCTTTTGAGCACATTTTTCATTACATTCTCACACATTTCACGCGGTATTTCATTAATTTCATCACGAATATTTTGTTTGAGTTGCTCAAGCGTTTCTGGTTTGTTAAACATAAACCTTGCTTTGCAGATATACCCACAAAAAGAAGTCCGGAGCAGTCAAATTAGGCAACCGTGGAGAAAATACTGTAGGACAATTTCTTAATATGCACAATGAAACACCATCAGGACCAGGTGAATATGAAAATTTTAATGAATTTAGGGCCGATAATACTTCAGATTCAGACACGGAAATAAACGAAAAAGTATCAAATGAATCCAGAACAAAAGGATAATTATAAACGGACGAGTTATTCAATTGTTACTGACCTAAAATTTCATTCAGATTACAAAAAACCGTTTTACAAAAATTTAATGAATTACTTGATGATGAAAAAACACGATGGTTATTGAAGAATTCAAAACAGAGGTTTAAAGTAGGATGATATTTATCCTCAGGTAAAGCTAATAATGAACGTTAACTTCAGGAATATTACAAAAAATTAAATCAAGAAATCTACCCAAGCCATTAGAATGGGTATTCATTTGATATAAACCAACATCAAAGAACGATTCCAAAAAGCAATCATAATCAAACGAGGTAGATTGTGGAAGCAATCTATCTACATCCAAGCAATAAACCCAATTTACCATAGGCAAATTGAAATCTCCTAAAACAACAAAAATATCATTATCACTAAGTTTCGAATTTATTTCAGGAATTAAAGCTACATGGGATAAATAAATGTTCAGATTAGAACGTGGAGGAATATGGGAACAGGAAATATAAATAAATCTACTTTCAAATATAAAACGGACGCAAAGAAATTCAATATTTGAAGGGACAGAAACACCCACAAGTTCAGACGGTATTAACGAACTGACGGCAATTAAAACCCCCCGCCAACTCTAAGGACTCTATCACACCTATAAACTAAATAGTTACAACAGAAAAGCTCGGAGTCATAGATAGACGGTTTAAGCCAAGTTTCGGTCAAGGCAACAACACTGTATTCACAATCAACACTGCTCAAATAGAAATTTTGTACCTTTGTATTAAATAATTGAAAATTGATTCAGTTATTTGAGGCTTGCAGTTCAGTGGAACGTACAACGGGCTTAGGCAGACTAACACGCCTACGCGGGACGAATTCTTTAACTAATAGATCATCCGGACAAAAGTTTTTATTTATAAACGTATCAAACCACTTCGGAGATGTATTTATTTTAAAAAAACAAATATCACGACCTTTAACAGCAGTAAATTTATAAACAGAAAAATCAGATAAACTAATATCAGAACAATTATCGCAAATATAACGTTTAATTTAATCATCTGAAGCAAATATTAATTTGCTTGAAAAGTGCACTCAGTTCACTACAATATATCTGACATTTAGAACAATTCCATTGGACAAATCACCAAACAGATCAGAATTTTTCATAAATGCAGTTAGCCCAACACACTTAAAATGGGCATTATCACCACATAACCAGAAAGAAAGAAATTTCTCACTGGCGCCTCTTATTTTGTACTCCTTAATATAACAGGTCAGCAAAATTGAACACTAACAAGTGTATGCAAAAATGCTAACAAAGCGAAATTAATTGCACAGCAAAAATTGAGAATATTTTTTATTAAGATTAATTACACAGTAATAAAATTACTAGTTATTATTTCACATAAAAGTCACCAAAAATGATAAAATTATCAATGAAGGACTCAATAATTAATAAAAATTATAAAATTTAATTCAATAAGCACAAGCAAATAAAAGCGCATGTAAACAACAAGAGTTGCCAAACTTTTATGATTATGTGTGTAATTGTTAAGTTTATTAAGTACAAACAACGTCTAAATATAAAAATAAATAATAAAAATTTCAATACATACATTCATTTACATTTCATATTTCAAAGGTTACTTAGTTTTTATACCCTCCATCATAGGGAAGATCATCCGTTTACAATACATCAAAGGAGACCCCACAAACCATATATATTCTTAAAAAGCATGAAAAGAGAAATCGTTTGAGACATGTCCGTCCGTGTGTCCTTGTGTCCATCAGTTGTTGGCACTCTCACGGTCGTAATTTTTGAGCTATCAAATTGAAACTTGAACACTTATTCTTAGTTTAATTTCGTTATTCCGTATTGAAATTGGGCAATATCGGTTAAGAGACACGCCCACAATAAACGAAAATCTCAACATACCTCGAAAAAATTGTATCTTTAAAAAATTATACATCGCACAATACTATGCCTATCAAGTTGAAATTTAGTATAAATATAAGTAATACTGTTATTCAACACGATGCTAAAGATGGGTGTGATTTAATAACGCAAACGTCTATAACTTAAAAAAACACCATTTGTGTAAGTACATGAATTAGTCATATTTATATATATGGCAATAGGAACTTATTTTTTGGAGGATTATAAAAGGTGGAGGGTATTTAAGCTTCGGTCTTAACCGAACTTCTCTATCTTGTTATATATTACAACGTATTGGGGTTGTTCTTTAGGCATAATAAATACAATATTAACACTCCTCCTCAGCACCAATTCTTTGTTTAAATATATCATTTGTAAGGATGGGTTTTCCCTCTATGCTGGGGTAGGCCCAACGGCTCAGGGTTCGCCCAGCAGTAATTTGGTAACTCACATGGCCTATTTATTCGCAATACGTTGAGGAAAACCACGTTCCACGATTTTGCGTTTTGTTTGATTCTTTTTTCTATTTAATGTCAATAGGAAAATTAAGAAACGCAGTTCCTTTTTCCTTTTTTTTTTGGAAATGCATACTTTTGATTTTATTTTAATTCAATTCAATCATAATTTTAAAAATACTTGTTCAACAAAACTTCTACAATTCAAGTGTTTCATAATCCAAAGAAATGATTTCAGTTCCTCATTTTATTGAATCAATTATTGAATTTAATATATTTAAATGAATTCCTGGATCGACGATTGCGACAAGTTCAATGTCCCGATCAAGAGTAATCATCAATCTCCCTTTTAATCCACAATCGAGCCATCATCCATGCTCTCTTGTCAGAGAGAAAAAAAACATAACGGCAAAGAAATATAGAAATCACAGTGGAGGGCGAAAGTATGCGAACAGCTTCGTCCTCACACATTTAAATTCATTAATTTGGTAATTTTTTTATGTTTAAATTTTGCAAGCTTGTTTCCAATTTGTCATAGCTTGTTTTCAATCTTTCATGGCTTGTTTCCAATCTTCAGAATTTGGAGAAGATAGTGCATCACTGACAGTTTTTGGAACATACATGTTACCTAAAACATTGTACTGCTTTTTAGGCCTACCAGTTTTTCCTTCACGTATTATTTTAGGTTTTCCTGGTTCTCTACGTAAAGCACTAATGCCATTATATTTAATATTGTTTTCAGGTACATCATCATTTTCATGTATGACATTTTCTATTGCACCATTTTCATTGTTCTCCTCCTCAATGTAACTAGACACGTTATAAAAATCATTTGAATCATCATTCTCCGCTTCAAGATTACATTCCTCTTCTGCTGTACTAAATGAATCTTCAGTATCATCTAATCTTGCACAATTATCAAATATATTAGTATTTGAAATTCTTTCTTAAAATTGTACTATCATATAGTCCTTTATTGTTTCATTGTTTTCAAACCAAATTATGGAGAGTCCCATCAATTTATTTTCATCAAAAATTACATCTCGTCTCTCAATTACTTTACGAGAATTTGGATTAAAAAGACGATAGGCTTTCGAGACCATAGAATAACCAACCATAATTAAACGTTCACCTCTTATTTAAAGCTATTGCAGAACATCCAACAAATTTTTAAGTGATTAACTTTTGATTTTCTGCGGTACCATAATTCATAAGGAATTTTCCCATTCAAATTCGCGCTTACACAACGATATCAACAACGTCATTCTGTTAACTGCCTCACAATACCACACTCCTGTAAGTATCAAAATTTTTGTTAACATACTCACGTCCGTTGTCTATTCTTAGGCATTTTATCTTCTTTCCGCTTTGACGCTCCACTTGTTTAAAAATTTTGAATTTTTCAAAAACTTTATTTTTCATCTTTATAAAATATACAAACGCAATTTGTCTTCAATAAACGTGACAAAATAACTGGAACCTTCCTCACACTTTACGTTTACAGGACCACATACATCAGAATGTACCAACTTCAAAATGTCGTTTGATCAAATCGAAGAATATTTGGGAGGAGCTGATGTATGTATTTTTTCAACGGCACATGTATCGCATAAAATATCTTTAGCACCTTTTGTTACTTTTAAACCAGTAACAATGTCCTTATTTGACATTTCTTTAAGATCTTGAAAATTTACATGTCCATAACGACGAATCCAATGCATATTGTTATTATCAATAACACATAAACGCTGCTTCTGTTTCTCTATACATACAAACAAACTATTCTGTTTAACAGCTTTTAATCAAATACACTCGTTTTTGTCTTTAATGTATGTTTTCGTTCCGTTAAAATGTGCAGAAAGGCCGTTTTCAACTCCTTTACTAATAGAAATAAAATTTGCTCGCAGTTCGAATGAAAAAAGTACATTTTTAAGTATAATTTTCTTTTCAACTCTCAATAAAACATCGCCTTTACCCGTTGCCATGATGAGCACTTTCAACTTTCTCTCTTTTACATTGAAATGGCGATAACCTAATGAGAGAATATTTCATTTATAAATATTTGCACTTATTTATGTTTACATACGTTATCTTAGAGTTACATGGTATTTCGTCATAAGTTTGTTAACTTGGAGCCCCAAATACTTTGGTGCTTGAATTGCCGTTAACTACCGCAATTCTTCAGTTGGGCCACCTCCAGTTTTATTTTTTGAAATTAAATTGGTATTTAATTTTTGTTTTGTCCACACCTTAAAAAAATTTTTTTCTTACTTATATAATTTATAAAATGATTTAAATATAAATTTGTCTTTCTCCATCCGTTTACACTTTTATTTGGAAGACCAACAGCGTTTAACATATTCTTTAACTCTTCCCATAATTCATTTAATTTTTGTCGTTCTAGGGAAGAGTTACTGTGATTTTGTGCCTTGTCGCTGTAGTCTTCCATAAAACTTATAATTATGTCTATCTGTTGTTGTGTAACTGACCCGTAACAAAAGATTTTTAAATTTTATTCATCATTTTTTTTTATACTTACATTTTGTTTTGTTTTTTTTTTTTTCGATTAATTTCAATAATTGAATATTCTTTGTTTTTATTTTAACGTCATTTTTCATTCACGTTAAACCGATAACAACGATACGATTACGATATATTTGCGCAATTGGTTTTGGGGACGATATCGTTGAATCTTAAGTGTTAAAAAAGAAATCTTTTGAAAATTATGCAATGACCCCCCAGTTTATTTCGTAGTTTTGTACTACATACGTAGTATTTCTATTAAAATCTCTCTATAGTTGATTTCGAATGCTCTTTTGAAGTCTAAGAATATCGCTAAAACTTAATTTTTTTTTATCAATTACTTTCCATCCGTTAGTGACGTAATCTAGAGAACTTTCACAAGAAAACCCTTTTCTAAAGCCAAATTGGTATTTCGAGAGTAACCTATTCTCTTCTAAATATTTTTCTAGTTGCATTTTTACATTTTCAATTTTTTCGCATGTTTTCATTTCATTTTAAGTTCGATATTCTCAAAATTTTGTTTTATTTTTTCTTTATGGGAACTCTCAATTTTGTAACGATCTGTTAATGATTTTTAATAATATTATTCCCATTCCGTTCCGATTGTCTAATATCATCTTTATGGAAATTTTTTCATAATCGTCTTTATTTTCGAAGAATTTGGAAATCTGGAGCGTAATTACGTATTTAAATTCGTCAATTCTACGATTTTTTCCTCACCAACAGTAAGTGGAATTTCCTTCGGTGGTCCTCCACCAGTTTTCCTCAGGGGCAATTTATTGAAGCCTAACCTCTTTTTGTCCCTGTATTTGTTATCTGCCCAAATCTAATAAACATATTCTTATAATTATTAATTAGAAACCACAATTTTAGAAAAAAGAAAAAACTACAATTTTATTTGAAAAACCAGTTACAGTCTATCAAAAACAATTGAATACAAAATCTAAAACATATAGATCATTTCATTTGTGACAATATACAAAGTATATTCCACAACACAAATCTTATTATTAACATACATTCTTCAATATAAAATTTTATATAAAATATACCTTTCGCCAACCGCTTTATGTTTTTATGGGCAGGCCTAAACAATTTAACTGTTCGCTTAACGCCTCCCATAGACTGCGCAGGTGTTTTCGACCCTTAAAATCGTTTATAATTAGTTAAATTATCTAATAAAATAATATTTATTTGAAAGTTTACCTTGGCGGAATTATTGCTATAGTTTCCGCCATTTCTGGGTGATCTTCAATAAATTTGATCATGTGTTCCAAATGCTCCTTAGTAACACACCTATATAAATAAATATTAGTTATAACTATATAAATAATTATTTTATTTAATATAAAAAAAATACTTAATTTTTTTCCAAAAAAGAACAAAAATACCTAATATACAATTGAGAAATTCTATTTGCCTTTGTTTATTAAAATAAACGTCATATGAGAAGTGCTGTCTTTCACAATGAATAATAACACGACGATGAGAGTAATGTTCTTATATGAATGAAACTAAAACTATTATCGATTACCACCATCGCAATTACGACAATAGTTTTAGAAGTTACGTGATTACCCTCCTGATGTCGTTCGGTTATTTAATACTTACACATCATTATACCCTGAACCACTTCTGGCAAAGGGTAAATTAGGTGTGTGCGGATGTTTGCAACTCTTAAACGGCAAATCCCGAAGCCCACTTCTATTACACAGATAGATTCAGAATCAAAATTTGAATCGATTTAACCATGTCCGTGTGTCTGTTCATGTGTATTTTTAGGCAAGCTACAGGTCGCATTTTTGAAATATTTCGATAAAATTTGGTACATGTACATGTATTGGCTCAAAACAACGCATTGAAAATAGACCATTTCGAACCATTTTTAGAAACTCTCCCCATATAAGGTCCTATTATAATGGAAGACTTTATATGGCAAAAAATCGCAAATATTATTATTTTTTGGTAAAGAATAGTTAAGTAGCATAATATTTGGTTGTGACAAATTTAATTGGAATATTTTTAGAACCATTTCCCATATAATATACTTCACGAAGTAACGTATATGATAGAGCCTCATGTATAAAGATATAACTACACTATATGTAGGATAATTGAGGGAGTTAAATGATGTAGATAAAACATATTATGCAATTATTAATTATTTGTTTGTATGTGAGGGATTTTTGAAGATTCATCTTTATTTATTTGCACCCACCTATTGTGGTTACTAAATATACGTATTTAATTCGCTTGGAAGGAAGCTTCAGAGACGTATACATATAGGGTATCCCCTTACTTGAAGTCAAGTGTTAGGCGTTACATTAATAAAATTAAAATTAAGAATATTGTAAAAAATTTTTTCAACTAAGTTTGACACCTCATCCTGAAAAGAAAATAAACTACATAAGTTTGTTAATTATTATGAAAAGTTGGCGCATTCTGTCCCCAAAAAGCATTATTAATTATTTTTTTGCAAAGATACCTCTTCTTTGCAATGAAGTTATACCACTTTATATAACAACATGTGTGCTGAGAAATCAGCTTCTCCATAAATAAAATATAAATAAGATGAACTTGAACTCAAATTTACAAATTTAATATATAAACATTTTCAAAATTGACCTGATTTTTCAACAGGATTTTGTACAATGATTTGATGATTCAAAGAATATGTAAAACACACTTTTACAATCTTTAAAAAAAGATTAAAGCGTACTTAAAAATGCCAGATTTGAATTAAATTAAAAGAAAAAAAAAAACGTGGTCCCGTTTTGACAGGGGAAAAATACGACTTTAACTTTTGTCGTCATTTTCGCGTACTTAATTTGCCACGCTTAAAAATGATAGTTTATGTGAAGTTTTAGTATACATAAATGTATATGACTGCAAATTTCGAAAAGGAAAAGATATTGGCAGTCGTTTATTGGCTAGAGTTGGTTTTATTGACTTTTGCTTCTTGAACTCTAATATTATATGCTGCTATATTAACAACTTATTATAATTTTATTATAATTGAGCCATTTTAACAAACTTATTGTGTATAAATATTATCGGTTGAATCAAAGTGAAATTGTGTTTTGTTTAAAAAAAATGAAAATGTACGAATGTATGTTTAAATGACTTTTAGTGTATGAAGCTCTCGATTAATTTTATGTTTAGACATGTATCGGTGGAATTTAAGAAAAGCGTAACATCCCTTATTTTCGAGGAACATTGTAATTGCATATATCATAAACTTAAATATGCACGTATGAATACTAATAAGATATCTGGAAAATTCCTGGATTACGAATTTTAATAAACAGTAAATTGTAAATTGGGGCTTTAAAAAAGTACTCTATAAGTATATTTATATACTATTACGGTTATTTATGCGTTTCAATGTGAATATATTAGAAAGTGTTCTATAAGTTAAAAATAAAATTACAGGTAAATTTTCGATGTCAATAATAAAATAGGGTAAAAAAATTATAATATACCAAATATGTATATGATGTTCACATGAATAAAATTTAGAGCTAAGCAAAAATAATAGAAAAATAATTTTTGTATGACTTTTTTACGTTTTGCACATATGCAACTTTTCATATATCTCATCATCGAAATTGTTGCAAATTTATATAATATATATATGTTTTTAAATGTGGTGTACAATAAAATCTATACATAAAAAGAACAAATAAAGCACTAAATTACAACAAAACTTTAAGGACATTTTCTAAACTTGAAAATAGTTAAATTATTGTTGAGCTTTATTTTCCTGCACATTGGATTTATTGAAAAAAACATTTCAATTTTAAAAATTTATTGAACATAGATTTGATATTGCCACACACACTACGTCAATATATCTTTTATAATTTATAAGTAATTTGAAAAATTTTCTTAAAATATATATTTATTTCAAAAAACACATATATCAATTTTCGTTTTTTATTGCATTGTGTTGCTTGATTGATTTTGCCCAATTTCAATACCAAATTGCTTATGAAAACTACTAACTTTCTGCCTAGTTTGAAATCGATATCTCAATTTTTGTAACCCGGTAATACACAAGAAAAAGCAGGCATGGCTAAAACTATTCAGTACTTGATTCAGAATTTATATACTTTGTAAGGGTCTAAGAAGCCTCCTTTGCAAAAGCTTTAATAAAGTTATACATACCTATATGTATATGTTGGTTGGTATAAAATTATTTTGAGTCTTAGATAATTAAAATATGCGTTTTATTTCATATTCACATATCCGGGAGGTCCTGTCATACTATGTATTGCATATATCTCAAAAAATGCAACCAGTAACAACCAGCACGGATTTACATGGACTAAAAGAGAGACATGGTTAAATCGATAAAAATTTTAAATCTAAATTGATCGGTATAATTGAATATGTGTGGCATTTGCCTTTAGAAGTTACAAACATCCGCACAAACTTATCCTTTGCCCCAAGTGGTATAAGGTATAAAAATTCGAACATAAAAATTTATAAATACATAACAACAAACACAAACCCTTCTTTTTTACATAACTATAAAAAAACAAGTGAAAATGTTATAGTCGAAAAAGAGCTATATATGAAAATATTATAGCTCGACCATATTACTCTATAATTAGTTTATTTGTATCTGCATAAGCGAGGTACTGCCAAATAATTTCTACTTCGGGAAATATAATTATATGGAATGGGGGTCTAAAGATGGTGTGATCGGATCACAAACACAAACCCTTCTTTTTTACATAACTATAAAAAAACAAGTGAAAATGTTATAGTCGAAAAAGAGCTATATATGAAAATATTATAGCTCGACCATATTACTCTATAATTAGTTTATTTGTATCTGCATAAGCGAGGTACTGCCAAATAATTTCTACTTCGGGAAATATAATTATATGGAATGGGGGTCTAAAGATGGTGTGATCGGATCCAAATTTGTCATCACCAAATATTAAGCCAATTAACTATTTTGCACTAAATTTTGTCAAAGAATATTAAAAATTACGACTTTTTGCCACATATAAGGCTTTCATTAGAGGTCCATTTTCAATAGGTTTCTTTTTTGATACAATACATGTCCTTGTTCCAAGTTTTATCGAATTATCTCAAAAAATGAAACCTGTAGCTTGCAGGCAGACAGACTGACATGGTTAAGACGATTCAGATTTTGATTCTGAATTTATCGGCATAATTGAGGGTGGATGTAACATGTGCCGTTTATAAGTTACAAACATCCGCAAAAATTTAATATACCTTTGCCAGAAGTGGTGCAGGTAATGAGTATAATATACACAAGATTATAACACTACTGTACAAGTAATACTCCCTATACTAAAATAATAGTAGAAGCTTTCTTTTTAACCCTTGTTGGTATTTCGACTTGGAATATCTATGCATTTAGTTTGATTCTGCTAATAGATATTGATTAAGGAGCACCGCTTATCTCGAATGGTATTATCACGAAAAAGCATTGAGTACGTTTCTTTGCATGGTGTTTGTTTATTTATAAAGTTGATAAAACTTTATTAACAACTTTAACTTATATACAAGTGAAAATATTATAGTCGGTCATGCCCGTCATCAAATACCCTACACCACTTGATATATTCAATTTAATTTTTTTCTTTGATAAATGAAAAATTGTATCAGAAAATTGTTTTTATTATACCCTGCTCTCCACCCTGGGGAAAAGGGTATTTTAAGTTTGTGCGGACTTTTGTATCTTCTAAACGACAAATGCCACACTCACCTTCAATTATACGGATTTATTCAGAATCAAAATCTGAATCGATTTAACCATGTGCGTCTGTCCTCCTGTCTGTCCATCTAAATTTGTGCGCAAGCTACAGGTCGCATTTTTTGAAATATTTTGATGAAATTTGTGACATGGACATGTATTGGCCTAAAGGGGAACCCTATTGAAAATGGACCGGATAGGATCATTTTTAGAACCCCTTTTCATATGACGCTCTATTATTTTTTTGAGATATTTCGATGAGATTTGGTACGAGAATATGTATTGGTTTAGAACCCCTCTCTATATAATTTTTTTTTAATTTCAATTAACAAAGAAAAAATAAATAATTTTCTGACATGTATCATTTGGAAATTTTTGAAAATACAAATAGGTATAGAAAAATAAGATTTTTCATTATACCCTGCTTTTTCAAAGAAAAAAATTAAATTGACTAATATTTCAACTGGTATAGAATATTTGATAGTCGGGCTTGACCGACTGTAATATTTTCACTTGTGCTAATGTCATATAATTCAACGTTTCTCGTTTGGGCGGGGTTAATCGATTTTACGATTACGAAGATCGCAATTTTGAGATCCTTTGATGAAATTTGGTACCAGGACATTATTGGCCCAAAGATGTATCATTTTTAGAACCTCTCCCCATATTAGGTCCTAGTATAATGGAAGTCATTATAATACTTTTTACAAAATTTGGTGAAGTTAATTAATTATTTAATATGCCAAATTTGGATCCAATGGGACCAATTTTAGAACCCATATAATAATCTTTAACGAAGTGACTTATATGATAATGCCATTTGTGGAGCAAAATGATGTAGGGTAGAGGTTAACCGAGTAATATATATGTTTCACTCGTCGTTAGTTGGTGAGTTTTTTCGTTCAATATATTTAAATCTGTGTGCTTTTGAAATAAATATTTTATAGGGACTTATAGGTTCAACCCCTCCAGTCGCCAAGTATTAATTTTTCACATCTTTAAATACATCACTAATTTCAATATAAGTCCGTGTGAAATATTTATTTAAAAAACACACAAATTTAATATTAAATATTTAAAACATACTTACCACTACTTAATACTTTGGAAGTCGGTACAAATTCTTGAATTTATATTTTCTTCTTATTACGTGGTTTCCATTTGACACGGAAGTTTTGACTTGTATTAGTTTTATGTTTTTCAGAAGTTCATTTTCATAGAAGGTTCTTTCTGAAATCATTATAAGTCTCGTATAACGCGGTTCTCTAGAAAATGTAAATAAAAACTTTAAATTTATCTGAATAAACGTATAATAAATTTTTGGGCGTAAAAACACTAAGATTAGAAGTCTTAACATTGTATTAACAACTATATTATGTGTGCACTTGGGAGGTATGAGGATTTATATCTTAGGTAATACTTCCGATCGGCTTTAAGAAGGCTAAGTCCAAAATTATCTTGGCTTCTGCTTAACTTAAGCCGACGCACAACCACGACGTAGTATTCCGGGGTAGCTGCCATAACATTCGTCATGGAAGCTATAAACAAAACGATTAAGTAGGTTCCCCTTTTGTTAACATTTAAAGATCATCTTTTGAGCATATGCACTCGGAATGTTAGATATTTTTTACATGCCTGTTGTTGAATTTATTTGTGTGCAAGCAAACTTAAATATTTTTTACTTCTTTGGAACGTGCTTATATTTTTCTCTTGCTAATGTTTCACTTTACGGTATCCACTTTGATTTGATTAAAAATGCTGTTATGAATCTTAAACCCTGCGACAAATCCTAGTGCTGGATGATTTTAATCTTTATATCATATGTTGGAAGGTAACATATTGAATATCCCGTCCCGTACACTTCGCTTTACCTGAGGATTCTCGTCACCCAATATCATCACTCACTTTGAAGTGATCGTTTCTTGATTACACAGAATTACGTGTTAATCTCAATAATCGCTTTAATTTATAAATTAAGTAAAACTAAAGAATTCTCTGCCTGCTAATGTTTGGGATTTGGATTATAGGTCATTGTCTGATATTTACAATATTCTCGTTTTTGTTATATTTCTTTCCATTCCAATTCTATATTTTCATACTTCTATTTATTGTCTTATCTTGTTCAATAAACACTTAAGTCCCCAATAAAAAATTTCAGCCTATTTAAAAAGTTTGCTTGGGGATTACATTTTGTATTCTAATTTAAGGCGTGATTTTAATACTCTAAATGTACTTGTTGTTTAAGTTATATTCAAAAATATATCTTTTCTTTCTGAAACTATCTAGTCTTCCTGGTCTAGACGGCAATTCATCATCTTACGGCACTGTACTGATGTTCTATATATTCTGGTAATACGTATTTTAAACAGCTGTCACTTTCTGCTTTGGAAGACCACTTTTATATTATTTCTTTACAAAAATAGTCCCAGATTGATCAATATTTACAGAGGTATAACTAAACTTAAACCATTCAAATCTCTTATTACTAAAAGCCTTACTTCAGTTGTAAGGTCATTATATTATCCTCAACATCATGGTTTTTGTAAGTTTTTGCTGAACGTAAGTAAACACAGATTTTTAATTAATTTTATTTTAAGGAAATATAAGAAATTTCGAATTTTCGCCATAGAATGATTTCCTTTGTAATACAAGTAAAAATATTGCAGTCCAACTATTTAATGCCATATATCATATAAGTTACTTTGTGAAATATATTTATATAGAAATAGGTTCTAAAAATTATTCGATCGGGTCCAAACTCGACACAGCCAAATAACCCAATTTTACCACTTTTTACTTACCCATTTTTGTCAAGAAATATTAAGAATCGCGATTTTATCCATATAAAGATTTCAATTATAATAGTACCTTGTATGGGAAGGGGTTCTCAAAATGATTCGATTGATACATTTTTAATAAGGTACATGTCCTTGTACCAAATTTCATCGAAATATTTCAAAAAATGCGACTTGTTGTTTGACTTGTAGTGCTCAATTACAGGTGGGTGTGGCATATATCGTTACAAACATACACAAAATCTCTAATAAAAGTCTATACTTAAAAACGTCGTATATGTGTACAAAATATGATGTGTTAAAAATATTTCTTTCTTTTCAGTTCCATCGAACAAAAATGATGTCTCATTTAAAAGATATATGTTAAAAAGTATTCTACACGTTAACATATTTTGATAAATACCTGGGCGCATAATGTTAGCAGCGAATTTGCCAGTATGCCAATATGCTGGAATGGTAGATTATTAAATTTTTATTATGTTCACAAATAAACTTTTATTTCTTCAACTATGCGTACACTAAGAAAAAATAATAATAATATAATATGTTTATATTATTAAATAATATCATAAACTGTCAAACTCGAGCTTAAATAAAATAATAAATGGTATAATATAAAGTAATAAATGGCATAAAAATATTGTGAGCAACTTTTTCATATATTTTAAATGAATTAGTCTTTTTGATTTCCAAAATTACTGTATTACTATATATATTTATTTATAAATTTATGACTTATTCTCCTTTTCCGCACCATTTCGACGCATACTTTATATATTCATTTTGAATTCGCCAATCGTTATTATATACACCATATGTATATTGCATAATAATATATATTGTAATATGTATGTATTATATAAAATTTTGGATATGTACAAACGTTTGTAACAACCAAAGGGAGGCGTAAAACCTTCCAAGAATTACATACGAATATATCATTGCCTGCAATGCTAATAAAATACAAAATTTCTTCACTTTCCTAGCCTATTCATTCCTTGCGACTTTCTCATGGTCGCAAAAGTTGAAATATTGATGTTAAATTTAAATTTACTATTTAATACCCTACACCACTTTCAAAATATTGTACTATAAGTAAAGTCATTATCGTATAAGTCATCCCGTGAAAAATCTTTACGGGTAAGAGGGGTTCTAAATATGGTCCAATTCGGTCCAAAATTAAAACTTATAATTTTTAAGCTAATGAAATGCAACTTTTGCACCACTTTGTATATTAAGTATGTTTGCAACAACTAGAAAGTATACATAACCTTGATCAGCATAAAAATCTGTGTCGATCTAATAAGATGGTGACTTTGGAAATAGGTAGCTGCACATCTAGTACTGAGCGCGTGTCCTGCTGATCTGCTCCTATTCCAGCTTCGCCTCATGTACCAACTCATTGCTGGGTATAACTGAGTTAACATGCACCTAAGATATGATAATGTATTGCCATAAATCGTAGGCATTGAGAAGCACATAAAACCGAATGGATTCGATTATAAGAGAGTTGAGATACCGCCCTGCTGTATACATAAATGATAGTACTAGAGGCGCGTAACTCTCTTGAAGTGCCCAATCGATAGCAGTGATATCTGCTTGAAAGACACTCCCTGTGTTGGGTAGTTCCGAAAGTGCCTCCCGATATACTCCTTCCCCATTACTCGAATCCAGTTTTGGACTGTCCGTGAAGACGATGAAGACATTTATCTTAATCACACTACCATACTTCCAATTCAATCTCTACCGCATTAGTAGTCTGATATTTCTCTTTTAGTCTGTAATATTAAGCACTCTCTTTATCAAAAGACCTACCTCCGAACTGTTAAAATATAGTAATATGACTAACAGAGCTTTGCATCACCATGTTGAATTCTCTAAGTCTAAGAATCCCTTTTGCGGCTGTGCTCTTGATGGCGATATCTATAGATATGAAGTGGATATGATGTGAGGGGCTACCTGCGGCGTCGACGTCAATGCCCTTGTGCTATCTAACTGGCAAGACACTGAACTTTACAAAGACTGCTTTTCTAATAATTGGTATAAACCGCTTTTCGGCAGACCATCAAATTCTATATGTTAGAAGAGATTGCGCGTCCCATTGCTTGCCAAACGTCTTTTAAAAAGAGTGTTTCTTGTCTTTCCTCCGCATTACTCTTCCAGCTGAGCTTGGAGTTCAGAACTGTGATTAGATACTTAACTTTTTTTTGGGGAAAACAGGCTCAACTTTAGATAGGTTAAACAATGGAATTTTACATTGTCGTGTAAACAAAACGTCCTAATTTGATGCAAGGGTTATATCATAAAGTATGATGTGTATTCAAAATATAAGATTTGTATTCAAAAATTGACTCAACCTTTTTTTTGATATCATAGTTATACCTTATGATGTACGTTCCAATCACATCCTTTAAACAGATCAAGGCCTTTATTAAGATCCTCCACTTTATCAGTGAGAGTCACACCATCACCGTCATTCTCAGAGGGATCATAGCAACCGCCAATCTTGTAGACTCACAGAGTTTGCCAAAGATGTGGATGAAGTTGCACGAACAAAGTACAGATTGAATTAGTCTTTCTTTTGCATGTTGCATAACAGGGCAAAAAAATTGAATTGAATTGAAGAATTTTTCATCCACCAGCTGCCATTTCTCTGTCATAATCTTTTTTCAGGGTCATCCCAATCGATTATACCTACTTAAATGTCACAGATGATCGTCAATTTTGCCCTCTTGATATTTTTGCCAAGAGGATTGTCATTAAAGCGGTAACGTGTTCGCTGCCGATATGAACCGTGTCCCTCAATATCGATGTTTGGAGCTCTGTTATCGCAGATTACTGGAAGCGAACGACGCTGCGGTTTCGAGTAGAATGTATCTACGCCAGGGTTCTTTCCAAAATGCGGACGAAAGGACGCAGAAGAAAGTACCAAAGGTCCGATCCCTCCACAGATCTCTATTCCGCCTAACAGCGTTAAGGTACAAATCGAATGCCAAAGGTACAAATCGAATGCCATATAGTCAGTCTTTCCAGCATCTTCCTCCCGTGCTCTCTTTAATTAGCAGTCGATCAAATTTGCATACATACGATGAGTGCTTACTCACCAATTTGTTGAAACGTCGTAGGTGGACGACTTCCCTATGGCAACGTCAGCGTTAAAAAGCGATTTGGAGGATCACTGATATAATTTTCACGAAAGATAATTTTCCGGAGCTATATGCGGCAGCTTTTGTCTCCAGTCACGTACCGACTGTGTAGACCTTGAGAATGCATAGCACCCACTTTAACTTGGGGTCGTTGCCGTGCTAAGGAATTGTCGCCTCTTTTTTGTCTGGTAGTAACGGCCATTTCCTTCCTCAAAAGCAAACTAGCAAAATATGGGGTGAGGGACCAAATATAATAAAAATTATTGACATATTTATTCATTTAACGTTCAAAATATGTTATTTGGGAAGGCTCGATCAGGTCCAAATCTGGCATAGTCAATTTCTAACTATGCTTTACCTAGATTTTAAAAAGGACATGAAAAATTGTGAAGCCCTATTTTAAATAATGGTCTTATATAGAGAGGGGTCCTAAAAATTTTCCATTTCATAGCTTTTTCAAAAGTTAACGCCTTCAGATACGCTCTGTTTTTTTAAAACAGATTATGTAAAATAAAACGATGATTCATATATTTAACATGGATTATATGATTGGTAAAATCAAAATTGAATATATAAAGAACAAATTAGATTAATGAATTTATTTTTACTATTACTATTTTGTTCAAGAAAAATCATATTCATATATATAACATAAACAACAACATATTTAATTGAATTTAATTTTTCAATGTTTTTATGCTTCCTAGTGTAGCAGTTTGTTGAAGAAAAATCAGATGTTGTAATCGGTAATATCCGACTATATAATAACCTACATCACATAATTTTAACTTCGAGGTAAAGAATTATATTGTTTACCACAATTCTTTCGCGGCTCTAATCATTGCCTTTCGTATTGTTTTTTGCCACAAACATATTAATATATTTTTTTGAAGTATTTTCGTGTTAATTTATTTTCTCTTCTTTAGGAAATCAATCCACTGAGTTCCGTAAGGCTTTGCGCAATTTTTTATGTCATTCTAATTAAAATAACGGGACATGAATTGAATTTACTGTTATCTATTTAGTAGTAGTAGTTTAATAACAGAATGTTATATAAAAATATGCAGCTCAGTTAAAAAAGTTCTTTATCTATTGTACATATATTACCTATATATCGACAATGAATGACTGAAGCTGTATAACTGAGAAAATACGTAATGAATTCGAATTATTTGGTTAAAAAATTAGCATTCCAATAGTTTTATGTAATGCTATAAAATAATTTTTTTGCGATATATTGATCCCACGATTAATGTTGTTATAAACTATCACCTTTTTGTCGCCGGTAAATAGTCTTTTCGCAAATGGATCAATTGTGTTGCATTTCAGATGCGAATCGCAAATGCTAATGCGTTGCGTCAAATTAATTTCCTTAAACTGGTGAGGGATTCATAGAACGAGTTTCTCGACATAAAAAAGCTTTCTTTTCAAATCATTTATACGATACATCGAGCATCACATGTGATTCTATATACAGTACATAAATTCTTGTGTGCTTGCGAAGAGTTCTTGCCTTTTCATTAAAACATGTCATGAGTTGCACATCTTGTTTTTCCATTTTTAAATTGGGATTAAAAATAAACTAATTTTTTTACGAAATGAAAGGTAGAAAAAGCCCAAAGAATAAGAAAAAAAATAAAAGGTACTTTGAACACGTTAACGAAGCAAAAGAAAGTGTAAAATCTATCTTCCGACAAAACCCAACCAAACATAGTTGCCAATCCAATAATTTAAATGGGTAACATGCAACCTAAAGTCGCTCCCCAGCAGGGTTTTGTTTTTTGAATTGCAGGGTGTCCGAAATAAACAAAAGAGTTACATAAACAAGGGTCAGAAAATAAGTAGTTTCCGAGTTACAGCCATGTGAAGAAATCGCTTACAATTTAATTCAATGTATTTTAAAACTCAGAAACTAAAAACTGCAATACAAAAACAATTAGAAAGACATCCTGCACAGACTAATGTACCCTTTTTTCAACATAAGAGTGCATCTAACTTGGAAACTATTTATTTCCGGACTAATGTTTATATAGGTTTATTTGGGGTCCTCAATCATATTCCAAAATTTCTCGGGAAATATTCGGACATGCTGTATAATATTCTTATATTAATTAATTTTTGGAATTTTATCCATGTTAATTATTAATAATTCCTATAATTATTTGATTTGGTTAAAATAACAATTATGTTTAGTCGAGATCTTTATAGTCAGCAATAAATTTGACATGTTTGTTACTTTTATATGATAATTGAAACGAACTGGGTTCTAAATATGAGCAAATTGTTTTTTATAAAAACCAGCTTTTAACAAATAGTTATTTTTTTATCCATATATGTAAAATGGCATCATTATATTGAAGGTGATATATGTGTAATTCTCTTTCAATAATTTTATATATATAATTATTTAATTTGTTCACGAAATGTAAATTCAGTATAATATAGTACAATATTTCTATAAAAAAATTTTTTATTAAAAGATTCATTATAATTTCATATAAAAACGAAACGAAATACAACAATATAAAAAGAAAATTGACCTTAAAAGTGATGTATTATTTTTAAATTTATGCAGAGTTTTTATAGGCGCTCCTTTACACACATCATCTCTACCAAATACAACTTTGTTAGAGAGCTATGACATAAAAAATTACGCAGGGTGTTACGTAATAAAGAAGATATTTATTAATGAAAAATGCTTTTTTAAAACTTTTAAGCCGATCCTGTTAGGAAAAAAATAAAACAATATTTATGCTCATGGAATCGCACAGAAAGAGAGGGAGAAAGTAATGTGAAAATGTAATCCAAAGTTATCAAGTAATCCAAACCCTTACATTGTAAAGGTTAAAAAAATTTTCACTTATTTTTGCAAATAATAATAATAATTATTATTATTCTTTAGCAACTATTTGTAGAAAAAATTAATAAATGCGTATTTTCGTTATATAAAGACTTGTTTTTTAAATAGGACATTTTTTGTGCTAAAAATTGTAATATTCGTTTCATTTTTAAAAGCGCTTGCTTTTGGTTCAAAATGTCGCATTGTACCATATATTGACAATCTTTAAATTTTCCATTTTAAAAATGATTAATCCAAAAAATTTAAAACACCCAACAGTACAAGTAATGTAGGATATAAATGTAAATCACATAATATAAATTGGACAATATATATATTTTTATTTAAGCCGGTTCAAACTAATAGTTCTGCTGGAAGCAATCATAATAACAGCAATACAAGCACAAGCAACGCTAATAACAATATCAGTTGCAACAACAATATAAATACCACCAATAATAGCAATAGTAGCAACACTAATATTATAAGTAATGTCATCCATCCGAGTACCACTAATAGTAGTAACGGTAATGTATCACCTGGAAATAGGGGAAATGATGGTAACCTACATATTGGTTTAGTCGGTGGTGGCACGTCGGCGGCAGCAGCTAAGAATCAACTTGAACAATTAAATACAATGCGTGAAGCTCTTTTCTCTCAGGACGGCTGGGGATGTCAGCACGTTAATCAAGACACAAATTGGGAAGTTCCTAGTTCTCCCGAACCGACAAATAAAGATTCCACTGGTCCACCATTATGGAAGCCGACAGTAAATAATGGCACAGATTTATGGGAATCCAATTTAAGAAATGGTGGTCAGCCACCCGCTCAACCTTTGCAAAAGTCTTGGGGTCATACACCTTCTACAAACTTAGGCGGAACTTGGGGTGAAGATGATGATGGCGGCCCAGAGGTTACTAATGTCTGGACAGTTGGGAATTCAAGTTGCAATCCATCTTCAATGTGTGTCGCTATAGGTGCAACTAGCGCTGCCGTTTCTGGAGTAACTGTGCCTCCATCAACGTCGCAATGGGGTCACTCAAACATTGGTGGAGGGGCTGGTGTTGGCGTTAGCACCACTCATGCAGGTCCTAGTATAGCATCAGGTAATAAATATAACTCTCCATATTTTAAAGGACATATATTAAGTTAGACATATTATTTACAACTACCAAAAAAAAGCCTTAAAAATTCTATAAGCATAAAACATAAAAATTTTAGTTCGTTTAGATGTGTCCGTCTGAATGAGAGCTTTTTGTTGAGTGATCGAGGTTCTGAAAATTAATAGACTGAGCTGAAAATCGGTATAGACATTTCGCTTTCTTCGGGTATATTCCTATCGAAAATGAATACAATAATTACAGCCACATACGCGCAATTAACAAAAATCTCTCAGCCACAAATACCTACACATGCTATATTCATTAATGAGACGAATGACTATGACCGAATGTATATTTCAATCATAATTTATAGTGGTATAAAAGTTATACATATGTATCATATATACGAGTACTTTGGCATAAAATTCAACACATAATTTGGTGCTTGTCCAAAGCGGGCATAGTTATATACGCACCACATTTAAATCTGAAATGTATGTAAGATTTGACTTTTGTCAGATATTTTTCAATTCCCTCTTAAAAATAATACTACTCCAAACTACACAATTCACACAGTACACACAATTCTTTACCTCTGCAAAAGCGATAAAGTGATATACGTACTTATTACATTCATCAATGTGTTAAAAAAGGCATTGTAAGATAACAAACCCGAACACAATTTGAAAATTCTTCATTAAAGTCAAAATTAATTCCTTGAGTAGAAATATAACTCAAATTTTAATATTCATTTAAGGAACGTGCTGTTCTTACATGCCACGCCTACTAAATGTTTTATTTGTTGCGAGTTTTCATTTTATTTATTTATTTCATTAACAGTAGTTTTTATAAATAATTTACGTGGGTGCCTCTCACCCTTGCTCGAAGCTTATATGAGGCAGGAGTATGCCACCTATTCTTATTTTAATATCTATGTATTTACTTTATTACTTATTATCTATCATTCGCATAGCTTTGAGCGAAGTGTGGCATAATATGTCTCTTAAAACGAGTGGTATTCTATATTGTTTGTAGACGGAAGGGAATGGAATTCCACAATCGAAGTGCAAATATGAAGTGACGTTCAGACATTAGGGAAGTGTGTCGCATTGGTTTATCTGGTTGCGGTTAGACGCGCAGGTCATCCAAAGTTACCGTTAACAGAGTTTTAGTAAAGCTTGAAACGCGGTCATACCTCTTCAACCCAAAAACGTACTTAATTATGGAATTATTAGCCTTTTGTAGTTTTTGTTTGGAAATGGAATCACAATTGACTTTGGGCAAAAGTTTTCTGATATTTATGGGGGTGAACGCCATAGAGTTCTTAGCATTCCGTACACTTGTCCCATGTTATTATTTATGTGATTATCCCAAGTAAGCGTTCTATTGAATGTCACTCCAAGGTTTTTTACTGAGTCAACTAACTCCACGTTAGGCCCCAGTAAACGGATATTAAAATTCCTTAGGTCTGACTTTTTATAACAAGCCATACACTTGTTTTGTAAAGGATTTAAGGTCAGAGACTTTTGACTTTTGTTAATTTCCAACAGCTCGGAAAGGTCGAACGCATAAATGCATTAAAAAAAATGTAATGCTTTTTAAAATTATCGCAAGTAACATTTTAATACATATAGGATCAATGATATCATGTATGCACTCTAGCACTTCAGCTTCACTCACACCATTAAATTTTAGTGAGTTAAAACTAAAATCAGTTTCCATTTCCAAATAGTGAGATACATTTGGGCTGCTATTGGTATGTTGACAATTTTTTTTATTAATTTCATTAATGTCAAGGTTAACGAGTTGACAAAGTGTTACTGTTGATGCCAATTGCCCTAATCGTGGACCAATTCTGCCTAGTGCGTACGCTTCCACACACTGTAAGCCTTGTCCCTTGCTTCCATTAATCCACAGATGTTTTGGTTGAACCAGGGACGTTTGTGAGAATCCGCTTTGACGGTTTTTAATGGAATATAGACATCGAACACCATTATTGTTGAACCAATGAATTTTTCTATAACTATCCGATATAAACATAAGCTCACTCCAGGTAACTTAGTTCGCTGCACTTTCAAGTTAGTTTTATGTGCGCTTTTTGAAGTTTAAAATTACGTAATAATTGGAGAAATTTGGAGCGTTTAGCTGGTAATAAAAAAAAACCTTATTTAAATTGTTGAGTAGGAACAGGTCTAAGAGGGTCGCTGTATGGGCAGTGTAGTGTGTGGGAAATGATGTGTTAATGGAGAGAAGACCAATAGAATGCATTTCGTCCAAAAGTCTGTTTTCTAAGAGAAGATTGCTGTTGAAATCTCCGCTTATTATCTATCACATCGGGATAGCCGATAGTAACACCACCAATAGTCCTTATTAATTCCGTAAAGTCGGTATTTCGGTGAGGTCGCTATACACAATCCACCAAAAGTTTGTTATGTCCCCTACTTATACTAACAAAGAGGTATTCAATGGGACTCTCCGCGTTTGACTTGCATACCAATGAGCAGTATATGTGGCATTTTATGTAGACGGCAACGCCGCCTGCATAATTTTGCCGGTCCGCTCGAAAGAGGTTATATCCATTTAAGCTAAAAAAGGAGTTAAGTTCAGCAGACATGAACCACGTCTCAGACACGCATATTATGTGTATAGCATAATTCTCAAAGATGAGGCGAAGTTCGTCAGTCTTGTTGTGTAAACTCTGGGCATTTAAATGACAGACATGGATTCTCATAAGTTTTTTAGCGAAGACTCTTATCATGGTGTGTGTGTCTCTAGTTGTCATACCCTTTGTAGAACAGATAGCAACTAAGCATTATGCAAGGACAAGATAATAGAATAAAAATAAATTCACAAAGGATAGATTCTCTAGTATTAGTCAATGTAATACTAATGCTCATGGATTCTTCATCATCACTTGGATCAGAGTTGACTGATTCCTGAGCATCTTTTGCATCATCGACTGCATTGTTGTCATAAGTGTTTGCATATGTTGTACCAAAGCTGGCATTGTGTTCTCCAGATTCGCAGTGGCATAACGATATGTTGTAGGCGGCTGAGGATTTGCTCTAGTATTGTGGGTTGTACGGAGTATGTCCGCATATAAGGAGTTTGAATTTACGTTAGTGGAAGAAGTAGTAGTAGTAGTAGCATTACTTTGTGCCAAGTGTTGTGTGAGAGGAGTAATTGTTGGTTCATGTTGTAGTTGGTGCCTTTGCTTCATTTTTTGGAAGATTGGGCATCCGCTATTGTTGGCCGAGTGATTACCTCCACAGTTACCACATTTTTTTGCGTTCGGAACATTGATTACATTCTGCAGATTTGTGTAATTCACCACATATGAAGCAAACTGACGGTAGTCGGCAGTAGGACCTCGTATGACCATATTCCTAGCAGTTGTAACACTGTGGTGGGTTTGTTCGTTTATGTGGTGCTTCTACTGTGATCTTAGGGTGAGAAATGTATCGTAAATTGTAAATCGGGTGCTGTTCTACCCTCGACCTCTATTCTGAATTGTGGTTGTGGAATCTTGTATCGGTTGTATATTTTGAATGCCGACTTAACCGCATAGCATTCAGTTTCTAGGGCCTCCTTTATGTCGTCAGTTGGCACAGAACTTTCAGCATCCCTTATGACAATCGCCAGACCTTTTTCGCTCTTTAACTGATGTGTGTAGTAATTTTTCTTTGAGTTTTCAAAGAATTGGATTTCAATTTTGTAGATTTTCTCTGTGTAAAACTGAACTTTAACTTCAGCTATCGCTCCTCTCCGAATGCCTGCTACATGAAATTGATTTTTTCCAAGCAACTGGGCGAGCGCGTTAATGAAGGTGTTTGTTAAAGTTTCCCGAAGGTATACTGGAGGAGGCCAATATTCTTTTTCTGGTGCAGCTACATCGTCTTCCCTTTCATCGTTATTATGCCGGTACATTAGAAGTAGGGTTTACATTCGCTTTACTAATTTTAGCAGCATTTTCGATTGGTGAGAAAATTTTCCTCTTGATGTTAATATACCTATCAACGCCTGTTTGTATAGGGCCCTATTTGTTTTGTTCTGCTTTCGAGATAGTACTGCTGGTAGTTTTTGAAGTATTTCCTTTCCCTGTGTGTTGTTAAGAATTTTCGCTGACTTTTTGAAGGGGTCCGCATCACTCTTCATGGCTATCCTTTACGTGTGTATAAACTGATCTTATCACTGCATCAGATATTAAACTTGCGACTGCTAAGTTAGTAGACCTATCCTTGTTCCTGCTAGCATTATGGGAAGGCCCCCTTGTGGGAGCATCGTGGTGGTTGTGGTTTTCCCCTTATGGGGTGAGAGTAGGTGTAACCTCCCCACCGAGGAGTGCCTTACAGTATGACTCCTAGATCGGTACCTAACGGGGCGTTGGGAAGCGCATATCTTTCCCCTGCATCTGAGCTTCGGCTTGAGATGCCGTGTGATTAAGCCTCCACGGCAGGAACACACGTTAAACACTTGACTTCATGTGCCACCAAGTGGCGGTGATAAACAAGTATAAAATGCTACTACTGATTATTACTTTGTTCTTTCTTCTGTATATATATACAAAATATATTTGTGCGAGGTGCAATGCAGTGTCTGAGTAAATTGTAATAGATTATGAGGCAGTGATCGCCATGTTATAATTATTTTTATATTATAGGAGTGTTTTATTAGTTTATTTATAAGAAGCAAATTCCACTAGCAAGGAGAATGAATGTTGTGAGTGGGTGAGTATCCTTATAATTATTTATGTTTAAAAATACTTACATTTGCTCCATTAGAGCAAAAAGCAGTAGCGTTTGTGTATTTTATTCAGATCAACCAATAGTATATTTTATTTGAGATTTCTTTATTGATTGATAATTTATTTACAATTTCTTCTGCTTATATACTAATTCTACTTTTGCGTATGACCTACTTACCTACTTACTTACTATTTACAAATTGCAAAATAATGCTTAACCTTCAAATCGTAAAAATAATGCTGAACTTAAAAATAATGCTTACTACGCTTAATGTTTAAATGAGTACAAATATAATTATGTCATATCGTATGCTACATTAAAATTGGAAAGTACACTACAATGTAACAACTAACTGTAAACAGCTCTCAATTATATATGCGCAAGTAATTTTCTTTCTTTTCTAATATATTTATTTAATTATTATATGATTTGTCATATAAAGAGTTTGTATGTTTTATTTATATTATACTTTAAAACACTAATTAAATAATTATTACAGATACTGAATTTAATATTTTTTACACTTCAAGTAAGTGCGCAACGACCTTATCGCTTGACGTTCACACATAGAGTAAATTTTTCCTATAAAAGTTTAAAATTGCATGATTAGAAAATATATAATCTTTTATATCTGTTTATATTTTTTTGGCTGTTTCTTTTCTCTTCTTAAATGGAACTATTTTTATTTAGCTATGCAGCAATTAATACAAATTAAAGAGATAATTAGTATGTATCTGTGTGTTTCGAAATGAATATTTCATCTGATTATATTGAAAGTTGTAATGATGTATTTGAAAATGTGAAAAATTAATACTTGGTGACTGAAGGGAATGACCTGGACTGGTTTCGAACTCGCCCTCATCGAGTTCTCATCAGCAGGTAATTACCAGTTACACTGAATCCACCAATGCAATTTCATGCGCAAATGGTTAATATCAATAATTCACTTTTCAACATTACAACCGTACACCATTTATATATATGTAGATTAAGCCACGTTATGTTCTTATATATATATGAAATATTCATTTCGAAACGCACAGATATATATGTAGTAAAATAATCATTTACTCTTAGTTTTGTTTAATAATTTGTTTTCAATAGTTTATTTAAAATTCCATTTGATTATTAGTTAATAGTTTTTTATATACGTGTGGGGAAAATTAATTAAAACTTTTTATTTGATACAACCGACCACCTCGTGTTCTGTTTTATAACTCCTTCATTCATCTCGTCTATTTTATTTAACATGTGCCTTTTCTTTTATTAGTGTCGTCCTGTTCTAGTCAGTCTAGTCCCGTCTTTTTTTTATATATATATACAGAGTCGTATTTTTATATTATGCCATATACTACAACGCTTTAAATATAGTATTAATTATAATATAAAAAAATTGGAACATAGGTAAAGTCCATTAATTATAAGTGTTTTATGTACATATTAATTTTGTTTTATATCTAGGAGGGAACGTGGTAGAGGAACTATTACCTTCAACCCTTACATCTTCACCTCTTTTATTGGAACTATCATCTTCCACACATACATCTTCACCCTTATTATTAGGATTATTATCTTCAATCCCTGCCTTCAACCCTTACCTCGCTATTAGTATTAGATAAACTCTGTAAAGGATCTAAAAGTGTTGAAGGTGCTTCCATAGTTGGTTTTATTTGATTTGCATGCCTTTTCCAATTTTGATCATTCATTTGCAATTAGAAATAATTCTAATTGATTTTTAAAAACCATCCAACTGCTTGAAACGTTATCAAAATATGGTGGTTTACCAATTAATGGTACACCCATCTTTAAAAACAATAATAATTGACTAATAATTTACTTTACACATCAACATTTTTCTTTCCACATAATACAATAATATAAGATACAATAAAAAATACCCCTATACATATGTTTTCTTATTATTATACCACGCACCATCCTGTAGAAAAGGGTATATTAAGTTTGTGCGGATGTTTGTAACTCCTAAACGACAAATGCCACACCCACCTTCAATTATATCGATCGATTCAGAATCAAAATCTGAATCGATTTAACCTTGTACGTCTGTCCTCCTGTTTGTCCATCACAATATGTGCGCAAGCTATAAATTCGAATTGAATTGATATGAATTAAGAATTTAGTAGGAACATATGAAAAACAGAATGTCTTAATATTTATATACCGCTATATATATATGTATTTACTGCCACGAATAAATTATAATAATTATGTCTAATGAATTTATTTTTCAATTTTATGTAAAGGTAATACAAATACAAATGGAATAAATGTTCCAGGGACACCAAATTTAGGCGTTGGTGTGGGTGCTTCTTGTAATAATTGGGGTGACTTACGCTCTGGTCCTTTAGGTATGCCATTGGATATTCGTAATGTAGATTCTCGGGATTGTTTACGAGTTCCAGCAGGGGATTCCCGTGATATGAGAATGCTTGACCCCCGTGATCCTATACGTGGTGATCCACGAGGTATATCAGGACGTTTGAATGGCACCTCAGAAATGTGGGGCCAACATCACCCAATTAGTCATAATCAAATGCAAACTATGAACAAAATTGGGGCAGCAGTCAGTGGTAATGTCAATGGAACTGTTGTTTCTGGAGCTGGAAGTGTTACCACTATAAGTGGAGGACTCGGAGGCGTTGGTGCGGTTAACCCATCAAGTGTTTGCAGCAATATTGTTGGTTCACAATGGAGTATGGCGCAATCTGTTGCAGGACAAAAAGATTTAACATCAATCACTACGAAATCATCGAACTCTGGATGGGAAGAACCTTCGCCACCTCCACAACGTAGAAACTTACCTAACTATGATGATGGTACTTCAGTATGGAGTCAACAGTCACGAATACCTGGTGTTGGCTCTCATTGGAAAGATGTTTCTGATCCACGTAATCATCACATGCGTAGTGGCATTGGTGCAAGTGGACAAAATCTTACTCCAATGAGCAACGCTGCTATAATAGCCGGTTTAAATATTAGTTCGGGCTCCGGCAATAACACTGGACTTGTTCCTTCAATAGTCGCTTCTAACAACCCAAATAATTCAATGAACTTGGGACCAGGTGGTCGTCTTATATCCAGTGTTGGAGGAAGTAGTGTGATGGGAAGTACTGCTCATAAAACTGATAACATAGCTTGGGTCCATCCTGGTGGTTTAAGTTTACCTAACATAGTAGCGTCTCGTAATCAGGTAGCTAATTGGGTGTCTGATGAAAATAGCCACAACGTGGTAGGAGCAGTGTCTTCCAATTCTTCTAATTGGGTTGCAGATGATAAAACAAATGTGCAGGGGACACCTGGAATAGGACAAATCAGTGCTACCACATGGAATGACCCTCCTTCCACCTCTTGGAATAAATCACAAACACATAAGTTATCTGGTGTAACAAGTTGGAGTGTATCGCCTTCAACTGTAACTACTGGCACTAATGAAGTCAACGATTTAAACTCAATCGATTGGGGTAACGGGACATCTGCCCACAGTACTATTTTAAGTAAACCCCAGCAAACAAAGCTGAACAGTGGCGTAATCAATATGACTGCTTTAAGTCAAGAACTGAAACAAAGTAAACAATTTCGCATATTGGTGGAAGCGGGGTTTAAAAAGGACGATGTGGAACGAGCTCTGCTAAGTACCAACATGAACATAGAAGAAGCAACTGAGCTACTGCGAGCCAGTATTTCAATTGGTATAGATGGCTGGAGACGACACGGCGAAACACTCAGTTCCTTTGCTGACCATAGTAGTGCTACAGCCAGTAATAATTTTCCTGGACGTTATGCCAACCAAACTACACAATCCGTCATATCATTTCCTCCCGTAAGCAGTTTGTATAATTAGCATTCAAAAATTCTTTCATTATTTTATATTCTTTAGAACAATGTTATTAATACGTCGAGTGGTGGAATGGTCGCTGGCAGTAACCAAAATTTAAATGTTTTAACTAATATACAACCACTCCAAACACAAAAATATGTTCCGCAAGGTGGTTCGCATGGTTTGTCAATAGGTGGACTACAGTCGGCTAATGCAACACCCCAACAATGCAACAACAACGCCACAGTTGTTACCAATAACTCGAATCAACCATCAACTCAACAGCTGCGTATGTTAGTACAACAAATACAATTAGCGGTTCACAACGGTTATCTGTCCAGTCAGATACTAAATCAGCCCCTAGCACCCACGACTCTTCTATTGTTGAATCAATTACTTAGCAACATTAAGGTAAAAAACTCAATTATTTTAGACCTTATCTTGGATACCCTCCACTATGATATATAACCTGGAAAAATGTTACTGATTTAAAAAGGGTACATGATTTTGACTTTATATTAAATACTACTATCGTGATTGATAAATTATGAGATAATTCTTTATATTTGTGATTCCTACAATATTGTAGATTCATACCCGAAGTAGTAATGTTTACACCTATCAATCATTACCACTTTTAAAAAATATTTTAACACAAGAATAGAATATCACTAAATTTCAGGTTACTATATAAATTCTTGCGGTATTGAGCTTTTCACCAACAAATTGATTCAGATTTTGCTAATCAAGAATGCATATATTATAGGACGTAAGCCTTTCGGTGTGTTTCATAGTAAAAAATGTATGCTATTTTGGTTAAGGTGGGGGGTATAATTACAATTGTTATATGTTATGAACTATAATTGAATAGATTATTTTAATAGCATCTTCAAGGGGCTCAACAGTCTCTTCGCGGTGGAAATAATACAAACACCATGGTCGCCATAGCCAAGTATAAGCAACAAATACAAAATTTGCAAAATCAAATCAACGCACAACAAGCAATATATATTAAGCAACAACAGCAACAAAATTTACAGCAAACTCCCCAGCATCCTTCAAGTCATATAACTAACAACAGTGCCGAGTATTTACGAAGTCACGATGCCTTAATTACCATACACAACAACTTTTCAGAAATGAGCTTAAACAAGGTAACTACTCAAAATTATGATATAAGCTTTGTTTTCTTATATAAGTAATATAGAAAAATAAATCGGTGACATTAACCTAACGTCAAGTTTTCTCTACATGATTACATCTAAAAAAATATATACGACGTACCTACTTATAAAGTGTCTTCTAATTATGAAGCGTGTTTTAGCGCATACAAGTACATGTATAGATAATAGACAGATGGATTTGATCAAACATCGGTATCAAATTTGTCAAAATAATGAAAAGAATGCGTAAAAAAATCTAAAAGCGCTCCATATTTGTACATAAATTGTAGGCTTGCCATGTATAAAACTTTGAGTTTTAAATCATTAAAATCGTAAATCCTTTATTTTTATAAGGTATATAATATGGTCATGTAGAATGTATAGGTTAATTTTCGCAAATCATTTTGAAAATTTTATAAAAAAAAAAACATATATAACATAATATATAACAACTTATAACATCACTACACTTAGAATTATGACCAATTTAATATATCATCTACATTTATGTATGTGCTTATGGTTTCGGTATATATATAATTACCCTTTTTTTTTTTAGCTACATATGTAATATTTTACATTGGATTTACATTGGATATAAGGATTGCACTTAATTGCAAGATTATTACCTAAGAATTTTTTCTTACACTAATTTGTTCTGTATTCTTGTTATGATACATTGTGGTAAAGGGTATATTAAGTTTGAGCGGATGTTTGTAACTCCTAAACGGCAAATGCCACACCCACCTTCAATTATAAAGATGAATTCAAAATCAAAATCTGAATCAATTTATTCATGTCCGTCTCTCTATTCATGTAAATTGGTGCACAAGTTACAGCAACCCTATTAAAAATGGACCATTACGAAGAAATTCTTTATATGGTAAAATATGGCAATTCTAAGTATTTTTGGACATAATTTAGTGAAGAAGAATAGTTAATGAGCTTCTTATTTGACTGTGCCCAATTTGGACCTGATCGGACCATTTTTAGAACATTTTTCCATAAAATTATATATCACAAAGTATTTATATGTATATATTATATCAGATACAACTAAAGTAATTGCAGCATGATTTAAAAAGATACAGATACAACTAAAATAATTGCAGCATAATTTAAGGAGCTAAGTGGTGTAGTTTATTAAATTGTCTGGCTTGATCGATAGTTATATATTTACGTGTTTAATTTTGCACTTTGCGTCAAAAAAAATTTCGACTTGTTTACGGTTCGTTGTGGAATGTACGGTATATTTGTATCTAATTCTTGTATTGTAACATAACATAATATGTGTAATATAATAAAAGAGAAAATGATTTTTAATCGATCGTTATAATTAACACCGTGATATTAATGAAGATTATATATGAGAAAAATTTGGGTCCGTACATGTAAATGACGATTATTTTCCTCCTAAGTTAAGTTATACTAATTAAGTTATACATATATAATATTATTTCATTATTCTTTTGCATTTGAATTTTCATAAGAGACTAAACAAGTAACACAGCCTAAATAAATATACAGTTACGCTTTTTTTAGCAACGATTAAAATATGTGTAAAATTTGACTTCAAAGATATGGATTTGTTGAACTTTTTGTCCAAAAAATGTTTCGACTTGTTTACGGTTTGTCGTGGAATGTACGGTATATTTAATTTTTTGACAATGCTTAATGCGAATCAAACCTATTTAATTGTCCATTTGTATGTATGGTGGACCTTTAAATATTTCAATACCTATTTTATCTTCTATATAAATGTAATGTGGATGCCAAAGTAAGAGATTTTTTTTTAATCAATTAGATTTTTATTTGATGTTCTAAAAGCTATTAAAATGTCCACGTCACGTGTGGCTCTACATTTTAATATTTTTACGTATTTTGAAAATTTATTCATTGTAGTCGGCAAAACATGCTTGTCTGTATAATATACTTATACGACAATAAGTCGTGCTTTCTCATACAATTAAACAAATTGTAGTACAGATGCTCCACAGTTTCATCCTCCTCCTCATACCTGCAGCTTCTACAAAAATCATTATACGGACATCATTATGCAGACACCGATTTCTTGGTTAGACTTAGTAAGTTCTTAGTTCCTTTGCGATTTAGCCGAGGCCAGAGAGCGCTAGATATGCAAAAGTTCAATAGAGTTCTCTACATAATGTTTGCCCATCTCACCGCCTCTTTTTCCAGTCGGCCGTTTTATTCCGAAAGGGGCATCCGCACCTTCCCTCTCTCTTATTCCCCTCTCGATTATATCCTGTCTTCCCGCCTTAATTCTTGCACATTCGCTGGGAATGAAAAGTCACATTAAAAGTATTCGTTGTTTCGTGTTTGCCTTTTCCAATGTAGCAAATATTTTCGCTTGATCGTTGAAATGGCCTTCAACCTCACTGAACACAATTACGTCACTAATATAAACAGAACATCTTTCGTCAACGTCGTCCAAATATCTTTGATATATTGCTGTTTTTCGGATTCCTTAAATGAAATTTGTTGTAATACACTTTGTAATTAGAGAACTGAAAAACTTTATTTTTGTGTATTCGAGACGAAACTTTATCTACTTGAGGTATAAGCTACCATTCAGGAATATTTACTGTAGTTGATAAGAAGTTTCTTTTTTTCTCGTGAGCCACCAAGTTTTTTGTGAAAGATAAGTGGATCCCAGAAGTTTCTATGATATTACATAAAATTGTTCTTTAAAAATCCTAAAAGGTGAGTGTAAGATCTTGCATATATTGGATAATTTTTACTGGTACCTATGTCGCCAACTACTTTAGTAGTATAAGACAGTCGTTCCTCAGATTCAGAGAAGACGTTTCCATATGAATTTATTAAAACATTCGCTGGGTTTTTTTGTATTGAGGTCATACCATTAAAATTTGCCAAAATCTGACTGATATTAATTCTTTCATTAACACTAAGTTTACGGACTTTTCTCATATACCTATCTCTACGGCACCCGTCCAATTGACGGGTGAATAAAAAAAAAGGACTTTCTTTAAAAAACCGACTTATTCAAGTTAAGTTAAGTCAAATTCAAGACGTGCCTCGGTTTCAGTGCAATCTCTCATGTGTTGCATTATATGTTTTTAAATTATCAAATCAAAAGCGCTAAGCATGCAACCCACCATAATGTTTCTTTTAGCATTAGCAGTAGGCCCTCCCATATCCTTGAAAATCATACGGATGGGAGTCCTACCTTTAGATCCGCTTGGTTTGAGTTTTATCCACTGTGTCTTGTCAGTTGCAATTTCGATATCATCCGCTACATTTTGGGATGTACTGGTAAAGTCGTCCTCTTATCCCCAGAGTCAAACTAAATAAATGCGCATCTTCTTGCACTTCACATTCTTTTCTCTCTCTCACATTCATTTTCTCCGGGGGTATCCTCGTAGCAATCCTCATTGATATTGAGGATTTTATCCAATATCTTATTATATCTTCTGGGTTTACGCATGATTGCTAAAAAAAAAGGGGATCGGGCGATATAACAAAATACTGTGCCCTAATACCATTTCCCTATTGTAAATACCTACAATAAGCGCAGACTCTCTACAAGAATCGAAAGTTGTAGACACTTTCTGAAACGTTGTGCTCTTGAGGTCTTTTCGGCAATGGAAAATAACATTTGCGTAATAGACCTAAATAAACGACCCGACCCGCTTTAGTTTACACTATCGAAGCACGATTGAGATAATGAATTGAAAACGGAGAACATAAAGACATTGCTTTCACTCTTGTATTTCCTACTGGATAAATAATGTGGCGAACGAAGGAAAAATATAAGGATTATTTTCGAAATAAGCGTACCCGTCAATTTGACGGGTCCCGTAGAGATAGGTATACCACATATGAATTTCCAAAAAGTAGAAAGCCTAGGAAAAAAAACAGTGCGTATAAATTCTTTGGAAGAAATGATTAATTTACGATGTAAAACGGTTGAAAAGAGGTTTTCGAGATATTTCATTGCAAAGTTTTAATTCCGTCAATGTGACGGGTCCCGTAAACCTAGTGTTGAAACTTCAGTTATGCCCTCCACATAAGATGAATATAGAGCTTACTTCCTCCCGTGTTTTCGATATTACTGTTTTATTTATTTAAACAATATAAATAATGATTTTTTTGTTTTGGAGTTTTCAGGTATAAAATTTTATTTTCAGTATCAAAAAGAACAAAATAAAAACATCATTAAAAGAAATTGTTTTCTTTATATGTACCCAGTAACTTCAATGGAAAATACACTAAATGTATTATTCAGTTGCAACGCCCAGAAAAAAGCCTTAGAGACCCTATAAATGAGCATCGAATACTGAGTCGATGTAGACATGTCCGTCCGTCCGTGTTTGTTGTTGGCTTTTGTTCAGTCATACAAGCAAAACGCTACCTAAATAGGGCATAAGTTATCAATAGCCACGCTTACAATCCATATATATTTATTTGTCTTCCATAAAAATTTAGCTATTTACATTTACACGATCTATCGCTGTGCCAAAAATGGGTAAGGTCGGATAACAGACACGCCCATAAAGTCCAGGAAATCGTATTCAGCACAAAACTCGACGCTGCAAGATGATTTAATACATTCACGTAAACTTTTACCTATCTCACCTACAGTTTTTTTTTTTAAAAGTAGGGGGTATTATAGATTCGGCCTAAACCAAGTGTAGTTTTTATCCCCACTATTTTAATAATGTGGCGATGAATTAGTTCACCAAAAATGTTCGTCATAATTTATATACTTTCACGGTAGCAAATAATGAAATATTAAGGTGAAATTTGGTTCCCAGCTTTTTCAATTTGGAATTGCAAATGGACGAAATTGGTCCACGGACTCGCCCACAATAAGGTACACTCTCACGCTCGTAAAAATTAAAATATCAAGCTGAAATTTCTTACACAACATCAACACCGGTGTCCACAGTTTTTTTTAAATAGACAAACGAATTCTACGAATTGATAAATCGAGCTATTTGTAACGTAGTATCCAACAGGGTCTACAATAAGGTATTGAAAGTAGGTAGAATCGGTATGGACCAACGCGCCCCTAATTAGACAAAGTTTAACCTATTACGCTATGCTCTACAAATCAATTACAATAAAAAAATTTATATGGAAAGAAGTCAAAATATTATAGTCGGTCAAGCCCGACTATCAAATAACCTACCTTGATATATTATTATACCATCCACCTCAGTGATGAGTATACTAATTTTGTTCTTCCATATGCAACACCAAAAAGGAGGCTCAAAGACCCTACAAAGTATATATATTCTTGATCAGCGTCAATAACTGAGTCGATTTAGACATGTACATATGTTCGTGCGTACGTCCGTTGTTGGCACTCTTAAGGGCGTAAAGTGTGAGATATTTAACTGAAATTTTGTACAAACACTTAAGTTTTTGCACGCAGATCGCTATTTAAAAAAAAGTATTTATTTGCCACAAAAATTGAGCTATGAACTTGAATTTTGGTATCTATCTATAAATATAAGTTTCATCGAAACTTATTTTTATATTCGGATTAGAGACACGTCCACAATGAATAAAAACCTTTATATCTGCCACAAAAAATGGCCTAGGAACTTAAAATTTGATACGCAATTACATAGTTACCTCATCTACTGATGTGCCAAAAATGGGCATGGTCGGATAACAGACACGCCTAAAGTTTACAAAAAACCATATTCAACGTAAAAGTACACTTGCAAGCTGATGCTTAATACATACACTACTAGAGGGCGCAAAATTTCTATATATACGTCCACTGTTGTGGAGGTGAAGGGTATTTAAAATTTGGTCTAACCAAATGTAGTTTTCTTGTCAATTTAATTTTTTCTTTGATAAATAAAAAGTTTTTTTGTACTGCTTTTAATTTTTTTCTTTGAAAAATTAAAAATTTTATTTTTTTATGCCTACTTGTATTTTCAAAAATTTTAAAATGATACATATGTCAGAATTTCTTTTTATTTTTTGTTTGTTTATAAAATAAAAAAAAAATAAAATTATATGAAAGGGGATTCTAAAAATGGTCCGAATCTATCCATTTCCAAAGGCCTTATTTTAGAGCTAATACATTTCCTTGTACAAAATATCTCAAAAATAATAGGACCTCATATGGAATACTAAAAATAGTTGGATTCTAACAACTTTCAAAAGGTTTTGTAGCTTGCGCACAAATTTACATAAACAGACAGACGGACACGGTTAAATCGATTTAGATTTTGATTCTGAATCGATCGGTATAATTGAAGGTGGGTGTGGAATTTTTCGTTTAGGAGTTACAAACACCCGCGCAATTAATCGAAATTAGTATTTTTCTAGTACATTCATATGAATAAAGAAAATAGAACGAGTCAATCGAAAGATATACAAAAATAAATCTCCATAAAATAATTTCAATATGTGATTAATATGCATGCATCTGTGCACCCACGATTGCTTTTGTACATTGTAAACTTTTTTGTACATTAAATTTGTATATTTGTAAATTTTTTTGTAAATTAAATTACACAAATTAAAAGAACATTTTAAAAATTGAAAGCAATTCAAGTCTGCAAATTTAAGAGATAACATAACACAAGCACGAAAGAAAATTACGACTATTAAACAATTAACTTTGAATAAATTAATAATTAAATTTGATTTAATATAAAGTTAAATTTGAATTATTATATAGTTCCTTTTTTCCCGGAAGGGAGAGTTTTGTGGTGGTTCTTGTACACAAGTATTATATAATTGTTTTCATTCATAGCTTTTATTGTTAATAATTTTATTTAATAATTATTAATCAAAACCAAACTAATAAATACAAACAAACGTGTTTTTAATATCATTAATTAAATTTATTTATTTTTTTTAAATTATTTTTTATTAACGCTGACAAGGGTGTTTATTTTCATGAATTCAGAAATTAACTAACTAGTTAAAATTAATTTACATCTACTTATGTTGTTCTATAAGCATCTTCAAAATGGAATATGATCTGTAGTAACACCTGTCAAGCTATGTTCTATGAACATAGCCAAACGAAACAGAATTTGCTGAGTTTGCACCCATAGCCATGAGAACAGACAGTTTCCCATGATTAGTATTGTTCTATGGTATCAATGTTAGTATCATTCCAAAGAAATGAATTTTGCTGCGTTTGCAGTTATGATTGTGTGAACGAACAGTTTCTTATAATCAGTATTGTCAACATAAATGGTATTAACTTACACAAGTATTATATAATTGTTTTTATTCATAGCTTTTATTGTTAACAATTTAATCAACTTAACATTTCATTTGATAATTATTAATCAGAACCGAACTAATAAATAAAACAAACGTGTTTTAATTCCATTTTTGAATAAATTTTATTCAGAGAATTGTTGGTCATATTCACTATCAGCTTCTTGAATTTGTTTTTCCTCTTTACTGAATTTTGGAACAAGGATATTTTACTGTCTTTTATTTTCTTCATTGCTAATGGGTGGTGGACGGACGCCATAAAATTTTTATTTAGTGCTAGCATGTTTACGCTTCTAGTGCGTATAATCTGATCAATCTCCATTGCTTCTGATTTGTGTGGATATTTGTAACTCTTAAACGGCAAACCGATTCAGAATCAAATTCTGCGTTCCTGTTTGAAGTAAATTTGCTACAAAACATGTTTTACGTTAAGTTTTAATGCACTTGTTTGATAATATTGTATTTTCAACAAAGAAAACTTATTCTAACTTATTAATGGGATAAAATTTTTTTTTGATTCATTCAAAATGTTTCTATCAAAGCAAAAAGCTTGTTTTCATTTTTGCTCTGTTAATAGGTTATGGGCTTAACCCTTAACTGAAATAGCTAAACAGTCATAAGATTATAAAATTGCGAAACTGGAAGTTGCAGATAATTGGACTTTGTGGAAGTTCCAGGTAAATGTGGTGCTACGAGGTAGTAACCTTTGGGACGTTGTTCTTGGAGTGAAGCAGAAGCCTGCAGAAGCTGGTCAAGAATTAGAAGCGTGGAAAACGTTGGATGCTAAAGCGCAAAAGGTTTTGGTGCTATCCATGGGTGAAGAAGCTATGCTTCACATTATAAACTGTGAAAGTTCAGAGTCTATGTGGTCAACTTTAGAAAGTATATATGACCAGAAAGTCACAGGCATCAATACATTTGTTGCAACAGCGGTTTTTTCAATATGTAAAAGACCCGCAAGATAGTTTATCCATTCATATATCAAAGTTATAGCGGATGTCAAAACAGCTTGCAGATCTGGGTGAGCAAATATCTGATAACATATTGATTACCAAAATATTAATGACTTTCCCCAATGAGTGCAAACATTTTTTTGCGTCATGGGAAGCAACCGAAAAGAGCGAGAGAACCTTGTGAAATCTTACCTCTGGTCTTTGTATGGAAGAATCCAGATTGGGTATTCAACCGCCAAGAGTTGAAGCTTTTGCGGCGAAGCAACATAATAAAACGACACAAAAGAAAAAGTATACTCAACACAACGGAAAATGTTTTATTTGTAAAAAATATGGTCATTGGAAGCAGGATTGTCCACTCAAAAAACGCCAATCAAAATCGTCTGGAGATGCGTTCATTGGTGGTACTTCGTATATGGCTCCTGAAGAAAATGCTTGGTATGCTGACTCAGGAGTAAGTGACCATATGTGCAACAAGAAAGAATGGTTCCGTGATTTCATTGCTTTTAAGACTCCTAAAAAAATACGTATTGGAGATGGAACAACCATTCTAGCCTTTGGTAAAGGTGACATTTGGGTAAAGGTAGTTGATGGCAAAATGTGACACAATAAGCATTTGGAAAATGTTTTATACGTACCAAATATCGAGATAAATCTGCTTTCAACTAATTCGTGTCTTGATAAAGGGTACTCAATGACGGCTCAAGCTAATGAATGTGTTTTTAAACGGCATGGTGTTATGATCCTAAAAGGCATAAGAGACGAAAACTCGAAGCTACCAAACTACCAAAGGTAAGGTTAAAGGTTAATAAAAATGACTTACAATTATGGCATTAACGTATGTGTCATCAAGCAAAAGACCATGTTAAAAGTGTTTTACGACATTTTAATGTTCAGTTTTGTGAAGGTAATGCCTTTTGTGAAGGTTGTGTAATGGGTAAACAACACAGATTACCCTTTGTTGAAAGTCAAAATAGAGCTAAAATAGTATTTTTGGATCAGAATGTTATGTTCATATACCAGGTGCAAGTTATCTATATCAAGTTATAGATCTACTCCTCATACACTGGAACATCACTGACGTGCTGTAAAAGACATGCGGACGATTTTAGAAGCAGTTAGGATGTATGTATAAATATTGGGGTGAGGCCATCAACAATGTTGTGTATATGCTCAACAGGACTAGTAAAAGTCTTATTAAGGAAAGTACTCCTTATGAACTGTGGTTTAAGAAAAAGGCAGACATATAAAACTTACGTATTTCGGATTAGAATGCTATGTTCATATACCAGATGAAACGACGCAAGTTAGATCCGAAGTCTAAAAAGGGTGTTTTTGTTGGTTATGAAGAGCATTGTAAAGGTTATCGCATTTGGATGCATTTAGAAAGAGGCATTGATATTTCAAGGAATGTTTTAATTCGAGAATTATGTGAGTCTCCAGTTATTATAAATGATCTTAAGGAGCATGATGAAGTAGTCGCCAGAAGATAACATTAAAGAGAAGAACCTAAGAGTTATGATGAAGCTATTTCAAGTGATGTTAATGCGCAGTGGAAGCAAGCCATGGATGAAGAATTTAGGTCTCTCATAAAGAGTGACACATGGATTTTGGTAGATCTTCCGGAAAACAAAACTGCTATAATTAATGGGTATACAAAATTAAACGTGACAAGGATGAGGCTATTGAACCCTAAAAAGCACGTTTAGTCATACGTGGTTTTATGCAAAAATATGGAGTCGATTACGAAGAAACTTTTAGTCCAGTAGCAAAATTTACTTCTATACGAATGATTTTAGCTTTATGTACTTCCTTAAAATATAACATCTTGCAATTTGATGTGAAAACAGCATTCTTGTACAAGAAGACATATACATGGTTCAACCAATCGTGTATGAAGAAGCAGCAGTAAGGTCTGTAAATTGAAGAAAAGCCCTTATGGCCTAAAGCAAGCCTCTCGATGTTGGCATAAGCGATTTACGGAAATAATCAAACGGCTCAATTTTACAGTTAGTGCAACAGACTCGTGTGTTTTTATTAGCAGAATAAATAATAAACGTCTTATATTGGCTATTTATGTAAATGATGGCATTATTGCGGCAGAGTCAACTGAGGCATCATCTATTTTGATTGATTTTCTCAAAAATGAAATTGAAATCAAGGTGATAGATTTCTTCTTTTATTTGGGCATGGATATAGCCATTGAAACTGATCGAACAGTTATCCGTGAAACTGTTTATACCAAAAATATTTTAGACAAGTTCAACATGGTTAATGCAAAAGCATTGAGTACGCCTATAGAAGATGTTTTTTACAAACGAAACATCACAATCCAAATTTCCATATCGTGAAGCTGTTGGCTCTTTAATGTATTTAGCCATTGGAACGCGTCCCGACATTGCTTTTGCTGTTTTATATGTTAGTTGGTTCTTAGACAATCATCAAAAAGAGCATGTCACGGCATTGAAACGGATTTTTAGATATCTCTGTGAAACGATTGAACATGGAATTGTTTTCAATAAAACTGATAATTCTTGCCTCGATTGTTTTACAGATTCAGATTTTGCTGGTGATTTAGAAAAGAGACATTCGACAGATGGTTATGTCTTAATACTTGCCAAAGGTCCAGTGTCTTGGTCATCGAAACGACAGCAAACCGTGGCTCTTTCTACTACAGAAGCTGAGTATATGTCAGCATATGAAGGTGTGAGGGAGTTAATATGGGTCCAACGACTACTAAAAGAGCTGGTTCCAGAATAAATTGGCGTTTCCACTTTATGGATTGATAACCAGAGTGCCATCAAGCTTATTAAGAATCCTCAGTTCCACCAGAGAACTAAGTATACATATAGATGTGAAGTACCACTTCATAAGGGAGGTGTATGAAAATAAAGGGTTCAAGTTAAAGTATGTTCCAACTAGCATGCAACTTGCAGACATATTTACAAAGCCAACAAAAGGAGCATTTTTCAAAAATTAAAGCGATCCTTAACGTAATACGATAACAAGCGAATAACCTTATAAATGAAAGTGGAAGTGTTGAAAGTGTTGTTTATTTATATATATTCGCTGGTACACTTGTTCTTCATATACTTGTTTAATATTGTATTTTCAACAAAAGAATTTTATTATTATTATTTTAACTTGTTAATGGAATAAAACTTTTTTTTTAAATTCATTCAAAATTTTTCTATCAAAGCAAAAAACTTGTTTTCATTTTTGTTCTGTTAATTAATCTGAATTAAGTTGGTTTTTAAAATTTGAATAAAGTTTATGTTGGATACAAACAATATTAAATCAAAAACAAACAAAAAATCTTTCTTTAAATTCATTGATTTTCGTAATCATACTTATATAAAAAATGTTAGTATTCATTATTGCGTAAAATTTATATTAAAGTAAACCTAAATATATTATATTTTCTGTTTGCCATATTACTTAAAACGAATAGTTATTTCACTAAACATATTGCGTTATAGCAGTTTGAAAAAAATTTTAATTATTGTTTTATACATAAATTAGTCCAGCGGTAGTGCCGGGTTTCATGGCAACGCTACACCTCAATCCAGATTAAATCAATGGAAATTACCGACAATAGATAAGGATATAACCGCTGATAGCACAGACTTTTCACGTGCTCCCGGAACATCTAAACAGGGTGGATTACCTACGAGTAGCTCTAATGTGGGACCATTGGGTATACAAAGCGATGGGTATAAAAAATAAAAACGACTAAACTTTTTCAGAGATGACATATATTTGTATTTATTTTATTAGAACTTGGTCAACTATTTGTAGTAATAATGATGGCTGGCCGGAAACGTTAACTGAAGGTGAGAACAAAGACTGGTCCGTTAGTGAACATCCCTCAACAGCAGCTGCATACACCGATTTGGTCCAAGAGTTTGAACCCGGAAAGCCCTGGAAGGTAATAATTAGTGATATTTTTAATACGCACACATATTTTATGTAAAGAAATGTGGGGCAAATATACTTAACATACCCGTGACCGATATAGACTAAATATATTTTACTGTTGTTGAACTGTAAGTAATTGGTTGTAGGGATCTAAGCGCGATCTGCTGAACTATAAGATCTCATCTATCTCTATTGGCAATTAATTCATTATATAAAACAATTTTAATAAGTGGTACTTATGTACAAAAGAGGACCATTATAGACTATGAAATTGTGGCAAAGTTTGTTGACGATGTTTGTAACTCCTAAACGGCAAATGTCACACACCTTTAATTACACTGATCAATTTAGAATCAAAATTTCAATCTATTTATTCATGTCCGTCTGTCCATGTAAATTTGCGCGCAAACTACAGGTAGCATTTTTTGAGATCTTTTGATGAAATTTTGTACAAAGACATACATTGGTACACAGAAAAACCCTGTTGAAAATATTGCTTCATCAGACCATTTTTAGAATTAAAAAATTGCTGTAAAAGACAAAATATGTGCTATCAATATTAATATCACCGATACATATCCATGCTAGCTGAAATAATAAGCCCTTTACATAACATTATAAATAAAGCTCATGAAAGTAAAGACAAGTTTCTCACTTTGGATCATAAGACAAGTGAAGCTTTCGAATGTGTTAAAAAAAGTTTTGTGTCCAAAATGCTAATAAACCACTTTAGTAAAGAAGCTAAACTATATTTAACTTTGATGTATCAAATGTAGTTATTAGCGGACATATTCAACAATCTTTCGGTAATAGGATAGAACCATTAGCTTTCTTTTCAAGAAAATTGTCACCATCCGAAGTGAAATATATACCTACAACTCGTTTTACACGCTACTCGTTTTGCACGTTTTCGATCTTACACGGTTTTTAAAATCAAAATTATAAAAAAAAAAAATGTAGAAAATAACTAATTTGTACTGCACGCGAATTTATTTCTACACACTTGAGATGTATACATGCTCTATTTCAGATTTTTTTTCTAAAAAGTCTCAGCAAAGTACGACTAAAATCAATACAGCAACTGTAGAAGCAGAATTTTATGAGAATTTGTTATCCAGTGATGAATCTGATATTATACAATTTCGTAAAAGAAGACTCCTCGTTGAAAGTGATAGTAACTATTTTTAATTAAAATTAGAAACATAAGTCTTATTTATAGTTATTATTTTTCCAAAATTTTTTTATTTAAATAAAATACAATATTTTTTTTCTATGAAATAGATTTCTTGTTTTTTGTTTTTGTTTTTCATTTTACAAATAAATTTAACTATTTTTATGTTATCTATAATTTAAATGATATTTTGATACATATTTTATTAGGCGCATTAGTTATATTTTGTGTTCAATAAATGTCTAAAAAAGCTTATTTCGGTTTTTCGTCCGTTTTACACGGTTTTTCCACATAAATTTCTTTTTTCGAAATACACGGTAGGTGTAGTACATTTGACCGTGAGCTTCTTGCATCTATCAAACACTTAAAGTATTTAATAGAAGGAAAACAATTTACAATCATTAGAGACCGTAAACCTCTAACTAACTCACCTCTAAACCAGATAGAAGCCCAGGACAAACCAGACACTTGAAGTATTTTTCTCAATTCACTAACGATATTAAATATATACGGGGCGGTTCAAACATTTTCTCGCGCGTTCACGATAAAAAAGTAAAAATGAAATATTTTTAGTAAAAAAATATAAAACTTTAATAACTTAAATTAAAACAAGATAGAGAAGTTCGGTTAAGACCGAAGCTTAAATACCCTCCACCTTTTATAATCCTCCAAAAAATAAGTTCCTATTGCCATATTTATGTATTTCATGTACTTACGCAAATAGTGTTGTTTTTTAAATTATAGGCATTTGCATTATTTTTGGCACAGTTGGATAACAGTACCACTTATATATATACCAAATTTCAACTTGATAGGCATAGTATTGTGCGATATATAATGTTCTAAAGGTAAAATTGTTTCGAGATATGTTGAGATTTTCGTTTATTGTGGGCGTGTCTCTTAACCGATTTTGTCCAATTTTATTACGAAGTAGCAAAATTAAACTAAGAAAAAGTGTGCCAAGTTTCAATTTGATATCTCAAAAATTACGACCGTGACAGTACCAACAATAGACGTACACACGGACGGACACGGACCCGATTTTTCTTTTCATGCTGATTAAGAATATATATGGTTTGTGGGGTCTCCGAGACTTCCTTCAATGTGTTGTAAACGGATGATCAAAATGAATATACCCTCTTCCCTAAGGTGGAGGGTATAGAAAAATAATAACACATCCACAATGCTGGTTAGGAATATGTGTACTTTTGACAGTGTGGCTCTTCGGCTTCTGGTATTTAAAAACGTTTGCATAAAAACAATATACTCACATATCATTATAATGCTGGGTATAAAAAAAATTTTTGTGTTGAATACGACGCATTATATACGCTATTAATGGAGTTAATTCTGTACATGTAATATTGTATATATATGTGCAGGTTAAGATTTAGGTTAAGTTTTATTCCTTTGCCTATTAAGTAATTTATTTGTTAAAATGTTTTTTATGGGGGGGGGCTTCCAAAAATTATTAAGCTAAACTACTGCTTCACTAATTATTTTCTAAAAATATAAGAAATTGGGAAATTTTGCCATAGGTCTTATCAAAGGTCTTATCAGGTCTAAACTTAGCACAGACAGTTATTAATCCTAGCTTAGTTTACCAATAAACACGGGCATGTTTTATATACCCTATATACATATATTGTAAAAGAGTTTTAAATGATTATAGTTATAATATAGAATTATAATATAGTCAGAGAATTCGTTGAATTCTCTTAATGAAACCAAAAAAAATTCACAAAGGGTCAAAAATACCTGTTCATAATAATAGCAGTGCCTTTTATTGTTGACTTTTAAAAATATTTCAAAGAAAAATAGTTAATTTAATGAAAAAATAAAGATTTAATTAATATTTGGTTATGTAGGTTCTGTATAACAGCGGCACATCTACGTTGCATTGAGTCTACTAATCTACTGAATCTAGTGACCGGTATGTTCTCCCAAGTTGAGCGTACTACCTCCCACAAAGCCTTTGCATTGAACGGGTTTTTTTCAAAAACACCTTCTTTCGCACTCCCTCATAAGTTTTCGATGGTTCAGTTAAGGTGATTGAGCTGGCCAATCCAAAACTTTAATGTTGTTGTTTTGAAGAATATCTCTTGCCCGCTTGGTTGTATGTTTTGGGTCATTATCGTGTTGGAAGACCCATTTAGGCGGCATTTCTTCTTTTGCATATAGCAGCATAACTTCTTCCAAAATTTCAACCTATTTGTGTTGGTCCATAAGCCCTTCAATGCGAAATATAGGCATAGTAACATAGTACACCATAGTAAAAAAAGCAATCCCAAACCATTATTTTTGCTCCACCATGATTTACGGTCTTTGTAGTATACTGTGGCCTCCTTACATATTGCCGCCGTCCATTGGAACCAAAGGGAACCACTTTATTTTCGTCCGTCCACAGAAAATCACAGGTGGAGGGATATATAAAGATATAAGATATAGATGCGGAAACCGGTATATTAAGTTTGTGCGCATGCTTATAACTCCTAAACGGCAAATGCCACACCAATCTTAAATTATATCAAACGATTCAGAATCAAAATCTGCATGTAAATTTGTGCGCAAGTTACGGGTCGCATTTTTTGCGATATTTCGATGAAATTTAGTACAAGAACTTGTATTGGCTCGAAGGGGAACCATATTACAAATGGTTTGGATTGGACCATTTTTAGAACCCTCTCCAATATGAGGTTCTATTATTTTTTGAGATATTTTTTCATTTTTCAAAGAAAAAAATTAAATTGAATAATAATACTGGCGTAGAGTATTTAATGATCGGACTAGACCGACTATAATATTTTCATTTGTTTTTTCTATAATATAATTTCAAAATTTGTAATTAACATGAGAAATACAAAAATGTACAAATATAATATGTATACAAACTAATATATAACATTTACATATCATTATGATCATCATCATTATGGCCGGCCGATTACAACCTATCTGGGTCTTTGGCTTATTACAAAAGGAAACGCCACGCGCTTCGGCCGTTGGCGTGCACTTCAGTTTTGTACACCAAGTGTATGCAGGGCATAAATTACATGGTCCCTCCACCGGAGTTACGGCCTCCCTCTTACGCGACGTCCACCCGGTTACCTTTCGAACACCATCCTAGCTATCCACTTTCACCCATACGGCCGAGATGACCTAGCCATTGAAGACGTTGAATCTTTATGCGACGAACTGTGTCAACCTCGGCGTAAAGTTCATACAGCTCAAGATTCGTTCTGATTCTGAACTCATCGCCAACGCGTACAGGACCAAAGACCTTTCGGAGAATTTTTCTCTCGAACGCCTCGAAGAGCCTCACCATTTTGTGTTAGCGTCCATGATTCAGCGCCATAAATAAGCACGGGGGCGATGAGTGTTTGTTTAATGTAGAGAGTAAGTTTTGTCATAAGAAAGAGGGTTTTGTTGTTGAAATGCTTACTTAGTAGCACCTGTTAGCTACTGTTAATTCTCCTTTTGTTGTTAATTCTCCTTTTTATGCTGACGTTATTAGAGATATTTACGGCTGTACCTATATAGACAAATTCCTTAACGGGGATACGGGGCGCCGCGAATCTCTGGACGTTGAGACCATATATTTCGTTTTGTCCTCGTTAACCGCTAGACTCATCTTCGCCGATTCTTTCTAAATTCTTGCAAAAGCTGAGGTAACGTTCCACGCTTTCCGACCAATGATATCAATATCGTCGGCATATGCGAGAATCATGACACTTTTGTTAAAGATAGTGCCACTTTTGTTAACCTCAGCATTTTTTCCATGATGATAAAAAGGTACACGAAAGGTTGTCGCCCTGTCTGAGACCTCGTTTGGTATGGAATCGTTCGGAGAAGTCCATTCCTATTTTGACTGAAGACCTTGTGTCACTTAAAGTCATTTGCTAAGCCGTATCAGCTTAGTGGAGATACCAAACTCAGATATAGCGCTGGTGTTTGCTTTTCTTGTGTATTTTCCAGGATTTGACATAACGTGAATATCTGATCGACTGTAGATAGACCAGATTGTAATCCACACTGATAGTTACTTATCAGTTGGTAGTAAACGGACTCAGACGGATACATATTACGCCAGATAATATACAATATTTTTTTTTAAGAACATGCACATAATATAATGTTGGGTCCTTCGCATTTGGCATATGTCTAATATAACCCCTTATTACTTGAGTATCGCTTCTTATTGTAATATTCAAACTTGTATTAAGGCAATCAACACGTGATGTTCGCGCACCTTGTGCCGTTCATATTAGTTACACTTTATGAAATTATTCAATGAGAAAGATATATGTTTACAATTTCTTTTTTACAATATATAACTTCCGACTTAACGTAAAAAGTATAATTTCGAATTACAGCCTAACTTAAACTTTGAGTTTTCCAAAGTTGTGGACCAAATTGGCGATTTTCAATAACAAACTTTTGATATTGACGAATATTATGTGTACCAAATTTCAGCTTGATATTTCATAGTTTTGCAATTCTACGTGTGTTAAAATTGCGATTTGTGAGTGCTTATAAGTTTATTGATATTTTTCTTGATATAATTCACGTTTTATTATAAAAGTTCATAATTGGTCTTTCGTCTGTGACTTTTTAGAAAATTTTATTGTTTCATTGGCATATTAATTTTGTTTTTTTCGTGATCAATTGCTCTATAGTTCTTGAATACATACATACATCTTTTCTTTTTCTTTAGTACAACAATTTCAATTATTTAGATAATTTCGTTACTTCTCCCAAACGAAAAAAGCTCTGTCTATGCCATCTCTTTCATTGCCAAATTTAACTAAATCATGTTCGCAGCAAATAAATGTGCCCATTGATTTTAAATTGATTTATTGATATCAACTTCTGATCAATCTAAGGTTTTCACCGACAAAGCTGTTGACCATAATGGTCAGACTTCAGTCATACTCATAAAGCCTTCTGTTTCCTCTGTCAATGGATCTTCAGGTAAAAATCCGTCTTCTTTGTTTTAAAAGTTAATCCTCCGAGAAAATCTGTCTTTATTTCTAGGCTTACTGCTGATACATCTATTGATAATATTATGGATTATATTAGTAATAAATGCTCAGAAATTCTTAATTCTGACTTTTCCGTTTATAAATTTATGTTGGTTAAGGGTTTTTTTTTAACGAGGGGGAAAGCATTAAAAGCTGCAGGTCAGTGTGGGGCCTTCACCCACTAAAACCTTTTCGAACTTCCGACGGTGAATCTCCCGGGACCACCGTTAAGTATTACGTCGGGAGAGCCGCCTGAGCCTAAGCTCGATCGTCAGTGTTATGGTCTCTGTCCTATGTCGTTGACGGGCAGGCTCTTCCATTCTAAGGCGGGCCATTACAGTAGCACAGGCATTCTTAACGCATTGCCATACTTCGACGAAATTACTCATGCACCAGCACAATTTGTTGGGACTTATTTCTTTATCCGTTACTTCCTCTATCAATTGCCGTTCGATACTGAATCTAAAGCATTTCAGAAGTGTATGTGCAGCCGTTTCTTCTTCATTATTGCACGTTGGACACCAGGGTTCCGCATCGTGCTTGAAGCGATACAGGTAAGCCCGAAAGCATCCATGACCACTGAAGATTTTTGGCATGCAACCTTGCTGCCTGTTCAGCGATGATCCTATGCTGGTCAAGAACTCATATGTCCACTTTACCTGTCATTACCTGGAGTGTGGCGTTTTTCTCGGCGAGCGTGACCGTTTTGCCCAACTCTTTCCTTCTGCCATGCATTCTAGTGAGCTGGAGCGCCACTATGTCCGACGGTGCTATGCCAGCCAATATAAGTGCCGCGTCTAGAGATATGGTACGGAATCCACAACTTACTTTTAGAGCAAATTGTTCGCGTAAAACGATAGTTTTCCATCGAGTATGACTCTATATGGTAATCTCATATCCACCAATGTTTAGTTGCAGGCTTTCTCTCTTTTTTCGGCTAGTGACAAGAATCGCCTCCGTTTTTTGCGGCCTCAAATTGATGGTCCTTAAGCCAGGTTGTGAGTAAACCTATAGTATTTCTATAATTGGATTGTACATCTGCAAGTTCCTTGGCACTGGTAGTCTTAAAACCATAATATATTCCAAAGTAGGGGTTTAAGTAATCAGCCTTAGGGGACGCTGTTATGTTATAGTCACGTAAACCTACGTCAGTTTCATAGAGCAGGGCCCGCTGTGACAGGTAGTTTCTTATGATGTGCGCCAAATATGGAGGTACAAGTTTTTTCCCTAGCGCCTTAATAATATGAGGGCAACTAGCGGAGTTGAACGCATTTTTAATATCGTGCGATACTATTGCACAGTACTTTTTGGTTCCATTTTTCCAACGTGTTCCTTCAGTAGCCTTTTCAGCAATATTTTTAATATGCATTATTGTATCAATTGTGGACCGTCCTTTACGAAAGCCATATTGGTTATTAGAGAGGCCACCCGTACTTTCAATATGGTGTACAAGTCTGCGCCAACGTTTTGGCTTATTCTTCAACTCCTGATGGTAGCATTATATCATCCGCTATCATAACTTTAAACACGTTCGGATCCAGAGTTTGAAGTTTCCATCCGCTTTCGCAGTGCTTAAGTGGCTGGCGTGCTTTCTAGCTGAATATGTCGACATATCTTTGTAATGATCGCATAGTGGTCACTCTGAGTATAAGTATTTATCGCTAATGTGCCAATCACAATAACGTATCAGACACGAATGTTAAGTCAATTTTCGAGCCTGCACCATTCTTCTCAAATGTGTTTTTGATGCCATCATTTAATAGCGTAACGCCTAAGGACGAAAAGGCTTCTAATTAAAATATTTAGGCGTATTGTTGCGCTTATTAACCGACGTAGCTCTGCCGGGCATAATTCCTGGTGCCTCTTTTTCGGCGGCATTGGTCGATGCCTCCTGTATTTCCTTGTTCCCTTTCACTGCTTTTCGCTTAGGGTTAGGAGTCTCTTCATTCTAGTTCGAGTCTCTTCTTTTTTTTGACGCTTGCTTTAACCACAGGGATGTTTGTGAGTATCGCCTGCTTCGAATAACAGTTTTGGCTGCGTCGTCATGCATATTTATTGCTGCTAATTCATATAGCGCTCTAATATTTTCTATACGTTCGCGCATAGATAAGTTTATGGTGCGCCTCTTTCCGTCTTCTAGTATATTCACCAGTTTCGTAATATCTGCGCCCAGCATATAAAAAGGTACGCCATCATTTTCTGCTTTCTTCTTATCTTTGCTTTCCTCCTCCTTATGTTCAGCGCCATCTTGATTATCACATGCTGCAGCTTGCGCCACCGAAGTTTCATTTATCCGGTTACTTGCTGTCTGTGGTGGCATACGTTTTAAACCCATTAAGTAAACAAAAGCGCAGCCAAAAAGATAGTTGTAGAAGTAATATTAGGCACTTCCACTAGCCTTTGTAGTATAACAGTAAGCAAAAAAGAAGAAAATTCATTGTTTGCTTTGTGGCAAATATTACTTTTACTAAAAGTAATCTTTTACGTTCCGTTATTTATACGAACAAAATATCTAATATCAAAATTTTTATGCACCGTTATCCGTCTGTACAGCTTGACTATCAATCAGCGAATCGAAGTTGGCTGAGGGTCTTGACATTTTACCATTTCGTTTAAACTTAATGTATCATTACAATGGTTCGATTTAATACTTAATCAAAAGTTCTGTCCTGATGGTATATTAATTAAGGAATTCATTCCTCGATTTCGATTTAAGCAGCAAAATCCTGTGGTTATTTCTGATCATATCTCAAAAAACTAACTTCGTTCCCTTTCAACTCTCTACCAAAACGTTAGAGGCCTTAATACAAAACTCAAGGATTTTTAGGTTAATAGTTTTAATCTTAATTGTAAAATTGGCTAAAACCTGATATACATTCTGCTAAATTTTTTTGTACAAATTATGAAGTTTTTAGGCGTGATAGATGTAACGAAATTGGTGGTCAGTTTGCCTTGAGCCATCAAGCAGTATAGACATACTTTTTAAATTTTTCAAAAATAAATTTTTAATAAACAAAACAAACAAAAAAGAAAAATTTTGTTCATTAAATTTTTTAAAAAACTTTCATTGTAATTTTTCGATAAAATGCCTTCACTGAAGCGTAAAAAATATAGTGGAAATATTCCCAAACAAAAGGATTCAAAAAACTCCACTTCGGTTTATAGTAATAGATTTGATATTTTATCTGAAAGAGGTTCCAATTCACATGGTGGAGGTGTATTAATTGCAATTTAAAAAAATATAGCTCACCAACTCATACCCAAGTAAAAATATCTGTATAACTTTGGAAATTAACAATCCTAAAGTATATGATTGTATGAAATATCTCAAGATAAAATCTTACAATTTGTTAAATATGGTATGTGTATATTGTTTTCGTTGTATTGATAGTAAGTAATAAATAATAAAAAAAAAATAAAAATTGTAATAATGAGGTTGGTTATCTGTTATCCTTGTTATAGATTTGATGTATTCTTTGAAATTATGTCTAGTTTAAGCCTTGGGCAATAGGAGAATATTTTTAATATTAGTAATAAACTTTTGGATTTAATTTTTTGTAGTAATATTTGTCTCACTATTGTTCATGCTGATCCTCTAGTTTTGTCTGAGGATCGTTATCACCCAACTCTTTGCATATCTCTTAATAACCAGTTTCATAAACGTGATGATTTTGTGTCTAATGAATATGAATTTAATTTTTTTAAAGCAAATTTTGATCTGTTTAGTCTACTAAATTTTTTGAAATTTGATTTGCTATGTAGAAACCCGTGTCCTACTGTTTTATGATTCAATAAAATTGGCCTTGTCCGCCTGCGTATTTTTGGGTTCACCTGGTAATATTTCTTGTTGTTGATTTCGACGGAATTAAAAGGGTTAGACATGAAAGAAATAGACTCTTTAAAAAATTCTCATTGAGTATATCATCTGTTGTCTTTGCATTCTATATGAAAGCTAAACCTAAATTTTTAGCTTTAAGCAAAAAATGTTATGATGTTATGATTAATACGATAGAATACAATACACTTTTAAATATAATCCTAAATATTTTTATAAATTTGTGAACTCTAAATCTAAAAATGATGGCTTTCCATCATATATGCGTTTAGGTGATATCGAAGAAAATTATCCTCAGGATATCTCTAATTCATTTGCTACCTTTTTTGCACAATCGTACTCCTGCCGTAATCATTCTTTGTTGTCATCACCTTAACCATAGAAAATTGATACGTTTGATATAATTCCAAATATTATTTTGGATGAATTGGAGATTCTTAAAGGTCTCCGTAGTTTGAAATTTTCATACTTTTACTTTATGTAAAAATTTTAATGATCATTATTATTTATTTTTCCTAACGGATTCACCTGAGTATGTTAAACGTCAGTTGCTTCAACAACGTTAGACTTTGGTAATTGTATCAGATTGCCAAACTATAATACTTCTATGTGCTTGTTCATGTAAATGCATTGATTGTTATTTACATTTGCATCTGGAGGGAGATCTTAATTTTTTTTAAATTTTTTTGTTTTTTGTTTTTCTTGTTGTTGTTTGCCAAATGATGAATTTTTAGGTGGGTAGCACCTTTGAGGCAATCACCTGTACTGCCAAGCCAATTGCGGTAATCTCTGCTTGAAAGGCAGTACAGATGCTTGGTAGTGAAAACAATCGATTTTCCGTAGGAGTTTCTGAGTAAACTCCCGCTCCTGTGTAAGCCATTCGTAAAGACCACTACCAGACTTCCATCTCATACTATGGGTGCATCTTCCATGGATGGTGTTATCACTTCAAAACTTTTGTCAAAATTGTATCTCTCCACTATGTCACTTTATTCATCAACTGAGGCGCCTCGCAACTTTTGTAAAATATGCCCAGTGCGATACTGCATCTACATATGGAACTCTCCTAATCTAAAATTCCCTTTGGTTGGAGTGTTCTTGAAGAAGAAGTGGAGCATTACGTCAAGCGCTGACTAGGGCGTTGACTTCTGTTCCCCTGTGATGTTACTACTTTTCGAACGCTATTTAGATGTGTATTTGTGTTAACCGCTTTTCACCAGACCAGGGCTCCGTATATCAAAATGGACGGTCTGATCGCTGTATACATCCAATGTGTAATTTGCTGTCTCATACCCCACCATTTGCTAAAAGTCCTTTGACATAGATGGAAGGCACACAGGGCTTTTCTTGTTCTTTCCTCCACATTTTTCTTTCAGTTGATCCAACTCGGTGCCCAGATATTTGACCTTTATTTTGAGGTTCACTGTCGTTCCCTCCATACGAAGGGGATTGAACACCGGTATCTTGAATTTTCGTGTGAACGGGATAACTTCAGTCTTGGCAGCATTTGTACCAACACCATTACGTCTTGCCTAGTGGGATAACGTTGTCAAGTCTGTCTCCACGAATTCACTAATTGAAGGTAAAAATTTACCTTTTATCAAGATAACTACATCATCAGTATAGGCGATCGTCTTAATGTGTGTTTAGTTTCATGTGTAGCCAGATTCCACAGCAGTCGTGACAGGACCACACTCTCTGGGGTGCCTCTGGATACCACCTTTCTCAAACTGTAATCATCCTTTGTCGAATTTATAGCTTTACAATGTAACATAATGTCAATCCATAGGGCTATTTTCGCGTGCACTCTAATTTTTAGTAGTGCTATGTTTACACATCTGGTCCCGTTTATATTTACATTGTTGAATGCCCTCTCGATGTCCATGAAGGCTCCTAAAACGAATTCTTTATTATCCAGTGAATATTTGACATTGCTAACAACCTCGTGTAGAACCATATCAACTGATCCAACTTTCAGGTAGGCGTGTTGCACCCTAGTGAAGTTGTCTGTCCCAGATTTGTCTCGATATACGCACCTAAGTAGCCTCAAGCGTTTTTAAAAAAAATTATGAGAGGCTGATTGGTCCGTAATCCTTTGCTGTGCTGTGGTTAATCTTTCCCGCCTTGGGGATGAATATCACCCCCAATGGAAGGAGGCTTTCATAATCTCAGAATATAGGCCAGTGTAAGGCATCCAAGGAATATGTATGTATTTAGCAATGTCGTCACTCGTCCAAAAACAGCTCCACATAGGTCGCCACTACGGGAACCTATAGGCTTCTTTGTAGCGTCCACGTCCGTTTTTCTTTCTTCTCGCACACTACCCCCCTTAGAGAGATTTTAAGCTGATCTCAAGCATCCCCAATGTCTGGCCTACTGCGCGGCTACTTCTTAGTAGCCGCGCCCGGCTTCTTAGCCGGGAAAGGTTTCCCATCGCCGGGTTTAGGTAAATAAGAGATTGTTTCTTTAACATCGGCTGAGGCGATGGTGGATGGTGGAAAAAAGATGAAAAAAGAAGGTGGAAGGCACCAATCCCGTTCCGCTCAAATAGAACCTTGAATCCATCCGTCACCTACACTAATCGATCCTTGCCGATTCCGTTACCTTACCGGCAGAGTAGAGGACAGGTCTCCCTGAGTTGGACACTCCTAGTAGTGCATCAAGTTTGCGCACATTATAGAAATGATTTATCATCAATTTCTTTTCTCTCGGGATTAACACGCTGGGATCGCGGCCATGTTTTTAATTCTAATCAAAAATCTCTGAGATCTATGGCATCTCCTTGTATAGGGAACAACTAACTTAGCATACTCTCTCATATGGATGATGAAAAAGTTGCATTTTATTTTTTTTTAAAGTTGCTGTATAACACGGCCTAATGTTCTTCAATAATATAATATAAAGATTTTTTACGAGGTGACTTATACATACCGATATAACTAAATTAAATTAAATGATATTATAATATATAGCTTGACCGACTATAATTTCTTAAATTATATGATAATGATTTAAAAAAAATGATATGAACGGAAAAATTTCATCACATTGTTGCTAGATACATACATATTCCTAGATGTTATGGCTTGTTTATTATATATAAATTAAATAGATAAAAAAATATTTATTTTAGTAAACTAGTAATATTAGTAAACTATGACTAAAATAAATAAAAAAGTATTTATTAAAATATATAAAAGACATGCTTTTAAATTGTAGGTAACAAATTTAAGTAATGGTCATGAGTGGCGTTTACATTACCTTAGGGAAGAGGGTATATTCACTTTGATCATCCGTTTACAACACATCGAAGGAAGCCTCGGAGCCCTCTTAATCAGCATGAAAAGAGAAATCGTTTTAGACATGTCCGTCCGTTTGTCCGAGTGTCAGCACTCTCACGGTCGGTGTAGATTTTGAGATATCAAATTGAAACTTGGCACATTATTCTTAGTTTAATTTCGCTGTTCCGTATTGAAAGTGGGAAATATCGGTCAAGAGACACGCCCACTATAAACGAAAATCTCAACATACCTCGAAAAATTGTATCGTTAAAAAATTATTTATCGCACGATACTATGCCTATCAAGTTGAAATTTGGTATATATAAGTGGTACCGTTATCCAACACTGTGCCAAAAATGGGCGTGATTGAATAACACAAACGCCTATAATTTAAAAAAAAAAAGTACATGAAATAGTCATATACATAAATATGGCAATAGGAACTTATTTTTTAGAGGATTATAAAAGGTGGAGGGTATTTAAGCTTAACCGAACTTCTCTATCTTGTTTTTATTATTAGTCTCACAATGATACCTTGTTCTTAGTGTTATTGTTAGGTATAAATTGAAGTTACAATTTGCAAAGAAAACAAGTAAAATTTATCGTTTAGAGTATATACCATCTTTGAGAGTAGTCATGTCATTTATTAATATATAAGATAATAATTTTATATATGTACAGAACAAAAAATGTATGTATACGGAACAAAAAATGTATGTATACGGAACAAAAAATGCTATTAAATGTATGCAAAAATAATTCAGTCTTTCAAATTGGCGATATAAATTAACTAGTGGAAATAGATGAGTCAAATTTGGCACGAGACAAAACAAGCGAAGAAACCAGGTAAAAGGGCAATAGATGTTTGATGGTGTAGAAAGAGACTCAGACAAATGTTATATATTATTATAGATTATAAAATATTGTTTCAGATTGTTTGACAGTAAGTCCTTAATTTTAAAAAATATTATAAAATGTACTATAAACAATGTTTGTTATATATAGTATTTTGCAGGCATACCGCTATTTACCATAAATAAAGAAGGCTATAACATTATACAATAGTCATAAAAAACATTTTAAAATACCTTTTAACGGGTTTCACATAAACATTTTTGAGTCTTTGTGGAATCATATAAAGAAATCTATGCCGCAATATAAAAGACCATAAATTGTTATAAAGGGTATGTACAATATTTAAAATTATATTGCAGTAAGTTTTATATTATAATTGTTTGTATTAGGTGCATAGCCAGTTCATGTTTCACCGGTAATGGCATGCTGCATAAAAAAACTCTGTGAAAACATTTTTTAAGAACGCAGATTTAATGGATGCACAATACGTATTAGATTATATGCTGGTATCACCTCAGAATATTTATATATTTTCAATGTTTTGCACCAAGTACAAAAATATAAGAAGAAATTTTAACAAAAAATGTAGTTTTTGCTTCCACAAAAGTAGCGCAAGATTGTACAACTACAAAAAATAGCGTACTTACATACGAAATAGTGGAAAATTACAATATAAGGAATAAACAAGTAAAAAACTAAATTTGGCTTTGGCCATATCTTAACATATACATCAGATACAATATTACGCCTTCTAATAGTGTAGGCATTATTTATCAACTCGCAAGGAAAGTTTTACGTTTTTATAATTTTTTTATACCCTCCACCTTAGCGATAAGGCTATAGTAAGTTTGTTCTTCCGTTTGCAATACCCAGAAGGAGTCGTCGGAGACCCTAAAAAGTATATACATATAAAATACATATATTCAGCATCAAAAACAGTAGATTTAGACATGTATGCCCGTGCGTTTATTGTTGGCATTCTCACGGAACAGGCACATGTAGTTTACGCAGATTGCTATTAAAAATGGACAAATCGGTCAGAAGCCAAGCCCACAATCGACAAAAATCTGGCACAAAAATTGAGCTATGGAGTTGAAATTCGGCATACATATTAATAGTTATGTCATACATCGCTGTGATAAAAATAGGCGTGGTCGCTTAAAAGCGCTTCCACAATAGACAAAAATCTTTTTATCTGCCACAAAAGTTGTCCTATGAACTTGAAATTTGAAGCATATATTTATGGTTATCCCGTTCATCAATATAAAAATCGATCAAGAGCCATTGTGCAGGGTCGGATAATAGACACGCCCATAATTAACAAAAAAACCATATTCACTATAAAACGAGACAACCAAGCTAATACGTAAGACATACACTATTAGAGGGCGCAATAAATACATAAAATATATATATATATATATATATATAAATCCATATATAAATATATATATATATATTGTATATATGCCTCGCCCACCGTTGTGTATGTGGAAGGTATTTAAAATTTGGCCTAACCCAAATTTAGTTTTCTTACTATTTTTTTAAATGGTTGTTATACAACCATGCCTATTTCAGGCAGATCGATTGGAATTCATATAAACTTTATAGCCGTTTTGGTGGCAGATAATTAGAATTTTACCAATTGTGGGCATGGCTTTTGACCGATTTTGCTTTGATTAAATAGAATTCTACATGCAGTAGAAATATCTGTAATTTCAGCTTAATATCTTAAACATCGTAAATTTGCGACCGTGAGTGCCAACAACAGACAGACACATCAACGGAAATATCTGAATCGATTTAGATTTTGATGCTGCTCAAGATTATATATACGTTGAAAGATCTTTGATGCTTCCTTCTAGGTGTTGCAAACGGAATGACAAACTGAGTGTTTAATTTAAAATACATACTTTTATACAGCCTCGATAGTTTTACATGTTTCAAGAACCAAATTTACGACCTCCCACATTAGAGACTTCGGCTAATTCAGGTACAAATATTATAGCATAAATTGTGAAGTGATATGAACACGTTAACACTTACGAAAAAAAGGGCATTCAGATGCACATTCGTTATAAACGTTATTAAATAAAATAAAATGTAATTTTTTGCACCCATTATAAATATTAATGTAACGAAATAAAGTGAGGGCGTTCGTTAATAAGTGAAGTTAAATTGCATTTTTTGCACCCATTATAAATAATAATGTAAGGAAGTAACAAATTCATTTTTATACGTTTTTGTAAGAAAAACGATAAGCTGTGAAAAAGAAATTAACGACAGCTATAGTCGTTATAAAACTAAACGTGTTATATGATTGAGTAGTTATATAAAATTTTAACTTGTTAGAAAACTTAAAATCGGCCAACAATACGTATAATTAAGCCAAGGATCGTATAAAAAAATACATTCTTTATTAAAGGAAATTTCACTTCTTGGTTGATAACATTAAATATTTGTATATGATAATATCTAATTTAAGGGTACGCAGACAAGAAGTATTGAAGATGATCCAAGCATCACACCAGGAAGCGTGGCTAGGTCGCCATTATCAATTAATTCTACAGCAAAAGATGGGGATATTTTTGCCAACCCCACTACCAAAGCATCATCGACTGATATACCTTCTATTAATCTCACTACGTCATCGACTTGGAGTTTTAACCCTCCTTCCAATAATCAAATCTTTTCCAGGTACGCCATATAGTAGGTAAAAAATTACAAATTTTTATATCTACGAAAAAGAAGCATCAGGGAATCGATAAAGTAAAGTTCTTAATAAAAATTAAATTTCAAATTTATTTAGCCATGTCCGTCTGTACGGCGGTTTATGTATCCACCTTGTAAATCGCGAATCTTATACAAAAATACATGTAAAAGTACAAAACTACTTCCAAATTCATAAATAATCAGATCGTGTGCGCGTACGAGTTTGTTCCGTATGTAAATTCTCTAGGGTTACCTATGCTAAATATTAAAAAAAAAAAAAAAACTAAAATATACTAACATATATACCAAGTCCATTATAAGTAGGCGTGGTTAATTTGATTTTTTCAAATATATAGATAATAATATTCTAGCAAAATTTTATTATTGTATATCTTATGGCCTGTAATGAAGGGAAAAAACTGTAAAATTGTAGGAAGGTTCATAGACCATAAATGATTTGTTCCAAAATTCAGGTCTACGGGTCTTATGGTTCAGCAGTAATACGAAATTTATTTTATTTAAATAAAGAGACATGGTCAATCCAAAGACAATTTTGAATATAAAGGGTACTAATATGAACAGATATACCAAATATCAGAATCACATGTATTGTGCATATTAATCATGCTTTCTAAAATTATTTTATAAAAATTATACCATCTTCATTTCAACATATTTCGAAACGGCTAGTAAAATTTTTATTATCTATGTACACGTAGAATGTACAAATAAAGGACTAATTTCTTTGAAATCGGAATTATTTATAGAGGAATCAAAATATATAGCTTAGATCAGCACATTAAACTTTTTGAAGTTGTAGTTCTTTTGCTCATTGCAATTGGGAAAGCGTACATATTTTCGAATTTAGTGTCCGTGAAAGTTCCAACAAATTTACATGGACGCATATAGGCTAAGTCTGACTTTTCTATTGATACTGGTTAAAAGTATATATACTTTTGATGGTGTGGCTCACGCTCTTCCGATATTTACAAACGTTTGCACAAAAACAATATAACCGCACATCATTATGATGATAGGTATGAAAATTACATTAAAACTCTGCCTATAATTTATAAATATATTGAATAGCTATAAATTAATATAGTATCTCAAGATGATGAATATCTTAAAATCGGTTTTAACCAACTAATACTGTTTTACTTGTTTTTGTAATGTATTTAGTTGGTCTGATAATACACAACAAGAATTATGGACATCTACAAATAAATCATGCCGAGGTCCACCTCCTGGCTTAGCTGCTAATAAGCCAGTTAGTGTAGTGGCGTCCATATCAAACTCCTCTTCTATTATGGGGGGAAACTCTAATGGTTGGTTAAGTACACGTTCAACCGGCGGTTGGTCAGGAACAAATTCCACCTGGAATTCAAACTGGTTACTTTTAAAAAATTTAACCACCCAGGTAAGTTTACTTTAAGTTGAAAAACTTAAAATTCTTGTCTATCAACACAATAACACTATGTTATTATACAAATTGTGCACTTTTCAAAATTGCTCGGGTAAAAGTGAAGCCGCGTAGCGCAAAATCCATAGGAGAAACAAAAAATAAATAGCAGATTTGAAATAAGGATATGTTCAATAATTTTCAATGTACGCATATGTCACTTTTTGGCCAGAATATTGATTTAGCTTCCACAAACTATTTAAAAACACGTAGGAAAACTAAATTCGGCTTGGGCCGAATCTTAAATACCCTCCACCTTATTATAAGCACAAAAGAAATCAAGAACTATTTCTATTTTCGTTTCACAAATGAAATTTTATATTTTTCATATTCATCTATTTAAATTTTAAAAGAAACACAAATATAATTATGTTTAGAAAAAATTATGCACTTTATTTAAAATTTTGATTAGTTAATTTTTTATGAATACTTCTTTACTAAACTGAACAAGTGAAATATTATAGTCGGTCAAGCCCGACCATTAAATACCCTACACCACTTAATATATTATTCAATTTAATTTTTTTCTTTGAAAAAGCAGGGTATAATAAAAAAATTAATTTTTAAAAAATTTCAATATGATACATGTCAGAAAGTTTTTTATTTTTTTTTATTGAAATAAAAAAAAAATTTTATATAGAGAGGGGTTTTAAAAATGGTCCGATCCTATCCATTTTCGAAAGTGTTTATTTTTGGGCCAATACAAATCTATGTACCAAATTTAATCGAAATATCTGAAAAAATAATAGGGCCTTATATGGGGAAGGGTTCTAAAAATGGTCCAATCCGGTCCATTTTCAATAGGGTCAATGTATGTCCTTCTAGAATTCTTCATAAACCGTTATCCGTTATTTGATTTAAAGACCTTATTAAACTATATTTTTAAAATTCTTATAAAATTACCTATTCATTTATATACAGCGTCACGGGTCAAAGACATAAAGGATTTACATCGTATGAAAAAAATATAACAAGTGATATTGTATTTTTAAAAAATACTACAAGAAGTAAATTGATATTTAAACATAAATACGGTATAAAAGCGTTACATAAGTCAATTTTCTATATAAATACTATACAAGTATTTTTATTATATATATAATATATTATATAAAGTTAAGACAGCTATTTAGGAAGCACACCCATTTCCCTTGAAACGGTTATTTCCTCCGGTTAGTCCGGTCCAAGCCGAGGTAGCTGGGCGGTTTTCCCCAGGGGCTCCTTTTCAAGAAATTTGTTTGAATAAAGGACTCGGGTGTGGTGTTAAATAATATTAATTCACTATATTTATTGCTTGACACTATCCTCACTTATACAATACAATGGTGTTGTTGTTTTCTTGCTATGTTCAAAACTAAGTATAGCAAAAAGAAAAACGCTAACACGGTGACCTGCAAACAATCATAATTCTAGGATTTCCACATTATTTCAACTACTTGTATTGTCATGTACCTCTGTTACCACGGGTAGTTTCCACGTTATATTTCCTCTCGCGGTTTCTTCGTCAGATTCAATGTACTGTAGTACCTGCTTTGTAGGTCTTGTCTGTCCCTGTATGTATAGTTTCCAGTGTTAAGTTTCACCGCACAGAGAGCAAAGAGGACCCACGGCTGCTATCGCGGCCAACGGGCGCTCTTTATTCTCCTATCCATAACCAACAAAATACCAACCGCCCGAATAACGCAGCCAAGCTGGTCGTTCACTGGTCATGTGCAATGTCACTGTACAAGCAAGGATCACAATCAGCTGTTAGCGCGACTACCTGTTGATCCTCCCTTGACCAGTCTTATAATCCTATACCACTGAATACTATACCTGTTGTCGAACTTGTCACACAGAAAAATGAGTCTTTCTTAGTTTTATGGTTGTTTATATAGCTATTCTTTCGTTCAGTACTACGCGAGAGTGTTCGCGTTGTTGTTTGCAAATCGCTATGAGCCTAACTCTCACTCTTAATTTACTCTCTTAAATAACATTACTGCTTAAACTACTTAAATCGCTAAATATTTTCTACTGCGCAATACTGACACCGTTTGGAATGTCAGTCCCGCTATTCTCGTGTGCATATTAATGAAACAAAGGTTTATACAAAATCTAAATTTCATTGATCACAACGACAATATAATATTACAGTAGTATACAGTATTTCCTGGGTGGCCACTCAATCGTTTCGTGAGGGCCCTGCGTCCTCACACCCGTTAATTAAATATGCTTAAGGCGGACTCGCTTTTCGTGATAAATTTTGCGTCAATGTTTATTTTGTTTCGCAAAAACATGCATTCAGGATCATTATCGCAGTTTTTCGGAATATGCTCTTCCTTACCACATCTTGAAGCGATAGTTTTTACAAAATCGCTCTGAACGTCCAAACTCTAGACATTTAAAACACTTTTGGCAGAATTCTCATCCAATCCTTACTTTTCCCAATTCTAGTTTGCCATATTTGTTGACTGTTTGGTTATTGTTATGACCGTAGGTTAAAAACGTCGCATGTATTTTGCACCACCTCTCCAGAATTGCTATGAATATACCTAAAATTTAGATTTTTCGCCAATGTAATATAATTGTTTTCTTTTTTTTTGTGTCCTAATCTTTGGGACAGTTTTGTTAAAATCCGAGAGGTTGAGATCACAGTATAGGGTATTTGAATTCTTTTACTATAGCATTCAATTACAATTGCAGAAGAAAAACACGTCGAAACACGTGTACACTTAGATCGGAGACGCATCATTTACTGTCAAAACATGTACAAATTGTTCTTCCAATATCTTAAGATCAAAGAAAACAGTCAAAGATACTCTATATGATAAGTGGTACATAACAAATATGTACATCTATAGTGATTTGCTGGTTTCAACAGTAAAAAACTTTATAAGTGTAAGGACAATATGTTTTATGTTATAACTAGCTGTTGTCCGCGACTTCACCCGCGTGGAATTCGGTTATCTCGCGGGATGAAACGTTGCCTATGCTCTTCCCTAAGTTCTGAAATTTTTGAAACCGATATTGCTCGATTTTACTTACAACCTGCCTGCAGACACCTAACACATGTGTACCAAATTTTCTGGTGGTGCATCTGGAATGGGATCCATAACATATGTTCTTAGAATTCCATATAAATGTTGCTTTTATTCCAAATTCATTTAAAAATGTTCCGTAAATCCAGTTTTGGGCAAAAATCACCTCCAGAACCTGGTGGTGCACCTGGAGTGGGACCCTTAGCATATTTTCTCAGAATTCTTTATAAATGTTGCTTTTATTCCAAATTCATAAAAAAAATGGTCCGAAAATCCGGTATTAGCCAAAAATCCTCTCCAGAACCTAGTGGTGCATGTGGAATGGTATCCACACATGCCGTTGTCAGATTTCCCTACTATTTAAATATTGTGAATACTTAATTTCTTAATTGTCTGTGTACATGTGTGTACAATGTTTGTATGGCAATATTACTATCAATGGTGGGAATAAAAAGGGGTTTTAGTGACGTAAGTACAATAGTTGGACATATTATAACATATTCTATAATATTATAGAACATTTTTTTGTTTTAACATTAATACTTTCCGCAGCGTATACGATGAAAGATATTTTATGACTAATTTTTTTACACCTTGGGTTAGTAATAGTAGGAATGTCCAGGGATCCCCAACATTTTTTGGCAATAAATATAGCCTATGTTACTCGGTGATAATGTAGCTTTCTCATAGCGAAAATATTTTTGAAATAGGTCCAGTAGTTTTTGAGTTTACTCGTTACATACAAAAATACAAAAATACAAATCTTTCCTCTTTATAATATTAGTATAGATAACTAGTATAGGAATCCATGTAAATTTAACACATCGTAGGGAATAAACAATCATAAATGTACTTATATATATATAAATGACAAATAATAATTTTTTCCCAAAATTCAAAGGTGATTGTTTTGGTTCAATTATGTAATTCCATGCACAAAAATAGACGCATCTAACATTGCAACACTAAGGTGTGCTGTTAAGGACCTCTCGTTGCAGCGTAGAATTGTAACTAATGAAATTATTTTCATAAATATCGTTACATGGCGTATCTTGCCACTTATTAGGACCACTTTAGAGAAGTCCAATTATGCTAATTCCATCCTGCGAAAATCAAATCTAAGGTTATAACCTTAGATTACCAAAAAGTCAATAATTTTTAACAAAATTAGTGCCGAAAGTTTACTAAAATTTTTTTCAAATTATTATTTGCCACTTTCCTGCTGATAAGAAATATGAAACAAAGCCTGACAATGGGGAGAACAACTTTAAAGAATAATCAATAACAACTATTACGAAACGTTAGTTAAAAAATTATAAGAACTATAATCGTACAAAGAAAAAGTTAAAATCCTATTATGAATTCTATGTGAGACTTCTTTAAAATAAAAATTAAAAATTTTCACACACATATATAAAAGTGCTAAAGCACTGACAGAGGTAGAAAATTTAAAAATCGCTGAATTCCCTTGAAGAGTATATAAACACAAAAAAAAACAGAAAAGTGGGGAAAGTCACGCCTTTAAACTTTTTGCAAAACTATACACCATAGTTTAATGAACATTTTCCCAAATTTTAGTTCCAACATAGTTATTGGTTTCTACAATATCTCAATTTTTACCAACCACATTTTTAATTTTCATATATTATAAAAAAGTGGGCGCAGCCACGTCATTAAACTTATTGTACAAACCATCTACGTGCCATATCAAAGATATTCTGCAACTTTGAGCTTAAATGGTCTCGCGGTTTTTGCGACAACCCGTTACAAACTTTCAAAATTTTTCTTTTATTAATACAGATTATGACTAATAATTATAATTAAATTACTATAAATATTTAAACACCTATCTAAGCAAAGTCGCAGAAAGTAAATAAATAAATCACATTACATAAATAAAATTACTATATAGATAATTAATTTAAAAGGGAATTATTTATAACTGCAATAAAACTCTTTCAATTAAAGAAGGAGAATCCATATTGGTTAAAAACACAATGCACCTATTCTAGTTGTAATAGAAGGAAATAAAGAGACTTATACTAACAAAGTAATAGACATATATGACAAAATTGTATTACCATATGCATTAGGTAAAATAGTTAAAAATAAAAGTTCAAACAATTTAAAAGTAGAAGAACAATAAGACAAATTTTAAAAATCTATTAGATAAAACAATTAATAAACATAAAATAACAAAAGTTTTAAGCATGAGATGAACAGATAATGGAAATACGTAACAATTTTCGACAAATCTCACTGTATGTGCAATCTATGGGCGGGGTTTTTATGGTATTATCTATTTTATGGGTAGATCCCCATCCAAGCAGAACTAAACGCAATTCATAGCTTCAATCTTTAGTTTTATCACTTAAATATAATGCTGCTTTAAGTTGTCTATGTAGCCTTTAAAACATTCCATTAGCTTGAAGATGGCAGATTAAAATGATTATTTTGGTAGATCCTAATAATTTAGTCAGTGCTTAACATATTTGGAATGAGAACTGTGCACCTTGGTCAGTCGTTAGTTAAACGCGGTATATATATATATATATATACAACCACTGAAGCGAAGTAAAAACAGAAATATTTCTAAGTGGAAATGCTTCAAGACAATAACTAAAATGATGGATAATAGTTATTATATTTGTCGCTGCTATAGCTGGGTTGACTGATCTGATAAGTTAAAATTATTGCCAAAAAAAATCACTCTACTATCATATTTAGAGGAGCGTCCCCTTAAGCGACTTGTGGAATTTCTATATTTATTGCTACTTCTATATCTGGAGTTGGAGTGTATCGTATTCTTTATGGAACAATAGACAATCTGTTAAACTCTTCTTGTTAATGTTCGTGGTGGCTTGAATACGTCTACAAACCATTTTTTCTTACCTGTCTAATGAGTTGTTATCGTTATTATCGTTAGGGTGCGACATACTAGGCTTCTCGCAAAGCTTATCACCAAATTTTAACAACAGCAACTTCGTGAGTGTTTCTGGTAGTTTCCTCAACTAAATTTTTGTTTACAAATTGGGGTCACAATTAGGACCACTGAATATAACTAGAATTTTGAGGGTTTAGGATGCCTTATTTCAGAATTTATCAATATAATCTCTAATACAACCCTTTCACTCATTAAAATTTATTTTTCTATAAAGTAATTTTCTTGTGTTCGTATATATTTATGGTCGGAAGTTTTGTATGACGTATGAACGGACCCACAAGTATATATTTATTAAGGGGCTGTAAACAACCTGTTAAGAAATATATATATGATCGGAAAAGGTCTTGTTAGTTTTGACTAACGAAAAAGGAAAAAGGACTTACAAGTAGTTGACTCAGATCATTTGTACTTTCTGTGTAAATATCCTTTACTGTGTGTATATAAAGAATTGTACATTTCCGAAAATGTTCACAACTAAATAATTAAAAATAATTTATCAACAATAAAATTGGCGATTAACAATTATTTGTCTGTTATATACGGTAGATTATATTTTTTTGGATTCGTGGAGACCAAATGTCTCTTTGTTTCATTAATACGACTTGTTCTTGAATATGTTTGGTCCTAACTATAATATATATTATATATTGATCATATTGAGATTGTTGACTTCTTTATAGTTCAACCCAAATGCGTATATATTTATTATTACTTTTATTATCACCTATGTAACATACTTGTTAAAAATATTAATATTAATTATGTACAATACATTATATAGTGCGTAAATATAATTTTCTTTTAATTATACTCTTCATATAGGTTCCTAAATTTGTCATACCATTTGCATTATATTGGCAATTACGAACTGGAAAGTGTTTCATTCTTTAGGAATTTAGGAGTTCTTTTTGATCTAAAATTGAACTTCAATTTGTATTAATAAATCAAAAGCTTTTCTGGATTTTGTAAAGCGATGGAATTCGTTGATCCATATATGACTAAGAGGCTTTATGTTTCTTTGGTGCGACCTCTTCTGGAGTATGAGGTGGTAGTTTGGTCACCTAATTATACATATTAATCTTATCTAATCCAGAAATAGTTTTTAAGATTTGCATTACATCCTTAGCGAGCCTTACCTCCTTACGAAAATCGCTTAAGACTCATAAATTTGCCTTCTCTTCTAAATAGATGCACTTAGCTTGGGATGTATTTCTTTATTAAACTGTTAACTCAGCTGTTTTACTTAGTGAACTTAATATATATGTTCCCTCTCGGTCCAGTAGACATTTTGTTTCAATAAAACTATCACAATGTCGAACCATTTACGAGTTCATCCATTAAGAGTTTGCAACACGTAGAAGTAGGCGTCAGAGATCCTACAAAGTATATATAATCTTGATATTCAGCATCGAAAACTGAGTCGATTTAGTCATGTATATCCATGTGTGTGACTGTTGTTATTCTTCTTCTTTTTCTTAATAACAATCAACATCTTCCCCTTTGATCTGCATGTCTTGTCCATCTGCGTCCATCATCTAAATTTATATTGTAGTGAAGATCACCGTTTTTAATTTCCACAATACCAAATCTCCATTTATCTACAGACATATAATCTCTAATAGCCACCCTCCCGCCCGTTATAAACTGTTTTGTTGGCACTTTGCGTTCAAAATTCATTGTATTTTGCGGGAGAAGTAAGTCTAATCTAGACTGTATCTGTCTACCGAACATTTACATAGCGGGTGACTTATTAGTTACCGGATGAATCGATTTTCTATGTGCTAATAAGATTTGAGTCAATACACTATGCAAACTATTAGGTTGAGCGTTCATACCTATAAGTTTAGACTTAAATGTTTGCACAAATCTTTCTACCTGGCCATTGGTAGACTTCTACAATTTTAGCATAAGTCTTCTCCTCCGGTACTTTGGGCATGAGTTTGTCGCATAAAATATCATAAATTGCGGCTCCCATATAATGAAATATTAATTGCTGTTTTTTTTTCTACAATCGACTCAAATATTGATAAGGCACTTTCAAACCTCCTCACCCATCGATTCCATGAAGTTATTTTGCCATCAAATGAATCAATATTAAAACTCGGTGTATTATACCTCACGCATCCGCATATTACTTGACGAATTTTGTGCGGTCGCCAATTGTGTTAAAATTACATTTTACATTAGTGCACAAATCTTACAATCATGGAGAGGAGTAGGAATTAAGTAAGTATTTTTTCTGCTAATAGTTTACTTATAAGAAGGAGGGTGAACCAATGAACGTGCCCAAGATTACGTAGAATGCTAAACGGCCTACCAATGTTAGTATTGATATGGTTATTCCATATTTGGGAGCTATTAAACGTAACTCCAAGATTTTTTGCAGTATCAATAATTTTAAAAGTAGATTTCATTAAAATAATATTGACGTTGTTTAAAGTCAAAAGTTTATGTATTGTAATACGTCTGGTTTTATGAGGATTGATTGATGTGTCCACACGGATACATTATTAAGGTTGTGGGTGTTCCAATTATTATTTAATTATTATTTATTAATTACTAACTATTGGAGATCTATCTTACACAGAGAAATGTACAAAAGTTAAAAGTGACAAACGCGCTAGCTTTTTCTAGACGTGACAAAATTATTATATCGATAAATTAAGGTCTAAGCAAGATTACTGTACACAATGTTCCCACACTACTCCTCCTTTGCTGAAGCAGGAACTCTGAATCGAACCTCGACCAGCTTTTGTGGTATACGTTTGTAAATATGGAACCTATTCATTTACTATTTATTTTGCACATGTCAATATTTCTTACTTTGGATTTGTAATATATTTTAATATATTATTATGAAGAAATATTCGTATGTATACATGTGATGCTTCGGAGTGGAAGAGTTAGACATTTATGTACATATTTTTAACTTATCATCCCAATTCTTGATAGGTTTTATTTAATTATTTGTATTTTACTTTTACTAATATTATTATTGTTAAATATATTGGGTCAAAATAGAAAAGTTCGGTTAAGACCGAAGCTTAAATACCCTCCACATTTTATAATTCTCTAAAAAATAAGTTCCTATTGCCATATTTATGTATTTCATGTACTTACGCAAATAGTGTTGTTTTTTAAATTATAGGCATTTGCATTATTTTTGGCACAGTTGGATAACAGTACCACTTATATATATACCAAATTTCAACTTGATAGGCATAGTATTGTGCGATATATAATGTTCTAAAGGTAAAATTGTTTCGAGATATGTTGAGATTTTCATTTATTGTGGGCGTGTGTCTTAACTAATTTTGCCCAATTTAAATATCGAACAGCGAAATTAAACTAAGAGTAAGTGTGCCAAGTTTCAATTTGATATCTCAAAAATTACGACCGTGAGAGTGCCAACAACACAAGGACACACGGACGGACATATCTCAAACGATTTCTCTTTTCATGCTGATTAAGAATATATATGGTTTGTGGGGTCTCCGAGGCTTCCTTCGATGTGTTGTAAACGGATGATCAAAATGAAGGTGGAGGGTATAAAAACCGGAATTTGATACTAGATGTTTTTTTTTAGCGAAGGGGAAAGCGTTGAAAGCCCAGTCAGTGTCGGAGCCTCACCCACTAAAACCCCTTCAACGTCGGACGGTAGATCTCCTGGAACCACCGGTAATTATTACGTCAGGAGAATCGTCTGAGCCTAAACTCAAATCGTACGTATCATGTCGGTCATTCTTTGTCTATGTCTGTGCCGCTCCAATGTCCTGAGTTGTTTCATAATATTGGCAGCTACACCTTCAATACATTTCCATACGCCGCTATTACTTATTATGCCTCGTGCAATTTCGTTACCGCTAAGTGTCTCTATAACCGCATTTCTTATTTTTTATCGTTCCGTTTCTAACCTCGGGTACCTTAGCTAAACGTGTTTTGCTTTTTCTTGTTCTTGGGGGCATACTGGACACCACGACTCATTATTGTGTTCAAAACGGTGCAGATAATCACGAAAACAGCCGTGACCGATAATGATCTGCGTTAGATAATAGTCTAAATGCCGGTGCGGTCTATTCGCTCAGGAATCAATATCAGGGACAATTTCATGTGTCCAACACTTTTGTTGGGACTCTTGCCACCTATTTTGCCAATCATGATAACTTTGTTTAATTATACCTGTTTGAAGATGAAGAATTAGATGCGTTGCTCATTTAAGATTCGAGTCAAACACAAGAAGAGCTTGCAGAATCATTGGGCGTGACTTAAGCAGCCATTTCCAAGCATATAAAAGCATTGCGATTTATTCAAAAAGAAGCAAATTGGGTGCCATATGAGTTAAAGCCGAAAAACGTAGAAAGGCGATTGTACATGTCTGAAATGTTGCTCGAGCGTTACAAAAAAAAAGTCGCTTTTGCATCGAACTGTTACTGGCGACGAAAAATGGATTTATTATGACAACCCGAAGCGCAAAAAGTCATATGTGAAGCGTGGCCAACCAGGCAAATCGACACCGAAGAAAAATATTCACGATGCCAAGATAATGCTCTGTATATGGTGGGACCAGAAGGGAGTGGTGCATTATGAGCTTCGAAATCCAGGTGAAACCAGAGCTGCATAGACAACAATTAATTCGTTTAAAAAGAGCGTTGAAAGAAAAATGACCAGAATGGGATAACAGACACGAGACATTAATTTTCCAACATGATTGTCATGTTGTCATGCCCGGCCACACATTGCAAAACCCTTTAAGACCTATTTAATAAATAGCGAATGGGAATGGATGTCTGAGACCTTATTCGGTATCGAATGGTTCGGAGATGTCCATTCCTATTTTGAGTGAGGATCTGATGTCACTAAAAGTCATTTTGCTAAGTCTTATCAGCTTAGTGGGGATACCAAACTCAGACATGGCGGCAAACAATTTCGTGCATATTAGAGAGTCGAATGCGGCTTTATAATCGACAAAAAGGTGGTCGATTTGTTTTTCTTGGTTTTTTTCCAGGATCTGGCGTAACGTGAATATCGATAATGGATCGACCAGATTTGAATTCACACTTATAGTTGCTATCAGTTGGGTAGTAAATGGACTTAGTCGGTTACATATTACGCCAGATAATATTTTATGTGCGAGAGAAAGTAGACTTATACCATGGTAGTTGGCGCATACGGTAGGGTCTCCTTTCTAATGGATTGGACAGAGTGCGCTGGGGTTCCAATCACTGAGCATGCTCTCCTCCAAACAAATATTGCTGATGAGTTATTGCAACGTATGCACCAACTCATCACCACCAGCCTTAAACAACTTAGCGAGAAGACTATCAGAACCTGCTGCTTTGTTATTTTTTTGCTGTGAGATAGCTGCTCTTATCTCGTTTTGTTCGGAAGGTGGGTGACTGGTGGTTCGGAGTCCAGGTCCCCATCGGCTTCTTCGTTTCCGACAAGCACATTCGAGAAGTGTTGTACATCTGTGACCAAATTCCCATTTTTGTCTTTGATAGAGGAACAAGGTGTTGTTGTAAAACACTCGGTTAGACGCTTAACCTATTCATAGAATTTTCGGATTTCGTTCATTCCTCTATGCATCTCTATCACTTCCAACTCGCGTCTTTCATGTTCTCTTCTTTTCTCCTTATACCTTTCCCACACAGCACGCGTGGCAACTGACTGCAAAGTATTTTGATATGCGACGTTTTTCTATGCAGCAGCGCGACGGCACTCATCGTCACACCAAGGATTCCGCTGAGGCGGCCGCTGGTATCTGAGAACTTCCAAAGCGGCAGTGCGCATCGAGTGCGACAGGAGTGTCCACTGCGCGGAAATGTCAGGTTCTGAAGGACGACTCTCAGCAAGTAGCTGAGAGAGTCGAGTGGAGTAGGCAACAGCTGTCATTGCAGCTTTTCAGCTGCAAGCTTCCGTACCGCACTTTGACACATGGGATTGGCGGTACTTAAGCGGGTGCGGACTTTGGCTGCAACAAGGTAATGATCCGAATCAATGTTGGTGCTCCGGATTGTCCGCACATCCATAACACTAGAAGCATGCCGTACATCCATCACAACATGATCGATTTGATGTTTAACTATGCGATCAGGTGACAGCCCCGGCAAAGTCAATCAGCCTCACTCCACATGGTATCGGGGAAACTAAATTCACCGCGTAATTTATTGAGCAAAAATTCTCCAAGAGAAAGACTGGTGTATGGTTACAAGTCAATGTCAACCGACATTTACACCTACGTATGTAATCAAATAAGTTTTTCTTAAATGAATTTTTAACAAAATTATTTGCCAATTATGAAAAATATTTTCATTATTATTCATAGTTCTAATATAAAAGCAAATAAATATTAACTAAATGTTTCTTATTCTCTGCATACATTATTGTATTTATATAGATTTATTTTTATGTTGGTTTCTTTATTCATATTATTCATTATATATATAAGCATGTATAAATATATATTAGAAACGCTAAAAATGTATCCTTAATAAAATAGTTAGTTTTGTGATCAGTCTTTAATCTTCACACCGCAAACAGTGGTTTTTTCTCATAATTGGTGCTGAAACTGTGGAATTAATAATTTAAGTTAACTTTACTATATTCTTTACTGAATTTAAAACAACATGATCGCTGCTATTACTGCCATTAATAACCAAAAGAAATTGCGTAAGCATATAATACGTATGATTCAATGCTTTGAAGCCAAATCAAAAGAAACGGTAACAAAAGGCTACATAAAAACTGTGTTAGATGATCTAGAAACTACTTTTGATATGTTTAAAGATAAACATGGACAACATTTACCCATGAGTCAACATCAAATTAAAGTGATTTACCATATTTAAATGAAGATATATTTTACAAGTGCTATGATGTTTATATTCTGTCAGTACAGTTGCGCTTATATTACTAAATCATGCTAATGTTATTGCTGGAACAATACTTTCTAAAATAGACTTGCCAACTTTTAACGGAGATTATATGAATTTGATATTCTACCGTAATATTTTCATATCTATTGTACACAACAACATGTCTATCTCTAAAATCAAAAATATTTCTATCTAAAAGGTTCATGTACTGTTTCAGTTTTAAATGTTATTAATGAATATCCTGCTTCAGATGCAAGCTATAATTTGGCTTGAGGTAGAAGAAGAATCGGTAGAAAAACGCTTCCACAATGAGCGTCCTAAAACGTCTACTTGGTATACAACATTTGAATGGATAATTTTTTAGTATTAGAAAATTACTAGATACTACACGAAATTGAATGCATTGGGAATTAATGTCACGTTATGGGATACTATTTGGTTTATCTCACTGCTCTAAAAGTAGATGTTTAAATGCGAAAATAGTGGGAGCAAACGCTAAGTACATCTACAACAATACCAAAAATGTCAACCCTGCTCTCTTTCTTAAAATTCACTTTTAGAACCTTAGAGTCTGTAGAAGAAGATGCAACAATTAAAAAGAATATGAACACGGCTTTACTAACTCTGCATTCAAACATCGAAATAAGCCTGACAACATCGCACACTAAATAATATCTGGTGAATTTTTTTTTTTTGCTAAAAGTTTAGAAGCTTTTAAAATATTTTAGTTAAAATTTTCTTGTGCTATTGCTAACGGTAAACTTTAATTATATATATACTTACTTGGTGAAAATACGTGGATAAAATTATTTAAACAATTTATCTTCTATTCTTCTCGAATGGTTGTTGTTTTACTACATTAATGTATCCCTTTGTACTTTTTGCTACCTCTTTAGTTTCTTATTTTAGAATTTTAATTGTTATTACTAATAGCAAATATGCTTACGTGCTGTTATCCAAAGTGTAAATCCAAAGATAAAAACGAAAATTCCTCCCCGAGCCGCTTTTATTTTGTTGGTTGTGTGAAACTAGTGCGCACTCAAAGTGTGCGGGATTTACGGGTCGTCAATTCGACCATATTGTAAATCGTTCGAGGGATTTACGCTGGTCTTGTCCGCACTGCCGGCAAAAAGATATTCATTTTTACAAGCTTTTTACCCAATTTTGAAGTAAATAATACGATTGCCAACGCAAATGCTGGTCAAATTGATGCCGTTTCTGCCAATAATACTGTTAATCGTGATCATGCTTCGACTTCTGGTATTAAACATGCAATTAACAACAATAATTCACCACAAGCTGATGGAAATGTTGTTAACGATGGTAATAATAATTTTGTACGTACTGTAAGCCCAATTCAACTTCGAGTTTTCCTTCTCCTTCTCTTTCTCAGCCGTATTGCGGCTGATACCCCTGTTGAGGATATTCTGAACTTTATTTGCTCTAAAAATTTTGATTTGCCTAGGCATGCCGTTAACATTTCAAAAATCAACTTTTTACAACCTAGAGTAATTGGATCTTATAAAATAATTGTTCTACAAGCATACTTTGACAAATTGAATTCTAAAGATTTTTGGCCGATAGGTACTTTTATTAAAGATCCCGTCTGCCGCGTCCGATGTTTCAAAAAACTGAACAAAAACTATGAATTTTTTGTCCATTTCTTGTTGCCTGCAGATGCTTATATGAATTTTATCCTAATATTTGTTTTTCTGATTCATTATACTCGTTTAAGAGAAATTTTTTTAACATAAATTGGTTGCCAGGCTATAAATATATATATATGTTTGAGGTTTCTTATGTAATATGCATATATGTATAGACTTATTTTAATACTTTATTGTGTATTCTTATATACATAATATTCCTCTATTGTAGCCCTTTTTGTTTTGGTTATTTACTTAATTATATACTTGTTTGTATACTTTTTATATATATTTTATTATTTTTACAATTTTTTATTACAAAATTTTAACAGAAGTATTGTTAAATTTTTGTAATTGAAATTGTATTTGCATTATTGGCTGCATATGATTTGATTTTAATGCTTTGAAAAATATATTCTACTTAGAGTATATTACTTCAATAAAGTATTAACTGTATTCTGATCCTAAGACGTTTTTCCGCTTTGTTAATTCTAAAAGAAAAGTTAAGAGCTTTTCGTCCGTAATGTGCTACGGAAATTGTGAATCATCAGACGTATCTGTGATTGCTAATTTATTTGCTGACTTTTTTGAAAAGGATTACTCTCGTTCGAAAATTTCATCCGATAGTTTGATATTTTTCCGCAAATCTTATTCTATGAAGATGATGTACTTTCCTCCCTTTCTGCCCTGAAATTCTCCGGTACCTAGTCCTGATGGACTTCCCTCTTGTGTTCTTCGAAACTAATAGTAGACTGAGTCAAGTATATTTTCCCTCCGTCTGGAAAACCAGCCTTATTTTACCATTGTATAAAAATTAATTCAGCGATTAGATCAGTACTCTCACCTTGCCAACACGGTTTTACTCAGAGTAAATCAATCTCAACAAATTTGTTGCAATTTATGGATTATATATGTCAAGCGTTCTCTGATTTTAAACAAACGGGCGTAATTTTTACTGATTTTTCAAAAGCATTTGATTCAGTGGATCACAATTTTTTAACGTTTAAACTTCGACGTTTGGGCTTTCCTGATAACTTGGTTCGCTGGTTCTATTCTTACCTCACCAACATTTAATCGTTGCCAGTCACGAGAAATCTTAGTTACGTCCGGAGTACCACGAGGTACACACTTGGAGCCACTTTTATTTGCGCTGTTTGTTAATAACCTACCCACGTCCGTTCATTGTTCTAAAGTCTTGATCTTTGCTGGTATTGTTAAAGTTTTTTATCGTATTGATTCTTCAGGTTGTACACGTTCCGAGTCCTATGTAAATCATTTAATGACAATTATTTTTTATTTTTTTCTATATACGTATATATTCTTTTTTTCATATTTTTTTTAAAAAACCTTTCACTTTTACATATTTAACTTATATTACTTTTATTACTTATATTACTTTTATTTTTATATATAAATTGATTTTGTAATATCCTTTTGTTTCATTTAGCGTTAATTTTTAGTTGTAAGCTTAATCTTAAGTTTTTTTTCTCTTTCTTTTTTGTAAATTCTTTATTATTTCCATTTGAAATCTTTATGCCGGCGTTTATTTATTTAAATATTTATTTATCTATTTTTTATTTTGTTATTTTTTTTTTATATATCTTATTTAAATAACTTATATTAGTTGAAAATTGGTTTTTGTAACTAATAGAACAAAGTATATTATAGCCGATTCTGAATAATAATAATAATAATAATAATTAAGCGAAATTCATAACCTTTTAACAATTGCCAAACATGATAGGTGCACATGCTGTAAAAGTATCACCCGTTTCCACTTAATGGCCATGTCGTCACAGAAAAAGAAACAGCTACTTAATGTAAATGAATTGTGCTGGAACTGCCTTAATCCTGGCCATCTACAAAATGCATGCAAATCAAGCGCACGTTGCCAAATATGTAATGGACAACACAATACCATTATTCATGCTAAATTTTCATCACCACCAAAACAAGTAGAAAAAAAATTAAGTTCGAAATCCTATACAACAAGGTATAAAAAAGATTATAAAAAAAAAAAAAATTAAGTTCGAAATCCTATTTTTTTTTTTTTTAACGAAGGGGAAAGCGTTGAAAACCCAGTCAGTGTCGGACGCTCACCCACTAAAACCCCTTCAACGTCCGACGGCAGGTCTCCTGGGACTACCGTTAAGTATTACGTGAGGAGAACCGTCTGAGCCTCAGCTCAAATCGTACGTATCATGTCAGTCGTTCTCTGTCTGTATCTTTAATAGGTATCCTATAATAATATAATATAATAATATTATACGTATAACAATATAATATAATAATGTAATATTCTATACTAATGGAAAATACATAGCTAGTGAATTTTGGTTTATGGTCAGAGGGTATTTTAGGTTTAGGTTTATGCGGACCCCTACACATCCACTTTCCATTAAACGGATCCATTCAGAACCCAGATCCGGACCGATTCAATCATGTCCGCCTATGTGTCCGTTTAAGATTTGTCTAAGCTGCAGGTCGCAATTTTGGAACATTCTACGTGGTACAGGGACTAAAGGGAACCCTACCGAAAGGTATCGAGTTTGGACTTGAGCGGCAATTTATAATTCCTAGTATGCTTTTTTTTTTTTTTTTCGAGACTTTAGGTAATCCTACGGTACAGTCGTAAGATATTACTTCGCAGGAGGAGATTTGCCATTATGCATGTTTTAGTCTCTGGATTGTTGTTCCAATCTCCGTAGCACTGTGAGTACGAATGCAGCTATGTCACTGGTCATTAGCCAGTTTTGCGCGTTCTCTGTCATGAATTTAATTGTGTTCTCCACTGTAGGCATTGGGGAAGTCTTGTCTCTAAAGCGCCTACAGTAATAAAATACATGCTCTGCGGTCTCCTCGTCCTCGCAAGATGGGCACAGAGAAGACGTGCATCTTCCAATCCTATGTAAGTAGTTCCTGTAAACTCCATGACCGGATAAGAGCTGCGTGATGTAAAAATTTACTTCCCCAAGGTTCCTTTTTATCCAGGTATCTATACTTGGCAGCAATTTGTAAGTCCAATTTTCTTTAGTTGACGTATCAAATCTATTCTGCCACTGATTTAGAGAATTTTGACACTCTTCCTTCTTTATAAGTTTCACCTGTTGGGAAGCATTAGCCTTTCTTATAAAGATGCGCTTCATTTCATCTGCCAATATGTCTATTGGGATAGCTCCTGCTATGACGTTTGCTGCATCTTCAGAAATCGTCCGGAATCCACTAATTGTTCTTAACAATTTGTTCTGATCCTTTGTACTGAACACAGTTTTTGTTTCAGCTGTTTGATTTTCAGACAGTGGGCCCATACTGGGCATGCATAGAGAAGCCTTGAGGTAACTACGTTTGCTAGCAGGGCCCTCTTTGCGGGTTTTGGTCCACCTACGTTGGGTAGCATCCTAGATAAGGCTGATTGCATCTTAGTAGCTTTGTCGCATGCGTAGTTTATATGGTTCTTGAAGCTTAATCTGCAGTCCAGCATAACACCCAAGTATTTGATGGCTTGTTTTGAAGTTATGGTAACGTTTCCTACTTGAACATGGATTGTCTCCGTAACTTTCCGACTCAAGATTAATACCGCCTCCGTCTTGTGTTCTGCCAGCTTAAGATCAACCGATTTTAGCCAGTCCCATACAGTTTGTATAGCTCCATTTGTAGCCGCTTCGACTCCGTTTATATGTTTGGCCACCGCTACGAGAGCAATATCATCCGCGAATCCTATAATTTGCACTCCTCGAGGTACGGGCAGATTTAGGACGTCATTGTACATGGCTGTAGCTGCTATTTCGGTGACTAAGTCCACTACGTCGATGGTGGATCTGCCTTTTCTAAAATTGATATTCAGACAAAGCGCTTCTTCCACTAGCGGGAGAAGGCGATTGTATATGATTCTCTCCAATATCTTGCCCAAAGTGTCCAGCAAGCATATTGGACGGTATGCCTGCACGGCGCCCACTTCTGGTTTACTTTTCGGTATAAGCACCAGGCTTTGTCTCTTCCAGCATTTTGGGAAAGTATCTTCCTCCAGACATTTTTGGTATGTTTCGACAAATAAATCAGGCCTGTCCTCGATCATCGCTTTAAGTGCTTTGTTAGGAACACCATCCGGTCCTGGTGCCTTGGAATCGGCTATATTTCTGGTGGCTATTCTAAGCTCGTCAATGGTGATAGGTTGTATTTCCTCACCCGAAATATCAACCATTATCTCGGGTCGAGCCGGTCTCTTTGGAAAAAGGGTGTCAATAATACTTCTTACTGCCATTGGGTCCGTAGGCTGGGGGCTACCTTTGCTAAATTTTTTCGTAACCACCTTATAGGCTGTTCCCCAGGGGTTTACGTTTGCTTCCGCGCAAATTTGTTCAAAGCACCGCCTTTTGCTTGTTTTTATAGCCGATTGTAAGGCTTTCCTTGGCGTTCTAAATTCGTTTAGGCGCTCTGTAAACCCTGGACTATTCCGTGATCTTTGCATTTTCCTTCTGGCTTTCAAGCATAATGCCCTTAGGGACTTAATTTCATTATTCCTTCAGTAACATGGGTTATTTCTTCTATTTCGGCACCTTCTAGGCATAGAAGCATCGCAGGCGTCCTTTACTATCGAGACTAAGTCTTCGGCCATCTTTTCTGCTGGGTTCTGATTGATTACAGCCGTTCCTAGGACTTCTTTCATTATTTCTCTGTCCAAGCTTGAGACTTTCCGTTTGGGCCTAGTTGTCATAACGTGCTGCCTGTTGTCCTTTGCGGCATTTCTAATGATGTACATAATTGCTTGGTGGTCGCTATGGGTATATTCCTCGCTGACCCACCACGATATGTTTCTGGCAAAAAAGCTGTCCACCAACGTGATGTCAATAATTGAACCTCTTCCTGCTTTCCTGAAGGTATCCTTATTTCCCGTCTTTGCGATTGCTATGTCTAGGGAGGGAAAAGTTTCGAGTAAACTGCGGCCCCTTGCATTTGTAGATTTACTACCCCAGTTTGTTGCCCAAGCGTTAAAATCCCCACCAATAATAATAGGGTGTCTGCTTCACAGTGGTTAAGGTTGATCTGTAGTACCTTTAGCGTTTTAAGCTCAATAACGCTTTCTTAAATACTGGACACCGTCCGCTCCCTGCTACATGTTTTGCGTCGATACTAGGGTTATTTTTACAAAACATGCAAAGAGGGTCCTTAACGCAGTTCTTGGCAATATGTCCTTCGAGGCCGCAACGGCGGCACAATTTCGAACGATCAGTGTTGCTATTATAACCTCTAGCTGTATGTCCAAACTGAAGGCATTTGAAACATTTTTTCAATGATTTTTGTGCCCTTATTCGAGCAAGCCATCCAATCCTCATTTTTCCTAATTCCAGGAGTTTTTTAGCCGCATTTGCCGGAACTCTGATAGAGGCAGTCTGTGTATTGCCATAAGCCTTCCGAAGGTTTAAAACTTCACATATACTCTGCGCCCGATTATCGCAATGAGGGTTTAAGGTCTCAATTATGTCGCTGGCTGTTGTGACTTCGTCTAAGTCTTTTATTTCCACCACTTCTTTCTCTGTGAGGTTTTTAACACACGCTTGTTCCCCCAGGGAACTGCTAATTATATCTTTAATTTTTTCTGACTTATCCCCGATGTCACTTAACTGGAGTAGCAGGTCGCCTTTCTGTGTCCTCCTAATTTTCGTGACCGTTTGACTTAAATTTGACAACTTCGTGTCCGTCTTGACTTTCCTAAGAATATCTGCGTACGTTAATTGGCCCTTGGATTCTATCACTATTGCGTCCGGCCTTGGCTTACTAGGTTTTGGTGGCTGTTTGCTTTTTCTTGCCACCACTTTAACCCATGGCTCCTTTGCTGGGGTCGCTTTATTTCTTCCTTGTTCCCTTTGAACTAAATTGACGCTTTCTTGTTTGCTTTTCTTCGCTGGGGTTTCAGAAGCAGAAGTAGACTTTTCCGTCCTGCTCCTTTTTTCTCCTCTGACTCTTTGAGTCAACAAAGGTGAGGTTTGCGCAGCGGTGTCGTTTTCCAAGCTCCTTGCCTTAAGCTGCTTGGACGCCTTATTGTGTAGGGATACCAAGGAGTCCACCAAGTCTCTCATGGGTTGATGGATGGACCGCCTTCCTCCACCCATCATGTCCACCAACTCCTTGATTTTTTGTCCCAGGAGTGCAAAGGGGTCTTCACTAGAAGTATCTCGCTCATTCTGTAGAGCAGTTAGAGATGGTGGCGAGGACTGCGGCCTCGCCTGTGCTCTGCCGACAGTTAGTTCTATCGGGGACCGCGCAGTACGTTCGCTCTTTTTAAACGGCTCTTTGGGTTGGCCCGCTATCGCAGATGGATTTGGCGAATCAGACGCTTGTTCGTCCCCACCTTCGCGGGCAGGTGTACGCCCTATGCCCATACTATACAAAAAATTACAAACTATAAAGAAAACTCCGGACTATGAACAGTAAAAAAGAAATTATAGAGGTTACGGGGTCATAACCGATTCATGCAATAAACTACACAATCACAAAGTATTAGGCTCATCACTACTAGCAATAGTGAGGCTTATTTTAGTAACATCATTTAGTAATTTTAACTTTAAGCGCTAGTAGACCACGCACAAGCACCATTTATTACTGAAAAATTGTCACAATTATTGAATAGGACTCATTGGTATAGGAGTAAATGTCTCGATTCGATAAATCGATTCAGATTTTGATTCTAAATCGATCGGTATAATTCAAGATGGGTGTGGGATTTGCCGTTTAGGAGTTACAAGCATCCGCATCCTTTTTATACCCTTTTCCACAGGGTAGTGCAGGGTATAACCAAAACGAAACTAAAGAACTAATACGTTTTTTTTAAATCAATGGTAGAAGTCCAAACAATAAAAAAAAATTTATCTTAGTTTTTTCGGTGTGTTTATATATATCTATCACCCTTATCATGACTTTCGTGCGGATTGAATGAGTTGAAAATGATATCAAAACATTCGTTCGAGTACACTGCATTATCTTTTAATATGCTCTGATTGACAGTTTTTGTTAGAAGAAGAAGAAGTGTTTTTCATGCAAAAGAATTTGCGTTTTTTAAATAAAAGAAAAAAGTGTGAACAGTTTTTAAAATAACACCAAAAAAAGTGGATTTAATACGTTTTCCCATGGTTCACCCAGAAATTACCATGAAAAAAACTCGAAAAGCATTTCGGGAAAAAACAAAAAGTGTGTTGCTTTTACCGGACAATCAGTAAGTAAACAGCGTAAATTCCATTTAATTCATAAACCATCGTTTAATTAGATTTATAAAAGAGTTGAGCTTAAATAAAGCAGCGTTTCAATATATTTTGAATATATTGGGAAGTAAATTGCCACGCTTACGCCAGTCAAATGCATTAACAGGAAAGGGTTATATTGTAGTGTACTCACACGTTTAGATTAGTCATAAACATTACCTACACCAACATTTTTATCAATAAGCTGATTCAATATTACACAACTATAAAAATGCATACTTGCATTTAATAAGTTTTATCTTAGCATAGATTTAATAACATAAGGTAAGTTAAGTAAACACAATGTTACCTAATAACCTACTTAAGTAACACAAGGTTATTAATTGTGCTAGAGTAAGAATGTTTATAAGTATAAATAAAGTAAATTTTGGAATAATAAAAAAGAAAAGACTTTGGCTTCAACTAAAGAAAAATTCCCAGTCGTTTTCTCAATACCTTTTTACTACATCTCCCCTTACCAGGCATATAGCCGAAAGGGCGCTGCTTTCTCTTAGCCGCTGGAGGTTAGTAAATATAATAAAATAATAACATAAATAACAATCTCACTTTATTATTACCATAATCACTAAAATATCATAACATGGCGATCTTAAGATATCATAACATGGCGATCCTGCCAACCTGTTAAGGTTCAACCAATAATAGCTTTACTCAACAATGGAAAAATATGAACCACGACATATTAAGGGCATAGAACATACGCCACTTACAAGCCCACTCCCATCCCAGGGCCAAAGCTTATAACCATAGAAGAGTATAGAGCCCGGCAAAACGCATACAAAAAACAACAAAAACACCAAGAACAACAACAACCCAAGAAACGTCGTAGGGGAGGACGAAAAATTAAACACCTACAAAGGATAAAGCGGCTCCACAATATAATTAATATATCAGATACTGCAAAAAAAACGATTACAACAAGAGGTAGCTAAATTAAAACAAGAATTCAAAAAACAAGAAAAAAGAGTAAAGAACTCAAAATTATAAATTGAATAAAACATATGTACATGGAATATACGACATAAATAAAGTGGGTAAAACACATTCCAAAGAAGAAAAAATTCGAGCATAAATATAGATAACTTTAAAAATAGCACTATAGGAGCAATTAACATAACCCTAGAAACGCTCACTATATTCATGTCCTTTTTTTTAATTGTATATATTATATATAGGATTAACAAACACTATAAAACTTACGTAAAAAATAAGATTAGAGAAAATACACTAGAAGTAGTTTAAACAAGAAAACAAATAAATAAATAAATAATAAAAATTGTATGAACCAATTAATAGATTTAGTAAAGGCTCTGACCAGGATAGAAACTAATATTAAGAAAACAACTGGTAGGCCATACAAAAAGGAAACCATAGAAGAAAAACTAAGAGATATAGAACACTACAAAAACGAATTTAACCAAACATTACAACAATTAAAAGCTTCAAAAGAAATCCAAAGCATAACAAATCAATTTAAAACCACATACGTCAAAGTAAAAGATTTACTGCATCAACAACTAACTACCTTAAAAACAATCATGTCTTTTAATATCGAAGTAGCGATGAAAACACTACCTTCTTTCAATGGTAACTATAAAGAGACTGATTCATTTTGCAAAATTTTAGAATTATTATCAAAAAATTTAAAAGAAGAGGGTAAAAAAGAACTATTTGAGTTCGCTTACCACATTAAACTCACGCAAAAAGTAAAAACAACAATAGGATCACTCCAAACACCAAGTACTCTTACAAGCTAATAACAAAATTAAAAACAACATATAGGAAGAATACGAACACTATACCGACAATTCTTAACAATCTAAACTCGACTAAGCAACAACGGAACATAACAAATTATAAAAATAGAATAATTGACCTTATTGGAGAATTAAGTAATCTAATAAGTAATTAAGATCAGTGATTCCTACAACGAACGAGCTACTTGCATTAACAATATTCAAAAACGGTCTTGATGAAAGATTCAAAACCACTATCTACTACTACTACTGTTTTGCTTACAACACGACACCACACGTTACGACGAACTATATGCCATATGAATTGGTTTTTGAAAAGTTACCCTATTTGCCAAATGATTCGATCGAAACAAACACAAAAATATATAATTTAGAAAACTATGTAAACGAATTAAAGACGAGATTAAAATATGCTATAGAACAAGCCAAAATGTTAATTAATAGAGAAAAAACAGAAGAGCCACAGCAAAAAATACTAAACAGATTAATCCCCTAGATTTACAAGTAGGAGATTTAGTGTTACTTAAAAATGAAGCTAGAAAGAAAAATCAAAAGCTTTAATCGGGTCCATACAAAATAATAGCAAATAACGGAGTAAATTCAATTATAAAAATGAATAGTAGTTATAAAGAATTTCATAACAATCAATTAAAACCATACAATATTAAATTACAATAATGTTAAAATATAAATACAATATGTACTATATGAATGAATGTATTACTACACTTACTTACTATAATTACTACACTTACTATAATTATACTCTTATATACAAGTTAAGAAAAAAGCGCTTTAGATTAAGTAAAACCATAAGCATAGGAAATACTTTAGAAATATTTTAAATCAAATTTTATTCTTTATTACAAAAAAAAAATTTTTAATATAGTTTTCCTCAGAGAGTAAGGGTGTCGTGAACTCACACGTTTAGATTAGTCATAAACATTACCTACACCAACATTTTTAGCCATAAGCTGATTTACTATTACACAACTATAAAAATGCATACTTGCATTTAATAAATTTATGCTAAGGTAACATTAGGTAAGTTAAGTAAACACAATGAGATTTAATAACCTACTTAAGTAACACAAGGTTATTAATGTGCTAGAGTAAGAATTTTTATAAGTATAAATAATGTAAATTTTGGAATAATAAGACAGAAAAGACTTTGGCTTCAACTAAAGAACAATTCCCAGTCGTTTTCTCAATACCTTTTTACTACATCTCCCCTTACCAGGCATATAGCCGAAAGGACGCTGCTCTCTCTTAGCAGCTGGAGGTTATAAATAAATATAATAAAATAATAACATAAATAACAATCTCACTTTATTATTACCATAATCACCAAAATATCATAACATAGCGATCCTACGATATCATAACAATATAATCTCAATGTTATGATAGTGAATATAAAATACTCATTTTAAAAATACTTAAGTAATTAAATAGGTGCATTTTTATTTAGATATGTGAAATCGTTGAGTTAAAGGGAATTACGCTGGATCAAATCATGATTCCTTTGTTTGGAACAGAAGTGATGCTTCAATTTTTTTTCAAACAAGTTATGAGAGTGGAGATACAAACGCAAGAGTATTAGGTATTACGAATTTTCATCTATGCCTTCAACACAATTTTTCAAGCAAGTAATACCTCCTACAAACAGATCAATGGCTTTTGAACATAAGGACCGCCACCTGTGGCCTACTGTTCCCTTTTATTATGACTTAGCTTCTTTTTTACGCAGCTTTTGAAGCCTATAAATATGATTGGTTAAAAGAAGCTTTGTTATAAATACCATTTTTATTGGACCTTTTTCCCCTCTGAAACGCCTTTAATTGGAGGTCCAATTGAATTTAGTTCCCCTTTTAGGTCTCCTCAAAACTTAGGGGTTCGTAGTCAGTTTTCTAAGAAAAAACAAATATATTTATTTGCCTTGCTTTATTTTATTTGCAATAAAATTGTACTTACGTTTTTTCTGAATCTATAATTTTTTCCAAATATACATTCTTTAATTGCGGATGAAAAATCAAATACATTGCATGAAATTCCGTTCGTTAACAACAGTTATAATACGAAATATGTGTATACACGTATCAAACTGCTTTAACGATCCGAATACTGTATTATCGATTGTAAAATGTTTTTCTATTATGTTTGTTATAATACCAAATTTTACGAATCGAGTAATACTTGGCGACTAGAGGGGTTGAATATTGTGCGCCGCGCAACGCGCAACTTAAGTATCCTGCAAGAATGCAAGGTATATTAATATATATTATCAAGGATTGAGACGAGTATTGATCTTTTTAATTAATGTTTTTTGTCTGAGTTTATTTAGTAAAATTAGACTTCTTATATATTAAAATTATTACAATGAATTGATTACTAAGCATAAACTTAAACTAGGTTATTTTAATTGAAAGTGAGTGTGAGTATTATGTATGGTAATGCAACAATTTCAATATTGCTTACTTCATGTAAATTTTGAATTGGGTTATTACAGTTAAAAGTATGTATGTATGCTATGTATTACATTGTTTATAATTGTGAATCTAAAAATAATGTGAACTTATATTAACGAAAACAATCAATAGTAACACAATTTTACTTTTTGCCTGAGTAGACAAAATAAATTAAGTAGTTAAGTTAAATTAAGTGAATATAAGTGTGCACTATTTTGTGCACACTACAATACTTATATATTAAATTTGTTCGGAAAATGCCACACCCACCTTCAATTATACCCATCGATTTAAGAATGTCTGTCTGTCCATCTAAATTTGTGAGCAAGCTGCAGGTCGCATTTTTTTCGATATTTCCATGAAATTTGGTACAAGGACATTGTATTGGCCCAAAGGGAAACCCGATTGGATTGGACCATTAGAACCCCACCCCATATAAAAAAATTTTTTTTTTTTATTAAACAAACAAAATTTAAAAAAAAAAATTCTGACATATCATTTTGAAATATTTGAAAATACAAGTAGGTATAGAAAAATAAAATTTTCCATTATACCCTGCTTTTTCAAAAAAAAATAATTAAATTGAATAATATATCAAGTGGTTTAGGGTATTTGATGGTCGGGCATGATTGACTATAATATTTTCACTTGTTACAAATATTAAATACTATCAAACTAAAAAGTAATTGCACAATTAAACTGTATTATACCAAAACAAATATAACAGTTAAACTGTATTTAATTAAGCCTAGTTTATTCAAAGTACTAAACTACTGCTGAATAAGTAAGTAAACTAAATCTGGATTAGGTCATTTCTTAAATACTTACTACTTCTACGAAGAAATAATGAGCGTGGCAGGTATATGATTACGCGTTCTAAAAGTGCATATATTGTATTATTATATTATATCAGTTTCCAGCTTAAGGTTTTATGTTAAATACGTTTTTTGTATATTATGGTCGTGTTTATTATCGGAACACATCCACTTAGGGCACAACGATCAAATTTTAACTTCATGGCTAAATTTTTTTTGTTAGATAAACAGATATTTGTTGATTGTGAGCGTTGCTCTTGACCGATAAATTCCATTTTAGATAGCGATATGCACGCAGAAACTAAAAATGTCTGCACTTTATCACAGCTCAATATCTCAAAATTTACGACTGTATTCTTATATCAAAAACATATTTTTAGTATTAAAATTATTGTATAAATTAACACAATAATATAAAAAGGACAACAAGGCAATTATCTTCAATTTAATTTTCCTAAGAACATAAGAAACTATATTGACGAATATGGTTACAATTACTACTTAACCCAAAGAACTATGTGGACTACTTCTGTCGTTCATATTGATAAAAGTAAACGGTCCTTTTTGATAACTTGAAGGCAACCTCGTTTGTTACTAAATTGTCATTTACGCTCTTGCAAAGAGGTATAGAATTTTATGATAGTCCTTTTCGTGCAACAGAAGTGTCTTGCTCAAGCAAAATGACATAGATAGCTTAAACCTTTTTTTGAATATATTAAAATCTATTATTAAATTTGCCCAGCCATAGTTATGAAAAATATACGTATTTTTTGTGTATAAAAGGAAAATAAATCATTCAATTTGAACTTAATAAAATTATTATTCATAGAACAAAAAATGAGAAATTATTAAACTCAATTTGATTTTATATTTATTAGATTGATAGCTCAACATTACGTACCTTATGCATGCAGCATGGACCACTGTTAAGATTTCACTTATACTTGAGTCAAGGAATCGCCTTATGTAAATATGCCACACGTGAGGAGGCGAGTAAAGCACAAATAACTTTAAATAATTGCTTCTTGGGCAATACCACTATATGTGCCGAGTCTCCAGGTGAAAACGAAGTGGAAAGTTTATTGCATCACCTGTCACAAAGCAGCAAAACTATCACCTCCTCTCCTTCAGGAAATGGAGTCGTTAACCAAACTAGCAGTAGTATTGGGAACAACAATGTACATTCTGATATTACATCTAGTAACATTATAATCAGTGGTAGTGGCAATGGCAATGGGGCTTCCAACAATAATTCAAACAGTGCCAATAATTGTTCTGCAGGAACTGTGACGAATGGAACCACTAATATTGCAGCGAATAAGCAAAGTAGTCCCGTACAAACAATAAATGTTAATGGTGGTAATATTGGTATCTCAAACTGTGTCCCTACTGTAGCAAGCCACAATTCAAATATGAATACCGGTCCAACCAATCCAACGTCATCCAACAATGTAATCGCGGGCCCCTCTTGGCGGCAACAATTACAAAACACTACCAATCAAAGCAGAACAAGTGGTCGTGATGACTTTGAATTTATCTCTCAATATGTTTGTTCAATAGTTGATGACTAGATAAGAACCAATCAATAGCATTGTTCAAGAACACTATTATTTACAAGAAGCTATCAAATATATTAGTATCATAAATAAACTAAACTAAACCCAGCGACGTAAGAAGACTGCTTTGCCACAAGGGTGTACAGCCATAAAATAATTATTCCACTCCTTCTCCTATGTAACAATATTCTAGTTTGCTTAAACAAAAACCTAATATAACATAGGTAAAATACACAATACATTAACTATAGATAAAAGCAAAGTAATCAAAATTATAAATTTTTTTAAAATAAATAATTTTTACGATATGCATTGAATGTACACATACATAAATTCTTACTAATATTAAAAAAGTATATAAATTGTAAAAATAAATTAAGTCAGTACTAAGAGATTAAAATAATTTATGTTTGTTGTAAAAGTTAAAGTAAAGGCTAATTAAAAAATTTAAAAAACTATACCAAACCTTGGGTACCCTACATTTATATTTATACGTAAACTATGGGCGTAGTTTTGTACATCTACATCCTATATTGACTTTCACAAAAAGTAAGTGAAAAAGTATGTATTTTGTTTATCTTCAGCATTCGAATTATGCACCAAGAAATATTTTTTGTAAATTATGATCGTGTTTTATTTTCTATGAAGTTTATGTTTAGTACATCGATGGATACAGTTAATACCGATACATCAGCTTTGTAGCTTCTGCGTACTGCAAATACTATAAAAACAAACACTTAAGAGGTAATGAATGTAATGTAATCATTTTTTTGTCTTAAACATACTTTACGGACTGATGACAGATTTTGACGAAATATTGTGTGGAGCCTATGTAAAACTAAACTACGTTGCGGGGAAACTGTGAACAACGCTGCGAAATTAGAGATGGAATAACATAAGAAAAAAAAAAGGAGAAAGATAAAGGATGAAGAAAGGAAAGAAAGGAAAAAGAGAGAGAGTTCAAGGAAGAGGGTGGATTTTTTTTTTTTTTTACTTAAAAAAATGCAAATTAAATGTAACAATTAATTAATGAAAGAATAATAAACGTGTGCTCCTGAAGGAGGAGGATCGGTACCGATAAAAAAGATAATGAGAGTGAGTTAACCAGCGGATCCTGAAATTCTTCAGGATGTACATGTAAGAACGAAAATTGAAGATTTTTTTTTTCTTTTAAGACAAAAGACACGTTTTCTTTTTTTTTTTGTGATATAGGGAAATGTAAAAATCGACTGTATGTAAAACAACATATACATATTATAAGTTTCAAGTATAGTGTTTAATAAATTTATATGTGTTACATAAATAGTGTGTGTTTGATTCACGAGATGTATTAAATTCTGCTGGGGGTTCACCAGATAGAGCGACGCGGGAATATGATATGGACTAATTCCTATTTTTGAAAATAAGGGGGTGAGCCAATGAACATCTAGACTAGGGTGAGGGAAGAGGAATTCGCATGAGCAGGGAATTAATGTTGTGGCGGTTTGGGTCGGTGTTGGGTTAGTGTTGAGATCCTCCCGTGAACCATTGAGCTAGCCCAAATGACATCGGCACATAGTCCCGAAATAGATCCGCCCATAAAATTATGGCGCCCAAATGAAAAAAAAAATTTAAATGAAATGTTCAGGTCATGGTAACACCGAAATGAAAATACTCGTGGATATCCGCTATATACTTATACGATATTAGGTCTGTTGTATCCACAGTGTTATCCCGTAAGCCGCAAAGATTCATAGTATTTTTTTATCATATACTATATTTGGTTGATTATGTATCATTTGTTTAGATTATTACTGGCAGCCTACAGATTATCTTGAATTAACGTAGTAGTGTCAGGTTGGTAAGTTAAATTTTACATATCATTTGTAATTCAAATGTTAGGAATACACAAGACAGTATTGGTACCGGAAGCTGAACCTATAAAAGACAAGCACTACCCATTGTCTCCAGCTATGCAAGATATAGTTTACCATGAAGTTGATAATATGTTAGCATTGGTTGTTATCGAAGAAAGTTGCAGCTCATGGAGTAATCATACGACCGTCGTCCGCAAACCAGAAAGAATAGATTCTGCTTAGATGCGAGGAAGCTGAACAAATTAACAATTAAAGAAGCTTATCTTCTGCAAAATATCAAAGGCATTTTTAACAGTATAGACGGAACATATATTAGTAGCGTAGATCTCAAACATGCGTTTTGACAGATCGCGTTTGATGAGAGCAGCATGCCTTATACGGCTTTTACTTTTACAGGCAGGACTCTATACCAATTCCGTATGATGCCGCTTGGTCTTTGCAATGCGGCGCAACGTCTTTGTGGACTCATGGATAAGGTCATACCCCAACAGCTAAAACAAAATGTATTTGTATATTTAGATGACCTTCTAATTATTTCCAGTACATTTGAAAATCATTTGAAATAATTAGCAGAAGTCGCGAAACATATAAAGACAGCCAACCTGACAATCGGTCTAAAAAAATCTCAATTCTGTTTCCACGAATTTAAATATCTTAGGTATATAATAGATGCTGGCATTTTGAGAACAGACCCAGATAGAATTACGGCTATTCCACAGGTTAAAATACCGAATTCCAACGACAAGTCAGACGTTTCTTGCGAAGAGGTCATAATATCTGCACCTTTAACAGAAAAAAAGTAAAAAGTTTGTCATGACACCTGAAGCTATACAAGCGTTTGAAAAATTAGAAATAGCTCTTACGACAGCACCGCATGGCATTGGCGCAGTTCTACTGTAAAAAGACGACCAGGGTTGTGAATACCCTATAGCAATTACATCCAAGAAATTGAATTTAGCTCAGCGAAACTACTCAGTTACCGAGAAAGTATGCTTGGTAGCTGTCGCGGTCATCAAGAAATTCAGGCCTTACATAGAGATGATGCTATTTAAGGTCATTACGGACCACGCTAGTCTCAAATGACTCATATCGCCAAAGATGTTGAGTGCTCATTTGATACGTTGATTATTGCAGTTTCAGTCCTACGACTTTGAAGTAGAGCACCATAAAGGTTCTGACAACATAGTAACAGACACTTTATCGCGCATGGTAGCTGAAGTAACAGTAACATCACCGGAAGATATCCTAGGTTTTCAAACAACTGAGTTTGAAAATGAACATTATCAAAAATTAACTATGATACAGAAAACAATATTAAAGAATTACCTGATTTGTTAGTGTCATGATATATAAACGCCCACTTCCCTGAAACAACTGCACATGGCGGTATTGCTAAAACACTGAAGCGTTTACACCGATTTTTATATTGGCCCGTTATAGCTTCACTAGTACGTGCATATATAACATGCTGTTAAACCTGTAAGGAAACTAAATCAACAAACAAAAGATTATTACCTGAAATAGGAGAAAGGGTAACCATAGAAAGGCCATTTTAAAAACTATACTTAGACTTCTTTGATCAAATGGAAATGCTTATATTTTTATCGTTGTGGATGAATTTACAAAATTCGTATTCCTGAAAGCAATGACAAAGGCAATACTAACGAATGTGACCCAAGAAATATTTCACAAATTTGGTGAACCAGAAACCATCCACACCGACAATGGGAAACAAGTTATCTCCAAATCAAACGTGTTAGCCGCAATAAGAGCTTACCTCCAAAAAACCATAGACAAAGGGATCTATATTTCACTGAGATAGAAAGTGCTCTTTGATCAACCCTATATACCGCCACTAGTTTAACACGCTTTTTTGTATTATTTGGTTATAATATGTTCACCAGCGGTGCCGACTATAAATTAGCGCGAAGATTAAAGTCGTTAACTGACTATGAGATTTGTAATCTGCAAAATGGAAACAGGTAGGAATTAATCCGTGAGCAGATCAAAAAGAACTTGTATGCATCGTACCAAAAGAGCGTAACCAGATACAATCAACAAGCACAACCACAATATACAAACCTGGACAAACAGTCTATCGAAGAAACTTCCCTCTAAGTAATTTAAAAATTGTGAAAATACAAAATTTTGCAGAAAATTTTTAAAGTGTCGTGTAACATGACCAATTGGCAACAACATTTGTTTATGTTATTAAATCCATTAGTTACAAAACAATTTCAACTACCATCTTTTTCCGAAAATAAGACATCCTCCGAAACTAAGCCCTATTGCAGTTTTCGAAACTTTTTTTAAAATAAGACATTCTCCGAAAATAAGCCCTAGATAAAAAGGCATAAGGGATTTGGACCAAGGATTCAACAGGAAATAAAATCAAAATATAATTCAGAATTTATTTTATGACGATGTTCCAGAAGAAGATGATATGACTGTAATTGAATAAATTTTAAATTCTGTATGCTGTGTAAAATTTATATTAAATTAAAGAATAAAAAAATACATTTATTTTGGTCTACCCCCGAAATTAAGCCCTAGCACGTATTTGGGACTTAAAAAATAATAAGACTTATTTTCGGAAAAAGACGGTAATTCATGATGAAGAGTAAAAAAATATAATATTAAACTAATAAATACAAAAAGTTTTCATCAATAATAATAAAAATAAAAAAAAATAAGACAGCCGCACAGCAACAACAATAACAGCCTCAGGAACAACTTTGACATAAACTAAATTAATATTAGTAAAACCAACGACTATTAATTAAACATATATAAATAAATATTAATTTAAGTCAAATATAAAAATATAATAAAATTCATTCACTTATTAAAAAAAATAGGAATTAGTTGCGATAATTTTTCTTTTTTTTTCATTTTATTTTTATTTATTTATGAATTTCAACAACCAAGCTTAAATTAGTTGGGATTAAAAATTACAATAACGTTAAAAAAAATGTACTAATAATATTAATATAAATATAAGAAAAAAAAAATTACTTAAACCTGTTAGCATCAGTCATGAATTGAAGGTAGGTAAGGTAAGTAGGTTCCAGAGGCGCACAGCATTTTTAAAAAATTGTCGTTCAGACATTCGAGTGTCGTGTTGGAATGGTGTAATCTGTCTGTGTCTAAGAGACATTGAAAAAACTAATTTTTCAAAAAGGTATTTTGGCTGGTATGGTTATGGTAATGATTTTATGGAGCAGGATTTAAATTCAGATTATCAAACGAAAGGCCATAAAGACGATTTTTATAGGCAGCTAAACTGTCACGTCTCTTTAAATTAAAAACATACCTAATTATGGAGTTGTATATCTTATTTAGTCTGCACGAGGATACATAATCACAGTTAGAGAAAACTTCGCAACCATATTTCAATACAGGCATTAAATATGTTTTAGCTATAAGCAATCGTAAGCCTCTCAGCAAAATACACTTTACCCACACGTGAATTTATATATTTATTTTTGTCGATTGTGGATGTGGCTCTTGACCGATTTAGCCCATTTTAAATAGCAATTTGTGTGCAAAAACTATAAGTGTCTGTACAAAATTTCAGCTCAATATTTCAAAATTTATGCCAAAATTTATGTAAATCGACGGACATACATGAGTAAATCGGACATACATGAGTAAATCGACTCAGTTTTTGACGCTGATCAAGAATATATATACTTTGTACGGTCTCTGACGCCTTCTTCTGGGTGTTGCAAACGGAAGAATAAAATTAGTATACCCTCATCACTGAGGTGGAGAGTATAAAGAACAGGTAAGTAACATATATATAAAATAGATATAAACACTTTTAGAGAAGTTCGGTTAAGACCGAAGCTTAAATACCCTCCACCTTTTATAATCCTCTAAAAATAAGTTCCTATTGCCATATTTATGTATTTCATGTACTTACGCAAATAGTGTTGTTTTTTAAATTATAGGCATTTGCATTATTTTTGGCACAGTTGGATAACAGTACCACTTATATATATACCAAATTTCAACTTGATAGGCATAGTATTGTGCGATATATAATGTTCTAAAGGTAAAATTGTTTCGAGATATGTTGAGATTTTCGTTTATTGTGGGCGTGTCTCTTAACCGATTTTGTCCGTGACAGTACCAACAATAGAAGGACACACGGACGGACATGTCTCAAACTATTTCTCTTTTCATGCTGATTAAGAATATATATGGTTTGTGGGGTCTCCGAGGCTTCCTTCGATGTGTTGCAAACGGATGATCAAAATGAATATACCCTCTTCCCTAAGGTGGAGGGTATAAAAAAGAAAACATATACTTTTGTATTCTAATACGTTTATAATTATTGTTACTGCTTTGATGATTCAAGACGAAGAGGAAAGTTTTATTCATGTTAATACTAATCTATTTAAGTAGTTAAGTAATAATAAAGGTATACGTATTTCGGTTTTATTGTAAAGTATTCAACAATATCCGGCTCAATTCAAGTACGTGTTGTTTACAAAATCTTACAACTCTTTTCTCAAAATTTAGAACATTCTTAAACATATTTTAAAAAGTTTTTAATTAACATATCTTTTCCATATGTACGAGTATATACAATTCACTAACTACAATTTGATTTTTAATAGTTTACAACAGTTAATATTTTTTTTTTTAGTTAGGGGTTTTTTCTTAATACATTTGCAAGATTTTCATCCATATACTCAAAATGTTCATACTTATCTCTAATATAGTACATACGGATGTCAATGTGTTTACTATTTTTGTTAACAGTTGGGCTCTTTACAAGAAATAAAGCAGCTTGATTGTCACAACAAATAGTAATGGGTTTTTTCAAAAATTCACCGAAACCCATTTCATCACTTAAATTTATTAAGGGGGTGAGAAGAGGAAATTTTACAAAGGAAAATTTTCAAATCTTCAATATCTCGAAAATTAATTGAAAATTTTGGTATATTTAAATGTGACATATTTCGTTGTTCTAATGTAAGTTCTTTGTCGTGATGATTTTCGTTGCTATCATTTCCTTCACACTTGTGGTTATTTGTTACATCGTTTTCGGTTCCTATGAAATTGCTGCCACCGTTAGAACTTCTCAGTTGATACTACTGTTTATACGTCTTATTGTTTCTGTCAACATCAACGTTTACGTTGAAATCATCGCCAGCTAGGCTACGCATGTTTATTACTGCTCATCGTCTTCATCGTCTTTTTCTTCGTCGTTTTCATTATCATCGTCTTCGTTCTTTACCCTGTTTGAACATAGTAACCTTCCCTTACACATGTTTCTGAATATATGCAAGAACAAATTATCTGCGTCGTAGTTCAAATTTAACACATGGCATATTGACACTAAATCACCAGTACTCAAATTTTTTTTAACATTCAGCTTTCATCATTAACTTTTCGTCATTTTCATCTAAGTCAAAGCCAGCAAATTCTTTTAATCGTTTTCTGTTCTGCCGGTCACCTTCATTTTCAAACACCATCTTGTGTAATACTTCAATTATAATTATTATTAATTATAGCACGTTTAGCTGTTGCCAAATAATTACATATAGGAACAATATTACCCAAAACATGCATTTTCCGTCTTATTATTGATTTTTGTATCCTGGTTGAGCCCCCAAATTTGTGGTGTTTAAATTCAATTTATTTAATAATAAAATAAAATAAAATTTTAAAAAAAGAATAGAAGAAAATGAGGACGCCGTCGACCTTTTGACAGTTTTGACAGTTTTTCAGGGTTGCCCTTGGTAGTAAAATATTTATTCCCACATTCATAAGAAAAAATATCTATTTTTTTATATATATATGGCATTGTTAGATAATTACTTATTTTTTAAGTAAAAAAATTAAACAATTAAACATTTACTTACAATACTAGCTAGTACTTCAATGTCAAACAATTGAGCAAACAAATTCTATGCTTTGCATAGTTATTTATTTAAAAAGTTTTAACTTTACTAAACAATATAACTTGTACTTAAAATAAAAAAACAATAACGTACATTTGAGCAAACAAATTCAATGAAAGCATTAGCTTTGCTTGGTTTTAGAAAGTTTGGATATTTTTTTGTTTTAAATTTTTAACACGGCTCTAAATTTTCATTTGTTAGTTGGCTTCTTACTTTACTTTTGTAACGGGATTTTTCCACTATTCTGGGGTTAAGCCGTCAACGTAGGGTATCTCGCCCATTTATTTATTATTGAAATGAGAAACGTTTTATTAATATTATTAAAGAACAAACGTCACTTTATTATAGATTTTGATTATCGTAGTTCCTTGGCTTGATTATATCATTCGATTAACCCTGTTACCCTGGGCACACTAGCTTCTTCGCTGCAGGCTATACGCCCTGTATCGGCTTCAGCCCACTTATTGCGTATATTATTATTATAGCTTACACTGGTCCGTACACACTTTACGTCCTGTACGCTAAATCCCGCATTATGATTGTACAGATTCGCGTCCTGTACACTAATATTTCATACAAATATTTAAGTACTTACGCTTCGAGTTTCAGCCGAATGATTCCACGTCTTGTCTCCACGACAACTAGCCAAAAAAAAGATCGAGAAATATGCGAACATTTCTCAAACACAGTCATTCGAATCAATATGCTTAAAAATTGAAATAAACGATGAAACTTGGTGCCCACTTGGCAGACCACAATACAACAAGGTTTGTAGAAGAATTAGAAAATGTCCTAAGCAATGTGATGGATAGACAGAGTGTTAGGTGATATAAAGATAGATTTAAATAACGAGGAAAGCAATCTAACACACCATTACTTAGACATGATGTCAGCAAATGGCATGAATAATATGGTACAAGAAAATACGAGGGTTGTCATTGCTAGAGGTACGTTCACATGTATCGTATTTCGTTAAAACGTTAAAACGTTTATTAATCGATTTGACAAACGTTCAAACGAAAATAAAAACAACTATAAAATAGATAATAAAAAAGGAAGTAAAATGATTTCAATGGTGAATTGGGAGCAGTTGGTACGATCTAACGATACGGAAAAAGTATACAATGAAATAGAAAAAACGTTTAAAGATATATATGAGAAAACGAAATATGTAACAAAAAACGATCGAAAACGCACACCGAATCCATGGATGAATTCAGAATTGAGTAATGCTTGCAAAGAGAAAGATAAATTATATAAAGCGTGGCTACGTAGTCCTAATAATATCGATAAAGAAACAAAATATAAACGATTTCTAACACATACTATCGCACCAAATTTTATGAAAATTGGTTTAAAATTAGGGAGACATGGAAAATTATAAATGATATCATTGGCAGAAGAGTAAACAGCATTGATGAAACAATACGTAAAAACTTTGATAAAAATGACTCTAAAATATGGTGCACCGCAAGGATCCAAGTTAGGTCCACTGTTGTACATAATATACGCAAATAAGATGATAAAGGTGCTAAAGAATGGTCAAGTGTACGCATATGCCGATGATACAGCTATCGTTGTTGCCCACAAAGACATCAAAGAGGTAGAAAAGGTTAAATGCAGTAAGCAAATGGTGCCACGATAACGGCCTAGTAATAAATGCAACAAAAACCAAAATTATGCTTGTGAAAGCACCACACTTATTATACACGCGAATAAATATAATATTCCATGATGCAAATTGCCTCCATAAATAACGGAATCACCGGCTAGAGGACAAATGCGACACGAGAATTGAACTTGTCGACTGCTACAAGTATTTAGGCGTCCTGGTAGATCATAATTTTAAATGGCATCAGCAAATAGAAAAAGTTAGTAAGAAATTGAGAACGGCAGCCTATATGATATACCTCAGCCGGAAGTGTAATATCGAGGTGCTAAGACAAGTTTATTATGCGTTGGTAGAAAGTCACCTAAGGCGTGGCATTACCGCGTGTGGCACACCCGGGGGGATGCATCAAGTACAAAGACAACAAAATAGAATTCTAAAAATTATTGCACGAAAGACCGAAATCGCCATAAACAATGAGGTGTGTATCGCGAGACAGCTGAATATGTTGACCGTGGAAGCAATATACAGGAGCACGTTGGTTAATGAGTTTGGTGGAGACAGGCGCTTTTTAAGACCACGCATATGAAACGAGGGTCAGAGAGAAAGGATTGTTTCAGCACAGCCGGTTCCACAACAACTACGGAAGGAAAACACTTGGGACTGAACTTTCTCAAATATGCAACATGTTGCTGACAGACCTGAGAGCCGAAACAGCCAACTACAAAAACAAAAAAGAACTGAAGAAATTCTTCGTCAACGCATGAAGATATATATACACTATGCAAAACATTCACGTTTGTTCGTACACGAAATTTTAAAAAAGAAAAACCTGCAGACAAGCGAAAGCTTCGCGGGTTTTAGGAAATAAGGATAAATATACTATACTACTACTATAGTTTATTAAATATAGTTTATTAAATATGTAAATATAAAAAAAAATATATAGTTAATATATATAATATTTATATAAAATAATAAAAATATACATTATAAAATATAATAAGTCTAAAAACTTATTACAACTATAACCACTATATAGTTATTTAAATATAATACATACAAATACACTTGATTGATACATTGATATACGAATATACACATATATTATATCTCTTTCGTATTATTTATTAGTAGATGAATTGTACAAAACATTGTTATAAAGAAATTATTCACTTATAGCGTCATGATGAACCAAAAAATTAACACGGCTAAGAATTTAATAAGAATTTAAGTATAAGATCTAACGGACGAAAAATATGTGGATGAGAAAATTAAAGTAGTGGAAAACACACTTAAAATGAACAACTTCCCAAAAAAAATTGATTAACAACTTAATTAATGAACACGACCAAAAAAGGAATAATCAGACCAGCAAAACAATCTCGCAGCCGACCAATAGATTTTTCAGCATTCCCTACATACAAAAATTGACAGAGAGAAAGAGAATAACAGATTTAACACATAATGATGACACTCTTAAAATTGCATACAAACCATATATGACACTAAACACAGTTTTCAGTCAAACAAAAGATAAAATCACTAAAGAAAAACAAGGAAATGTCATATACAAAATTACGTGTGAGGGCAATGAAAAAGGGCCGTGTGAAAAGGAATATATAGGAACAACAAAGCGCGCAAGAGAGCGCTTGAAACGAGTAGACAGAGGGAGAATAATAAATGAAATAAAAATGTGAGGCTTACATTAGAAAGCTTTTATATTCAAAAATATATAAAAACACAGTAAACAGAAAGGAAGACGTGGACCAAACGAAATTTGTATACAGCAGAGCTATTTAGTAGATTCATACAATTCGTGGAACAAACATAATACAAACAAATTTTAAAGGAGAATAAAGTCAATCGAGGTCTGGTAATTTTAAAGTGTAATAAAAATCAATAAAATAACTTTTTATAAGTAGATATAAGTTTTTGAACTGTAACTAAAATAATGTTGTGTATACGAGTACATGTATGTATGATTATAGAGAAAAAAAAAGGAAATCTCCCTGAAGAAGCCACAAGAGTGTGGCGAAACGTTGGAGAAGTTAATATTTTGAATAAATAAAACAAAACAAAAATTTGACCTGTTTCATTAATATATACATAATCGTAAAAAGGTCTGACTAACAAAAAAGGAAAATTACATTATGATTATCTTTAATATACTTTCTGGAGAAATTGATTTCTCTGAATTTTTGCCAATTGTACATAGATATATTCTTCTCGTACCGCGTGTCAAGTCCGCTTGTTTCACCGTACAAATAACGCTAGTAATTACTAATAGTATTTAATAGATATTAGTAATAAATAGTAATACTTAGTAATTACTAGCGTAATGAGTACAGTGGCATTACTACATAACCCATTTCGGGTCCTCTATAAAATTTACAATGATAATTATCATATTTTTAATTTGGATCTAGATTCCATTGGTACTTGGTTGACTTGTTGTTTTGTTGAGTTTTGTAAATGTATCAACAAAAGTTTTTTTTTATTCTCTTTCTTATTTTTATTATTTTCTTTATAATAATTATATTGTTATGGACTTATGCATGTACATCTAAGCTTAATTATATATTATACTTAGATAGCTTACTTAATTTATATTGTTCATATTTTTTTTATTTTTTATTCTTTTTGCTACTGTTGCTACGTTGTTGTTGTTGTTGCTGTTTTTTCTCTCTTATAATTTTTATATAATTGTTTTTATATATATTCTTTCGCATTAGTTTGTTGCTTTGTACTATCTAGTATTTAAGTTTTCTCTTCATTTACATCTTCTGTTTATATATTTTTAAATTGTTATTAACTAATTTTTAATTTATAGATATATATATCAAAAGTTCTTAAGTTGCTGAATTATTTATTGCAGCACAGAAATCAAATAAAGAAAGAAATAATTAGCCCATCCCTAGAACTGTGAGTCTCTGTAAAAAGTTTGGAGATACCTTACACTTCGGTTTAGTGTAAATTGTTTAATTAATGAATTTTTTTCGATAGTCTATAAGAATTCATTTCTGTAGACTTAAATAACGAACTCAGCTCAGCTCTTGAGCAATGATCATCGTAGGTGGGACTTCCCAGATATTAATATTAAAGTTTTTTATTGAACTGATTGGTAATACAATAAACATTATGTAATAATTATTAAATCCTTTGTTTGATACAACATATATATGTAGGTATATATGATTAACGTTTCCCCTTAAACGTAGCATTGGTACAAAGAGTAAAATGAAATAAAAGTAAGATGTAACGAATATTTATCACTGCATTACTCATTGTTGGTCACGGTTTGAACTCCTAGATTTTTCATGCATTTGAAATGTTTTAAAACGTTTAACCCGTGGTTGAAGATTGATGGGGTGTGTGCCTATAAAAAAGCGTTTCACTTACGCCAGTAAGTTAACCCTGTGGTTAATATTTAATTTTTTTTCCACTGAAGTTCGTATGACACGATGTCTGATAAGAATCAAAGAATAATACCGTGTACACAAATATACAAGGACTGATAAATAACTTTAATCAAATTGAAATTTTTGAAAAAGACAATTTAGATTTTATTTTTTTATCTGAAACACACATAACTACACATATAGAGGAACACGAATTTAGTTTAGATGGTTATAAATATGAACAAAGCAGGTCGAGTTCACCCCGAACAGGTGGGGTAATTATATATTACAGAGAATCTTGGAAAATTATAAAATTAATTGAAAAGGTGGAAAATTTAAAATATTGGAGAATCTTACGCTGATTATTGTGGTAATATATATAGATCACCAAGTTATAGTGAATCTGAGTTTTGTCAGATCTTTGAAGAGACATTAGAAGACATTTATAATACGTGTGATATAATTATAACGGGTGATTTCAATAGAGATTGGTCAAATAACGCCTTTTATAAGGAAAGAATTGAAAAAAATATCTGTGATAATGGCTTTAAACCAATAATAAATGAATAAACACATGTTACAGAAACTTCAAAAACAATAAGTGATTACGTCATTACAAATAATAAAAAAATAAAATGACAGCCACATTAGAACTAATAAAATCGCGGAAAAAACATGCTAAAGATTCTTTTGAAAGGTCTGTAAGATCATTAATTAAATATGAGGATGGAAGAAATGTAAATGAAAATGCAGAAGCACTAGATAATGCACTAGAACAAACAATTTACATACAGAAAAGTCATATATAATAATAATAATAGTAACAAATGGCTTAACTATGAATTAGGTTTGATGAAACGGAAAAAAATAAATAAGTATAATATTGAAAATTAGACAATACATCCAAAACTTGGAACAGCTATAAAAATATTAGATATTTATATAAAGTAAAAATTGAAAAAGAAAAGAATAATTATATAAATAATCAAATAGAAAATGCATCAAATCAAAAAGATATGTGGACGACTATAAAAAATCTTGTTTTTAAGCAGAATAAAGATGAAATCAATTCTATAATATTTAATCAAATAGAATTTAACAATAAGCTAGAAATAGCAATTAGACACCTACTCTGTAAATAGTATTAAGCAGATCAGAGAAAGAGTATGTGCAATATACAAACATAAGGCTCGTAACAAATTTAAATATAAATTTAGTGCAGTAAGTTTATCGGAGCTTAAAAAAATTGTAATAAAATTAAAAAATAAACCGGATTATAAAAATATATCGACCAGGATTATAAATGATAACTGGGAATCAGTTAGCACCATAATTCTAAATATAATAAATAAATCATGAAACCGGTGTTTTTCCGGAAAGCTGGAAAGAAACTATGATAACCCCTATCGCTAAAGTTCCAAAAACAATTAATGTGAGGAATATCGTCCAATAAATACATTAAAAACATGCGAAAAGATTTTAGAAGAAGTCGTAAAAGCACAGTTAAGTAACTATATTGAAAAAATGCAGTACTGTCAAAATTTCAATCAGGTTTTAGAAAACATTTATGTGATGGAAATCGCATTCGGATGGTATCATTTTCATATTTCTTAGTTTTTCGTCCAGTTTTTTGTACCATAATCTTCCCGATTGTTTTAATCCGTAAAGTGTTTTCTTTAGAAGACAAATCTTTTTTCATACTTGGCGGCTTCATCTGAACTAACAATTTCCTTTAAATCAGGTGGTATTTCCATATAAATTTTTTTGTCCGCTTCACCATTCAAATATGCGCCAATGAAGTCTAACTGATGGAATTCTAATTGCATTCTAATGCTAATAATGTATGCATAAAACTAAGTCTTGCTACAAAGCGAAAATTTTATCATAATCAATTCCAGGTGATTGGGTAAACCATTTTGATTTTCATCGTCTACCTGATTTGGTTCGTTTTGCCAAGTACTTTGGCTATTATCATCGGTTGTGTTTTTAAAGTGGTTTGAAGTTATTTAATTTAATTTCTAATGGTGTGAGTATAAATTCTTCATACTGAATTTCTCTGTTACTTCTTTTTTGCTTTTGATTAAATAGATTTCACACCACCTACTTTTGTCGTCTATGAATGTGGAGAAATATCTTGATCCAGCATGTGATTGTGTCCGCATGGGACCGCAAACGACAGAGTGGATCAATTCTAAGATTTCGTTACTTTTTCGTTCGGATGTGCCGAATGGCTTTTTATGACTGCTTTCCTTAAATGCATGCTTCGCATTGTTGTAAAGTACGTTCGGTTTTCATTTCTATAGTTTTCATTAGAAATTTTATATCTTCCTCATTTAAATGTGCGAATATTTCGTGCCAATCTTGTACATTTCTTGTTGACATTGTTATATTTGCATAGTTGATTAGTTGATTAATTATATTTTTATATTTGAAGAAAATGTCTTGTTAAAATTTTTTTTTTATTTGGCAGAGACCTCGTTTATAACCTATCGAAGTTTTTTATTGAACTGACTGGTAATACAATAAACATCATATAATAATTATTAAATGCTTTGTTTGATGCAAAATATATATATATAGCAATTACATTAGCACTAAACTCTAGTGTCGCAAATTCAACCTTCACCAGTTTATATTATTTACGGCGCAAACTACGTTTACCAGAATTTGATGCAATCGAGGCACCAGTAGTGAACATGAAGCCAAGAAGAGAAGTTCATGTGCTAGTAGCCACAACTAACCAAAAACGCCCATTCACAGAGAACGTAACCCGTTACCAACTTGTCAAAAGCAAACCTCAACGAATACTCGATAACAACCCTATATGTGGTCACTAATCAAACATGCGGTATCCAAATACCACTCTACATATAACCCGCTGCATTTATCGACGGAGAGTAGTACGACACGCAAAGTCACTACGTTTCGAAAAAATGCAGTACAAGGACGTGGATTTGTCAACGAATGAATTGAAAAAGCCAAACTCGCACAATAACTTGCACTATAAAACGCCTTCCCGTATTGAGTATTGAGCTATGAACTTAAAATTTGGTATGTGTATATATATGATATATCTACATATGTTCCGTCCATAGAAGTGTAAAAAATTGGAGTGGTTGTATAACATACACAATCACAATCGATAAAAAACTTTATATCTGCCAGAAAAATTGACTTATGAACTTGAAATTTGTACACATATTTATGCATCCGTCGATGTGCCAAAAATGGTCATGGTGCAGATAACAGACACGCCTAAAGTTTACAAAAAACCATATTCACCATAAAACTATATTTCCAAGCTGATACGTAATACATACACTATTAGAGGGCGCAAATACATATATTTGCCACGGCAACCGTTGTGGATGTGGACGGTATTTGGTCTAAGCCAAACTTAGTTTTCTTACTTGTTTATCCTGTGGTAAAATTATTTTTATTGCCATATTACATTTTAATTTTAAGCTAACTTGCACAATAATGCATAAAACAATAAAAAAAAATTCTTTATACAAATGATTTAATGAAGGAGGTTTGTTTTTCAATAGGGATCACTCTGTTCTCTAATAGTTATTTTGATAGATCAAAATAACGTTTTTACTCAGTATTGTTTGGCAAATCACTATAATAATAACGCTTTCAAATCATGAAAATTTATTTTCAAAATCAGTATTCAATTAAAAATATTTATAGAGCACTTCGTAAATTTTACGGTTCCGCCTGAGACCACTATAAAGAACATAATCACCAAATTTCGGTCTATTAGAAGAGTGCGAAGAAAATATCGTTGTTGTTGAAGCTAGTGTCGAAGAATACAACAAGTAAGAAGTTGGACTTTGTCTATGAACTTTATGGAAAATTTGGCGCAAAGATTTGGGTTAGGTGCCATACAAAATTTAATTGGTGCAAGATTTAAAGCCACACGATCATCGTTTGAGCCGAGAATGCAGCGATTGGTCGCATTTTTACCGCGCGCATTTTTGGCTAAATGGATACGTCAACAAGCAAAATTGTCATATTAGGAGCAAAGATAAACACGCCGTTCAAGAATTACTCGATAAATGTACTGTTTGGTGCAGTTACGTGCTGGTTGTGAATCATCGGTCCTTATTTCCTTAAAAATGGGCATGGACAACGTGTTATCGTCAATGGAATTCGTTAGAGAACAATGATCAATGAAACAATCGATTTATTTGGGCTTTTCGTTCATCTGATTTGACGCCACTTAATTACTTTTTGTGGAAATGCGCAATGACCCCGCTGATTGCAACAATTGCCGCTATTCCTTTACGAAACTCGGATAATTATATAGAATATCCTATTATAATAAAGGAAGTTAAATAATATAAGAAGGATAATAAAGGAAGAAGTTCTAAAGCGTTCTAAGGTTAAAACTCGTAATCCTTAAACTCTTAGAAAAAAATTGAAGGGGAATAAGTTGCTTGAATGGCACCAATGGCAAATTTAGAGCAATATAGCTTCAAAACTAATCTAGCATCCATTTCTAAGTGTAAGAAATCGTCAAGTTAGTTTCAAAAATCGTTATTTGTATTTCATACAATTCATTTTAATTTCAAAAATCTTCATTTGTACATCATATTTATTTATTTATAACAATTTGATTAACCGCATTTAGCCGTATGTTAGTCCGCCTGTCGCAAATATTCTTTGTTGATGTCGCGTAAAATACGCGTCTACATGAAGAGGGTATTTAAAATTTGGCCTGAGCCAAATTAATTTTTGTAGCATCTTTTATTATTTAGTATATAAGTTAAGAACTATGGGTGTCAATGTCAAATGACAATAGCGGGACGCACCATAACAAGTTGGGAACCACTGTCCGTTTAAACTTACCTTAAATTGCAATTGCGGAATGCATGATAAGCATCTTTGCGGTTGCAAGTGCGGAAGTTGAAAGTTTGGAAATTATTTACGTCAAGTAGGCATTTAACATAGTTAAATTTAAGCTTGCAATCGCGGAATGCACGATCAGCATATTTGCGATTGCAAGTACTGTAATATGAATATAGTATGTAAAATAAGTGTGGCAGTTATTTTCCTCAAGCTGCAATGTAATCATTTTGCAGCTTGACAAAACATAGTTAAATAGAAGCAAAGCACTCGGCGTCGTCGGGTTGTTAGTAAGTTCTCAATCAATTATTAACTTATATATAGTTACAAACTCACCTTATTCGGTTTAAATTTAGCATAAACATTAATTGTAGCACATATGTTGTAAAGATTTGTATTTACACTTTTATTATTTATTCGCAGCGTACATTTGATTTAAAATTCTCTATGTTTGATAAAAAGTAAAGTTGATACTAATATCTTGTACTACTAATAATTTGTGCCACTGAAAATATATATTAAATTATTCGATAGCTTTGTCCATGAATTCAAGAAATCTTCTCGCGTATTGTTCAGGATCACATGTGGAAATTCCATCAACGTTGCCACCGTACTTAACGGTCTTTGCAGCCTTAGCTGCCTGCAAAGTAAATAAAAACATTATGATTAACGATTTATTTTACTGACGAATCTTTATTATATTTGACCATTTGCTACTTTAGTTTTGTTTTATGAAAATTCGATCTTTTATATAATAAAGCTATTGTAAGAATGTATTGGCATTGTTATTTTTGTAACGTATTTTTCAACAACTTTCTAATGCACTTGCAATGTTTATTCCATGCAAAAATTTTTGACAAGAACAAACTTAGTATACCTTCTACCTTAATAATGAGGGTATACTAAGTTTGTTCTTCCGTTTGCAACACCCAGAAGGAGGCGTCAGATATTCTACAACGTATATATATTCTTCATCAGCATCAAAAACTGAGTCGATTTAGACACACGGACATACCGAACTTAAAATTTGGTATGCAAATCTATTGTTATTCCATTCATCTACTTACCAAAAATGGGCGTGGTCGGTTAAAAATGCGCCTACAATCGACAAAAAATTTTATATCCTATTATATTATAATGGAAGTTTTTATACAGCATTATATTTATTATTGAGACAGAGGAGTAAATTCTCAAACTATCTGATATTCAAAAAGCACTAGCAGCGAAGATATCAGTTTTTTTTTTATACGGCACAAAATCGCAATTCTTAATATTTTTTTGTAAAAATGGGTAAAGAATAGTTAATTGACTTAATAATTGGCTGTTATAAATTTAGAACCTATCGGACTATGTTTAGACCCTCTTGATGATATATCTCGAAAGGACTAACTGTTCAACGTTTGCTCAATATTTACAACTAAATTAATTATAACATACTATGTGAAACTAAGGGTAATAAATAGTCATGCATTTCCGCCTTTTTTGAAATGTTGATAAAGAGTACTTGGGACAAATTTCAGTGTTATTAGTAGTATGAAATCTCAATGATACTAGCAGCTTTTCTATTTTTTGCTATTTGTAGGGCTCTTTCCGGTCCATGGTAACGAAGATGGTAGGTTAAATTTGTCATGCGGTTACTACTCCATTTTAAAGAAAATTTTCAGAATTCGGCTCTAGAGAATTGATCATTATTGCTTTCCAAATGTAAGAAGGGTTCCAAGGTAGAGAAAATGTCCCCGAGGAATGTAGCACGGAAATCTCTTGTAGGAATTTGCCGACGGCCTATTGTTGGGGAACATTTCACTAGAAGCTTGTTGTCTTGGAGTGAAATACTGGGATGTAATGGTGAAAAAGTTTTCAGTAAATTTGTTTGAATTTAATAAAAAGTCATTGTACTTTCTTTTTATTGGTTGAAGCTTTAAGCCTACGTGCAGCGTCCACTTTATCAGGATCTACTAAATTTTATTGACTAAGCTTAAAAAGCTTTTGGTAAGTATTGGACCATTCTTCTCAATAATTTGTAATACGTGATATGTGGTTTTGCGCAATTCTTCTACGTGAATGATAAATTACACTAAGGGCTTTTATCTGATTTCATGATAGAGTTTTTATTGTATATTAAAATCATCTCGTTAAATCCATCATCTGTACCATACCATAGCATATGATTATCAATGCTGCCAATAATAACTTCTACATCACTCGTGCTTGTGCCGTTGTTGTCAACGGTAGCAACTTCGTTTTGGTCCCTGCTGTTTTTGAAGAATTGTTAATTAGCTCAATAATTGGTCGTGCGCAATTTGGACCCGATCGGACCATTTTTAGAAGCCTCCTTATATGACGTTTTATTATAAAAGAAATCGGTAATGAAAATGCGCAATTTTTTATATATTTTTGCCAACATTTGGTAAAGAATAGTTAAAAGTAAGTATAAAAAACTAAAATTTTGGATTTTATTAAAAAAAATTATAAAAAAATTTATTGTGACATTTTAATCATTTTCAAATTTTTGATGATACGAGTAAGTAAAAAAATAAAATTTTTCATTTTTAGTACACTTAAGTACCATGTAGGGAATAAGAAGGCGACTATAAGGTATGAATACAAAAATTTCAACTAAAAAAAATTTCCAATATAGAGTCACACAAAAAAGAGAAAGAACTCACCGCGTATATGCAATAATTAGTAAGCAGCCCTTTATATTTTCGCCAAAAAAAACTCAAAAAATCAGCAAGTTGTTCAGGAACTGCGATTTTTGAAGATTTTTAGAATAATATTTTCTGTAATTTTCACTCTTACTAAATTTATAACACAATGTTTTAAGAAAATATAATAAATAAACAGCACTTCACAAAAAATTCAATCAATCCCCACAATCTATTAATTTAAAATCTATATTTTAATGTTTGCGGTTGTGAGAATGCCGGGCCCAAAATTAAGAAAAGAATTTATACCCAAGGATACTCGGACATACGAACGGAGAGAAGAACCTAATGCTGATCAAGAATATATATCATTGTGGGGGTATCTCGCCCCTTCTGGATTGTACAAACTTTTGAACAAAACCAATATAACCCCATATGTTTATCAAATGTTGCCTGTTTTATTTTTTATCATTTGTTTGTAATATTATTTTCATATAAGAAAAATCAGTGAAAATTTTTAAATAAATCATATCTAAATGCACAATAGGGTGGGCCGAATTTTTTTTTTTTTTTCAAGTTGGAAAAAAGAAAATTTGGGAATTGGTGAGTTTAATAAGCTGTCAAAAAAGAAGTAAAGTCGCTTCAAAACTAAAATCTCGGCTTCTTCGCTCTTATAGTAATAATATATTACAGCATTAATAACAAAAGTAACTACTTGGTAGGAGCTAACAAGCCGAATTCAACTTCAACCGAAATTTCAACTTTGTAATTTTATTTTTGGAGGTGTGACAGGTTCTTGTCAATTATAAAGGTCACTGATAACCGCTTTTACTCTCTAAAGACTCTATATAGATGGATTTGAAGAAATAATAAAGTTAGTATGCCTTCCATTTTATATAAAGGGTATCTAATATTACATCCTTTTGAGAATTTCATGTTTTTTCAAGAATTTTTCCAACTTTAGCGCTCTAGCGCAATCGCAAAACATTAACGAATTTTATTTCTTTTTTGAGAGCTTATTAATCTTACTGAATTGCAACTTTTCTCCAATATTCTAACTTGAAAAAACGAAAAAGTGGGTTTTCAACCCAACCTAATGCACAAGTTGATATTGCAGAAACATACAAATACTCCAATTTTCGAACCTAACTTTAAACAATACATACCTGTTTTTTAACACCATATTGTGTGAGTACATCAATAATAGCAATAAAATATATCTCACGTCTTTCTGCAAAAAATTTACATTAATACATGTACAAAGAATAAACAGTTGCGGGCACAAATCTTATTATTTAGATATATAAATAATATTAATTATAATATTATGAAAAATTAAAATCGAAATGAAAAGCCACTTTGCATAAGCATAAGCAAAATTAAAATTAAAACTTTTCTATAACAAGAAAGTTCAATTAATAATATACAATACAAATAGATGAAGTGGAATTTTGTATAATGTTAGGCGATATTTATTAATATATTAATAATAATATTATTTTTATTTAATATTTTTAAATAGTTATTTTATATTATATGTATACATATTATTCTATTTCAAATTTAACTTATTGGCGATTAAAAAATTACTGTAAAGTTTTAGAGAAGGTAAAGCTATAAAGCTTGTTTGTAATTTTTTTTTTCATGTGACATAACGAATAAACAAGTAAAAAAAATAAATTTGGCTTAGGCCAAATCTTAAATGCGCCGCACATCCAAGACGGTTATATATATATATATTGCGCCCTTTAATATTGTACGTATTACGTATCAGCTTGCAAGAACACTTTTAGGGGGATTATGGGTTTTTGTAAGTTGTGGACGTGCTATCCGATCATAACAATTTTTAGCGCATCGGTGAAGGGGATAACTATGAATATATGTAACAAATATCAAGTTCATAAGTCATTGTGGCAGATATATTGGATTTTGTTGATTATGGGCGTGTCTGTTATCCGACCACTCCAAAATTTCAAGTCCATGCGTCAATTTTTGTGGTTTTGTGGGCGTGGCTTTTGACTGATTTTTCCCATTTTTATCACTAACTAAAAGTGCCTGTACAAAATTTCAGATCAATATCTCAAGATTTAAGCCCGTGAGAATGCCAACAACAGTCAGACACAATGACATACAAGTTTAAATACTGATCAAGAATTTGTATACTTTGTAGGGTCTCTTACGGCTCCTTTTGGGTGTTCCCTCATCACTAAGATGGAGGGTTTAAAAAAGTACGAGTACTTAAGAGAAGATTTGATCTGCAAAGCATAGGTAATTTAGGAGCGAATTAAAATAAATGAAGGAATGAATATAATGAAAAAAATTGTATTTTGCAATTGAACTTTCCATCATAGATTAATTTGACTTTTCCACTCAAATTTTAGTTTAACTTGTGTCTATATATTCTGTAGAAAAGTATTTTTTTTTAATAAGGAAATAAAAACAATTAATTCATGAAAATTAAGTCCATTAGAGATGTTTCTCATCACTTTTGTTAAAATTTTTTTACACTTTCATAAACTCGTTATAAACATAAATAACTCATACAAGAAAGGCTTTGGAAAAAGCTCTTATAAAAAGTAAGTAAGATATCCTTGACATTACTGATGAATATATATACCAAATTTCAACTGTGGGCTACGTATGCAAGGTATACATCGCCATTGCGACTTTGCCTATTTGCAATAGGAAAACATAGAAAAACTCGAAGATTGTGTGTACCAAATTTGAGGAAATAAAAAACACAAATGAGGAAGAAATAAAATCGTTAGTAAAATCCTTTGATAATAATAAAGCGATGGGATAGCGGCTTAAACTATCTGTTGAAACCAGAGCAAATGTTTTTACCAAAAATTTTAATGCATGCCTACGTAACGGTATATTTCCGACTATATGGATAGGTCATGCTGGAACAAATGCATCGTAGTATCGTCCACTATGCATTATTATTGATCTAACGGGTAAAATCGAATAAGTGATTTAGAAACTGCTATTTAAATAACAAATGGAATTTCTGATAACCAATTTGGCTTTACGAAAGGAAAAGCAACTATTAGCGCTTAAAATTATAACCAAGGTGATCAAAGGTCAAAGATAGAAAACTGGGAGGAAAATATCTAATATATATGACCCAGAAGATGCTAGAAAAATCTATAAAATCTCATGTGGTGTTGCACAGAAATCTGTATTGGGCCCTCTGCTTTGAAACATCATGTGTGTACGCTTAGGCTAAATGTGCCGCATAATACTCAAATAATACGCTTTGCGGACGGTTAGTAACGGCTAGTAAAATCAGTAGTAATAGTTGGACAGTTCCAAACTGAACGGTTTCATTTTTGCGATACCTAGGACTATGTAAAGAAAAGGCAAGCGTTACATGCGCCTCTTTAGCCTGCATTGGGCCTAACACTAAAATATCAAAGCATTGTCAACGCCGAGTCTTAATGAAGATTGTAAAAAGCACTCTGCTGTAATGTGCTTCGACTTGGGCAGTTGCTTTAAAGGATAAATACTATCGGAAACTGATCGGACCGGTATACAGATTAGCTGCACTTTGAGTTTATAGCACATTTCGCACTGTCTCGGATGAAGCAGCCTGTGCATTTGCAGGAATGATCATTATCGATCTTCTTGTTAAGGAAGAACTTATAATCGCTCAATGTGATCGCAGTCATCGTAAGAGTACGCGCAATATGACTAGGCAGATAAGCATGCTAGAGTGCAAAGTGGATGGTCTACCCCAAGCAAAGGACGATGGAGACCCATATGCTGATGCCATACCTAGGACCCTGGCAACATAGTGATGTACATTTTTACATTACGCAGATGTTAAGCGTACACGTGTTTTTACATGACCCCGTTTTTGTAAGGAGCGACGAGTAGCTGAAGATGGTGTGGATGCTATTATGATCAAAAACAATGTAATTGATATTATGTTAAGTTCCCCAGAAAAATAGGGTAAAATAAACAAATTCGCTAATACCATTCTTTGCAAACTTAGGGTGATTGAATAAGAGCGCTGGTTATATTGTGTCGTGAGATTTTGACGTTTTATTGGGACTTAAAGGACTCGTTGTGAAGGGTCTGGAGCACTTTGCGAAATACCTTCATTCTATTAGCATTTTGGATAGGTATTTTTTTTTTATGACCTGTTTTAATTAATTAATTATATAAACAAGCAAAAGGTCAATTTGAGTTTTTTTAAATATTTATTTTTTCAATTTTTTATACGAACGTTTCGCCGTTATTTGGCGGCTGGCCTGGCTTAAACCAGGGACCCAGGTATTTTTTATGCTAATTACCTTTCTTATAAAAAAAACAAGTGAGAAAACTCCACAACAGTGGGCCTGGTAAATATATATATATAATAGTGTTTGTATTACGTATCAGCATGCAAGTCTACTTTTACGATGAATATGATTTTTTAAAAATTGTGGGTGTGTATCTGTTATCTGACCATGACCTTTTTTGGTACATCGATGGATTGGCTAACCTTTAATAAAATTACTAAATTTCAAGTTCACAGGTCAACTTTTGTGGCATATATATAGATTTTTGTCGATTGTGGGCGTGTCTATTATACGACCATGCCCATTTTTTACACAACAGTAGATAAGTTAACTATGTATACACATACCAATTTCAAGTTCCTAAGTAAACTTTTGTGCTAGATATACATTTTTTTATTGATTGTATGCGTACGACACACTTACGTAACGTATTTTTACTCGATATGAAGATCACAATGAAGATATTTCTTTAGCCGGTAATATATATATCGCAGCAGTTTAAACATTGTCATATAACATTTGAAAACGTGTTGTTCTCTCTTGAGTTACTGTTAGTAGAATAATTGAAAAAGGTATGACGGTAAAGTTTTAGAATCAATGAACTGTTGTCAGACGTTCTGATGGCACAATTATAGTAGAAGCACAAAGAAAAAATAGTTTATTTGTGGCGAGAAAAATTCCAAAAAAGTGTTTGCATCCACTATCACTTAATCAAAAAAGTTTTCAGCAATTAGAAACCAAATCAATGGTAAAAGGCCTTTTATGTAAAGATTAAATCTTTGCGTCATGCCTTAATAATACTTCCCTCACAAGGTGTTACTAACGTGTATAAATTCACAAAAACAATTGACGGAGTAAAGCTAATATCTTTTGACCGTTATCATTTGCCCAAAAAACTGGATATTTATTGGTATAAAGTAGTAGTAGTAGTAGTTTTATTTATTATTTTAATACTTTTAAACATAACATTTCATTAACTTACTAAATAACTGTACAAATATATCATTAGATTTACTCATGTTTGTTATATACCTATTTTTACTGAAGTGAGTCAATTTGACTCATACGAGAAAATTGATGTTTGTTGCAAAGAAAATAGTTCCAAATCAACAATTTTTACATATAAATTCTGTTTTTGAAATACGTTTCCCACAAACATTTCTATTACATTTAGCACAAAGGTTTTTACATACATTTTTACGTATATATCTATTGCATGATTCTTGAACTTGACAATTCTTTCGTGCGTCAGTAGTACGAATTTTTGTTATTGAAATGGAAGTATTCTCGACTTCTTCTCTATATTTACTTCTTAGCTCTTCAGCCAATTGGGAAATAAAATCTTTTCACGAAATATTTACGGTCAAGTACATCCCCGCTATACTTAGTGCTATTATAATAGGTTACCGTTTCTGGAATAAGTTTTTTATTTTTTTAATTGTTATTTTTTATGTTTTGAATTTAGTAGTTGTTATGTTATGTTACGCTACTCTGCTCTACTTTTATATTATAAGTATCATCCCTATCGTCTCCTACATTATAAGACCATCTCTAATGAATTGTTCTGGAATTTACACACTTATAATAAAAGTTACAACATGATGTCAAGTGCAAATCATAATTAATAATATTAAAAGTCTAATTAAAAAAAGAAAAAGAAAAGAAAATGTCTCTATCAAATGATAAAATAAAAGTTATGGCAATGTCTACACCTTTTCATATGGAGACTTTCAATTTCAATAATAACAATTTAGCAACCACATGGAAGATGTGGAAAACACAGTTTAAAATATTTATGCGGGCATCCAATCTAGAAGAGCAGGATGACCAAAGAAAAGTTGCTTCGCTGCTTCACCACATGGGTCCTGGATCGTTGGAAATCTTCAGCGCTTTTAATAAGGATATTGATACAATCAAATACGAAGAACTGCTTAATAAGTTGGATAAACATTTTTTACCTAAAGTTAATATAGCTATGGAGAGGCACACTTTTTTCACTAGAAAACAAGGAGCACATGAGTCAATTGATGAATATATGACAAGTTTGAAAAATTTAAGCATGAGCTGTGAATTTAGTGAATTAAGGGAGGAACTTGTGCGTGACATTTTTATTTGTGGTCTTTTACCAGCACACGCTTCAATAAAAGAAAAGCTGCTGAGAGAAACAGTACCTTTAGAAAAGGCACTAAACATTGCTAAGAGCACTGTATGGGCAAAAGAAAATGCCCATTTACTTGAAAGCCATTGCAGCTATTCATCAACTAGTGAAATTAATATTCTAAAGTTGTATAGCAAAGAACAAAGAAAAGGAGGGGAATCACGTATATGTAGCCGATGTGGTCAGATTTATCGAAAGTCATGTCCTGCAATTAACCCTAAATGCCATATTTGTCAAAAAATTGGCCATCTTGCGGAAATGTGTTATCATAAATCGCAACAAAATATGTCAAATCAAATGTGAAATAAACGAGTACAGAATACTTATGTAAAGCAAATCGTCCAGCAAGAGCAAAATTCTGCTGGGGAAGGTGAGGATTTATTTTTGGATGCAATTTTTAAAATAGATTCCTTAGCATCATCAACAGCTAAGTCATCATCAACACAAGCATTTGGATTAACAACTGAAGTTAATATGTTAAAATGTCAACCAGAATGGAATATTAAACTCAACTTTGACAACAATAATAAGGTACTATTTCAAGTAGATACAGAAGCACAGGCTAATATTTCATCTAAGCATACAGCTCATAAATTAAACATAAATAATATAGTTCAAAGAAATATAAAACTCCTTACATTTTCCGGGGACGGTCTGCCAATAATAGGTAAAACAAATTTGCCATTTTTATACAAACGAGAAAAATTTTGTAAAGAGTTTTATATTTTATATTTAGAATGTAAGGATATAATTGGCCTTGAAACGGCAATAAACATGCTTCTCATGATAGCATAATTGAAAAATATTCAGAAATGTTTACTGGCTTAGGTCTTTTAAAAAAGAATTGTTCATTTATATTAAAACCAAAAATTACGCCTGTTATCGAACCACCTCGTAAGATACCGTTTTTATTACAAAAAGATTTTAAAAAAGAATTAAAGAGAATGGAAAAGTTAACTGTAATAACGCCCGTACTAGAACCGACTGAATGGGTTAATTCTATAGTAATAGCAAGAAAATCTAATGGAAATTTACGTATATGTTTAGATCCTCGGTCACTAAATAAAGCAATTTGTAGGCCACACTATCCATTTCCAAATATAGAAGATTGCAAAGCCAAATTGACTAATGCAAAGTATTTTACTTGTTTAGATGCTAATAGTGGGTTCTGGATGATCCCATTGTCTGAGTCTTCATCAAAACTATGTACATTTAACACTCTCTTTGGAAGGTATCGATTTTTGAGATTACCATTCGGTATCAACGCTGCCCCTGAAATATTTCATTCAGAAATGGTTAGAATATTCGGTGATATAGAGGGGTTGATAATTTATATTGATGATTTTTTAATATATGCGTCAAATCAATTTGAGCATGATAAAATACTAGAGCAAGTTCTGAAACGCGCACAAGAAAATGGGTTAAAGTTTAATAAAGATAAACTGAAATTGTTACAAACGTCAATAAAATTCCTAGGACATATTTTTGATAAAAAGGATGTTAGACCAGATCCAGGAAATTCAAAGCTATACTACAAATACCATCACCTACTAATTTAAAGGAACTTCAGCGTTTTTTAGGGATGGTAAATTATTTATGTTCTTTTATTTCAAATCTATCTACAAAAAACAAAAATTTACGCGATTTGCTTAAAAATAATGTCGATTGGCATTGGAATCATGTTCATGAAAACGAATTCAATAATTTGAAAACAGAAATTACTAAAGCACCAGGGTTAACGTACTTTCATCCAAATAAAAAAGTAACATTGTCCGTTGATGCAATTTGCAGTAGGAGCTACTATTATGCATGAAAATAACCCAATTGCGTACGCTTCTGCATCTTTAACTGAATCTCAGAAAAATTATGCTCAAATTGAAAAAGAACTACTTGCCATTCTGTTCGGCTTAAATTTCATCAATATATTTATGGAAAAGAAGTGACAGTGGAAACATATCATAAACCACTGGTCAGTTTGTTTAATAAATCTTTATATAAAGATTTAGACACAGCTGCAACACTACATTGCGACCTTGTTTTCTCACAAACACCTTTTGCTTCTTATCTAGTAAAAGAAATAGAGGTCGAAACGGGTAAAGATCCAATTTGTATAAACTTATTGATAGCGATATTATGCCATATTTTACGTTCAAGGATGAGTTATCCATTTACAAAAATATTATACTGAAAAATAAACAAATATTAATTCCAAAAAATTTAAGGTAGGCTTGGTTTTATAAATGGTCGGGGTAAAATTCTCAGATTTATAAAGTAGAAAACAAGTAGAAAACACTGTCATCTTATCTTTCTTAGCTTTAAAAATTTTAGGTAATTCTTTTCGGTTCGAACGTATATTGCTAACCAAAGTACTTTTCTTTGCAAGTAACTTTTTTGGAAGGGAAATGCTTGTAAAAAAAATTATCTGTGGTAATATTTCGTCCACAACCTAAATAAGGTTCTATAAGCTTACTTACTACAAATTCGCTCAAGGTAATATTTGAACCTTGCCCAAATAAGGAAAACTGTTTTCAAGACATTTACTTCTTACATCGAATGCCAGTCAAATTTTTATGCCAAATTTATGCGGCTTATTTGGCATGTATTGTATAAATCGGCATCTAGCATTAGTAGGGAACAATTGCTCATCGATTTATGTCAGGTTTGTAACAAGCCTGGCTATTCTCTATAAATTTATCCCATATTTTTGAAATTAAGGCAAATTTGTCTGTATTTAGTCTTTTACTGCGTTCGTTTTTTTTTATTAAAATGTATGAACCTAAGTATTTTCATATATGTATCTCTAGGCATTGTTTGGGCAAAAAAAGGCGGACCCCACTTCGCTGACCACAAATATGAACACCTCAAATTTTTTGCTTCATATGCTTCTCCAGCAAATAATAACAAAGGCCCACAACTTTACGAGCTTCAAGTTCTGTACATGATTTTATGTATGCCATCATACTTTCGTCAATTATCAAATTGAAAGCGGTATTTACCGAACCAAGCATATGTCTTTTAGCACAGGCAGTTGAACCAGAGGCATCTTTGAATATAGAAGAGAAACAAATCACGTGCGACTTGATTGTTGCCCAGGCCGGATATGAGCCATAAATTTTATGAGTTATGCGAATAACTGTAAAATATTTCTGAGTCAAATTGACACGACCGTTAAAATAAGTATACCACATTCGATAATCCGAAATAAAGGGGTGTGTGGGGAAGAGGAATCGACATTTACATATATTTCATTACTTCAATAAAAGTCAACGTATGTTTTTAAAAATTAATATTATAGTTTTATGAACATATAGAAATTAAATTTTAAATGAGTCAAATTGGCTCGGTTCGTAAATCTAGTGATATACAATATGTACACAATTAGATAGAATATATTCCTAATCCAATGGGGTGCCAAACATCTCAAACACGTCTAAATTTTGCAAGGGTACTCCTAACTTTAACAAGAGTTTTGCAAGCTAATTGTCTTGGGTATTATTTTGAATTAGATAACTTATTCCCCAAATATATACAAGCGAAAGAAATTTTAGCAACTAAAGTTAAAAATAAATATTTTATGAAAAAAGCCATTAATATTTACAAAAAGCAAGTTCCTTTACTAAACCAAACACCACAGTCTTATGCTTCCATTGCGTCCACAAAAAGTGATCTCACTCATGCCTCACAGTAAAACAATGTAAATACTACAACAGAAACACCAAAATCACCCTCAATACTAGAATCATCAACTACAATATTCATATTATCACCAACAACGTCAAAATCATCATTTTCTACCATAGCATCGTTACCCCAAAGTCCTTCGCGAACTACCTTCACAAAAAAAACAATACATAGAAAACCTATCATATCTACTGTAATTTCACCTACATTCATTAATATAACTCCTACCAGAAGTAACAATACCTTTCCGGAAGTGACCTTAAAATAACATAAATCTCCTGTTTTAGGCACTACGCTGATATATATATATATATATATATACGCACATACATTTACATTATGTATAATTTACTTATATATACAAATTTGTGTATATCTATGGTTATAGTTGGTGCACATTTCTCTGATATACAATGATGTTCGATCATACAATGGAACATTAACTGTTTCTTTAATAATTTACATGAGTTACAATCGCTAATCAAAGACATTTCATTAGACATTATATGCTTACAGTAAAACCCATCTTAATTTTACTTCAACACAACCCATACTTAAAGGCTATACCGCATATTTTATAATAATTATTACAATAACAAAAACCGAAGTGTTGGCATACTAGTTAAGAATGAAATAACTCATTGTTTTACCAATATGTTCCAACATTTATTCTGTCTGTGTACAAATTAATTAGAGCCGTCCGATTGCTATTCTCTGCACAAATATACCGCCCAATCAAACTTTCTCCTTAACTGATCTCACCAGCTTATCCCTAAACCAGTAATAACAACAGGTGATTTTAACTCATGGAGTAGTCTTTGAGGCTATTCCGCCTCTAATTCAAGAGGTAAAATTATTGAAAATTTCTTACTCTGTTCTAATTTAGTATTATTAAACAACGGTTTAGCGACTCATTTCTCAACAAGGGAATCGTTTACTAACATTGATTTAACTTTTTGCTTAATTTCGATACGCTTTGAATCAATACCAATACCTCACATTGTTCCTTAAAGAATAAACCTGTATTCTTAACTAACAAAGCGGATTGACATAAATACCAGTACCACTGCAAGAATGACGTTAAGAAACACCTTGTCAATTTATACAACAACATTGTAGGAAAAGGTCATTTTTCACAAAACTGGAAAAGACCTATAGCTGTGTCGATTCCTAAACCAAACAAAAGTAAAACGGACTTTAACAGTTGTCGTTCTAATTCTCTACTTTCATTCGTGAAAAAACTTCTCGAAAAAATCATTGCAAAAAGGTTATCTTGGTTTGTACAAAAAAAAAATTAATTAGCCACAACGAAATGGTTCTTAAGAGAAGGCAAGGTACAATTGACTGCTTGTTGCATCTTGATCTATTTATGAGGAACGCATTATCCTGTCGTAATCGATTTTGTTCAAGCTTTTGACCCCATAGGGCCCCATGTGATTTTTAAAAAAACTTTTTAGTTGGAAAGTAGGCGGTAAAATTAATAATTTTGCAAAAAGTTTTTTACCAAAAAGAAACTTTCGCGTCAGAATCAATCGCAATTTATCCGATACCATACTTTATTAGGTAACGGGATCTCACACGGGTCTCCTCTATCTATAATTCTTTTTACTATCACTTACTGAACGTAGTCAAATAATATCATCAAATTCATCACGTCCAAACGAAGTCTTGCACACCCATCTTCATTAATTCTTATCACTGATTTTATCTATAATTGACTATAGCCTGGAAACTTATGGTAACGGCTCCATAAGTAACATGAAGCTTTTAAATGGTCCATATCATGCAGCTTTCCGAAGAGCACTTTACGCTCTCCCAACAACACCAATTAAAAGCATCTTAAAACAGTCCGGACTCCCATCGCTACCGCAGCGTCTTTTTGGTTAGCTTCGCCTGATCTCTAAACTCTTTTATTGCAATAATAAATTGCATTTTCATGAGAACAGTTATTAATAGAAAAACCATCCGGAAAATTATTGTATCTTTTTAATGCGATTTTAAATATAATGAAATTTTTGATAGATACGGGCGCTAATATTTCTGTTTTACCTCCACGGCGTAGCGACTTAAAAAACCCAAACAGCAGTTCAATACTTTTTGCAGTCAACGGCACAAAAATTCGAACATTTGTATGTGTATGAATATAGTTAATAGAAACTCCCTAAAGAAGCCACAAGATTGTGGCGAAACGTCGGAGAAGTTAATGTTTTGAATGAGGAGAAAGAAAAATTAAACTGACCTGTTTTATAGCCCGTTTTACAAATATATACATTATCCTCTTCAGCCGATTGGAAATAATTATTATTGTCGTCTTTTGATACCACACCACGCTCTTCTTCTTGTTCGTCAACTAGACCTTAAGTATTTACTTCAGTATCTACTTGTATGGTAACATCAGCAGTTTCCTTTTGTTGTAAATTTTCTATAAAATAAACATCACGTCTAATAACTACGTTTCTAGTTGTTTTATAGAACAGACCATATGCTTTTGATATATCGCTGTATCCAACCATTATGTACTCTTTACCTTTAGCGCCGAACTTATTAAGTGGTTGTTGTTTTTCAAGTGAAAGTCCTAAAGATCCAAAAATTCGAAGATGTGCAACATTTGGTTTTCTTTTATACCATGCTTCGTATGGAGTAAGGCCCTCTAGTGCTGTAGTTGGTGCGCGATTTCGTAAATAGACAGTAGTAATCATTGCTTCTGCCCGAAGACTTTCATCAATATCATATTCGATAATCTTTGAACAAACCATTATTACAAACGTACGATTAAATCGCTCAGCGATACCACTTTGTTGTGGAGTATATGGGGTGGTTAATTCCGTGCCATTATCCGTTCTCAACATCTTTATTTTCTTTTACGTTTGGTTCTCAACCATTTTTTTAAAATCAACGAATCGGTCAAAGACTTCGTTTTTATGTTTTAAAAAATATATAAAAGCGTAACGTGATTTGTCATCAATAAATGTAAGCACAAATTTCGCTCCGCCAGCTGATGTTATTTTCATCGGACCGCATACATCTGAATAAATTAATTGTAATATTTTTTTTGCCCTGTTTTTAGAATTCAATGGTGTTGAAGTTGTTGTCGCTGGTCTACTTGTTCTTCATATACTTGTTGAATAATATTGTATTTTCAACAAAGGAAACTTATTCTAACTTGTTAATGGAATATTTTTTTTTTTAATTCATTCAACATTTTTCTATCGAAGCAAAAGGCTTGTTTTCATTTTTGCTCTGTTAATAGGTTATGAGCTTAACCCTTAACTGAAATAGCTAAACAGTCATGGAAGATTATAAAATTGCAAAACTTGAAGTTGCAGATAATTGGACTTTGTGGAAGTTCCAGGTAAAGGTGGTACTACGAGTTAGTAGTTTCTGGAGTGAAGCAGAAGCCTGCAGAAGCTGGTCAAGAATTAGAAGCGTGGAAAACGTTGGATGCTAAAGCGCAAAAAGTTTTGGTGGTGTCCATGGGTGAAGAAGCTATGCTTCACATTATAAACTGTGAAAGTTCAGCGTCTATGTGGTCAACTTTAGAAAGTAGCAGAAGTCACAGGCATCAATACATTTGTTGCAACAGCGGTTTTTTCAATATGTAAAAGACCCGCAAGATAGTTTATCCATTCATATATCAAAGTTATAGCGGATGTCAAAACAGCTTGCAGATCTGGGTGAGCAACATGTTGATTACCAAAATATTAATGACTTTGCCCAATGAGTATAAACATTTTTTTGCGTCATGGGAAGCAACCGAAAAGACCGAGAGAAGCTTGCGACATCTTACCTCTCGTCTTTGTTTGGAAGAATCTAGATTGGGTATTCAACCGCCAAAGGTTGAAGCTTTTGCGGCGAAGCAACATAATAAAACGACACAAGAGAAAAAGTATACTCAACCCAACGGAAAATGTTTTATTTGTAAAAAATATGGTCATTGGAAGCAGGATTGTCCACTAAAAAAACGCCAATCAAATCGTCTGGAGATGCGTTCATTGGTGGTACTTCGTATATGGGTCCTAAAGAAAATGCTTGGTATGCTGACTCAGGAGCAAGTGACCATATGTGCAACAAGAAAGAATGGTTCCGTGATTTCATGGCTTTTAAGATTCCTAAAAAAATACGTATTGGAGATGGAACAACCATTCCAGACTTTGGTAAAGGTGACATTTGGGTAAAGACATTTGATGGCAAAATGTGACACAATAAGCATTTGGAAAATGTTTTATACGTACCAAATATCAAGATAAATCTGTTTTCAACTAATTCGTGTCTTGATAAAGGATACTCAATGACGGCTCAAGCTAATGAATGGGTTTTTAAACGGCATGACCCTAAAAGGCATAAGAGACGAAAACTCGAAGCTTTTCAAACTACTGTTAAAGGTACGAACTCTTCGAATTATGCTAATGTTACTGTTAATAAAAATGACTTACAATTATGGCATGAGCGTATGTGTCATCAAGCAAAAGACCAAGTTAAAGGTGTCTTACGACATTTTAATGTTCACTTTTCTGAAGGTAATGCCTTTTGTGAAGGTTGTGTAATGGGTAAAGAGCCTGGCGAACTAGTACACACTGATCTATGTGGACCGATGTAAGAGACATCTTTTGGAGGTACGCGCTACATGCTCTTATTCAGAGATGATTATTCAAATTATCGTTATGTGTATTGCATAATAAGCAAATCAAATGTAGTGGGCATACTTGATAAGTTTTTAGATCAAGTAGAAGTAGACACGGACAAGAGGGTGAAGACGTTAAGATCAGACAATGGCCTTGAATACTGCAATAAGAAGGTGTACGCTATATTGCAGAAGCGAAGAATTACTCATCAAAGATCTACTCCTTATACAATGGAACATAACGGACATGCTGAAAGAGACATTCGGACGATTATAGAAGCAGCTAGGTCATTGATGTATGCTTAAACTTGAGCCTTAAAGGGTGAGGCCATCAACAATGTTGTGTATATGCTGAACAGAACTAGTAAAAGTCCTATTAAGGAAAGTACTCCTTTTGAACTGTGGTTTAAGAAAAAGGCAGACATATTAAATTTACGTATTTTTGGATCAGAATGTTATGATCATATACCAGATGAGAAACGGCGCAAGTTAGATCCAAAGTCTAAAGTTATGAAGAGCATTGTAAAGGTTAAAGAGGATGATCAGAAGCATGCAGTTAATGAAGGTGATGATGTTGATGAAGGTGATGAATTTGAAGATGCTGAAAGTCCTCAAGACAACATGGACCAAGAGTCGCCAACTCCAAAACATAAATATAACCTTCGTTCTAGGGAAAAAGATTTTGGTTTAAATTTTTACAGTGCCTTCTTTGCAGATACAGAAGAACCTAAGAGTTTTGAGGAAGCTATTTCAAGAGATGTTAATGCGCAGTGGAAGCAAGCCTTGGGTGAAGAATTTAGGTCTCTCATAAGGACACATGGAATTCGGTAGATCTTCCAGAAAACAAAACTGCTATAACTAAGAAGTGGGTATACAAAATCAAACGTGACAAGGATGGGGCTATTGAACGCTGTTTATACCAAAAAGATTTTAAACAAGTTCAACATGGCTAATGCAAAAGCAGTGAGTACGCCTATAGAAAATGTTTTGGAAAGTACAAACGAAACATCACAATCCAAATTTCCATATCGTAAAGCTGTTAACTCTTTAATGTATTTACCCATTGAAATGCGTCCTGACATTGCTTTTGCTGTTTCATATGTTAGTCGGTTCTTAGACAATCATCAAAAAGAGCATGTCACGGCATTAAACGGATTTTTAGATATCTCTGTGAAACGATTGAACATGGAATTGTTTTCAATAAAACTGATAATTCTTGCCTCGATTGTTTTACAGATTCAGATTTTGCTGGTGATTTAGAGAAGAGACATTCGACAGGTGGTTATGTCATAATACTTGCTAAAGGTCCAGTGTCTTGGTCATCGAAACGACAGCAAACTGTGGCTCTTTCTACTACAGAAGCTGAGTATATGTCAACATGTAAAGGTGTAATGGAGTTAATATAGGTCCAACGACTACTAAAAGAGCTGGTTCCAGAAGAAATTGGCGTTTCCACTTTATGGATTGATAACCAGAGTGCCATCAAGCTTATTAAGAATCCTCTGTTCCACCAGAGAACTAAGCATATAGATGTGAAGTACCACTTCATAGTATATATATATAGTTATAGTATATTCATAGTATATATATATTTAAGGGAGGTGTATGAAAATAAAGGGTTCAAGTTAAAGAATGTTCCAACTAGCGAGCAACTTGCGGCCATATTTACAAAGCCAACAAAAAAAGGAGCATTTTTCAAAAATTAAAGCGATCCTTAACGTAATACCATAACAAGCGAATAACCTTATAAATAAAAGTGGAAGTGTTGAAATTGTTTATTTATATATATTCGCTGGTACACTTGTTCTTCATATACTTGTTTGATAATATTATATTTTCAACAAAAGAAACTTATTTTAACTTGTTAATGGAATAAAATTTTTTTTTTTAATTCATTCAAAATTTTTCTATCAAAGTAAAAAGCTTGTTTTCATTTTTGCTCTGTTAATAAATGGTTTAGTAGAACACTTACTTATAGGCATGTAACACAGTCAACCTCTTTAGGGAAAGTACTTTAAAACCATATACTGATTCCTTATCAGAAAGTTCACATAAACTGCCAATATTCAAGTGGCCGTAGCGCTGATGCCATTTTATTGCATCTTGTTGCAAATTGGCGGCAATAAACAAATTTGTTTTATTAATTTTATATAAATATTACAGTGCAGCCTTTTTGCGTAACTTTCGATACAGATATGAAATTACATTGCAGTTCAGGCACAAATAAAACATCGTTTAAAGTTACTATACATTTTTTCATTCGTATGTTTACTTGATCTATATTTGGCAATGAATTTTCTGTCACCAGCTAGTGTTACAGTTTCGTTACACAGTTCAAGTTTAGAAAATAAATTGCGGTCACAACATAAATGAGCCCCACTATCTACACACCAAATAGTATTGTTTAATATAACGCCGTCTACCTTAGAATCATACACTGAGTATGAACGCTTCTTATTATTTTCATTTTTAAACCTAGCCGCAAAATGACCGATCTGACCACACTTGAAGCATTTATAATTCTCCTTCTTCTTACCTTGACTTTTCACACTTATTACCTGCAGATAGAAGCCAAAGAAACCCAGAAGCGTTATTTCATGTTCCTTTATTTCAATGTTCAAATATAGTGACAAAGAATAAGAATAACTTAAAATTAACTTTAGGAACAAATTACTGTTCCAACGCACCATTACGTCAAAAATCTTTTTTTTATTAAGCAATCAACAAACAAGTGAAAATATTATAGTCGGTCAAGACCGACCATCAAGAATAAAAAAATGTATTATACCCTGCTTTTTCTATACCTATTTATATTTTCAAAAATTTCAAAATGATACATGTCAGAAATTTTATTTTATTTTTTGTTTGTGTATAAAATATAAAAAAATATGTGGAGAGGGGTTCTAAAAATGATCCGATCCTATTCATTTTAAAAATGGTCCATCGGGTCCATTTTCAATAGGGTTCCCCTTTGGGCAAATACATGTCCTTGTACCATATTTCACCAAATATCTCAAAAAATGCGACCTGCAGCTTGCGCACAAATTCAGATGGACAACAGACGCACAGAAGAACATGGTTAAATCGATTCAGATTTTGATTCTGAATCAATCGATATATGTGAAGGTTGGTGTGGTATTTGCCGTTTAGAAGTTACAAACATTCACACAAACTTAATATACCCTTTTCCACAGGGTGGTGCAGGGTATAATGATAAAGGACTTAATATTTTAAACGAAGATATATCTTTTTTTTGAGTTGTATTATATTTAAAAACATTTATTTTATTGAAGTCTATCTCAGGCGCATTACGTTGAATATAATTTTTTACTGTTTCAACTGTAGTATTGAAAGTAAAACGTGATACAAAAATAGCTTTACGACGCGGAACAACAATTAGATCACCTGGTTGTTGATCTATTATTTCTTTACAAGTAGAGAGGCCCATCATCCTTTCAACTTTGTGCAACTATAGAAACATCACCATATACATTCTTAGCATTATTCGGTTCATCTGGAGTGGATGGATCAACAGTGCAGAGACAAGTTTAGTGACAACAACATTACTGAAAACATATTCATTATCAGAAGAAGCTACAGATTCAGGTGGAGAAGGAACGTTTAAATTAGAAGAATCCAGTGGCAATAAGGTTGGAGAAGCAAGGATAAAGCAGATCCACAAGAAGATAAACCAGGTTTAGCAGAAAATACCGGATATTCAAAAAGTTTACAATTACTAAACATATCCTGATATTTATCAAATTTTTCTGATTACTTTTTTAAATCCTTACGTAACTCAGTAAATCCACTTTAAGTTTGTTTAAATAATTTATGAAAATCTGTATCAATTTTGCGGCAATTACGGGAAGCCCATCGAAGCTCTTTGGTGCGGTTTGTAATGTAGTCAAAATCTTTACCATTAAAACCAGCACATTTAAAGTGGGCTGGTCTATCGTACAACTAGCAGAGCAAAAATCTTTCATGATTCGTTTCCTTGCAATTAGAATAAATGCAATCCATCCTAATAGATGTTAACATATTATATAACAGCAGAGATATAATATTAATATGAGCAACTGCCTAACAGTTACAGTAAAAATGGTATAATAAATATGTTATAATAATGAGAGAAATATTATGGAAAGAGAAAAGAAAAAAAGAAGAAAACACTGCAATTATAATAAAATGCAAAAAAATAAAGAAAACAAAGAAAAAGAAAAATGTTGGAATACACCAACCAAATAAGAGAAATTCCTTACTCTTCACACAAATTATAAATAATGTATGAATACTTTTTACAAGGTATAACTTTTACGCATTAAAACCACTTAATTATAAAATTTTTAAACGTAATATAATTTAAAATAAAATCAATTAATAGCGAGCGAAATCAAACACACGCCTCAAGCTAGGGTTACCAACTTATTCTAACGAAGAAATCGTTTCTGAGAAACATTTTTCTGAAGCACATGTTGGAGATAATACTGACGGATACATTGTTCAATTACCGTTTAAAAAAACACTTTCAACATTTCCTGGTACTCATTATAATTATCTTAAAAGGTTCAATCAACTTAAAACATCATTAAATTTGCAGCCTAGCTTGGCTGCAGAATACAAAAAGTAGGAAAATATCCTGATGCTATTCTAGAATATTATTATTTTCTCTCACATCATAGCAGTTCTATCAAGCTGAGAGTAGTATTCGAAGGACGAAATAGTAGACCACCACATTGGTCATTGAATAAAGAATTTTCTGCAGGACCACCTTTGCAAAATGACTTGCCCACCATAATAAATAATTGAAGGCACCATGGCATTGCATTTATTACAGATTTAGAAAAGATGTTTTGACAGATTATCATTCGTAATGGACATCAGAAACTTCAAGGAAATTTATTTGTATTTGTATTCATTATAAAGTAGTTGGCTACATTGAAATCAGCCAACGAAAACAAGAATTAAGTAATAATAATAAATAAATATAATGCTTAAGACTATATAATAATCAGTAAAGTAAACTTAAAAATAACCGAATACAGCGTCCGCAACAACAACAACGACACCCACTGCAACAACATCCGCTGAAACTTACTGGAATAACTAATGGAACTTAAACCAAAAATAATTAATAATAATCCTTAAAAATATGTTGCTAGAATAAAATTACAATTTAATTAAAGTTAATATTAATTATTAATTAGAAGTGAATAGGAATTACAATAATTAGATGTTACAATATATAAAAAAAAATAAGTAAAATATCAAAAATATATTACAGTACAATATAAGAATAAAATATTACAGTCACATACATTTACAAGATAAAGTATATATGTGACTGCTATAGAAGTGAGTATACATTCCGCACGCATATGACTGTAACAAGTACATCACATACGTAGAAAATGCATACACAGATCAGCCTGGCAACCCAACAGCTAACATTTTTTTCTTAATAATTGCAAATGATTCAATTGCTTCATCAAAGCGATGAACATTTTCGTTATATAGCTTACAAAGCGACCGAAATGGATCAAATAATTTGTAATTTGTGCGACAAAGCTACAATCTTATTAGAATAAAGTTACGAGACACTCTACCAGGAACGTTAAAGTTAATACAATTCAAAAGATATGGTGAGCAAACAACACCACGAATTAATTTTACAATAAAAAAAAAACGCTTAACATATCACGCCTCTTCTTTAATGATGGCAAATCTATAAGCATAAGCCTATTTTCATAAGGTGGAAGTAATCTGTTACGATCCCACCCCAGTCCACGTAAAGCAAACATGAAAAAATTTTTTTGCACTGATTCTAATCGGTCAATATGACATTGATACATAGGAGCCCAGACGACAACACAATATTCCAATGTCGACCTAACCAAGGATGAAAAAAGCCTTTTGCAAATGTACGGATCATTAAATTTTCTTGACCACCTTTTGATAAATCTTAACAGCGACATGGTTTTATTTATTGTAGCATCAATATGGCTATTAAATTTAAGTTTCGAATCAAAGATAACACCCAAATCTATGAAAAAATTTACATTTTCTAAAACATAATCATGTATTGAATAAGACGTATGAATAGGAGATATCCAATGGATTGTCAATTTTTTACATTTCTTCAAGTTAAGTAACACCATTTTTTGCACACCACTTGTTAATACTCAATAAGTCAAGTTGAAGTAACTGCACCATTATTAGAATCAAACGATTTGTATATCCTAACATCATCAGCAAACATTAGAACCTTAGAAAAGTTTACACTTAAAGGAAGATCATTAACGATTATTAAAAATAATAGAGGCCCCAAATGACTTCCTTGTGGCACACCTGATGAAACATGAATTTGTCTAGAATATGAAGAGTTAAACAAAACTCTTTGAGTGCGATTAGATAGATAGCTTCCAAACCATGCTAACAAATATTTAGGAAAACCCAAACGTTGCAACTTATACAAAAGATGATTATGATTCACATCAGTTTGCTTATGCAAAGGAAATGCTGAAGAAATATAACAAGTAAGTTCAAGTAAATTGGAAGATGTGGATTTATCCTTAGAAAAGCCATGCTGATAAGGAGTGATAATAGATTTTAATGGTGGTGATAGCCTCTACAAGAAGAAGTTCAAAGAGTTTGGGCAATACACTAAATTTAGCTATTCCCCTATAATTCTCAATGTTATCCCTAACATCATTTTTATATAAAGAAATAATTAAGAAAGATTTCCAAGCAGTAGGAATATAGCCCTTTTCCAGAGATTTATTGAACAATTGTGCTAAGGGACCACTAAGTATATCTGCACAATTTCGTAATACACAAGAAGGTATACCATCTGGGCCCGGAATATTAGAATATTTAACATTAGAAAAAGCCTCATAAATATGAATTTCAGAAAATGAAATAAATGGAAATAAATCAAAGGAATTAATTGAGTATTTGTCACTCTGAATATTCGACACAGAATAAGATTTTTCGAAAAATTCTGCAAAACATATCGGCAATAACAGAGTCATTTGAAAATATCGAATTATTATCGCAAAGCAGAAAGAAAAACATTAATTTTACGTTTAGAGTTCACAAAACTATAAAACTTTTTAGGATCTCTAAGAAGGCTACACTTTATAGATGACCAACAGTTAGAATAATATTTATTATTTAATGAATTAAATTCACGCCTAACTTTGGAATAGTTCAAATAATCAGCAGGAGAACCACTAATTTTATATTTTTTAAAAGGCCTACTCTTTTTATTACTCACGTTATATAGGTGCTTATTGAACCATATGAGAGAGGTAAAAGAAACAGTGGATGAGTTATAAGCCACAATTGGGACCGAAACAGATATAGCCATGAAAAGATTGTTATATATAGCTGATAACGAATCATCAATATCATGAAAGTTAAGATTCCATTGCAAGTCTAAGATTATCAAAATTGGTATATCGGTAATTATATTTATTGACTTTACCCATAGCTTTTTTATGATTGATATTTATTAACGTAATAAGCAAAGTTGGATTATACTTATCCTCAGGATGAACAAATGGGTCAACACGACAAATTTTAATATCTATATCACTATAGAAAACCAAATCTAACAATTTATTATTTATGTTCAGAATGTTATTAAGCTGATACAAACATAAGTCGCAGATTTCCATAAAAAATGGATCAAATAACTTAGAATAATCAGATGGAGTATAATAACCAAGATCTCCATCAAAAATCCAACAAACGTTTGGTAAATTAAAGTCACCCAGTATAGTTACAAGTAGAGTCACAAGGCTTAAGACGTAATGCAACTGATGTAATTTTAAATAAATTGACAATTCAGAACTCGGAGGAGGATGATGTCATATATAAATCAACATTATTTAATCTAATTTGCATACAAATCAATTCCACATCCAGTGGTTCAGTAAAAAACACTAAGTTTGAAGATAAAGAACAGTGCACACCAATTAACACACCACAACCATTTTTAGAAATTCTATCATTTCTATAAATGTGATAATCAGGACTTCAGCATCAAAAATCCCCGGCTTCAGCCAAGTTTCTGTAAACGCAACAACATGATAGTCACAGTCAATCGATTTTAATAAAGTATTTTGCAATTTAGTATTTAGGCCTCGGACATTTTGATAAAGTAAGATTATTATTTAGTTTTTTGGTAAATCAGAAGGGACATTAAGTTCAATAGGCACTGTTCCTCTATTGCGAGGTATAAATTCTTTCACAAAGACACCATCCGGCCAGAATTGCTTATTCAATATACGCTCAAATAACAAATGAGGAAGCAGTATTTTAACACGTTGAATGCCATGGGGGCCACCGGTGATCGGTACTGAGTTCGGTCGTAGCGCCACGGAGGTCACCGGTGACCGGCGAAGCCAAGATTATTAAAAACACATAATTCGAGTAAATTTTTATTGCTTTTAATTTTTTTATATTATTATCGTTACTAAAATTGTTTGAAGAAATTAATGCAATATAGAACACACAAAAATAGTTTTATTTATATACATGTTATTGCGATATGATCATATTACCATATGATCAACCCAAAAAAGCGCTTTATTTCATTCGGATTAGTTTCAGACGATTTAACCAGGCGATACGATTGTTGTTCTGATTTTATTTGTGCAGCATATATATTCGTTTGAACCGCAATAAATTCAAATATTTCTTTGGTAGCAAAAAGAAAATAAAAACTTTGCGGTTCGGTATAACTGAAAACCTCAGGATCACAGGCACTGCTAATTTCAGAAGAACCCGAAAAAGAGATATTTGCTTGTTTGCCCTGGGCAATACGCCAATTTATTTTCTGGTCCTGGTTATCGTCGCTTTTAGGCTCATCTTCACTGTCTGATTCTATTCGATTTCTACGTGGTAAGAATCCTGTTATCGGGTCACTGTTTGAAGAACTTGCTTCACTGTCTGATAATATTCGGCCTCGTTTAGAGTAAGCTGGTAAAAATAAATAGTCAGACGAGTTATTTGAGGTATGATCTTTACTTGTCGCTATACGAGTCGGCAAAAACAAAAAACCATTCGCTACTACAAAATATCGCACTAAAAATTACTCCGCTATATTAGTACTTCACGACAGACATCTACTCATATCTGCGCACGAAAGTAATATGATGAAATAAATAAAATAACGTCGGAAATAACGAACTACTGCAACAAGAATTAGCAAATAAAATAACAGTGCCTTTCAGCGCCATGGGGGTCACCGGTGACTTCAGTGAATTAAATGCGTCACGAATGATTACAAAAAATTCTATTTTAAATAATATTTCATCATAATATACAAGAAATACGGAGAAATTTATTATGGCCAGACAGGCAAGCCATGAAAAATTAGCGCGGCATACAACGTGTTAAAAGAACAAATTTCTCTCACTTGAAATATTATCATTTACATTTGAATGAGATGAACCTATATTATTATTAACAACTGATACATTCGAAGTAGGATTAACAATAGAAGTTGTAATATTACTAGTACTAGGTACATCAGCAGACAAGGTACGAGATACTGACTGATTGGTGTTAGAATCAACTTATTCATTATACATACTAAACATTACATTATTATTATCACCACTCACTGGAGGGTGGATAACTACAGATGGCACGTTCTGGAGATTCTCTGTATTGGTCATGAATGGTATATCAACTGAACCTTCATTGGATACCATCGATGCCCCAGCCGGTGATGTAACAAAAGGTGAGAGCAAATCATGGGAATGAGTTGAAACATTTACCGATAAAGTCGATCCGCGATCAGATAAAATTCGTGTCCTATTGGTATTAATACCCACATTCGATGATTCTAAGACTTTGCAATTATTAAAATGGTAATAATAATTTATTAAGCTATTTTTTAAGGTCTTTTGATAATTCATTAAAACTACCTTGAGTATGTTTAAATAACTTTAAAAAAATCCAGATCAAATTCACGGCATTTAGGACATGACCAACGAAGACCTTTAGCTCTATTTGAAATTTGGTCAAATTGCCGACCATTAAAACCAGCACACTTAGAATGAAAAGCAGAATCGCATAACCAACAATACAAATATTTGTCATCCATAACTTTAGAAGATGAATAATTACAAATTTTTAAGTCTTCATCCTCCATTTTTCAATTATTAGGATCCTTGGCAATAAAAAATTAAGTACACAATAATTAACAAAACGTATAAAAAAATGAAGAAAATAAAAGGTGTACTTTTAGGAGTACTTTATATTGATTATAAATATTTGTATGTTAACGCAAAATCACGATCACTGTTAACGAAAAATCTTAAAAGAAGGTTAACAGAGTGTACGACGGCAACAGGTAGAGCCCAAAAGTATGCAAGAAAGGTCAATAATTTATGCCGATTAACATAAAACAGTGCAGAGCTGTATAAATGAATAAAAACAAGATAGAGAAGTTCGGTTAAGACCGAAGCTTAAATACCCTCCACATTTTATAATCCTCCAAAAAATAAGTTCCTATTGCCATATTTATGTATATGACTATTTTATGTATGTACGAAAATAATGTTTTTTTTTAATTAAAGGCGTTCCCGTTATTCAATCACGCCCATTTTTGGCACAGTGTTGGATAACAGTACCTCTTATATATATACCAAATTTCAACTTGATAGGCATAGTATTGTGCGATATATAATTTTTTAGAGATACAATTTTTTCGAGGTATGTTGAAATTTTCTTTTATAGTGGGCGTGTCTCTTAACCGATTTTGACCAATTAACGTGTTTAAAAATGAGATGTTCCTAAAAACAGGAGTATCAATTTCAATTCAATTTGAGATAGTTTTCGCAACGTATCATAGACACACAATAATAGAATAATAGGATCAGGAGAAATTAATCAGTTTATTGAAAAAATATTTAAATCCGTTTGTAATCAATGGTCTGAATACTGAAGAACACGTTTTAGGAATTATGCAAGAACTTTATGGAACACATTTTACCAATTACAGGGTCCTCTTTGCTAGGACAATAGTTAAAGATATTACTGATGAAAATGAGTAGGAAAATGAAATTATAATTGAACATAGAAGGGCTCATAAAATTGGTAAAGAAAACAGAAACAGTTATTAGAAAGAATTTATTTTCCTAAAATGCAAGAAAAAATTGATAGAGTCGTAAAGCAATGTAAAGTTTGTAAAGAACAAAAATATGAAAGACATCATGTTAAACCAATCATACAAGAAACACAGATTTCGCGGTATCCAGGACACATTGTCCATATTGATTTGTATTATACAGACAATCACGTTTTATTGACCGCAATAAACAAATTTTCAAAGTACCCACAAGTGAAAATATTGAAATCTAGGGCTACTCAGGACATATAGAAACTACTTATGGATATTTTAATGGCTTTTGGAATACCAAAAAAATAATATATCATCATGGCTGGCCGATTACAACCTATGTAGGTCTGTGGCCTGTTGCAGAAGAGAACGCCACGCGCTTCGATCGTTGGCGCGCCTTCTCCAGCACGAAGTGTTTGCAGGGCATCAAACACTTGGTCCCTCCATCGGTCTGCCTCTTGCGCGACGTCCATCCGGTTCCCTTTCGAACACCATCTTAGCTGGAGCTCTTTCGTTCATACGGTTGAGATGACAATGTCGGCGTAAAACTCATACAGCTCAAGATTCGTTCTGATTTGGAATTCATCACGTACGCGTACAGGACTCATCCCAACGCGTACAGGATCAAAGATCTTTCGAAGAATTTTTCTTTTTTTTTTCTCGAACATGCCTAGAAGAGCCTCATCATTTTGTGTTAGCGTCCATGCTTCTGCGCCATAAAGAAGCACAGGAATGATGAGGGTCTTATAGAGTGTAAATTTTGTCGTACGAGAGAGGGCGTTTCTGTCGAACTGCTTACTTAGCCCAAAGTAGCACCTGTTAGCAGACATAATTTTCCTTTTATCTTCATGCTGACGTTATTAGAGATATTTACGGCTGTATCTAGGTAGACAAATTCCTTAACTACCTCGAAGTAATATCGGTCACAACATGCAAGGGATGTGAGGCGTCGCGAATCTCAGACCATATACTTCGTTGTGTCCTCGTTCACCGCTAGACCCATGTTCATATTTAAAAAAATAATAATAAATTTGCAATTCTTTTAGCTATCCGATGCAACAATTGGGAGATGGTAAGAGGAACAAGGGAACAGGCATGTCGATTCGGAGTTTCTGCGACTCCCTCATTCCTGCCAGGGCCAAATCAGATATGGGGTAAATCGTTTTAGGATGATTCTCCCCACCAAAAAAGGAGGGGATTAGATTAGTTAAGATTATTAGTTCACAAATTAGTTAAGGTAATGCAGATAAACCTAAGGCGGCGACGGACGATTTCCGGAGACGGAGAATTTGGTATTACAACCATGGCTGCATTAAAGTGAGTTTGCCGGCTTAAGGTTACGAAATTACGTACTTTTCGTACTTTGGCATGAAGGTACCAGATCCGTACTGGTAAGAAAAACCATTATTGTATTCTTTCTTTCTTAGCACAGCTCTCCTGACTTACATTGGCCTATCTTTTGTATGATGAAGACGATCCTTCCCCGATAACCTTTAGATTTCTGGTTGCATGGGTACGGAACAGGTGCCTGGATCTGCTTCTGGGGTGCGACGCTAACGTACACCACCTCGTATGGCCGCACTGATACCAATAAAAAGAGTGAGTTTATCTTTGATTACATTGACATCCCATCTACATAAATAGGGTTAGGGAACCGGTTATTGATATTACTCTTGAATCAAATTCGGACTTTTGTATCAAATTCGGGCTTCGGCTTGGGTCCAAGAAGTGTCCGTTTTCGGATTATTTCAGGATACTGTTTGATACTCACCTTGATAGATGTTTATTTTAGAAATCCTTGGAAAATTGATTTGGCTAAATTTAACACTCATATATCAGGTCTAAGTCCTACTTCTTTGAAAGAACTGGTTAATTAATTAGGTACAGAAAAAGGTTTTTTTGGTTCCTATGTACTGAAAAATGCTTTTCTTGGGTCATGTCCTGAGAGTAAATTGGTCTGTAAACGATCTGCTTCATGGTGGTCACGGAGGCTGAAGGCTTTAAGGCGACTTAAAAAACTCTTTAAGAGAGCAAAAAAGACCCCAAAAGAGGAGGACTGGAACTGTTACAAGGTCCGTCTTAAGGAATTTAAAAAAGAAATTGGGAGAACGAAAAGAGAATCATGGGAGACCTTCTGTGGGAAGATTGAGAACACGACTGAAGCTGTTAAACTTTGGAAAGACGTTTCAAAAACTCTTATCATTCCGAGCTCTCTGGAAAGGGTAAGTACACGGAGAGCAGCAATGAAACCCTAGAGCTACTTATGAAAAAATACTTCCCCTGGATGTGAGTAGGCTGTGAACGAGTCCCTCTATCATGTGATATGTGATATCCGGGCAGAGGCACGGGAACGGTGGTCAAGAACGCTAGGATTGCATGGGAAGTTAAAGTTATAAATTCGATAATGAGTGATTCGAATCTGATTGAGTCTGGTGTATTTTCACTAATACTGTGGAACCTAATTACGAGCGATATTATCATTGAACCACACATCTGTGGTTATATCCTGATATTTATCCTGATACAAGGTAAACTTTTATCTACAATTAGTGAACTCATGAAGTAAGCCCTGGCAAAGTTATCTTTCTGAGCAGGATGAATTGATCTAGTTTTAATGCTGTAAAAATTGAAGTTATCCTGTTCACATGAACATATAAGATTTCGGCATTTAATCTCCCTTGCTTGGAGGGAGTTTTGCTGAATCTCAAAAAAGTCAAATGCTTGGCCACCGTCCTGGACTCCAAGCTTAAGTCATGTAAAGTGACAATATTGGCTCTCCACTCCGTGGAGATGAAATCCAAATGTGCAGTGTAGTGCCTATGATCACTTGCCGAGATTAGACATGATGTTCCGATTTGCTGGGTGCCTGGACAGTAAGGTGTACCCGACAAAAAAATAACTGACGCATAAGCTAGAATCAGAACGGAAAGGCAGGATACACGAGAGATAGTGTAAGTGCGGGTGCCGCAGTAAATCGACTTTTGGGGTACACCCTATTAACCTAATCTAATCTTAGCTTTACTGAATCATATTTCTTAATTTTTTGTGACATTTCTAAAATAATTCTTTAATTCTTTAGAACAAATGTTTCTTAAATATATATTTTTTTGTTTTTTTAATTTTACAGATTAATTTAAGAAAGTAAGTTTTAGAGTAAACTTTTCATAAATTTTTCTAAAAATTTAATTAACTTAATGAAGCAAATGGACATATATTTTCACTTACCATTGATGCTTATGCGTGATGCTGTTATAGTTGTTGTTGGCATTGTCACTGATTTATAAAGATGTTGTAAAGCAGTAATCCTTGCCATAGATATTTTGCTTTGGTGTTCTTGATTTTCTGTTGATGATACTTTTTTGCTGTTGCTTTTGTTGATATTGTTGCTGTTGGTGTTGACGATGTTGATGATAGTTATGGTTGATGCTTTTGTTGATGTTAACGTTGTTGCCGTTGATGATAACATTTGCTTTTTTTGATATAGTGGGTTTGTCGTTGAATTATAGTTGCCTATACCTCTTAGCCGTGTCATGAGGACTTCCTATCCAAAAACCCTTTGGCCAAGTCTTGAGATCTTTTAATTTAATTTTTTTTTTATATTAATTTTTTATTTACTGTTTTAGTAGCGATTTTGATTCGTTATGTTTTTGCACAATTACACTGTATTACTTTTTCCCAGTTACGCGTTTTAATTTTATTGCGACTTACGTTTGTGTTAAAATTATGCCCACTTTTAAAGAAGATATTTCATTGTTGAACATTTTTTTAAACAAATTTTATCAATAATAACGTGATTTTACAATAAACGGAACGGCAAACGAAACAATTTGACAAGTAATAAAAAGAGACAGCAACTAAGTTATTATAACTGATAACATGACTTACATGTACATGTTCTTCTATATTGATTTGTTTGTGTGTGATATTCATTTCTTGGGCAAAAGTGCAAGAAATCAGCTGTTACTTTCGATTACATGTTTTCGTTTGTGTATTTGTCCTTTTAGTAGATTATGTAAAATGAGCAAATGAAGAAAATTGTACTTGAGTTATTTCAGAGTCAACGTGGTCAGTGTATCCTTAATAAAGGTAGTTAAATTGAGATTTTTTTTTTTTTAGTAGTATGTTATGGTTGAACGTTATTTAAAAAAATGTCATATCTTTCATAAGCCACCACAAGTTCCAAAAACAATAAATAACACTTAATTTATATTTAATAATAGACAGTAATTTTTTCTTATATTCTTTCACTCTGTGGAATTCTTAATATGGTAAATATTTGACTAGAGAAAATGTAAGAGTTTAACTCTATCATTTCCTTTTGAAGAAAATTCCAGTTTTGTAAAAAAAAAATTAAGGATTATTTTACAAAATTGCCAATAACTTTTCAAATGATTGTAGATTATAACAAATGTTTAAAAAATAGATCTTATTGTAGATCCATTAAGTCTAAAGGCAAAAAATTAAATATACAGATATTTATACATAATAGTTTATGGGTAGTATTTTCTTAGAACTTTAGAACCAGACCACGCCTAAACGAAAGGAGAGCACAGCGAAATAATTATTTATATAGAGTCTATATAGATTCCACATAATGGTAATATAAGCTCCTTTAAAATCGGTTAACAAAACGAAAAGAATATTTGGAATTTGTAGTAACGAAGATTTTTCGTTAAAAAAAAATGGGTTATTTATATATATAACGAGTTTGTGTAATGGCAAAATTTGAACAAAACTGTTGTAGAGCCACTCTACGAGACCTAAGCCATCAAAATGAATTTTGTCATACAACTACGTAAACGCATGACCTAATCTAAAGTTGATCGAAGCTTGATCGCTCCGTTGATTTTTAGAAATAGTACTTCAAAGTATAGTGCATCAACTTTTAGATACTTTTTACATGTATTATATAAAAAAATTTTGAAGTGTTTTATGCAGTATTTCGTTTTTTACCTTCAATGCTTGGAATAGAATACATATCAACTTCATATAAAACTTCTTTATATTGTGCTCCTTTGGGTGAATCTGGTGGAGTATTGTAAGTCCACCTACAAAGAAAAATTGAAAATTTTTTATAAATTTAACGCATCATCTCACCTTTCACCACTGTCATATTCTTCACTTTCACTATTTTCGCTACGGCATAAACCTTGAGCATTTTCACATTGTAAAGCTTCTTCTTGAGCTCGTACGCAATCATGTATACCAACAAGCAATGAATAATCCATTATGTGTAACTTGGTAAGTAACTAGAACATTATTAGAAATAAATAAGCCGATACATAGATAAGTGTTTGTAGCAAGCTGCTAATTACAAAGAAACTTTATTAATATATGATTTCTAATTGTATTTCTGACTTATAGATTTCCCCAATTTAAAACTGATATAATAATAGACTGAATATCTATCCAATATTTTACCTATAATTATTTATATTATATTTCATATAATAATATAATTTATTTTACAAATTACGTCGAAGTGGCAATATAAAGTAAGAACGATACGGTGCCGTTAAAAATTGATAAAGGGGTTTAATTTCGTTAGTAGGTTTCAACCTCGGACATTCTAGATCATGTTCTCTACATAAACCTATTCTAAGGAATAATATCACTTCATTTGTTTAATTAAGAGATTAAGTAAACTTTTAAAGTAAAGTAAATATATAGTAAACCTCCACATCATTTGAGAGTACGCCCATTAGCTTATGTTTGGCATCTTCTCCAATTGCAATGCGAACTCTTTGCTTTATAAAATCATTGTCTTTAAAAGTCGGCAAATGTTTTTCTAATTCCTTTTCGGAGGCTTCTCTATCCACGGTACTTCCTTTTAGGTCGAACTTTCTACAGTAAAACCATTAATAATCCTTAAGTATTTTTTTTTCAAAGGAATATACGTACTTGTGTACCGTTAAATGGGAACTAAATACATTACGCATAACCACAAAGTAGTATTGTACACTGTCCACAGTAATTCTATACATTCCCAAATATTGCGGTAATAATGTGTTTCCGTGATGTTCAACAACATACTTTAAAAAAAGGGAAGTTCTTATATATTGACAAAGAAAAATGTTTCACTTACAGGATGGTACTGCTTAAGAAATGCATGCATACGTTCAATTTCTTCTGAGGTTAAACTTTTAATAATAAAAAACTTGTTGTAACTCTCATAGAATTGTACTGTTGATTTGCTAGATGATTCGATACTTATGGGTTGCGATCTCGTTAACGATTCGCGGTAATCAACATCGTCCACGCCAAAGCGCTCACGTAAATTACGAAATACTAACGGGCAATACTCTTTCACTTTAAAATGAGACGGCATATTTTCTCTGTAATTAATTTAACAATTATAACTACGTATTGATAAAAACTTATATAATATATAAACCTTACTTGTTAAATAAGTGGTTATCTACTTTGATCTTTGCATAAGCTCGAAAGTCATCTGGTAAAAGCATGACCGGAATATTTACGTGACTAAGTTCATTAATCTAATAAGAGGGAATTCTTTAATTGTAATTCGAAGTCTTATGTATATGCAATAAAAGTAGAACTAATTTTATATTTGCCTCTACAACATACCGTATGATTGACTCCCCACATAAAGACACTAAGTATAGGTTCATTAGCTCGGAAAAGTTTCACTTTTTGATGTTTAACACGGAAGTGTTTTTTTTTTAAGATACGAGGTTGTACTGTTGACCCTTTTTTATCCATATTGAATTAAATTCAAAACCTTTTATAAATAAAGAAAAAATATATCCAATCAGGTTTAATCTTTAGATACTCACGAATGTAACTAAGCGATAAGACATAAGTTATATTTTTATATTTTAACTTTAGAAGTTTATCTGAAGTATTTCAAAATCACAACAGACAGAAAAATTATTGTAAATTAATCATATAATTTATTTGATCTTCATTAAAGAATTACAATATTTTTTAATGAAATCGAGGCTATAGTAATTGATTTAAAATTTGAATCACTCGCTTAAGTCCGACTATTTAATACCCTACACCACCCACTTCCAAAATTTATATTGCACTATATTTCGTATCTATTAGCACGAGTCGTTGTAATATGTTACTTCGAAAGAATTTTTCAAGGAGGTTCTAAAAATTGAAAACAAAAATTCGGTACAAAATTAGAACATTAATTGTTGGGCTAACTAAGTCTTATTTACCCATTTTCATTAAAAGCGTCAAGGAGATCAGAATTTTGGACCTCCATATAAGTTCGTTGCTCCATTTGCAACGGAAAAAGGCGTTAAAGACCTCACGAAGTATATAAATTTTTTGTTAGCAAAACAAAAAAGTCAATCTAGCTAAGTCAGTACATATGTCAGTATATTGTAAGGCTCATGACAATTTAATAGTTAGCCAACCTGACCATTGAATACCCTACACAACATAGCGTCTTCAATTATGGTACAATTAATTTAGTATTGGTAGAAGTTCAAAGTCCCACCAAACTGACAGCATAATATTTGAATGTCTGCTTTTGATGTTGACTACGCTGGGTTATCTTGCATCACCCACGATCTCTTTTGAATAATGTTGTTATTATGTTAACTATCCACTTTTCGTCCCCAGTTATTAGTCTTTTCAGAAATGTATCAATGTCGTTGCGTTTCAGATGAGAATTGAGCTTCTCTGCAATAACACGTATTGGGCTATGACGATCTGAATAGATAATGGCCTCGATGTGTTTATCATCGACTTTTACTGGACGGCACGACCGTTGAGATCGTTTTTCAATAGAAAATCACCAGAACGAAATCAATTTTGAACCTGCCTTTCTTTTAAGGATTTTTTCCCATATATGGCACGTAACTTCTAGTGTGCTTATGAACCGTTCTATCCTTTTCGGAAACAATACAATTAAATATCTCTGAAGTACACGCCTTTTTTACCATATTTTAATTGGGATAAAAAAACCCTAAACAATTTATCGGGGAAGTCCATGCAATTAGAAAAACATATAGGTTAGGTACTTTGAACACGTTAACGAAACAAAAGAATGGGTAAAATCCGTCTGTCAACAAAATCCGCATTCACGTTGTTACCAACCCAACTGTGGAATAAGACAAACGAGGCGCTTTTGACATCACCTTCCTGAGCAGAAGATCCGCAGAGTATTTTGGTGGCCGGTATGTGCGTTGATGTTGTCGTACCAATGCGTTTTCAATCCAATAATTTTTACATTTTTATACCCTCCACCTTAGGAAAAAGGGGATATTCATTTTGATCATCCGAAGGAAGCCTCGGAGACCCCACAAACTATATATATTCTTAATCAGCATGAAAAGAGAAATTGTTTGAGATATGTCCGTCCGTTTGTCCGTCTGTTGTTGGCACTCTCACGGAAGTAATTTTTGAGATATCAAATTGAAACTTGGCACACTTATTCTTAGTTTAATTTCGCTGTTCCGTATTAAAATTGGGCAAAATCGGTTAAGAGGCACGTCCACAATAAATGAAAATCTCAACATACCTCGAAAAAATTTTATCTTTAAAAAATTATATATCGCACAATACTATGCCTATCAAGTTGAAATTTGATATATATATAAGAGGTACTGTTATCCTACACTGTGCCAAAAATGAGCGTGATTGAATAACGCAAACGCCTATAATTAAAAAAGAACACTATTTGCGTAAGTACACGAAATAGTCATATACATAAATATGGCAATAGGAACTTATTTTTTAGAGGATTATAAAATGTGGAGGGTATTTAAGCTTCGGTCTTAACCGAACTTCTCTATCTTGTTTAATCTCGTTTTGTCATTTATATGTAAAATATATTTTTTGATATTCGAAGTCTTAATTTCTGAATGTAGCCATATTTGTTTTATTGTACATTATATACATAATTATATTATTTATTATATTATATTAAAACAAGTCAATATATTATAGTCGGTGAAGCCCGACACCACTCGAAATATTATTTAATTTATTTGTTTTATTTGATAAATGAAAATTTTAATTTTTTTTATATGCGTACCAAATTTCAAATTCCTAGCTCAACTTTTGTGGCAGATATAAATATTTGTATTTATTGTCGGCATGTCCGAATATGCCCATTTTTGGCGTATCGATAAAGCTAATATTTATAAATGTACGTAGCAAATTTCAAGTTCATAGCCCAATTTTTGAGGCAAAAAATTTATTTTTGTTGATTATGGGTGTGGCTCTTGACCGATTTTCCCCATTTTAAATAGCGATCTGCGTGCAAAAACTAAAAGGGCCTGTATCTCCATCAATATCTCAAAATTTATGCCCGTGAAAATGCCAACAGACATACACACGGACACACCGACATACATGTCTAAATCGACTCAGTTTTTGACGCTGATCAAGAATATATATACTTTGTAGGGTCTCTGACGCCTCCTTCTGGGTGTTGCAAACAGAAAAACAAACTAATAATGAGACCCAATATGAAGAGGGGTTCTAAAAATGGTCCAATCCGGTTCATTTTCAATAGGGTTTCCCTTTGGGCCAATATATGTCATTGTACTAAATTTCATCAAAATATCTGAAAAATGAGACTTGTAGCTTGAGTACAAATTTACATGGACCGACAGACGGACTGACATTGTTAAATCGATTCAGATTTTGATTTTGAATCGATTGGTATAATTGCCGTTAAAAAGTTACAAACATGCAAAAAACAACAAAAAAAAATTTTATATGGTCCGATCCTATCAATTTTTTTTGGGCCAATACATATTATTTTTCAAATTTCATCGAAATATCTCAAAGAGTAATTGAACCTCATATTTTGATTCTGAATCGATCGGTATAATTGAAGGTGGGTGTGGCATTTGCCGATTAGGACTTATAAACATCCTCATAAACTTAATATACCCTTACCCCTTATATCCTCCATCACAGGGTTGTGGACATGTATCATTTTGAAATTTTTGAAAATACAAGTATCTATAGAAAAGTTAAATTTTTAATTTTTCAAAAAAAAAAAAAGTTAAATTAAATAATATATAAAGTGGTGTAGGGTTTTTGATGGACGGGCTTGACCGAGTATATTTTCATTTGTCTATGTTCCAGAAATTGGCGATCCTCCCAAACAATTAATAGTGTTTTCTATTAAAATAAAAATCAAATTAAAAATTGAGAAAACTGTGCTAAGAAAATATTTTATTGCGAGAATAGAACAAAAGGGGTAACGCCGCTACGGGTGTCAATGAAGTGATTTCGCTTTAAAAAATTCGATTTCAAGTGCGACATTTGTGGTCTCATGTTTTATCATTTGACATTATTGGATGTAATATAAAAGAAAACAGATACTTTTGTATACTAATACGTTTATAATTATTGTTACTGCTTTGATGATTCAAGACGAAGAGGAAAGTTTTATTCATGTTAATACTAATCTATTTAAGTTGTTAAGTAATAATAAAGGTATACGTATTTCGGTTTTATTGTAAAGTATTCAACAATATCCGGCTCAATTCAAGTGCGTGTTGTTTACAAAATCTTACAACTCTTTTCTCAAAATTTAGAACATTCTTAAACATATTTTAAAAAGTTTTTAATTAACATATCTTTTCCATATGTACGAGTATATACAATTCACTAACTACAATTTGATTTTTAATAGTTTACAACAGTTAATATTTTTTCTTTTAGTTAGGGGTTTTTTCTTAGTACATTTGCAAGATTTTTATCCAGATACTCAAAATTTTCATACTTATCTCTAATATGCATACGGATGTCAATGTGTTTACTATTTTTGCTAACAGTTGGACTATTTACAAGAAATAAAGCAAACAACAAATAGTAATGTGTTTTTTCAAAAATTCACCGAAACCCATTTCATCACTTAAATTTCTACAAAACATCACCTTCCTCGCACCTTGACTCATACTAATATATTCTGCCTCCAACTGTATATTATTTTTTGGATTCCCAACATATGGGTCCACCAGCAGAGAATATCACGAAACCACTATAACATGTTTGGCCAGTTTTTTTTTTTTTTTTTTTTTTTTTTTTTTTTTAATCTACAGCCTCTACAACCTGTTCGTTTAACATATTAATGATTTGAAACATTGACCTTTTAGATGAACATCCAATGAGCATATCATTTATGTATAGCGTGAATATATTTGTTTCATGATCGATGAATTTCCGTTATCAGTTCGACACTTTTGAAACTCAGAGCTGTTAAAATTTCGGTAACCTTTTGTGTCCAAGCACGTTCTGCTTGCTTTAACCCAAACAATGCACGCTTAAACTTAAATTCTTTATTAGTATTTGACTTGTTGTCGGAATGAGGGGGTGGAAAGAGGAAATTTTACAAAGGAAAATTTCAATCACACAAACACCTTACACCATGCACTATATTGTTCTTTCTTCTTTATTTCTTTTTTTTTTTTATACTCTGTACCACCCTGTGGAAAATGCTACATTACATTTTACAAAAAAATGGTAGATCATCTAAACAAATTTAAACAAAGGAACATTAAGTTTGTGCGGATGTTTATAACTTCTAAACGACAAATGCCACACCAACCTTCACTTATAGAATCAAAATTTGTATTGGCGCAAAGGGGAACCCTATTAAAAATGAAGCGGATTGGACCATTTTTATAAGCCCTCCCCATATGAGGTCCTATTATTTTTTGAGATATTTCGATGAAATTTACAAGGAAATGTATTGGCACAAAAATGAACCCTTCTGAAAATGAATAGGATCGGACCATTTTTAGAACCCCTCTCCACATATTTTTTTTTTTATTTTATACACAAACAAAAAATAAAATAAAATTTCTGACATGTATCATTTTGAAATTTTTGAAAATACAAATAGGTATAGAGAAATAAAATTTTTCATTTATCAAAAAAAAAAAAAATTAAATTGAATAATATATCAAGTGGTGTAGGGTATTTTATAGTCGGGCTTGACCGACTACAATATTTTGACTTGTTTTATCTATGAAGTTGAATATATTTTATTTTCTTTTTCTTATGAATATGTTTAGTTTTCTTTCACTCTAACGAAAGTACGTCTAAGTAACCCTGTATTAATTAGTTTTAAGTAATATGTAACTAGATTAGGTGCAAATGGAAGTAGCCCTGTATTAATTAGTTTTAAGTCATATGTAATTAGATCAGGTGTAAATGGTGCAAAGCTTTCAACAAGCAAGCAAACAAGCAAACAAGCAAAAGCTCAGCAGCCACTGGCCTATAAAAGGCCAGTCAGCGCACAATAACCTAGCTAGCCTTAGGCTGATAGGTAACCAGTCAAGTTTCAAGTTATATTTCTTGCGCATAGCTAAGTTAGAAATAGAATTTTAGGTACGAGAGTTGATACGTCCTCTCTAGCATGGTTAACATTTACATAGGCAGCATAGGTACGAGAGTTGATGCGTCCTCTCTAATATAATTAACATTTACATAGGTAATGCAGGTACGAAAGTTGATACGTTCTCTCTAATATAATTAACATTTACATGAGTAATATAGAAACGATAGTTGATTCGTCCTTTCAAACACAAGTTGTAGCACCAGCATTGATATAGTATACACGAGTGTCGATTTGTCCTCTCAGCTAGGCAGGGTTCGTTGCACCTGTTGCCATTTCCCTGTTATCCTTATGCGGGCATAGCATTGTCATTATTTTCACGTGTGCCATTTAGACCAATAACGAAACGTCAAACTCTTTGTCGTGTACAAAATAGCATAAAACAAAAGACTATTAAATAAATTGTCATCTTTTTTGTTGATTCTTTGTTTTCGCTAATAGGGTCATCTTAATGACTTATTCGGTAATAACACTATTCTTAGTGACTTCGTCTACAAAGCAAACAGTACACTTTTCACTAACAACAAATCTAAAGTCCCCATAAAAAAATACAATAACGTTGTATACCAAATCAAATGTAATGGCAACCACAATGAGGAATGTGGTAGAATTTACATCGGGACCACAAAAAGATATTTAGAGACAAGGCTGTGTGAACATAAAACAGACATCGAAAAAAAGGAGCAACACAGCTTTCTCACAACACATTACGGAAAAAAGACACACAGCTGATTTTGAGAACACAAAAATATTAGACAAAGAAAGGAGAGAAGGAAAATGATATATACTAGAGTTTGCATATCAAAAAAAAAAAAACAAATAGACACAATATTCTCAACCACAGAGAAAGATATTGACAACACTAACTAGAATTACATTCTAGCTTTCTACTAATTGTTGTTGTTAGTTCTAATATTTAAATATTTAGACATAACATTATTTATGAACTTTGTCAAATAAAACTTTTCTCCAAGGTATGTTATACAGGGTGTCCACCGGGAAGGTATACTACTTTGTTTTGCCGCCATTTTGGTAAACATTAGTCTTGACAGTTCATATTTGGCAGTAGTGAAGTAGACACGTGGCAAATTTATTATGGAAAAATATTCGATAAACCAACGTGTTTTAATTGTTAAAACATTTTATCAAAATCAATAATCGATTACTGTGACAATGAGAAAGTTACGTGAAATTTTTGGGAGAAACAACGTGCCAACAAAACGCACTATTTATCGTGTAGTGAATGATTTCGAAGAAAGAGGGTCTGTATGTGATAGGCATGTGATATGTGGTATCAACAAGACGGTGCCACATCACGTACAGCCAGGATTACAATGGATTTACTGCGAGTAGTATACCTTCCCGGCGGACACCCTGTTTTTGAAAATAGTATATTACAATCTAATAAATCGACAGCTTACCTGAAGAAGATAAAATTCCATCATCGAAACGTTGGGAGGACTTGGAGGTCTAAAAATACTTGATTTACTTATGGGAATCCTATTAGCGAAAACAAAGAATCAACAATTATTACCAATTAAGGGTCAATTATCAATATCTTATGTCATCTTTTTTTTTTTTTTTAAACATAAATTTGTCTTTTGCAATTGAATTCTAGCTGGCCCTGAGTCTACCCCAGCACTATTGAGATTCTTTACAAAAGAGGTGCCCAAACAAAGACGAACAACGTGTGCGGCTTTGTACATACAAAGAAGTTCGACGTTGTGATAACATGCCAACAACCAACCAGTCAGTCAGTCATCAATCACGACCTTAACATTTCACGGCATTTACAAAAAAAAAAATTCGATCCGCACACTACGCAAAGAACATCGTGGATTTTGGCCTAGATACAACCGGCACAGTCGATGAATTACGAAGCTGTTTGGCACAGTATATTACCACAGACCACAAAAATGAGGAAATAAATAAGATTCTGTGCTATCAAGAACAATACGGAGCCAGGACACAGAGTTTACCCTTATCAACCGAAACAACCAGCAGAAGCAAGTCAACAAAACCGTCAAAGAATGCACAAATAAACAGAGAAGACCTTGCCAATCTAATCGACGAAATATATAAGAAGTTAATGATGACCATAAGTGGGACATCCGAGTTAAAGAGACCTCGACGGAGGTGCTTAAAAAAAACCAGCGTCCCGATGATTCTTGGGAATTAACTCCATTTTGGAGGCGTAAGTTTAATATGCGTATGTTGAATGAGGCATCGATTTTTTTGATAATCAAAATGATGATAGTTATGATGATTAATGTAACCAGGAGAATAGACGAGACTAAATATGTCACAGTGTTTGTTTTACATCTTTCTTTATTAAACTCTAGAGTACAAAAGAGGAAGAGCATTTCATACATTTCATTCTTTCATTTTTCCTAATGTCTAGCTTGAATATAGTTACCACCTTATGCTAATGTTAATTATAGTTCAATTATATTTATATAAGTTAAAGGTGTTAACACAATACTTGCAATTCATTTTATTCTATTATGTAACACCTCCCCCTAAAAAATATTATATATTTTTATACATTATATAAATATATTAATACATTTTCCACAATTCATTAAAAAATATTATTGATAATATTATAACAATTCAATTAATTATTGGTAAATCTTTCTGGAGGTTTTACAATTCTTCCAAATCTCGTTTTATATGTAAAATTTTCATTTTTATAGTTAACTGACACTTCAGAACTAACAGTAGGCTGAGTGTTTATATTCGTTTTACTAACAGGCGTACTATTTAATACATCATCAAAATTATCTTAGAAACAAAGATATATTTGGAGAAAAAACTGATTTGAGCAGGTGCATGAAATTACGACGAACATTTTCTCTGTGTTCCGTTTGAATTTCAAATGACCTGGGACTACCCACACAACTTTTAATTATTGCAGGTTCCCATTATTTATTTTTACGATAAACAACATTATCTCTAATTTTAAATTGAACTTCTTTTCTATGTTCAATACCTTAATCGTGATACTTTTCATATATATTTTGTTTATTTTTAATTAATTCTTGAACCCCTCTTATAACTCTTAGTTTTAACATATATGTTATAGTTGGTAACGTTCTTAAATTTTTACTCATAAGAAGTTGAGCTGAACCTATACTAATAATAGGACTATTTGGTTTGTTAACTTCGCTCGTGATTGGTTGTGTTTTCTTTTCATTATTTATAAATTATTATAAAATAAATTATAAAAACTTTTAATTATATTGGATTTATTTTATACAACTTTTTTTTGAACGGAATTATTATTGCTGATTGCTTTTAACATAAATAATCAGAAATTATACGTTTGTTGATGAACGACTGCCACAAGTGCCGTACCCTTATAAGGGGTGAAAGTGGCATTAGATGTATGGGAGTGTGCGGAAAAATATATAGTTCATTTAAATGTTGTGGCCTTGACCAATCCAATTTAAATTTCATGAATACCAACAAGTTTTTAGGCTACTTATACGATGATTGTATGCAATATATTCATAATATTGACTTTGTTTTAAAAGAGGTTCATGATCTTGTGGAGAAAAATAGTAATTATTTTATGGAATACAAGAATGAGTTCGATGCTTCACTACAAAGATATGAACTTGAAATTAAGCTTTTGCTTGAAACAATTGAAGCACGATATGGTGAACGTTTAAATAATGTGGTTGAGTATCAACGTATATACATATGAGGATGGGTTGAAGTATGCCAAAGGTTTAGATGAGTCCATGAGGAAGTTGTCCAGTCAAAACAGTGATGTTTTGCTTAATTTGAAAATGGATATGGAGCGCGGTAGTGTTTTGCAGAATGCTATCAGTGAGCTATCGTCGAATTTAAAATATCAAACAAGTGTCAATATGCGTACATATGCTGATATGATATAAATTCCACAAATTAATTTTGATCTACCATTGGTGATAAAACCAAAGTGTAAAGAAGATGGTGATAAAACAAAAAAGGACTTGAATAAAAATGTTGATCCTACTACCTTAAGAATATCTAATGTGCGATCCAAGAGTAACGGAATTGTTGTAATTGATGAAGAATTAATTGATAAATTACGTAAACAAAATCCTAATTTGAAAAAAAGTACTTTAAAGATATTGTTGGGTCATCCTGTTATATATAAATTAAAAAGAATACGCTTCTGTTCTTTTCGTTGCCAAAATCACGTGCTTGTTTCGTTTTTGTTTTGTATTATATTGTATTGTATTATATTGTATTCATCTTTCGATTGACGTCGCCATTTGTATCTAATAAAATCTAAAATATTTTAAATAGAAAAGGGAAACTATGGGTACATTTTATTTCATTGTGTATAACACTTGTCTTTTATATTATTTGTTTTATATCAAACAAACATGCAAATTGAAGAATATAAACAGTTGCGCAGCAACACAAAAAGGAGCATAACTCGAATTAAAACCATAATCGAATGTAATGGTCGTGGTGAAGGTAAGAAACTGTGCTCTACGGAATTGAAATGTCGATTGGGAATATTAGAATCGTATTTCAAACAGATTTTGACTTATCAAACACAAATAGAAAAATTCGATCCGGAGGATAGCGGCAGAGACGAAATAGAAGATCTTTATATATACATAAAAACTCAAATACAATCTCAACTTGGTGAAGATATTTGTAACATGTCAACGACAGAAAGCTCAGTCATAATGCCAATCGCCAGCAACAAACTTCCACAATTAAAATTGCCAACATTTAGTGGCAAATACACGGAATATATAAATTTTATAACATCATTCAAACAAATCATAGATCGTGAGCACAGTTTGTCAAATATCGAAAAATTTAATCATCTTTTGAATTGCCTTCAGGGTCAAGCATTAGATACGGTCAAAGCGTTTCAGATTAGGTATGATTACTCAAAGGCTTTGGATAGGTTGAATGCTCGTTATAATAACAGCACTTTAATATTTACGGAAACTATTACATCTATTTTCGAATTTCCTGCTACCGCAGAACCAAATGCTACGAAGTTGAGAATTGAGTTTAATAGATAATATGTCGGCATTGTATAGTTCATTACAATCTATTGGTTCTTATGAAGATATTGCTAACGCAATTTTAATACATATAACTATGATGAAAGTTGATGAGCAGTCTCGAAATAGAAAGAGTCATTAGATTATTCGAAATTACCCCTTCGTGGATCGAAGTTCATAAAGTATTAGATCAGCGATGTCAATATTTAGAATCTATTGACGCTACTAACACAAAAGTGCAACATGCTGCTCTGTTACATCAGCGTAATAGCTCCGTAGTTTTGAAACAGCAAACTGACACAAGGTCATCGAAATATAAAAACACAAACTCATTTATTTGTACAAAACACTCATGTGATATTTGTCTTAAATCTTGGTCACAACATTGGTCGTTGTTCTCGTTTTAAGGAAATGAACGTTTCCCAACGTTTTGATAGTGCCAAACGCTTAGGCCTATGCTTGAATTGTTTATCGCCTTGCTGACTAATTGTCCATCAACATATAAATGTCGAGTGTGTGCTTCATCTCATCACACATTGCTTCATTGCACAAAATCGTTGTCAAGGCCATCGTCGCCAAAACCTATTCAAGAAACATTACAACAGCAACCGTTATCGGCCCATGCACATGTGGGCAATTTACAGGCGGATTAGGTTTTGTTAGCCACCGCCATAGTCTTGGTCCAAGATATCAATGGAAATATCAACTAAGGCGTGCCTTGCTTGACTCTTGTTCGCAATTGAATTTTATTACTGAAGATTTTGTCCAACGACATTGTTTACGTTATAATAAGGAAGTTTCAAGTATTGGTAACATCTTTAAAAGAAATAAACATAGATGTAATACCTATGTAAAATCTCGATTTTCGCATTTCGAAGTAGCACTACCATTTTGTGTAGTTTCGCATTTGTCTTATCAGCCCGACACTACATTGGATATTTCATCATGGCAGTTGCCATCAAATATTCAACTAGCAGATGAAGAATTTTTTAAATCGAACAAGATCGACTTTCTCATAGGCACTGATACATTTTTTGACTGCCTTTCTGTAGGTAGAATTCAACTCGGTGATGGTTTGCCAAAATAAATAATCCTCATTATTACATTCCTCACCATTGCGTTTTTAAACCTTCCAGCACGTCTACTAAACTGCGTGTTGTTTTTGATGCATCATGCAAAACATCGTCATTGAAATCCCTCAATGACATTTTGATGGTTGGTCCTACAATTCAGGAGGAGCTGTTTTTGATTCTTATTCGTTTTCGTTTGTATCGATTTGCACTTACTGTAGACATTATCAAAATGTACCGACAAGTTTTGGTAGATTCGCATGATCGCAATTTTCAATATATCATTTGGAGAGCATCACCGCAAGAACAATTGCGTACATATCGCTTAAATACTGTCAGGTATGGAACATCCTGCGCACCGTATCTTGCTATTCGAAGTTTGAATTATCTTGCGGATGAATACGAATTTGATTATCCAATTGGGGCAAAGGCAATCAAAACTTGTTTTTATGTGGATGATCTATTAAGTGGTGGCGATACATTGCAAGAAGTTAATAATTTGAAACATGAATTGTGCGAAATCTTAAAAAGGGGTTGCTTTAAACTCGACAAGTGGCATTCAAATCACATCTCATTCGTCAGTGATACCTCAACAAAAAACTTAAATCTCGATGAGTCATATACAAGCGCTCCAGATATTACTTGGAATCAAATTACTGATAAATTCATTTTTACACTTTCACCAAAATCTAAATTTGACGATAAAGTTAACAAACGAACTATTTTGTCGTTGTCATCTGCCCTTTTTTATCCTTTGGGTTTATTAGCACCTATCATCATTAATGTTAAAATAATACTTCAAGAATTATGGATTTTGAAAATGCACTGGGATAAGTCGCTTCCACAAGAACTTTATTCGAAATGGCAATCATTTATAAAAGATATTGAACAGTTAAAATCATTGAAAATACCGCGCTATTGTCTAGTTGCAAATGCTAAAATTATACAAATACATGGATTTTTTGATGCTTGTTTACGCGCTTATGGTTGTGGTATATATATATATTGGTACAAACAAGTTCTCACAGACACAACGTTCATTAGCTGACAGCGAAATCTAAAGTAGCACCAGCAAAAAGAAAAACATTGCCTCAATTAGAGTTATGTGGTGCATTCTTTCTTGCCAAGTTATATGATAAAATTAAACGTTTGCCTCAATTCGCAAATTCCAATTCGTTTTTGTGGACAGATTCAAATTTGGTCCTTCATTGGTTGAAACAAAATTCATCTACGTTATCAGTGTTTGTTGGGGACAGAGTGTCAGAAATACAAGAAATTCCTAAAACTGCGATTTGGAAATACGTTCCATCAAAATTGAATCCTGCGGATATCGTTTCAAGAGGCTCAACAGTAGAAGGGCTTAAAGATTCTATATGGTTCAATGGTCCATCATATTTAACGATGGATGCGGATAAAAGACCGGTTCATCGCTCTTTCGAACTAGATAAAAGTATTATTGAAAATGAAAAACGCAAATTAACTTTTTGCACAACAAAAATAACTAATTATTTATTAGATTGTATAAAGAAACACAGTTTATATATTACAATGTTGCCGCAAATCAATCCACGGTTGCCGATAACCGTTCGTTACACCCACATGAGTTGAATCATGCATTATATGCGATTGTTTGGATTATACAACAACACTATTTCAAGAATGAGATCACACAATTAAAAACTAAAGGAAGTCTTCAAGGTTCATTAAAATTTTTAAATCCATTTCTTCACGCGGTCGATAATTTTGAGTTACTCAAGGTTGGGGGACGCCTCACATTAGCAGATTTAGAACAAGGTCATAAACACCCAATAATACTCACGAACAAGGACCGTTTTGTTGAAACATATGTACGACATATTCATCGCACCAACGCACGTCAAGTATGTCGTAAAATTGTAAACTCATGCTACTCAATGGGAAATCTTCCAGTTGAACGCCTTAATCCTTCTATATCATTCGCGCGTTGTGCTGTAGATTTTTATGGTCCAATAAACACTCAAAGCAGTACACATAGAAGTGGTCTCTCATCTTTCGACTGATGCATTTCTCGCCGCTTTAAAGCGCATGATTGGACGAAGAGGTTTACCCACAGTCATTTATTGTGACAATGCTACGAATTTTGTTGGTACAAACGCTAAACTAAAGGAGCTTAAGCGATTTCTGCTTGAACCGAAACATCGAAACTCAATAATTGATTTTTGCACTAACGAATTTATCCAATTTTCATTTATTCCACCCAGAGCACCTTACTTTGGAGGGTTGTGGGAAGCTGCCGTAAAATGTGTAAAGGGCCATCTGAACCGGACATTGAAAAATTCTAGATTAACGTTTCAAGAGCTCACTACTGTTATGGTTGAAATCGAAGCGATAATAAATTCAAGGCCCATTTCACCGTTATCTTCGGATCCAAATGACTTCGAAGCTTTAACACCGGGTCTTTTTTTTGATTGGTAGTTCACTTCGGGCTATTCCGGAACGTGATATATCAATAAAGGAAATCAATAATCTTCAATATTGGGCACGGATTACTGCACTTAAGCAACGGTTTTGGAAAAAATGGTCTCACGAATATATAAATGAATTACAAGTTCGAAACAAATGGACAACTACGAATCCTAACGTAGCAGTAAATTCTTTGGTGATAATTCACGAAGATGGCGTACCACCTTTACGCTGGCCAATGGGTAGAATTATAAACATAATTCCTGGTCGAGATTCCTGCGTTAGAGTCGTCGATGTTCAAACAGCTAAAGGAGTTATTCGTCGTCCAATTCACAAACTTGCCATTGTTCCTTATTGAAAGTTCTTTCAATGGGGCTGGGATGTTGGGTCACCCTGTTATATATAAATTAAAAAGAAAACGCTTCTGTTCTTTTCGTTGCTAAATTCACGTGCTTGTTTCCTTTTTGTTTTGTATTATATTGTATTGTATTGTATTGTATTCATCTTTCGATTGACGTCGCCATTTGTATCTAATAAAATCTAAAATATTTTAAATAGAAAAGGGAAACTTATTTTTTTTGAATAGGGAAAAAGCTCCTGACCGTACAGATATTAAGAACTTATAATGTAAATAAAGGCGGCAGGGTTTATTATAGTTCAATAGTTGAAATAGATATATTATCTTTTCCTAAGGTTATTGCTGAGGGAAAATATTATATTGGTTGGGAAAAATGTAGGGTTTATGATGGAGCTGAAGTAATATTGTGCTATAAATGTAGGGTTTTTAATCATATTGCTAAAAATTGTAAAAATAATGACATTTGTGTAAAATGTCATGGAAATCATAAATCGAAAGAATGTAATTTGTTGCCAATTGAAAAATGTATAAATTGTATAAAAACTAATGAGAAAGTAAGGTTAAATCTTGATGTTAATCATTCCACATTGAGTAGGTCTTGTCCAGTCTACGTTAATAAGTTAAATCTATATAAGAAAAAAATTGGATATTAGATTATGGCGTCAATGGAATTATCTGCACATAATAGCACTAATAATACTTGTTTTGAAACAGTTATGAAAATTGTCAGTGAAACCCATAAAGGCTTTCAATTATGCCATTGGAATGCACGAAGTTTTAACAGTATCAAAATAGATCATTTAGGTTTTCTATTGTCATCAACGGATGTGGATGTTATGTGTATAACTGAGACATGGTTTAAATCTGATATTGGTAATGAGTTTTATGGCATTAATAATTACAATGTTATTCATCATGATAGGAGTTCTGGCATGAGAGGCGGTGGTATTGCATTTTATGTTAAGTTTGGTATTAAGTATAGGACGGTACTAAAGTCTGATTGTAATAGTGTGGTTGAGTATTTAGGATTAGAAATTTATGGCCAAAATTCAAAATGCTTGGTAGTATGTGTATATAATCCTAACAGAAACAACTGTGTTGATGAAGTTTTTAATGCTCTCGATGAGTTTATTATCAATTATGAAAATATTATCTTGTGTGGCGATTTCAACGTAGATTTGTATTGAATGACACAGTTGCTAATCGAATGTGTGATTTGATATCAGCCTCTGGGCTTAGTGTGATTAATATTTGCCCACCCGTTATGGTCATAATTGTAATCCAGCTATTTTGGATTTAGTTTGTGTCTCTAACAATGATCAATTTTCTGTGGGAGGTCTCTCTGGTCATGAGTTGCAATTTGTGGTATTTGATATACAATTAAATTGTACTACGTCGCTAACGTTTAGCTATAGAGATATTAACTCAACTGACCTACAACAACTTTCTATTGCTTCGTCTTTAGCCTCGTAGAGTAATGTTTATTATTTTGTTAATGTTAATGATAAAGTGGAGTATTTATCTAATGATGCTGAAATTATATAACGATTATGTTCCTGTTCGAACTTTCGTTACTAGATCAAGAAAAGCACCCTGGTTTAATAATGAAGTCAAAAGTGCAATACGAATCCGTGAGCGTGCGTATAAAAATTGGAAAAATTTTTCTAATGATACTAATTGGAAGATTTTTCGTAAATGTAGGAACAAAGTACATGTGATTGTTCATAATATGAAGATAGCTTACTTTAGTAAGAAATTGAACTGTGGTCTCAAAACCAAAGACCTGTGGAAGAATCTTAGGGAGATTGGTATTACCAAGGGGCACGCAGTGTGTGAGCTTAATCCTAATGAATTAAATGACTATTTTCTTAGATGTAATAGTAATATTGATACACATTGTTCTTTTCATGGAGCTAATGACATAATGTATAGGTATAGTGACACATTTCAATTTGTTGCTTTTACAATATTAGATGTTTATAATGCTGTATATTCTATCAAGTCTAATGCTGTTGGTCATGATAATATTGGTATTAAGTTTATAAAATTAATACTTCCTTACATGATATCTTTATTGACACATGTCTTGAACCATATTCTGACGACTTCTACTTTTCCAGATGGGTGGAAATTAGCATTAGCACTCCGGTGGGGAAAAGAAATATGCCTACTCTTTGCGAAGACTTCCGACCGATAACTATACTTCCAGCTTTATCTAAAATTTTGGAGCGTCTAATGACTAATCAGATTATGAAACATTTACTATCTAAAAATTTATTGTTCAGCAATCAATGCGTATTCATGGTATATTGAGAAGATTATCGTCCTTTGTGTCTAAATTAAAATTAACACTAGTTGTACCTCTATTATCTTATGGTGCTAATGTATATGGCAATTTGGATTATGTTTCTAATAAGAAACTTCAGACTGCCCTTAATAAATGTGCAAGATGTATATATAATAAGAGGAAATATGACCGCATCTCGGTGTATACTATAAAGATTATTGGATTATGCTTAAATTTACTCTGGAACACCGCGTTATTTGTATAAAAAAATTACATTTGCGAAACCAATACGAACAAATAATTTAATTGTGCCTAAGCATAAGTATTTAGTTTCCTCTAGAATGTTTTTCATCAATGCTATAAAATTATGGAACGCTTTACCTAGCAACATCAAGTACATAACAAATTTTAATAAGTTTAAAAATGAGATTTTTTTGTTAAATATTAATTTGTGATAATGATACTGTAATGTGATATATAATTTGTGATAATATTAACGTATTGTGAAGATAATTGTAATTGATTATTTAGTAATTAAGTTATTTATCTATGCACTGTACGAGATCTTTAATCTTATTAGTGTATTCTTAAATAAAAAAAATTAGTCCCTCTCTCTATTTCTATAGCTTAACAAGCCTCTATATATTTCTTTGTTTTCAGCTAAACATTTTTTAAACAACGCTTTCGCTATACCAACTCCTTTTTCAGCTAACCCATTATTTTTACGATAAAAAGGACTAGACGTTTTATGTTGTATTGTACGTTCCAAGAATCAAAAAATTTTTGAACTCATATGAGTTAAAAGGAATGTTATCTGATACAACTGTGTGTGGAATTCCAAAACAACAAAATATTTTCTGGTGTCCAATTCATTCACCACAGAGTTAATTTTACCTGCACTAAGGATGTTTTCACTACGCATTCCCTATGCTAGCTTAAGCCATTTGACATTCTAACACGATTTCGTTAACTTCGGCCCTTATTAAAAGCACTTGATTCAGGATTAATTGGCTGCTTATATTTACGCTTTCTGGTGTATTTTTTAACAGTTTTATTATGCTGTTAATCTTGTTTGTAGTTTCCCCTGTAAATTCGATAAGATCGGGGTTAATTTTGTATTGGTGGTTATTGTTTTCAATCAGGCTTTCTTTATTTTTTAATACGGCATCCCAGTCAGAAGCATCTGGGGGTACCGGCAATCCATTTCCATGCTGAGCCTAGCCAGTTTATCGCTCTACGATATCTAGCAGTTTTAGGTTTAAGGAGATTCAGTCTCTTTTTCAATTGTTGTACATGGTGATTAATTAGAAAATTATGCTTTATATCGAATGGGTATCGAGCTGAGGCTGTTGAAACAGATTCTAATAACTTCTCGTAACTTTCGATATCAATTACATGTGCAAGTTTCAAATCGCCTGTTTTTTTTTATACGTGCCTCACCATCTTTGAACGTTACCAAGGAAATCTCATAGTTGAAAATTTCATATGAAGTGATGTGGACCAGACACAAGGTCATAAAATGTAATAGTGTAAATATTGTTATATAAAATTTTATATTTCAAAAATGTATCTCAAAATTGAAGTAGTTAATATATTAAAATTCTCATAAATTTTATATTTCTTTATATTTAATTTCCTTAATTCTTTGCTTAATATTTTAGTTAGGTTTTCTCTACAATTTAATATTGAATTAAAATCTTTTATAGAGACGAATTTAGATTGAGAAAATTTCTTAATTATACATCCAATGATATAAATTTTAATAATAATGCTAATTATTTTTGAATATATTTTTAATATATCTATTATATATCTATAACATCAAAATTGTATATTCCTTGTTCAATATCTTTCCTTTTATAAAATATATTTGTATTTTGGGTAATAATCGTTACCAAAGGAGAAATCGTTTGAGACATGTCCGTCCGTGTGTCCGTCTGTTGTTGGCATTCTCACGGAAGTAATTTTTGAGATATCAAATTGAAACTTGGCACACTTATTTTTAGTTTAATTTCGCTGTTCCGTATTGAAATTGGCCAAAATCGATTAAGACACACGCCCACAATAAACGAAAATCTCAACATACCTCGAAAAAATTGTATCCTTAAAAAATTATATTTCGCACAATACTATCCCTATCAAGTTAAAATTTGGTATAAGTATAAGTGATACCGTTATCCAATACTGTGCCAAAAATGGACGTGATTGAATAACGCAAACGCCTATAATTAAAAAAAAACACTATTTGCGTAAGTACATGAAATAGTCATATACATAAATATGGCAATAGAAACTTATTTTCAGAGGATTATAAAATGTTGAGGTTGTTTAAGCTTCGGTCTTAACCGAACTTCTCTATCTTGTTTTATTTCAGATTGATTTATTTAATGTTCTTAATATGTGACTTATGACATTTTTTTATTGGAGTCCGTTTCTATAGTCACCCTATTATTCCTAGCTATACGTTCCTTTCCATACAGCGGACGATGTTTAGCTTTTATGTTTATTTGCTAAATTTGGATTTAAATCTTTTATCTCTTTCTCCTACATCAAAACCTTTGGGTGGTTTTCTTTTCGTTTTTAATCGTTCATTCCGAGCATTTTGTTCGGCTTCTAACTGTCCTCTTATGTCGTTGTTTACTCGATTTCGGATATTTATCAAATTTTGATAAATAAATCGTTCACACCTGTTGAAAAATATCCGGTAACTGAAAAAATTGTGTTATTATATCGGTCAACCAATATGTAAATAATTTCAAAAACTGTTAAAGTTTCTAATTCCTTCAGCAAATCTATATATTTCAATCAAGGTAGAATGAAATCGTTTAACCTAACCATTCAATTCGCTTTTCTGCGAGGGTGAGAAGTTAAGCTGAATAACCAAGGAGTGAAGATAATTAAGAATCGTTGGAGTGAGTAACCCTCTCTCATTTTCCGAGACCAAAATCTTGGGTACAAAAAAATAATGAAGAATCTCTGTGAGAACTCAATTCATTCAATTCAATACTTGACTTATTTTTTACGGGCAACAATTTTGCAAATTTTGAAAATTTGCAACTCAAAAATATCTACATGTAAGATTTCGCATATATACCTGGAAATTGGGTTTTGCAGGATGTCTGTCATATTTCCTTGTGTTACATATTTCACAATACTTAACAAACTGTCTAACCAATTTTGCCATTTTCGCAAAATAACTTTAAAATTTATTTAACATTTTCTTTGGCGTTTCTATGAACCCTGTTATGTTCTGTTCCTATTATGTAGGTATTTCTTTCTTTATTTGCTACATCTTCGACCAATCTTTGCGTTGTACGAATTTTATATCTAGTAAAATGATCCAAATATATTTTTTGCAGAAGACTTAAATATTGTTCAAGGATTTTAATGCCATTCATTATGTATGGCCTTAATTTTCTTTTTAATATGTCGGTCAAAGTAGTTTCATCATAAGTTTCCCTGTTCACGTAATGTCTAATCAAATTATAATTTGATTCCGGAAAACGTTTAATGGAACCTCAACGTGACGTATGAGATCAGAATTATCTTCTTTAGCACTGTGCACGGTTTCGTGTAACGTACTTGAATCGCTAGACTCTTGACCTTCACTTGCTGTAATTGTTTCTGAAGCGCGAGAACCTTGTTCTGAGGCGGTAATGGTATCTGAAGCTGTGTTGGTAGATTCGTCAGTCAAATTATTTTATTTAATTTCGAGTCGACACAACGCGTCAGCGATCATATTCGATTTGCCTGGTTTGTTCGTGATTGTAGTATTCCTCTAATCTGACCTTCCACCTTTTAAGTTTAGCGTTATAATTTCTATTGCCCAATGCTAAAGTCAGTGGTCAGTATAAATTTTGATAAGTTTAGCTCCATAAACAAATGAATGCAAACTGTCCAATGACCAAATTATGGCCAACATCCCTTTTTCGTTTGTTGCATAATTTTCTTCTGTCTTATTTAACAAACATAAAACAAAAGCGATTGGTTTATCTTTTCCAAACTCTACTTGAGACAACACACCTCCTATTGCAGGAAACTTTTTAAAGCTTTAAGATTATCGGGCGGAGCAATATTTAATTGCCTGAACCTTTCGCGTGTCAGGCCTAATGCTATCTTTAGTTACCATAAATCCCAAAAATTCCACGCTAGTATTAAAGAATTAAGTTTTGTCCAAATTAACTTTTAGACCAAAATCAAGCAATTTACCAACAACTATTTTTAAATTTTGTAAATGGTCCTCAAGTGTAGCACCAAAGATTATGATATAGTCTATATAGACATAGCAAATCTTTCCTATGTATTCCTTCAACACGTCATCAATCATCCGCTGAAAGTTTGCAGACCAAAGGATAATCGCAAAAACTCATATTTTCCACTCATGGAATGCGGTTTTCGGAATATCCCTTTCGTTCATTAGAATTTGGTGGAAGCCAGCAGTTAAATCTAGCGACGAAAAATATTGAGCTTTTCCTAGAGAAATCAAAGTTGAATTTATATCTGGTATCGTTTATGTATCGGGTATGGTATTGAGTCTTTCAAAGGCAATCACCTGTAGTGTGTTCACGGTTAAGTGAACACATTCACTTATTTATTGTATTAATTTAATTTTGCTTACTGTATTGTATTAATTCAATTTTGCTTACTGTATTGTATTAATTCAATTTTGCTTACTGTAGTAAAACCTAAATATAGGTCACTTTAGTATTATTTTTATTTTTAGTTAATTTTAGACTTTTGCAAAAAATAGAATTTATGTTAAGTTAGCAATTAAAATAACCAAGTTCTTACTATTGAAATATTTGTAATTTGTTGTAAATCTATTGTAATAATTTTAGTATATAAGAAGTTGAATTTTATTATATAAACCAGACTAAAACTCATATACGAGCGTGTCTCATAAACACCTTACTTTATAGCACTAGATACCAAGCAATTCTGCTGGATCCTCGTATTGCGCGTTGCGCGATAACAGTGTTATAAAGTTTACATTCTACTCCTCCACCTTTTTTTTTCATAACACACCATTGTATACTGTTTTTCGCCATCAGGCTTTCGTTTTTTGAGTACAACCTAAACTATTATATGGACTTTTGGACGGACGTATGATCGATTTATCTAGTAAATCCCTAATTTGTTCATCCACAACCGATCTCATATTATCCGGATACGGATAACTATTTGTGTAAATGGGTTCGGATGTCATAGTCTTTATCTCAGCGCATCTCGATGTTTGAATCGCTTCTGATCCCGTTATTGGTGAAAAAAGGATAGCATATTCCCCAATCAAATTTTGTAATCTTTCATGAAACTCCGGCGGTATCTCTGACTCCACTATCGTAATAATATCCCCACAAATTTCCTTGGTAAAGCATAAAATACTATATCATCACTCACTCCCAAACTTTCCACATATTTTCTGATTAATTTCGACCAACCCAGCGGGAGAATTCACGTAAAATGGTGCTGATACAGAACTTTTATTAGCACCGATACCGATAAAAATTTTAGCATCGCACCGTTGCGAGATTTGTACTCTATATATAGTATGCTGGAACCTGGAATCGTCTGGCAACCTCGTGTGAGTGAGCGCTAATTTTATATCTTTGTGAATTTCTTTGCTATATAAATTTTTGTTTATTATATTTTGGTTAAAAAATTTTTTATTGTATAAATAATAACGTTTGCTAACGTGTAACTTTTATTATTGACTTATTTATTCGGTAAAAATACAACATTTAATTATTAATTAATTTTTCTTTGATTCTTATTGCATGGTTGTTGTTGTATTACAGTGACTTTGCATTTTATTCTTTTTATTTTGCTGTTTTGCTTCTGGATTTAAAACTTTTATAGCATTTATTTCTTTGCTTTTGTAAGTATGTTCACGTGCTGTTACCCTAAGTGCAAACCTAAAGAAAAAAATGAGAATTCCTCTCCGGAGCAGCTTTTATATTGTTGGTTATGTGAAACTAGTGCGCACCCAAAGTGTGCAGGATTTACAGGCCGTCAATATGATCATATTGTTAATAGTGCGAGAGGTTTACGCTGGTCTTGTCCCGACTGCCGTCATAAAGACATCGATTTCTATAAACTCTACCCAAACTCAGATGGGTTTTAATGAGTTATGTAAGGATCTAGCCAAATTAACAGTAAAATTTAATTTGTATCATGATCTCTTTGTACAATGTAAATACATCTCTCCTTACAGGATTCAGCTCAGTCTGCACAGCTTATTGATTTATTGTCTACAAACTTGTCAAATCCAGTTCCTAAAGTACCTTCTGCTTCATCCTTAAATTCAGTTCGTGATGACGTAAGTGACTCAGTCCTCCCTTGGAGATAAATTCTCAGAATAATGGTAATTTGATCGTACAACAGGTAAACACTGTCGGGGATAATTGTAATACTGATAATTCTGATTTAAATAGTAAGAATGCTTACATAAATGTTAATCAAATTGGTGCTGCTTCTGAGGTTAATATTATTGATTGTGTACAGGCCTCGTCATCTGGTATTAATAATCATGTAACTAAAAACAATAATGACGTTACTGATGGTGGTAATGGTGTTAGTGGAAATGCCGTTAATGAAAGTAATAATAGTTTGTTGCGTACTGTGGACCCTATCCAACTTCGTGTTATTCCTCCACGTAAATCTGTCTCTCTCAGCCGTATTCCTGCCGATACGATATTAAGAATTTTATATGTTCTAAAATTCCTAATCTACCTATAGATGCCCTTAATATTTCAAAATTTAACTTTTCACAACCAAGGGATATTGGTTCATTTAAAATAACCGCTCCACAGGCCTACTTCGATATGCTAATTTCAGAAGAGTTCTGGCCTAATGGTGCATTTATTAAGGGGTTCACCTCTCGTAGAAATACGCGTATTCAAAACGTCGCGGTTATTCCGTCTACCGTGTCTGATGCTTCAAAAAACTAAGTATAAGCTTTTCACTGTTGATCCTCTATCAAAATGTTAAAGGTCTTAATACTAAACTCAATAAATTATTTACTAATAGCACTGGTGCTGATCTCCACATTTTTGCCTTCACTAAAACATGGTTAAAACCTGATATACACAATTCTGAAATATTTTGTACAGATTATGTTGTTTATAGACAAGATAGACAGCATATGAGAGGTGGTGGTGTACTGTTAGCCATTCATAAAATGTTTTCATCCAATTTGGTATCATTTATAGAACCTGTTGATATCGAATTTGTGTGTGTCCATGTTATGGTTGGTAAGAAGAGTATTTACATTTCCTGTTCATATATTCCTCCTTCCTCCGATTTATCTTTATATTTAAAGCACTTGAGACAAATTAAAATAAAATCTAATATGCTTATGCCAAATGACCTTCAAATTGCAGTTGGTGATTTTAACCTTCCACAAGTTATGTGGTTAATGGATGAAAACTTATGCCGCTTAACTCCAACTTATAACACTTCAATCTGGGATGAATTTTTTGAAGGTATTAGTAATCTTTGTCTTATTCAATTAAATGGCAATCATAACTTTCAATATAAATTACTTGATTTAGTTTTTGCAAATGTGTCTGATGTTTTAGTAATTCGGTCAGATCCATTTATCTTGCCTGAAGATGCTTATCACCCAACAATTCAAATATCTGTAGATGTTAATATTAGTTTAAAGAACAATAGTGCTGCGAAAGTTAAGCATTTATTTTATTCAAAGACCGATTATATTCTAATGAAGGAGTGGTTACGTAGTAGACTTAGTATTATGTGCTTTAACGACTTAAACTCTGCAATCTCGGAATTCTACAACACGTTAAATGAAGCTGTTAATAATTTTGTTCCATTTACTTATACTAATGTTTGTAACTGCCCTGTTTGGTACTCTAGTAAATTGAAAAAACTACGTAATGAGAGAAACAGACTGTTTAAAAAGTACACAAATAAAAACAAATTCATTCAATTAAACAATAGATCTTATAATAATTATCTACGTAAAAATGCGTTTAAGTTTCAGAAGTAACCCAAAGTCATTTTTTAATTTTGTACAATCAAAACGTAATGTTAATACTCTTCAAAATGTTATGCGGCGTTTCAAAAATTGTGAATCTTCTGACCCTACGACAATTGCTAATTTGTTTGCGACCTATTTTCAGTCGTCGTATTCCACTCAATCCCTTAATAATTTTGATTACCCCTACTATATTGATTCTTCCAATATTTTTTCCACGATTGTTCTTTCTGAAGAAGATGTCTTTGTTGGGATGAAAAAATTGAAATACTCTGTTAAACCAGGACCTGATGGTCTTCCTCCTTGTATACTATTAAAGTGTGCTGCTGGTATGTGGACCATTGTCTAGACTTTTTAATTTATCTCTTTTATCTTGTATCTTTCCTCAAGTTTGGAAAACCAGTTTTATTATACCTTTACATAAGAGTGGTAATAGACAGAATATTGAGAATTATAGAGGCATTGCCAAATTAAGTGTTATACCTAAGCTATTTGAATCTCTTATATATAACGTATTAATTCGTTCGGTTGGTTCAGTACTTTCACCTTACCAGCATGGATTCTGTAGTGGTAGGTCAACCGTCACTAATTATTAGAGTTTTCGGGACATTTATTTGACTCCTTTTCTAATTCATGTCAAACTGACGTTATATATACAGACTTCAGTAAAGCTTTTGATAAAGTCAATCATGACCTTTTGATTTTGAAATTGTCAAGAATAGGTTTTCCTGAATGTCTTGTTAAATGGTTTTCTTCGTATTTATCTGGCCGTACCCAACGTGTATTATACAATCATACTTATTCTTCAGCTATATCCGTTACTTCCACAAGGCAGTCACCTAAGTCCATTATTTTTTGTGTTATTTATTAATGATTTGGCTAATGTCATCCGTTATTGTAATATACTTATGTTCGCCGATGATGTTAAATTGTTTTATCCCATACATGATGAAATGGACGTTCGAACTCTTACTGATAATTTGCATTTATTAGTACCTTGGTGTGATACTAACTTAATGTCATTAAACATTGCTAAATGCAAAAAAATGTCATTTTGTAAATCCATTCCAATCAATTATTCTTATTACATTCGCAACCATCGCCTTGATAACGTAACTTCTTTTGTCGATCTTGGTGTTTTGCTTGACCCTAAATTAACGTTTAATTTACATATTAATTCTATTATTAATAAGACTAAAAATACTTTGGGTTTTATCAAGAGGTGGTCGAAAGAATTTGATGATCCCTATATAACTAAAAATTTGTATACGGCGTTAGTTAGACCGACGCTGGAGTACGCGTCAATTGTATGGACTCCTAGTTATTCCTGTCATATTAATTCTATTGAGTCTGTACAAAAGCAATTCCTTCTATTCGCATTACGTGTCTTGGGATGGGATGCATCCATACCTCTCCCCCTATATGAAATTAATTAATCTTCCATCGCTTGAAAAAAGAAGAACATTTTTAGGTATGTGCTTCATCTTTAAGTTAGTAAAGGGTGAAGTTGTTTCATCTTATTTATTAAGTAGAGGACAATTCAATGTACCTGCTCGTTTTACTAGACATTATTTTTCAATACATCTTCGTTTATGTCGGTCAAACTATGAACAGTTTAGTCCATTCCTTGTAGCCTGCAGATTCATAGATAATTCGTTCAAGAAAAAATTTTTTAACATGATTTAATGGTTGCCAGGCGGTAGGTATATATGTATGGATTATGTTTTTTTTGTAAATGCATATATATATATATATATATTTTTTTTTTACGCTATAATGTACTTTATATTTTTTTTTATTTACTTTATATTGTATGTATGTATTTTTATGTATATACTTCTTTTATGCTGTTGCGGCTGATGCGGTTGTTGTTGTTGTAGCTGATGCTGATGCTTGCTGCTTTAATTTATACGTGATTTTAGTTCTATCTTTATTACTTGCTTTTTATTATATTTATTTTTTTTTATTGCTTTATTATTTATTTTTTATTTATTTATTTTAACGCATTCGCTTTTCTAAGCTTTACTTTTGTACATATGTTTTAGTTTAGTTGCATTAATTAATTTTGAATTGTATCTTGTACTTTGTTGTACACTCTTAAAATTTAAGTTTATGATTTTTTAACTGAATTTGTAATTGTATTATTGGCTGCTCATAAGCCATATCTGAATTGTACTAAATAATAACAATAATAATAAAAATAATATGAAACATTTTAGGAACCTATTTTTTAGGTTAAAAAATTGAGCAATTACCACAACAAGATAATATTCACTATAAAGGAGGAAAACAATTCCATACCTACAATACACAATACACAGAAATAATGGAAATTTGGAGACAGCATGCTATCGCAAACCTATGGCGTCAGGAAAGATGATAAACTACTTATCTATACAACCAAAAAATCAACAAGGCTAAGAAGTTAATAAGAAGAGTACAAGATCTAACGGACGAAAAATATTTGAATGAGATGTAATTAGTGAAAAACACATTAAAAATTAATAACCAATATAAAAGTCTCACATACGACCAATACATACTTCAGCATTCCCTACATACAAAAATTTACCGAAAGAAACAGAAAGAGATTTAATGACGACACTCTTAAAATTGCATAAAGAATATATGACACTCAACACAATATTTAGTCAAACAAAAGATAAAATTACTAAAGAAAAACAAGGAAATGTTATATATAATATTACGTGTAAAGGCAATGAAAAAGCGCCTTATAAAAAAGAATATATAGGAACAACAAAGAGAGCGCTTGAAACGAGGATCTCTGCATATAATAAAGACATAAAGAAAGGAAAACCAAGCACAGCTCTCGCATAAGGGAAACGAGACACAAGCCACAAGCCAATAACGTTAAAATTATACACAGAGAGAAAAGTGAGGCTTACATTAGAAAGCTTATATATTCAAAAATGTATAAAGAACACGGTTAACAGAAAAGAAGAAATGGACCAAACGAAATTTGTACAGCGTAGAGATTTAGTGGACAATTCTGAGCAAAAAAACATAACTAAGGAAATTTAAAGGAGGAGAAAAACAAAGAAATGTTGGATTTCTAAAGTAAAATAAATGTAGTATTATAAAAAATTATTATTATATTGTAAGTATATGTAATAATTTGTGCTGTAACAAAAAGAATCTTTAATGTTGTATATATATATATGTGTATACTATAGAAAAAAACTCCCTGAAGAGTGTGACGAAACATTGGAGGGTTTTGTAAAATAAAATGTTTTAAAAAAGAAAAACATAAAAAAATGACCTGTTCACAGCCTGTTAATAAACCGTATATATCTAAATAAATATTATTTTGGTGGACAAAAAATTTTTAGTAACATAAGATGGCGAGCCCCATCTCCAAACATAGCAGTTCTTGATCAGCATCAATAGAGGGGTCGATATAGACCCTCTGTCCGTTCGTGTGTCTGCGTGAATTTCTACGCATTTGTTAGTTAGAACTCTTACGGCCGCAAAAATTGAGATGCCGGGCCAAATTTTGCACACGCTAAGATTGCGTGTTTCTAATGTTTCCTTTTGAGCAAAATCGGACCAAGACCCGCCCGCAATAGCAATTTTCAATATCACCCGGGTACACTTTTATATACTTATAAAAACAAGAGAAATATGTTATGTATGTTATGTACTTGAAATTACTACCTATGTTAGTTGAAGTACTAAATTGTAGCAACACATGTATATTAATTAAAAAAATAATATTTATAAAATGAATTAAATTAGAGCAGCATTACTTTAATAATTTGAATATGAAGCACAATTTTAAAAATAATTCTAAAAATTTTTGTGTGTAAGATAAATGGATATTCCAAGTGAATAGGAAATGTGTTAAGGGTGAAATTTATAAATTTTTTAAAAGACACACTTTTCCAACGGGTATCGTCTTAAAATTTTAGTTTTCCGAATCAGATCTATTTTTTGATATCTATCCATCCAATTTTTAACATCTCTCCGTCTATATTCCTTAGTTTAAAAGGTGCCCAATCTTACACATTTATTATATGGCGCGATTTATTATGAGAATTGGAAAAATAGTTATATTATACTGTAGTGAAACTTAGTACCAGACATGTAGTGAAACTTAGTATAATTGTAGGTGCACGTTAGCGTCTAACAAAATACTTATTTTCCTCCTTTCTCATTAACATTACATTGCAGGATATCTAGGCGCGAGGACAGAGAGATAGCAACGGCGGCGCGACCTAGCCGCTTACAACATAAATATTGAAGGATATCTAGGCGCGGAGACAGAGAGATAGCAACAGCGGCGCGACCTAGGCGTTTGCAATATAGGCCATGCAATGTAAAAATTGCAGGATATCTAGGCGCGATCTGACCAATGATGAGCTTACAGCCAAGTAGCTCAAAGAGGAGAAAGATAAGTTTTTATTTTACTAGAAACTCATTTATTACGCTCACCTTAACTGGTCGACGGCTCCATCCACACAGCGTGATTTCTTACAATTTTGCACGCCTTTTATAGTGTGACGGAGCTCACACTTATTCTAATTTTGCAAATACTAATATAATGTCTAATTGCGTCTTAAATAATTCTAATGACAAAATAAGTAATTCAAGTTGCGGAAAAGAAACAAGATAGAGAAGTTCGGTTAAGACCGAAGCTTAAATAACCTCCACCTTTATTATTATTCAGGTTATTTTTAAACAACAAATAGTGTTTTTTTTTAATTATAGGCGTTTGCGTTATTTATTCACTTATATATTGTAGTGTGTTCACAATTAAGTGAACACATTCACTCAATTATTATATTAACACTGTTTAACATACATTCAACTTTTTTGCTTACTGTAGTGAGGCGTAAATGCACGTCACATTATTGTTATTTTTATTTTTAAATTAATATACAAAAATAGAATTTATGTCAGGAATAACCTTTTGCATGTATAAGCAAAAATAGAATTTATGTCAAGTAAGCAATAAGAATAACCTAGTTTAAGTTTATGTAATTTGTTGTAAATTTATTGTAGAAATTTTAGTATATAAGAAATCAAATGGTCATCAGCTGGTCCCATTGTCGTTGTCTACAGTACTAGATACCAAGCATTTTTGCTGGATCCAAACGTTGCACGACATACAGTACCATACACTACAAAGTTACAGCCAAGTTACAGAAGTCTTTATCATCTTCTCCACCTGTCCTCACGTTTATTTACCATTACAATATATACCAAATTTCAACTTAATAGGCATAGTATTGTGTAATTTTTTAATGATACAATTTTTTCGAGGTATGTTGAGATTTTTGTTTATTGTGGGTGTCTCTTAACCGATTTTGCCCAATTTCAATACTGAACAGCGAAATTAAACTAAGATTTAGTAAGCAAAGTTAAAACGACCCTGTAATTTGTAATATTAATATAAGGAAGGTCCATGGACCGATTTAACCCATTTTTAATACCAAGGTACCTAAATATACAGGAATGTTTACTACCAAATGCCAGTCAACATATGTTATGGTTTAGGACTAATGCAAAATTAACCCTCAAGTATAATTTAATGCACTCAGAAAAGGCGTGGTTAATACATAAAAATATGCCAAATTTCAAAACGATATTTCGTTTAAAAAAAAATTGGCAAAAAGAAGCTTTGAAGATGTCAGAAAAATTGTAATTCGATTTTTTTTAGACCACAGCACTTAATTTCGTTTTTGAAGGTATCAAAATTTAGAATAAGGGAATGATATGAGAAAATAATGTATTTTATGTATTTCTATTTTTTAATGTCTATTAGTTCATTTTATTACCTTTTTTTCAATAAATCCACCGTTGCCGATATGACAATATAGTCTTAGATCCTCCACGTAAAGTGAGGGTACAAGTTTGCTTTTCTTCTATTTTTTCAATACCTATTAGTTCATTTTATTACCTTTTTTTCAATAAAACCAGCGTTGCCGATATGACAATATGGTCTTAGATCCTCCCCGTAAGGTGAGTATATAAGTTTGCTTTTCCGTTTGCAAAACTAAGAAGGAGGCGTCAGTAATTTTGCAAATTTATATAATCTTTATTAGCAAATATTGACACGATCTAAACATGCCCGTCCGTGTAGCTGCCTTTTGTTGGAACACTTACGGTCGTAAATTTTGATATTGAGCTAAAATTTAATTGAAAAGTCCCATTAGATAAATGGAGTCATAATTTTTTTTGTGCAATTAACAAAAAAATTTATACATTTTTCATATACTATATATATATTTTTTTTAGGTACTTTTTAGTACCTTAAACTCAATAGTATTTTGGGACATTGACAAATTATCTTTTTTTATTTTATTGGAAATCGTTTATATATAAGTTCTACTTTATTTATTGTATTTGTATTTGTGCGACTTCTAAAAGACAAGTGACAAACCTCCTTTACTTACACCGATAAGATCCGAATCTAAATCTGAATCGATTTAACGATGTTCTATTCTATAACGATGTCTGTCGTCACTCTCTTTTTAAATAAATTTTTATGTGACGGAAATTTGCAATTCTTGACTTTTTTGACATTTGACGAAAAATAGTTAAATAGCTTAATAATTAACTATGCCAAATTAGGATATGAACTGACTTTTTAGAATCTCTTTCAAAAAGAGATACCTCGCAGAGACTTTAATGTGGTAATGACGGACTTTTATTTTGTTATTTACACGCGCTTTGCCTTGCTAACGAATTCATAATTATTTCGTACCACCTATTTTTTTACTTACAAATCACACAATATAATAAAAAATTAATAATATAGAAGTGAGCAGGAGCTATTATAAAAAACATGAAGATTATGAAGTCACATTTTAGCTCTACGGGGCGTCACTTTTGTAAAATATTCCAATTAAACACTATATAACACACATTTTCACAATATATTATATGTATTATACAATATTTTCCTTTATATAAGATCACTATCAATAGGACACAATTCTATTCTAATTAAGTAAAATGTTATCAGCAATATTTATATAATTTTATTTGTACATATATAATTAATGGTTGATTATTACCACGCTTTATACTTACGTGATATGCACTTCAATTCTCCCATATTTGAATGCCGGAGTAAAATCAAAGTACTATCATGATACCAAGTATTTCTCCCACTTGTTTTAAATAATATTATATCACATTAGTGCAGAGTATATTGTACACTTTTATGAATATGTTTATTTATAAATGTATTACATACTCTAAATATTTCTTAGGATTATTTATGTGGGATTTATATTGCGGTTTATAGCAATGATGACGAACCTATTACCCGCGTATCACACACTAACCCAAACGATTTTTTATGTACTTATTTCTTATATCGTAAAAGAGAGAACACAGAATCAAAAATAAAAAAAAAAAGATGTATAATTTATAAATATATATGTTTAAGTGTACATTGCCTAGGTGCTTTTTTATCGTATCATTACATCTACGTATGAAATTCATTATCAAAAAATATTGTGCTTCGTCACTTTGTCCCAAAGTGTTCTCGGCTTATGACAATTAAGTACAAACTAAACCCGCATACAAAATCGTTGCGTTGTAGATGTACACCATGCCGACTGCGCATGCTATTCATTTGAAAAAACAACTTTAAAATAGTAAAATTTTTAGAGAATTTTAGTGGTGAGAAATAAGAATTTTTAAACCATTCTCCTTTTCCAAATAACTTACTGAGCTCCGAAATAGTACTAATAAAAAAAAATTTGAAAAACTTCTCATAAAGATTTGGCAGCACTAGTTTAGATTATATATATATTTAGATGCGTGAAGTTAAAAAGTTTTAAAAAGTTATTATTCTCTGAGAGAAAAAAAAAGGAGATACGTGAAGTTAAAAAGTTTTAAAAAGTTATTATTCTCTGAGAGAGAAAAGAGAGAGAGAGAAAAAAAAGAGAATCCGAGCCGCCCACTATACTATAGATGGTGCAACCAGGCCACGCTTCTTACTTTTTAACTTCACGCTTTACGTTTTTACTACCTTTTTAAAGTTAGAAATACTCTCTCCAGAGAAAAGTAAACAAACCAAAAATCACATAAACAAAGAACTGAAAATTTTTGACCATTTTTGTTTTAAAATTTTATATATTAAATAATAATGTTGTGAAAATTTTTTTTTTTAAATTTAAAGTATGAAACATGTAGAACCTTTTTTTATAAAGTAATTAAATACTCTCTCCAGAGAAAAGTAAACAAACCAAAAATCACATAAACAAAGAACTGAAAATTTTTGACCATTTTTGTTTTAAAATTTTATATATTAAATAATAATGTTGTGAAAAATTTTTTTTTTAAATTTAAAGTATGAAACATGTAGAACCTTTCTTTATAAAGTAATTAAAATTAGTATATATTAACATAACCAAATAGAGGATGGTTTGTACCCTTATTTTTACTAATAATATAAATAAATTTATATGAATCACTAACTTTTTCTTTTAACGAGCAGATTGTCGAGCATCTGAACTAATTATTATTGGACTAGGTACAATGCTGAAGGTTTCCTAGTATAAGGTATATCCCCAATTTTTTTTGGATCAGATTTATTGGCACTTGTCTATGACGGTATATGTGAAAATTGCATTTTCATCAGGTAAATAACTAACTTTTTTTTTAACGAGCAGATTGTCGAGCATCTGGACTAATTATTATTGGACTAGGTACAATGCTGAAGGTTTCCTAGTATAAGGTATATCCCCAATTTTTTTTGGATCAGAGTTATTGGCACTTGTCTATGACGGTATATGTGAAAATTGCATTTTCATCAGGTAAATAACTAACTTTTTTTTAACGAGCAGATTGTCGAGCATCTGGACTAATTATTATTGGACTAGGTACAATGCTGAAGGTTTCCTAGTATAAGGTATATCCCCAATTTTTTTTGGATCAGAGTTATTGGCACTTGTCTATGACGGTATATGTGAAAATTGCATTTTCATCAGGTAAATCACTAACTTTTTTTTTAACAAGCAGATTGTCGAGCATCTGGACTAATTATTATTGGACTAGGTACAATGCTGAAGGTTTCCTAGTATAAGGTATATCTCCAATTTTTTTTGGATCAGAGTTATTGGCACTTGTCTATGACGATATATGTGAAAATTGCATTTTCATCAGGTAAATCACTAACTTTTTTTTTAACGAGCAGATTGTCGAGCATCTGAACTAATTATTATTGGACTAGGTACAATGCTGAAGGTTTCCTAGTATAAGGTATATCCCCAATTTTTTTTGGATCAGAGTTATTGGCACTTGTCTATAACGGTATATGTGAAAATTGCATTTTCATCAGGTAAATAACTAACTTTTTTTTTAACGAGCAGATTGTCGAGCATCTGGACTAATTATTATTGGATTAGGTACAATGCTGAAGGTTTCCTAGTATAAGGTATATCCCCAATTTTTTTTGGATCAGAGTTATTGGCACTTGTCTATGACGGTATATGTGAAAATTGCATTTTTATCAGGTAAATCACTAACTTTTTTTTAACGAGCAGATTGTCGAGCATCTGGACTAATTATTATTGGACAAGGTACAATGCTGAAGGTTTTCTAGTATAAGGTATATCTCCAATTTTTTTTGGATCAGAGTTATTGGCACTTGTCTATGACGATATATGTGAAAATTGCATTTTCATCAGGTAAATAACTAACTTTTTTTTTAACGAGCAGATTGTCGAGCATTTGAACTAATTATTATTGGACTAGGTATAATGCTGAAGATTTCCTAGTATAAGGTATATCTCCAATTTTTTTTGGATCAGAGTTATTGGCACTTGTCTATGACGATATATGTGAAAATTGCATTTTCATCAGGTAAATCACTAACTTTTTTTTAACGAGCAGATTGTCGAGCATCTGAACTAATTATTATTGGACTAGGTACAATGCTGAAGGTTTCCTAGTATAAGGTATATCCCCAATTTTTTTTGGATCAGAGTTATTGGCACTTGTCTATAACGGTATATGTGAAAATTGCATTTTCATCAGGTAAATAACTAACTTTTTTTTTAACGAGCAGATTGTCGAGCATCTGGACTAATTATTATTGGATTAGGTACAATGCTGAAGGTTTCCTAGTATAAGGTATATCCCCAATTTTTTTTGGATCAGAGTTATTGGCACTTGTCTATGACGGTATATGTCAAAATTGCATTTTTATCAGGTAAATCACTAACTTTTTTTTAACGAGCAGATTGTCGAGCATCTGGACTAATTATTATTGGACTAGGTACAATGCTGAAGGTTTCCTAGTATAAGATATATCCCCAATTTTTTTGGATCAGAGTTATTGGCACTTGTCTATGACGGTATATGTGAAAATTGCATTTTAATCAGGTAAATAACTAACTTTTTTTTTAACGAGCCGATTTGTCGAGCATCTGGACTAATTATTATTGGACTAGGTACAATGCTGAAGGTTTCCTAGTATAAGGTATATCCCCAATTTTTTTTGGATCAGAGTTATTGGCACTTGTCTATGACGGTATATGTGAAAATTGCATTTTCATCAGGTAAATCACTAACTTTTTTTTTAACGAGCAGATTGTCGAGCATCTGGAATAATTATTATTGGACTAGGTACAATGCTGAAGGTTTCCTAGTATAAGGTATATCCCCAATTTTTTTTGGATCAGAGTTACTGGCACTTGTCTATGACGGTATATGTCAAAATTGCATTTTTATCAGGTAAATCACTAACTTTTTTTTAACGAGCAGATTGTCGAGCATCTGGACTAATTATTATTGGACTAGGTACAATGCTGAAGGTTTCCAAGTATAAGGTATATCCCCAATTTTTTTTGGATCAGAGTTATTGGCACTTGTCTATGACGGTATATGTGAAAATTGCATTTTCATCAGGTAAATAACTAACTTTTTTTTAACGAGCAGATTGTCGAGCATCTGGACTAATTATTATTGGACTAGGTACAATGCTGAAGGTTTCCAAGTATAAGGTATATCCCCAATTTTTTTTGGATCAGAGTTATTGGCACTTGTCTATGACGGTATATGTGAAAATTGCATTTTCATCAGGTAAATAACTAACGTTTTTTTTAACGAGCAGATTGTCGAGCATCTGGACTACTTATTATTGGACAAGGTACAATGCTGAAGGTTTCCTAGTAAAAGGTATATCTCCAATTTTTTTTGGATCAGAGTTATTGGCACTTGTCTATGACGGTATATGTGAAAATTGCATTTTAATCAGGTAAATAACTAACTTTTTTTTTAACGAGCAGATTGTCGAGCATCTGGACTAATTATTATTGGACTAGGTACAATGCTGAAGGTTTCCTAGTATAAGGTATATCCCCAATTTTTTTTGGATCAGAGTTATTGGCACTTGTCTATGACGGTATATGTCAAAATTGCATTTTTATCAGGTAAATCACTAACTTTTTTTTAACGAGCAGATTGTCGAGCATCTGGACTAATTATTATTGGACTAGGTACAATGCTGAAGGTTTCCAAGTATAAGGTATATCCCCAATTTTTTTTGGATCAGAGTTATTGGCACTTGTCTATGACGGTATATGTGAAAATTGCATTTTCATCAGGTAAATAACTAACGTTTTTTTTAACGAGCAGATTGTCGAGCATCTGGACTACTTATTATTGGACAAGGTACAATGCTGAAGGTTTCCTAGTAAAAGGTACATCTCCAATTTTTTTTGGATCAGAGTTATTGGCACTTGTCTATGACGGTATATGTGAAAATTGTATTTTCATCAGGTAAATAACTAACTTTTTTTTAACGAGCAGATTGTCGAGCATCTGGACTAATTATTATTGGACTAGGTACAATGCTGAAGGTTTCCAAGTATAAGGTATATCCCCAATTTTTTTTGGATCAGAGTTATTGGCACTTGTCTATGACGGTATATGTGAAAATTGCATTTTCATCAGGTAAATAACTAACGTTTTTTTTAACGAGCAGATTGTCGAGCATCTGGACTACTTATTATTGGACAAGGTACAATGCTGAAGGTTTCCTAGTATAAGGTATATCCCCAATTTTGTTTGGATCAGAGTTATTGGCACTTGTCTATGACGGTATATGTGAAAATTGTATTTTCATCAGGTAAATAACTAACTTTTTTTTTAACGAGCAGATTGTCGAGCATCTGGACTAATTATTATTGGACTAGGTACAATGCTGAAGGATTCCTAGTATAAGGTATATCCCCAATTTTTTTTGGATCTGAGTTATTGGCACTTGTCTATGACGATATATGTGAAAATTGCATTTTCATCAGGTAAATCACTAACTTTTTTTTTAACGAGCAGATTGTCGAGCATCTGAACTAATTATTATTGGACTAGGTACAATGCTGAAGGTTTCCTAGTATAAGGTATATCCCCAATTTTTTTTGGATCAGAGTTATTGGCACTTGTCTATAACGGTATATGTGAAAATTGCATTTTCATCAGGTAAATAACTAACTTTTTTTTTAACGAGCAGATTGTCGAGCATCTGGACTAATTATTATTGGACTAGGTACAATGCTGAAGGTTTCCTAGTATAAGGTATATCCCCAATTTTTTTTGGATCAGAGTTATTGGCACTTGTCTATAACGGTATATGTGAAAATTGCATTTTCATCAGGTAAATAACTAACTTTTTTTTTAACGAGCAGATTGTCGAGCATCTGGACTAATTATTATTGGACTAGGTACAATGCTGAAGGTTTCCTAGTATAAGGTATATCTCCAATTTTTTTTGGATCAGAGTTATTGGCACTTGTCTATGACGATATATGTGAAAATTGCATTTTCATCAGGTAAATCACTAACTTTTTTTTTAACGAGCAGATTGTCGAGCATCTGAACTAATTATTATTGGACTAGGTACAATGCTGAAGGTTTCCTAGTATAAGGTATATCCCCAATTTTTTTTGGATCAGAGTTATTGGCACTTGTCTATAACGGTATATGTGAAAATTGCATTTTCATCAGGTAAATAACTAACTTTTTTTTAACGAGCAGATTGTCGAGCATCTGGACTAATTATTATTGGATTAGGTACAATGCTGAAGGTTTCCTAGTATAAGGTATATCCCCAATTTTTTTTGGATCAGAGTTATTGGCACTTGTCTATGACGGTATATGTGAAAATTGCATTTTTATCAGGTAAATCACTAACTTTTTTTTAACGAGCAGATTGTCGAGCATCTGGACTAATTATTATTGGACAAGGTACAATGCTGAAGGTTTTCTAGTATAAGGTATATCTCCAATTTTTTTTGGATCAGAGTTATTGGCACTTGTCTATGACGATATATGTGAAAATTGCATTTTCATCAGGTAAATAACTAACTTTTTTTTTAACGAGCAGATTGTTGAGCATTTGAACTAATTATTATTGGACTAGGTATAATGCTGAAGATTTCCTAGTATAAGGTATATCTCCAATTTTTTTTGGATCAGAGTTATTGGCACTTGTCTATGACGATATATGTGAAAATTGCATTTTCATCAGGTAAATCACTAACTTTTTTTTAACGAGCAGATTGTCGAGCATCTGGACTAATTATTATTGGACTAGGTACAATGCTGAAGGTTTCCTAGTATAAGGTATATCCCCAATTTTTTTTGGATCAGAGTTATTGGCACTTGTCTATAACGGTATATGTGAAAATTGCATTTTCATCAGGTAAATAACTAACTTTTTTTTTAACGAGCAGATTGTCGAGCATCTGGACTAATTATTATTGGATTAGGTACAATGCTGAAGGTTTCCTAGTATAAGGTATATCCCCAATTTTTTTTGGATCAGAGTTATTGGCACTTGTCTATGACGGTATATGTCAAAATTGCATTTTTATCAGGTAAATCACTAACTTTTTTTTAACGAGCAGATTGTCGAGCATCTGGACTAATTATTATTGGACTAGGTACAATGCTGAAGGTTTCCTAGTATAAGGTATATCCCCAATTTTTTTGGATCAGAGTTATTGGCACTTGTCTATGACGGTATATGTGAAAATTGCATTTTCATCAGGTAAATCACTAACTTTTTTTTAACGAGCAGATTGTCGAGCATCTGGACTAATTATTATTGGACTAGGTACAATGCTGAAGGTTTCCTAGTATAAGATATATCCCCAATTTTTTTGGATCAGAGTTATTGGCACTTGTCTATGACGGTATATGTGAAAATTGCATTTTAATCAGGTAAATAACTAACTTTTTTTTTAACGAGCCGATTTGTCGAGCATCTGGACTAATTATTATTGGACTAGGTACAATGCTGAAGGTTTCCTAGTATAAGGTATATCCCCAATTTTTTTTGGATCAGAGTTATTGGCACTTGTCTATGACGGTATATGTGAAAATTGCATTTTCATCAGGTAAATCACTAACTTTTTTTTTAACGAGCAGATTGTCGAGCATCTGGAATAATTATTATTGGACTAGGTACAATGCTGAAGGTTTCCTAGTATAAGGTATATCCCCAATTTTTTTTGGATCAGAGTTACTGGCACTTGTCTATGACGGTATATGTCAAAATTGCATTTTTATCAGGTAAATCACTAACTTTTTTTTAACGAGCAGATTGTCGAGCATCTGGACTAATTATTATTGGACTAGGTACAATGCTGAAGGTTTCCAAGTATAAGGTATATCCCCAATTTTTTTTGGATCAGAGTTATTGGCACTTGTCTATGACGGTATATGTGAAAATTGCATTTTCATCAGGTAAATAACTAACTTTTTTTTAACGAGCAGATTGTCGAGCATCTGGACTAATTATTATTGGACTAGGTACAATGCTGAAGGTTTCCAAGTATAAGGTATATCCCCAATTTTTTTTGGATCAGAGTTATTGGCACTTGTCTATGACGGTATATGTGAAAATTGCATTTTCATCAGGTAAATAACTAACGTTTTTTTTAACGAGCAGATTGTCGAGCATCTGGACTACTTATTATTGGACAAGGTACAATGCTGAAGGTTTCCTAGTAAAAGGTATATCTCCAATTTTTTTTGGATCAGAGTTATTGGCACTTGTCTATGACGGTATATGTGAAAATTGCATTTTAATCAGGTAAATAACTAACTTTTTTTTTAACGAGCAGATTGTCGAGCATCTGGACTAATTATTATTGGACTAGGTACAATGCTGAAGGTTTCCTAGTATAAGGTATATCCCCAATTTTTTTTGGATCAGAGTTATTGGCACTTGTCTATGACGGTATATGTCAAAATTGCATTTTTATCAGGTAAATCACTAACTTTTTTTTAACGAGCAGATTGTCGAGCATCTGGACTAATTATTATTGGACTAGGTACAATGCTGAAGGTTTCCAAGTATAAGGTATATCCCCAATTTTTTTTGGATCAGAGTTATTGGCACTTGTCTATGACGGTATATGTGAAAATTGCATTTTCATCAGGTAAATAACTAACGTTTTTTTTAACGAGCAGATTGTCGAGCATCTGGACTACTTATTATTGGACAAGGTACAATGCTGAAGGTTTCCTAGTAAAAGGTATATCTCCAATTTTTTTTGGATCAGAGTTATTGGCACTTGTCTATGACGGTATATGTGAAAATTGTATTTTCATCAGGTAAATAACTAACTTTTTTTTTAACGAGCAGATTGTCGAGCATCTGGACTAATTATTATTGGACTAGGTACAATGCTGAAGGTTTCCAAGTATAAGGTATATCCCCAATTTTTTTTGGATCAGAGTTATTGGCACTTGTCTATGACGGTATATGTGAAAATTGCATTTTCATCAGGTAAATAACTAACGTTTTTTTTAACGAGCAGATTGTCGAGCATCTGGACTACTTATTATTGGACAAGGTACAATGCTGAAGGTTTCCTAGTATAAGGTATATCCCCAATTTTGTTTGGATCAGAGTTATTGGCACTTGTCTATGACGGTATATGTGAAAATTGTATTTTCATCAGGTAAATAACTAACTTTTTTTTTAACGAGCAGATTGTCGAGCATCTGGACTAATTATTATTGGACTAGGTACAATGCTGAAGGATTCCTAGTATAAGGTATATCCCCAATTTTTTTTGGATCTGAGTTATTGGCACTTGTCTATGACGATATATGTGAAAATTGCATTTTCATCAGGTAAATCACTAACTTTTTTTTTAACGAGCAGATTGTCGAGCATCTGAACTAATTATTATTGGACTAGGTACAATGCTGAAGGTTTCCTAGTATAAGGTATATCCCCAATTTTTTTTGGATCAGAGTTATTGGCACTTGTCTATAACGGTATATGTGAAAATTGCATTTTCATCAGGTAAATAACTAACTTTTTTTTTAACGAGCAGATTGTCGAGCATCTGGACTAATTATTATTGGACTAGGTACAATGCTGAAGGTTTCCTAGTATAAGGTATATCCCCAATTTTTTTTGGATCAGAGTTATTGGCACTTGTCTATAACGGTATATGTGAAAATTGCATTTTCATCAGGTAAATAACTAACTTTTTTTTTAACGAGCAGATTGTCGAGCATCTGGACTAATTATTATTGGACTAGGTACAATGCTGAAGGTTTCCTAGTATAAGGTATATCTCCAATTTTTTTTGGATCAGAGTTATTGGCACTTGTCTATGACGATATATGTGAAAATTGCATTTTCATCAGGTAAATCACTAACTTTTTTTTTAACGAGCAGATTGTCGAGCATCTGAACTAATTATTATTGGACTAGGTACAATGCTGAAGGTTTCCTAGTATAAGGTATATCCCCAATTTTTTTTGGATCAGAGTTATTGGCACTTGTCTATAACGGTATATGTGAAAATTGCATTTTCATCAGGTAAATAACTAACTTTTTTTTAACGAGCAGATTGTCGAGCATCTGGACTAATTATTATTGGATTAGGTACAATGCTGAAGGTTTCCTAGTATAAGGTATATCCCCAATTTTTTTTGGATCAGAGTTATTGGCACTTGTCTATGACGGTATATGTGAAAATTGCATTTTTATCAGGTAAATCACTAACTTTTTTTTAACGAGCAGATTGTCGAGCATCTGGACTAATTATTATTGGACAAGGTACAATGCTGAAGGTTTTCTAGTATAAGGTATATCTCCAATTTTTTTTGGATCAGAGTTATTGGCACTTGTCTATGACGATATATGTGAAAATTGCATTTTCATCAGGTAAATAACTAACTTTTTTTTTAACGAGCAGATTGTTGAGCATTTGAACTAATTATTATTGGACTAGGTATAATGCTGAAGATTTCCTAGTATAAGGTATATCTCCAATTTTTTTTGGATCAGAGTTATTGGCACTTGTCTATGACGATATATGTGAAAATTGCATTTTCATCAGGTAAATCACTAACTTTTTTTTAACGAGCAGATTGTCGAGCATCTGGACTAATTATTATTGGACTAGGTACAATGCTGAAGGTTTCCTAGTATAAGGTATATCCCCAATTTTTTTTGGATCAGAGTTATTGGCACTTGTCTATAACGGTATATGTGAAAATTGCATTTTCATCAGGTAAATAACTAACTTTTTTTTTAACGAGCAGATTGTCGAGCATCTGGACTAATTATTATTGGATTAGGTACAATGCTGAAGGTTTCCTAGTATAAGGTATATCCCCAATTTTTTTTGGATCAGAGTTATTGGCACTTGTCTATGACGGTATATGTCAAAATTGCATTTTTATCAGGTAAATCACTAACTTTTTTTTAACGAGCAGATTGTCGAGCATCTGGACTAATTATTATTGGACTAGGTACAATGCTGAAGGTTTCCTAGTATAAGGTATATCCCCAATTTTTTTGGATCAGAGTTATTGGCACTTGTCTATGACGGTATATGTGAAAATTGCATTTTCATCAGGTAAATCACTAACTTTTTTTTAACGAGCAGATTGTCGAGCATCTGGACTAATTATTATTGGACTAGGTACAATGCTGAAGGTTTCCTAGTATAAGGTATATCCCCAATTTTTTTTGGATCAGAGTTATTGGCACTTGTCTATAACGGTATATGTGAAAATTGCATTTTCATCAGGTAAATAACTAACTTTTTTTTTAACGAGCAGATTGTCGAGCATCTGGACTAATTATTATTGGATTAGGTACAATGCTGAAGGTTTCCTAGTATAAGGTATATCCCCAATTTTTTTTGGATCAGAGTTATTGGCACTTGTCTATGACGGTATATGTCAAAATTGCATTTTTATCAGGTAAATCACTAACTTTTTTTTAACGAGCAGATTGTCGAGCATCTGGACTAATTATTATTGGACTAGGTACAATGCTGAAGGTTTCCAAGTATAAGGTATATCCCCAATTTTTTTTGGATCAGAGTTATTGGCACTTGTCTATGACGGTATATGTGAAAATTGCATTTTCATCAGGTAAATAACTAACGTTTTTTTTAACGAGCAGATTGTCGAGCATCTGGACTACTTATTATTGGACAAGGTACAATGCTGAAGGTTTCCTAGTAAAAGGTATATCTCCAATTTTTTTTGGATCAGAGTTATTGGCACTTGTCTATAACGGTATATGTGAAAATTGCATTTTCATCAGGTAAATAACTAACTTTTTTTTTAACGAGCAGATTGTCGAGCATCTGGACTAATTATTATTGGATTAGGTACAATGCTGAAGGTTTCCTAGTATAAGGTATATCCCCAATTTTTTTTGGATCAGAGTTATTGGCACTTGTCTATGACGGTATATGTCAAAATTGCATTTTTATCAGGTAAATCACTAACTTTTTTTTAACGAGCAGATTGTCGAGCATCTGGACTAATTATTATTGGACTAGGTACAATGCTGAAGGTTTCCTAGTATAAGATATATCCCCAATTTTTTTGGATCAGAGTTATTGGCACTTGTCTATGACGGTATATGTGAAAATTGCATTTTAATCAGGTAAATAACTAACTTTTTTTTTAACGAGCCGATTTGTCGAGCATCTGGACTAATTATTATTGGACTAGGTACAATGCTGAAGGTTTCCTAGTATAAGGTATATCCCCAATTTTTTTTGGATCAGAGTTATTGGCACTTGTCTATAACGGTATATGTGAAAATTGCATTTTCATCAGGTAAATAACTAACTTTTTTTTTAACGAGCAGATTGTCGAGCATCTGGACTAATTATTATTGGATTAGGTACAATGCTGAAGGTTTCCTAGTATAAGGTATATCCCCAATTTTTTTTGGATCAGAGTTATTGGCACTTGTCTATGACGGTATATGTCAAAATTGCATTTTTATCAGGTAAATCACTAACTTTTTTTTAACGAGCAGATTGTCGAGCATCTGGACTAATTATTATTGGACTAGGTACAATGCTGAAGGTTTCCTAGTATAAGGTATATCCCCAATTTTTTTGGATCAGAGTTATTGGCACTTGTCTATGACGGTATATGTGAAAATTGCATTTTAATCAGGTAAATAACTAACTTTTTTTTTAACGAGCCGATTTGTCGAGCATCTGGACTAATTATTATTGGACTAGGTCCAATGCTGAAGGTTTCCTAGTATAAGGTATATCCCCAATTTTTTTTGGATCAGAGTTATTGGCACTTGTCTATGACGGTATATGTGAAAATTGCATTTTCATCAGGTAAATCACTAACTTTTTTTTTAACGAGCAGATTGTCGAGCATCTGGAATAATTATTATTGGACTAGGTACAATGCTGAAGGTTTCCTAGTATAAGGTATATCCCCAATTTTTTTTGGATCAGAGTTACTGGCACTTGTCTATGACGGTATATGTCAAAATTGCATTTTTATCAGGTAAATCACTAACTTTTTTTTAACGAGCAGATTGTCGAGCATCTGGACTAATTATTATTGGACTAGGTACAATGCTGAAGGTTTCCAAGTATAAGGTATATCCCCAATTTTTTTTGGATCAGAGTTATTGGCACTTGTCTATGACGGTATATGTGAAAATTGCATTTTCATCAGGTAAATAACTAACGTTTTTTTTAACGAGCAGATTGTCGAGCATCTGGACTACTTATTATTGGACAAGGTACAATGCTGAAGGTTTCCTAGTAAAAGGTATATCTCCAATTTTTTTTGGATCAGAGTTATTGGCACTTGTCTATGACGGTATATGTGAAAATTGTATTTTCATCAGGTAAATAACTAACTTTTTTTTTAACGAGCAGATTGTCGAGCATCTGGACTAATTATTATTGGATTAGGTACAATGCTGAAGGTTTCCTAGTATAAGGTATATCCCCAATTTTTTTTGGATCAGAGTTATTGGCACTTGTCTATGACGGTATATGTCAAAATTGCATTTTTATCAGGTAAATCACTAACTTTTTTTTAACGAGCAGATTGTCGAGCATCTGGACTAATTATTATTGGACTAGGTACAATGCTGAAGGTTTCCTAGTATAAGGTATATCCCCAATTTTTTTGGATCAGAGTTATTGGCACTTGTCTATGACGGTATATGTGAAAATTGCATTTTCATCAGGTAAATCACTAACTTTTTTTTAACGAGCAGATTGTCGAGCATCTGGACTAATTATTATTGGACTAGGTACAATGCTGAAGGTTTCCTAGTATAAGGTATATCCCCAATTTTTTTTGGATCAGAGTTATTGGCACTTGTCTATAACGGTATATGTGAAAATTGCATTTTCATCAGGTAAATAACTAACTTTTTTTTTAACGAGCAGATTGTCGAGCATCTGGACTAATTATTATTGGATTAGGTACAATGCTGAAGGTTTCCTAGTATAAGGTATATCCCCAATTTTTTTTGGATCAGAGTTATTGGCACTTGTCTATGACGGTATATGTCAAAATTGCATTTTTATCAGGTAAATCACTAACTTTTTTTTAACGAGCAGATTGTCGAGCATCTGGACTAATTATTATTGGACTAGGTACAATGCTGAAGGTTTCCAAGTATAAGGTATATCCCCAATTTTTTTTGGATCAGAGTTATTGGCACTTGTCTATGACGGTATATGTGAAAATTGCATTTTCATCAGGTAAATAACTAACGTTTTTTTTAACGAGCAGATTGTCGAGCATCTGGACTACTTATTATTGGACAAGGTACAATGCTGAAGGTTTCCTAGTAAAAGGTATATCTCCAATTTTTTTTGGATCAGAGTTATTGGCACTTGTCTATAACGGTATATGTGAAAATTGCATTTTCATCAGGTAAATAACTAACTTTTTTTTTAACGAGCAGATTGTCGAGCATCTGGACTAATTATTATTGGATTAGGTACAATGCTGAAGGTTTCCTAGTATAAGGTATATCCCCAATTTTTTTTGGATCAGAGTTATTGGCACTTGTCTATGACGGTATATGTCAAAATTGCATTTTTATCAGGTAAATCACTAACTTTTTTTTAACGAGCAGATTGTCGAGCATCTGGACTAATTATTATTGGACTAGGTACAATGCTGAAGGTTTCCTAGTATAAGATATATCCCCAATTTTTTTGGATCAGAGTTATTGGCACTTGTCTATGACGGTATATGTGAAAATTGCATTTTAATCAGGTAAATAACTAACTTTTTTTTTAACGAGCCGATTTGTCGAGCATCTGGACTAATTATTATTGGACTAGGTACAATGCTGAAGGTTTCCTAGTATAAGGTATATCCCCAATTTTTTTTGGATCAGAGTTATTGGCACTTGTCTATAACGGTATATGTGAAAATTGCATTTTCATCAGGTAAATAACTAACTTTTTTTTTAACGAGCAGATTGTCGAGCATCTGGACTAATTATTATTGGATTAGGTACAATGCTGAAGGTTTCCTAGTATAAGGTATATCCCCAATTTTTTTTGGATCAGAGTTATTGGCACTTGTCTATGACGGTATATGTCAAAATTGCATTTTTATCAGGTAAATCACTAACTTTTTTTTAACGAGCAGATTGTCGAGCATCTGGACTAATTATTATTGGACTAGGTACAATGCTGAAGGTTTCCTAGTATAAGGTATATCCCCAATTTTTTTGGATCAGAGTTATTGGCACTTGTCTATGACGGTATATGTGAAAATTGCATTTTAATCAGGTAAATAACTAACTTTTTTTTTAACGAGCCGATTTGTCGAGCATCTGGACTAATTATTATTGGACTAGGTCCAATGCTGAAGGTTTCCTAGTATAAGGTATATCCCCAATTTTTTTTGGATCAGAGTTATTGGCACTTGTCTATGACGGTATATGTGAAAATTGCATTTTCATCAGGTAAATCACTAACTTTTTTTTTAACGAGCAGATTGTCGAGCATCTGGAATAATTATTATTGGACTAGGTACAATGCTGAAGGTTTCCTAGTATAAGGTATATCCCCAATTTTTTTTGGATCAGAGTTACTGGCACTTGTCTATGACGGTATATGTCAAAATTGCATTTTTATCAGGTAAATCACTAACTTTTTTTTAACGAGCAGATTGTCGAGCATCTGGACTAATTATTATTGGACTAGGTACAATGCTGAAGGTTTCCAAGTATAAGGTATATCCCCAATTTTTTTTGGATCAGAGTTATTGGCACTTGTCTATGACGGTATATGTGAAAATTGCATTTTCATCAGGTAAATAACTAACGTTTTTTTTAACGAGCAGATTGTCGAGCATCTGGACTACTTATTATTGGACAAGGTACAATGCTGAAGGTTTCCTAGTAAAAGGTATATCTCCAATTTTTTTTGGATCAGAGTTATTGGCACTTGTCTATGACGGTATATGTGAAAATTGTATTTTCATCAGGTAAATAACTAACTTTTTTTTTAACGAGCAGATTGTCGAGCATCTGGACTAATTATTATTGGACAAGGTACAATGCTGAAGGTTTCCTAGTATAAGGTATATCCCCAATTTTGTTTGGATCAGAGTTATTGGCACTTGTCTATGACGGTATATGTGAAAATTGTATTTTCATCAGGTAAATAACTAACTTTTTTTTTAACGAGCAGATTGTCGAGCATCTGGACTAATTATTATTGGACTAGGTACAATGCTGAAGGATTCCTAGTATAAGGTATATCCCCAATTTTTTTTGGATCAGAGTTATTGGCACTTGTCTATGACGATATATGTCAAAATTGCATTTTTATCAGGTAAATAACTAACTTTTTTTTAACGAGCAGATTGTCGAGCATCTGGACTAATTATTATTGGATTAGGTACAATGCTGAAGGTTTCCTAGTATAAGGTATATCCCCAATTTTTTTTGGATCAGAGGTATTGGCACTTGTCTATGACGGTATATGTGAAAATTGCATTTTCATCAGGTAAATAACTAACTTTTTTTTTAACGAGCAGATTGTCGAGCATCTGGACTAATTATTATTGGACAAGGTACAATGCTGAAGATTTTCTAGTATAAGGTATATCTCCAATTTTTTTTGGATCAGAGTTATTGGCACTTGTCTATGACGATATATGTGAAAATTGCATTTTCATCAGGTAAATAACTAACTTTTTTTTTAACGAGCAGATTGTCGAGAATCTGGACTAATTATTATTGGACAAGGTATAATCCTGAAGATTTTCTAGTATAAGGTATATCCCCAATTCTTTTTGGATCAGAGTTATTGGCACTTGTCTATGACGATATATGTCAAAATTGCATTTTTATCAGGTAAATAACTAACTTTTTTTTAACGAGCAGATTGTCGAGCATCTGGACTAATTATTATTGGATTAGGTACAATGCTGAAGGTTTCCTAGTATAAGGTATATCCCCAATTTTTTTTGGATCAGAGTTATTGGCACTTGTCTATGACGGTATATGTGAAAATTGCATTTTCATCAGGTAAATAACTAACTTTTTTTTTAACGAGCAGATTGTCGAGCATCTGGACTAATTATTATTGGATTAGGTATAATGCTAAAGGTTTCCTAGTATAAGGTATATCCCCAATTTTTTTTGGATCAGAGTTATTGGCACTCGTCTATGACGGTATATGTGAAAATAGCATTTTCATCAGGTAAATAACTAACTTTTTTTTTAACGAGCAGATTGTCGAGCATCTGGACTAATTATTATTGGACTAGGTACAATGCTGAAGGATTCCTAGTATAAGGTATATCCCCAATTTTTTTTGGATCAGAGTTATTGGCACTTGTCTATGACGATATATGTCAAAATTGCATTTTTATCAGGTAAATAACTAACTTTTTTTTAACGAGCAGATTGTCGAGCATCTGGACTAATTATTATTGGATTAGGTACAATGCTGAAGGTTTCCTAGTATAAGGTATATCCCCAATTTTTTTTGGATCAGAGTTATTGGCACTTGTCTATGACGGTATATGTGAAAATTGCATTTTCATCAGGTAAATAACTAACTTTTTTTTTAACGAGCAGATTGTCGAGCATCTGGACTAATTATTATTGGACAAGGTACAATGCTGAAGATTTTCTAGTATAAGGTATATCTCCAATTTTTTTTGGATCAGAGTTATTGGCACTTGTCTATGACGATATATGTGAAAATTGCATTTTCATCAGGTAAATAACTAACTTTTTTCTAACGAGCATATTGTCGAGCATTTGGACTAATTATTATTGGACTAGGTATAATCCTGAAGATTTCCTTGTATAAGGTATATCCCCAATTTTTTTTGGATCAGAGTTATTGGCACTCGTCTATGACGGTATATGTGAAAATTGCATTTTCATCAGGTAAATAACTAACTTTTTTTTTAACGAGCAGATTGTCGAGCATCTGGACTAATTATTATTGGACTAGGTACAATGCTGAAGGATTCCTAGTATAATGTATATCCCCAATTTTTTTTGGATCAGAGTTATTGGCACTTGTCTATGACGGTATATGTGAAAATTGCATTTTCATCAGGTAAATAACTAACTTTTTTTTTAACGAGCAGATTGTCGAGCATCTGGAATAATTATTATTGGACTAGGTACAATGCTGAAGGTTTCCTAGTATAAGGTATATCCCCAATTTTTTTTGGATCAGAGTTACTGGCACTTGTCTATGACGGTATATGTCAAAATTGCATTTTTATCAGGTAAATCACTAACTTTTTTTTAACGAGCAGATTGTCGAGCATCTGGACTAATTATTATTGGACTAGGTACAATGCTGAAGGTTTCCAAGTATAAGGTATATCCCCAATTTTTTTTGGATCAGAGTTATTGGCACTTGTCTATGACGGTATATGTGAAAATTGCATTTTCATCAGGTAAATAACTAACTTTTTTTTAACGAGCAGATTGTCGAGCATCTGGACTAATTATTATTGGACTAGGTACAATGCTGAAGGTTTCCAAGTATAAGGTATATCCCCAATTTTTTTTGGATCAGAGTTATTGGCACTTGTCTATGACGGTATATGTGAAAATTGCATTTTCATCAGGTAAATAACTAACGTTTTTTTTAACGAGCAGATTGTCGAGCATCTGGACTACTTATTATTGGACAAGGTACAATGCTGAAGGTTTCCTAGTAAAAGGTATATCTCCAATTTTTTTTGGATCAGAGTTATTGGCACTTGTCTATGACGGTATATGTGAAAATTGCATTTTAATCAGGTAAATAACTAACTTTTTTTTTAACGAGCAGATTGTCGAGCATCTGGACTAATTATTATTGGACTAGGTACAATGCTGAAGGTTTCCTAGTATAAGGTATATCCCCAATTTTTTTTGGATCAGAGTTATTGGCACTTGTCTATGACGGTATATGTCAAAATTGCATTTTTATCAGGTAAATCACTAACTTTTTTTTAACGAGCAGATTGTCGAGCATCTGGACTAATTATTATTGGACTAGGTACAATGCTGAAGGTTTCCAAGTATAAGGTATATCCCCAATTTTTTTTGGATCAGAGTTATTGGCACTTGTCTATGACGGTATATGTGAAAATTGCATTTTCATCAGGTAAATAACTAACGTTTTTTTTAACGAGCAGATTGTCGAGCATCTGGACTACTTATTATTGGACAAGGTACAATGCTGAAGGTTTCCTAGTAAAAGGTATATCTCCAATTTTTTTTGGATCAGAGTTATTGGCACTTGTCTATGACGGTATATGTGAAAATTGTATTTTCATCAGGTAAATAACTAACTTTTTTTTTAACGAGCAGATTGTCGAGCATCTGGACTAATTATTATTGGACTAGGTACAATGCTGAAGGTTTCCAAGTATAAGGTATATCCCCAATTTTTTTTGGATCAGAGTTATTGGCACTTGTCTATGACGGTATATGTGAAAATTGCATTTTCATCAGGTAAATAACTAACGTTTTTTTTAACGAGCAGATTGTCGAGCATCTGGACTACTTATTATTGGACAAGGTACAATGCTGAAGGTTTCCTAGTATAAGGTATATCCCCAATTTTGTTTGGATCAGAGTTATTGGCACTTGTCTATGACGGTATATGTGAAAATTGTATTTTCATCAGGTAAATAACTAACTTTTTTTTTAACGAGCAGATTGTCGAGCATCTGGACTAATTATTATTGGACTAGGTACAATGCTGAAGGATTCCTAGTATAAGGTATATCCCCAATTTTTTTTGGATCTGAGTTATTGGCACTTGTCTATGACGATATATGTGAAAATTGCATTTTCATCAGGTAAATCACTAACTTTTTTTTTAACGAGCAGATTGTCGAGCATCTGAACTAATTATTATTGGACTAGGTACAATGCTGAAGGTTTCCTAGTATAAGGTATATCCCCAATTTTTTTTGGATCAGAGTTATTGGCACTTGTCTATAACGGTATATGTGAAAATTGCATTTTCATCAGGTAAATAACTAACTTTTTTTTTAACGAGCAGATTGTCGAGCATCTGGACTAATTATTATTGGACTAGGTACAATGCTGAAGGTTTCCTAGTATAAGGTATATCCCCAATTTTTTTTGGATCAGAGTTATTGGCACTTGTCTATAACGGTATATGTGAAAATTGCATTTTCATCAGGTAAATAACTAACTTTTTTTTTAACGAGCAGATTGTCGAGCATCTGGACTAATTATTATTGGACTAGGTACAATGCTGAAGGTTTCCTAGTATAAGGTATATCCCCAATTTTTTTTGGATCAGAGTTATTGGCACTTGTCTATAACGGTATATGTGAAAATTGCATTTTCATCAGGTAAATAACTAACTTTTTTTTTAACGAGCCGATTTGTCGAGCATCTGGACTAATTATTATTGGACTAGGTACAATGCTGAAGGTTTCCTAGTATAAGGTATATCTCCAATTTTTTTTGGATCAGAGTTATTGGCACTTGTCTATGACGATATATGTGAAAATTGCATTTTCATCAGGTAAATCACTAACTTTTTTTTTAACGAGCAGATTGTCGAGCATCTGAACTAATTATTATTGGACTAGGTACAATGCTGAAGGTTTCCTAGTATAAGGTATATCCCCAATTTTTTTTGGATCAGAGTTATTGGCACTTGTCTATAACGGTATATGTGAAAATTGCATTTTCATCAGGTAAATAACTAACTTTTTTTTAACGAGCAGATTGTCGAGCATCTGGACTAATTATTATTGGATTAGGTACAATGCTGAAGGTTTCCTAGTATAAGGTATATCCCCAATTTTTTTTGGATCAGAGTTATTGGCACTTGTCTATGACGGTATATGTGAAAATTGCATTTTTATCAGGTAAATCACTAACTTTTTTTTAACGAGCAGATTGTCGAGCATCTGGACTAATTATTATTGGACAAGGTACAATGCTGAAGGTTTTCTAGTATAAGGTATATCTCCAATTTTTTTTGGATCAGAGTTATTGGCACTTGTCTATGACGATATATGTGAAAATTGCATTTTCATCAGGTAAATAACTAACTTTTTTTTTAACGAGCAGATTGTTGAGCATTTGAACTAATTATTATTGGACTAGGTATAATGCTGAAGATTTCCTAGTATAAGGTATATCTCCAATTTTTTTTGGATCAGAGTTATTGGCACTTGTCTATGACGATATATGTGAAAATTGCATTTTCATCAGGTAAATCACTAACTTTTTTTTAACGAGCAGATTGTCGAGCATCTGGACTAATTATTATTGGACTAGGTACAATGCTGAAGGTTTCCTAGTATAAGGTATATCCCCAATTTTTTTTGGATCAGAGTTATTGGCACTTGTCTATAACGGTATATGTGAAAATTGCATTTTCATCAGGTAAATAACTAACTTTTTTTTTAACGAGCAGATTGTCGAGCATCTGGACTAATTATTATTGGATTAGGTACAATGCTGAAGGTTTCCTAGTATAAGGTATATCCCCAATTTTTTTTGGATCAGAGTTATTGGCACTTGTCTATGACGGTATATGTCAAAATTGCATTTTTATCAGGTAAATCACTAACTTTTTTTTAACGAGCAGATTGTCGAGCATCTGGACTAATTATTATTGGACTAGGTACAATTCTGAAGGTTTCCTAGTATAAGGTATATCCCCAATTTTTTTGGATCAGAGTTATTGGCACTTGTCTATGACGGTATATGTGAAAATTGCATTTTAATCAGGTAAATAACTAACTTTTTTTTTAACGAGCCGATTTGTCGAGCATCTGGACTAATTATTATTGGACTAGGTACAATGCTGAAGGTTTCCTAGTATAAGGTATATCCCCAATTTTTTTTGGATCAGAGTTATTGGCACTTGTCTATGACGGTATATGTGAAAATTGCATTTTCATCAGGTAAATCACTAACTTTTTTTTTAACGAGCAGATTGTCGAGCATCTGGAATAATTATTATTGGACTAGGTACAATGCTGAAGGTTTCCTAGTATAAGGTATATCCCCAATTTTTTTTGGATCAGAGTTACTGGCACTTGTCTATGACGGTATATGTCAAAATTGCATTTTTATCAGGTAAATAACTAACTTTTTTTTAACGAGCAGATTGTCGAGCATCTGGACTAATTATTATTGGACTAGGTACAATGCTGAAGGTTTCCAAGTATAAGGTATATCCCCAATTTTTTTTGGATCAGAGTTATTGGCACTTGTCTATGACGGTATATGTGAAAATTGCATTTTCATCAGGTAAATAACTAACGTTTTTTTTAACGAGCAGATTGTCGAGCATCTGGACTACTTATTATTGGACAAGGTACAATGCTGAAGGTTTCCTAGTAAAAGGTATATCCCCAATTTTTTTTGGATCAGAGTTATTGGCACTTGTCTATGACGGTATATGTGAAAATTGTATTTTCATCAGGTAAATAACTAACTTTTTTTTTAACGAGCAGATTGTCGAGCATCTGGACTAATTATTATTGGACAAGGTACAATGCTGAAGGTTTCCTAGTATAAGGTATATCCCCAATTTTGTTTGGATCAGAGTTATTGGCACTTGTCTATGACGGTATATGTGAAAATTGTATTTTCATCAGGTAAATAACTAACTTTTTTTTTAACGAGCAGATTGTCGAGCATCTGGACTAATTATTATTGGACTAGGTACAATGCTGAAGGATTCCTAGTATAAGGTATATCCCCAATTTTTTTTGGAACAGAGTTATTGGCACTTGTCTATGACGATATATGTCAAAATTGCATTTTTATCAGGTAAATAACTAACTTTTTTTTAACGAGCAGATTGTCGAGCATCTGGACTAATTATTATTGGATTAGGTACAATGCTGAAGGTTTCCTAGTATAAGGTATATCCCCAATTTTTTTTGGATCAGAGTTATTGGCACTTGTCTATGACGGTATATGTGAAAATTGCATTTTCATCAGGTAAATAACTAACTTTTTTTTTAACGAGCAGATTGTCGAGCATCTGGACTAATTATTATTGGACAAGGTACAATGCTGAAGATTTTCTAGTATAAGGTATATCTCCAATTTTTTTTGGATCAGAGTTATTGGCACTTGTCTATGACGATATATGTGAAAATTGCATTTTCATCAGGTAAATAACTAACTTTTTTTTTAACGAGCAGATTGTCGAGAATCTGGACTAATTATTATTGGACAAGGTATAATCCTGAAGATTTTCTAGTATAAGGTATATCCCCAATTCTTTTTGGATCAGAGTTATTGGCACTTGTCTATGACGATATATGTCAAAATTGCATTTTTATCAGGTAAATAACTAACTTTTTTTTAACGAGCAGATTGTCGAGCATCTGGACTAATTATTATTGGATTAGGTACAATGCTGAAGGTTTTCTAGTATAAGGTATATCCCCAATTTTTTTTGGATCAGAGTTATTGGCACTTGTCTATGACGGTATATGTGAAAATTGCATTTTCATCAGGTAAATAACTAACTTTTTTTTTAACGAGCAGATTGTCGAGCATCTGGACTAATTATTATTGGATTAGGTATAATGCTAAAGGTTTCCTAGTATAAGGTATATCCCCAATTTTTTTTGGATCAGAGTTATTGGCACTCGTCTATGACGGTATATGTGAAAATAGCATTTTCATCAGGTAAATAACTAACTTTTTTTTTAACGAGCAGATTGTCGAGCATCTGGACTAATTATTATTGGACTAGGTACAATGCTGAAGGATTCCTAGTATAAGGTATATCCCCAATTTTTTTTGGATCAGAGTTATTGGCACTTGTCTATGACGATATATGTCAAAATTGCATTTTTATCAGGTAAATAACTAACTTTTTTTTAACGAGCAGATTGTCGAGCATCTGGACTAATTATTATTGGATTAGGTACAATGCTGAAGGTTTCCTAGTATAAGGTATATCCCCAATTTTTTTTGGATCAGAGTTATTGGCACTTGTCTATGACGGTATATGTGAAAATTGCATTTTCATCAGGTAAATAACTAACTTTTTTTTTAACGAGCAGATTGTCGAGCATCTGGACTAATTATTATTGGACAAGGTACAATGCTGAAGATTTTCTAGTATAAGGTATATCTCCAATTTTTTTTGGATCAGAGTTATTGGCACTTGTCTATGACGATATATGTGAAAATTGCATTTTCATCAGGTAAATAACTAACTTTTTTCTAACGAGCATATTGTCGAGCATTTGGACTAATTATTATTGGACTAGGTATAATCCTGAAGATTTCCTTGTATAAGGTATATCCCCAATTTTTTTTGGATCAGAGTTATTGGCACTTGTCTATGACGGTATATGTGAAAATTGCATTTTCATCAGGTAAATAACTAACTTTTTTTTTAACGAGCAGATTGTCGAGCATCTGGACTAATTATTATTGGACTAGGTACAATGCTGAAGGATTCCTAGTATAATGTATATCCCCAATTTTTTTTGGATCAGAGTTATTGGCACTTGTCTATGACGGTATATGTGAAAATTGCATTTTCATCAGGTAAATAACTAACTTTTTTTTTAACGAGCAGATTGTCGAGCATCTGGACTAATTATTATTGGACTAGGTACAATGCTGAAGGATTCCTAGTATAAGGTATATCCCCAATTTTTTTTGGATCAGAGTTATTGGCACTTGTCTATGACGGTATATGTGAAAATTGCATTTTCATCAGGTAAATAACTAACTTTTTTTTTAACGAGCAGATTGTCGAGCATCTGGACTAATTATTATTGGACAAGGTACAATGCTGAAGGTTTTCTAGTATAAGGTATATCTCCAATTTATTTTGGATCAGAGTTATTGGCACTTGTCTATGACGATATATGTGAAAATTGCATTTTCATCACGTAAATAACTAACTTTTTTTTTAACGAGCAGATTGTCGAGCATTTGAACTAATTATTATTGGACTAGGTATAATGCTGAAGATTTCCTAGTATAAGGTATATCCCCAATTTTTTTTGGATCAGAGTTATTGGCACTTGTCTATGACGGTATATGTGAAAATTGCATTTTCATCAGGTAAATCACTAACTTTTTTTTTAACGAGCAGATTGTCGAGCATCTGGCCTAATTATTATTGGATTAGGTACAATGCTGAAGGTTTCCTAGTATAAGGTATATCCCCAATTTTTTTTGGATCAGAGTTATTGGCACTTGTCTATGACGATATATGTGAAAATTGCATTTTCATCAGGTAAATAACTAACTTTTTTTTTAACGAGCAGATTGTCGAGCATTTGAACTAATTATTATTGGACTAGGTATAATGCTGAAGATTTCCTAGTATAAGGTATATCCCCAATTTTTTTTGGATCAGAGTTATTGGCACTTGTCTATGACGGTATATGTGAAAATTGCATTTTCATCAGGTAAATCACTAACTTTTTTTTTAACGAGCAGATTGTCGAGCATCTGGACTAATTATTAATGGATTAGGTACAATGCTGAAGGTTTCCTAGTATAAGGTATATCCCCAATTTTTTTTGGATCAGAGTTATTGGCACTTGTCTATGACGGTATATGTGAAAATTGCATTTTAATCAGGTAAATAACTAACTTTTTTTTTAACGAGCAGATTGTCGAGCATCTGAAATAATTATTATTGGATTAGGTACAATTCTGAAGGTTTCCTAGTATAAGGTATATCCCCAATTTTTTTTGGATCAGAGTTATTGGCACTTATCTATGACGGTATATGTCAAAATTGCATTTTTATCAGGTAAATCACTAACTTTTTTTTAACGAGCAGATTGTCGAGCATTTGAACTAATTATTATTGGACTAGGTACAATGCTGAAGATATCCTAGTATAAGGTATATCTCCAATTTTTTTTGGATCAGAGTTATTGGCACTTGTCTATGACGATATATGTGAAAATTGCATTTTCATCAGGTAAATAACTAACTTTTTTTTTAACGAGCAGATTGTCGAGCATCTGAACTAATTATTATTGGACTAGGTACAATGCTGAAGGTTTCCTAGTATAAGGTATATCCCCAATTTTTTTTGGATCAGAGTTATTGGCACTTGTCTATGACGGTATATGTCAAAATTGCATTTTTATCAGGTAAATCACTAACTTTTTTTTAACGAGCAGATTGTCGAGCATCTGGACTAATTATTATTGGACTAGGTACAATGCTGAAGGTTTCCCAGTATAAGGTATATCCCCAATTTTTTTGGATCAGAGTTATTGGCACTTGTCTATGACGGTATATGTGAAAATTGCATTTTCATCAGGTAAATCACTAACTTTTTTTTTAACAAGCAGATTGTCGAGCATCTGGACTAATTATTATTGAACTAGGTACAATGCTGAAGGTTTCCTAGTATAAGGTATATCTCCAATTTTTTTTGGATCAGAGTTATTGGCACTCGTCTATGACGGTATATGTGAAAATTGCATTTTCATCAGGTAAATAACTAACTTTTTTTTTAACGAGCAGATTGCCGAGCATTTGAACTAATTATTATTGGACTAGGTATAATGCTGAAGATTTCCTAGTATAAGGTATATCTCCAATTTTTTTTGGATCAGAGTTATTGGCACTTGTCTATGACGATATATGTGAAAATTGCATTTTCATCAGGTAAATAACTAACTTTTTTTTTAACGAGCAGATTGTCGAACATTTGAACTAATTATAATTGGACTAGGTATAATGCTGAAGATTTCCTAGTATAAGGTATATCCCCAATTTTTCTTGGATCAGAGTTATTGGCACTTGTCTATGACGGAATATGTGAAAATTGCATTTTCATCAGGTAAATCACTAACTTTTTTTTTAACGAGCAGATTGTCGAGCATCTGGACTAATTATTAATAGATTAGGTACAATGCTGAAGGTTTCCTAGTATAAGGTATATCCCCAATTTTTTTTGGATCAGAGTTATTGGCACTTGTCTATGACGATATATGTGAAAATTTCAGTTTTATCAGGTAAATCACTAACTTTTTTTTTAACGAGCAGATTGTCGAGCATCTGGACTAAATATTATTGGATTAGGTACAATGCTGAAGGTTTCCTAGTATAAGGTATATCCCCAATTTTTTTTGGATCAGAGTTATTGGCACTTGTCTATGACGATATATGTGAAAATTTCAGTTTTATCAGGTAAATCACTAACTTTTTTTTTAACGAGCAGATTGTCGAGCATCTGGACTAATTATTATTGGACAAGGTACAATGCTGAAGGTTTCCTAGTATAAGGTATATCCCCAATTTTGTTTGGATCAGAGTTATTGGCACTTGTCTATGACGGTATATGTGAAAATTGCATTTTCATCAGGTAAATAACTAACTTTTTTTTTAACGAGCAGATTGTCGAGCATCTGGACTAATTATTATTGGATTAGGTACAATGCTGAAGGTTTCCTAGTATAAGGTATATCCCCAATTTTTTTTGGATCAGAGTTATTGGCACTTGTCTATGACGGTATATGTGAAAATTGCATTTTCATCAGGTAAATAACTAACTTTTTTTTTAACGAGCAGATTGTCGAGCATCTGGACTAATTATTATTGGACAAGGTACAATGCTGAAGGTTTTCTAGTATAAGGTATATCTCCAATTTTTTTTGGATCAGAGTTATTGGCACTTGTCTATGACGATATATGTGAAAATTGCATTTTCATCACGTAAATAACTAACTTTTTTTTTAACGAGCAGATTGTCGAGCATTTGAACTAATTATTATTGGACTAGGTATAATGCTGAAGATTTCCTAGTATAAGGTATATCCCCAATTTTTTTTGGATCAGAGTTATTGGCACTTGTCTATGGCGGTATATGTGAAAATTGCATTTTCATCAGGTAAATCACTAACTTTTTTTTTAACGAGCAGATTGTCGAGCATCTGGCCTAATTATTATTGGATTAGGTACAATGCTGAAGGTTTCCTAGTATAAGGTATATCCCCAATTTTTTTTGGATCAGAGTTATTGGCACTTGTCTATGACGATATATGTGAAAATTGCATTTTCATCAGGTAAATAACTAACTTTTTTTTTAACGAGCAGATTGTCGAGCATTTGAACTAATTATTATTGGACTAGGTATAATGCTGAAGATTTCCTAGTATAAGGTATATCCCCAATTTTTTTTGGATCAGAGTTATTGGCACTTGTCTATGACGGTATATGTGAAAATTGCATTTTCATCAGGTAAATCACTAACTTTTTTTTTAACGAGCAGATTGTCGAGCATCTGGACTAATTATTAATGGATTAGGTACAATGCTGAAGGTTTCCTAGTATAAGGTATATCCCCAATTTTTTTTGGATCAGAGTTATTGGCACTTGTCTATGACGGTATATGTGAAAATTGCATTTTAATCAGGTAAATAACTAACTTTTTTTTTAACGAGCAGATTGTCGAGCATCTGGACTAATTATTATTGGACTAGGTACAATGCTGAAGGTTTCCTAGTATAAGGTATATCCCCAATTTTTTTTGGATCAGAGTTATTGGCACTTGTCTATGACGGTATATGTGAAAATTGCATTTTTATCAGGTAAATCACTAACTTTTTTTTAACGAGCAGATTGTCGAGCATCTGAAATAATTATTATTGGATTAGGTACAATTCTGAAGGTTTCCTAGTATAAGGTATATCCCCAATTTTTTTTGGATCAGAGTTATTGGCACTTGTCTATGACGGTATATGTCAAAATTGCATTTTTATCAGGTAAATCACTAACTTTTTTTTTAACGAGCAGATTGTCGAGCATCTGGACTAATTATTATTGGACTAGGTACAATGCTGAAGGATTCCTAGTATAAGGTATATCCCCAATTTTTTTTGGATCAGAGTTATTGGCACTTGTCTATGACGGTATATGTGAAAATTGCATTTTCATCAGGTAAATAACTAACTTTTTTTTTAACGAGCAGATTGTCGAGCATTTGAACTAATTATTATTGGGCTAGGTATAATGCTGAAGATTTCCTAGTATAAGGTATATCCCCAATTTTTTTTGGATCAGAGTTATTGGCACTTGTCTATGACGGTATATGTGAAAATTGCATTTTCATCAGGTAAATCACTAACTTTTTTTTTAACGAGCAGATTGTCGAGCATCTGGCCTAATTATTATTGGACAAGGTACAATGCTGAAGGTTTTCTAGTATAAGGTATATCTCCAATTTTTTTTGGATCAGAGTTATTGGCACTTGTCTATGACGATATATGTGAAAATTGCATTTTCATCAGGTAAATAACTAACTTTTTTTTTAACGAGCAGATTGTCGAGCATTTGAACTAATTATTATTGGACTAGGTATAATGCTGAAGATTTCCTAGTATAAGGTATATCCCCAATTTTTTTTGGATCAGAGTTATTGGCACTTGTCTATGACGGTATATGTGAAAATTGCATTTTCATCAGGTAAACAACTAACTTTTTTTTTAACGAGCAGATTGTCGAGCATCTGGACTAATTATTATTGGACTAGGTACAATGCTGAAGGTTTCCTAGTATAAGGTATATCCCCAATTTTTTTTGGATCAGAGTTATTGGCACTTGTCTATGACGGTATATGTGAAAATTGCATTTTCATCAGGTAAATCACTAACTTTTTTTTTAACGAGCAGATTGTCGAGCATCTGGACTAATTATTATTGGACTAGGTATAATGCTGAAGATTTCCTAGTATAAGGTATATCCCCAATTTTTTTTGGATCAGAGTTATTGGCACTTGTCTATGACGGTATATGTGAAAATTGCATTTTCATCAGGTAAATAACTAACTTTTTTTTTAACGAGCAGATTGTCGAGCATTTGAACTAATTATTATTGGACTAGGTATAATGCTGAAGATTTCCTAGTATAAGGTATATCCCCAATTTTTTTTGGATCAGAGTTATTGGCACTTGTCTATGACGGTATATGTGAAAATTGCATTTTCATCAGGTAAATAACTAACTTTTTTTTTAACGAGCAGATTGTCGAGCATTTGAACTAATTATTATTGGACTAGGTATAATGCTGAAGATTTCCTAGTATAAGGTATATCCCCAATTTTTTTTGGATCAGAGTTATTGGCACTTGTCTATGACGGTATATGTGAAAATTGCATTTTCATCAGGTAAATAACTAACTTTTTTTTTAACGAGCAGATTGTCGAGCATTTGAACTAATTATTATTGGACTAGGTATAATGCTGAAGATTTCCTAGTATAAGGTATATCCCCAATTTTTTTTGGATCAGAGTTATTGGCACTTGTCTATGACGGTATATGTGAAAATTGCATTTTCATCAGGTAAATAACTAACTTTTTTTTTAACGAGCAGATTGTCGAGCATTTGAACTAATTATTATTGGACTAGGTATAATGCTGAAGATTTCCTAGTATAAGGTATATCCCCAATTTTTTTTGGATCAGAGTTATTGGCACTTGTCTATGACGGTATATGTGAAAATTGCATTTTCATCAGGTAAATAACTAACTTTTTTTTTAACGAGCAGATTGTCGAGCATTTGAACTAATTATTATTGGACTAGGTATAATGCTGAAGATTTCCTAGTATAAGGTATATCCCCAATTTTTTTTGGATCAGAGTTATTGGCACTTGTCTATGACGGTATATGTGAAAATTGCATTTTCATCAGGTAAATCACTAAATTTTTTTTTAACGAGCAGATTGTCGAGCATCTGGACTAATTATTATTGGATTAGGTACAATGCTGAAGGTTTTCTAGTATAAGGTATATCTCCAATTTTTTTTGGATCAGAGTTATTGGCACTTGTCTATGACGATATATGTGAAAATTGCATTTTCATCAGGTAAATAACTAACTTTTTTTTTAACGAGCAGATTGTCGAGCATTTGAACTAATTATTATTGGACTAGGTATAATGCTGAAGATTTCCTAGTATAAGGTATATCCCCAATTTTTTTTGGATCAGAGTTATTGGCACTTGTCTATGACGGTATATGTGAAAATTGCATTTTCATCAGGTAAATCACTAACTTTTTTTTTAACGAGCAGATTGTCGAGCATCTGGACTAATTATTATTGGATTAGGTACAATGCTGAAGGTTTCCTAGTATAAGGTATATCCCCAATTTTTTTTGGATCAGAGTTATTGGCACTTGTCTATGACGATATATGTGAAAATTTCAGTTTTATTAGGTAAATCACTAACTTTTTTTTTAACGAGCAGATTGTCGAGCATCTGGACTAATTATTATTGGACAAGGTACAATGCTGAAGGTTTCCTAGTATAAGGTATATCCCCAATTTTGTTTGGATCAGAGTTATTGGCACTTGTCTATGACGGTATATGTGAAAATTGCATTTTCATCAGGTAAATAACTAACTTTTTTTTTAACGAGCAGATTGTCGAGCATCTGGACTAATTATTATTGGACAGAATCAAAAATGAAAAAAAAAATGATGTATAATTTATAAATATATATGTTTAAGTGTACATTGCCTAGGTGCTTTTTTATCGTATCATTACATCTACGTATGAAATTCATTATCAAAAAATATTGTGCTTCGTCACTTTGTCCCAAAGTGTTCTCGGCTTATGACAATTAAGTACAAACTAAACCCGCATACAAAATCGTTGCGTTGTAGATGTACACCATGCCGACTGCGCATTCTATTCATTTGAAAAAACAACTTTAAAATAGTAAAATTTTTAGAGAATTTTAGTGGTGAGAAATAAGAATTTTTAAACCATTCTCCTTTTCCAAATAACTTACTGAGCTCCGAAATAGTACTAATAAAAAAAAATTTGAAAAACTTCTCATAAAGATTTGACAGCACTAGTTTAGATTATATATATATTTAGATGCGTGAAGTTAAAAAGTTTTAAAAAGTTATTATTCTCTGAGAGAGAAAAGAAGGAGAGAGAGAAAAAAAGAGAATCCGAGCCGCCCACTATACTATAGATGGTGCAACCAGGCCACGCTTCTAACTTTTTAACTTCACGCTTTACGTTTTTACTACCTTTTTAAAGTTAGAAATACTCTCTCCAGAGAAAAGTAAACAAACCAAAAATCACATAAACAAAGAACTGAAAATTATTGACCATTTTTGTTTTAAAATTTTATATATTAAATAATAATGTTGTGAAAATTTTTTTTTTTAAATTTAAAGTATGAAACATGTAGAACCTTTTTTTATAAAGTAATTAAAAATTAGTATATATTAACATAACCAAATAGAGGATGGTTTGTACCCTTATTTTTACTAATAATATAAATAAATTTATATGAATCACTAACTTTTTCTTTTAACGAGCAGATTGTCGAGCATCTGAACTAATTATTATTGGACTAGGTACAATGCTGAAGGTTTCCTAGTATAAGGTATATCCCCAATTTTTTTTGGATCAAATTTATTGGCACTTGTCTATGACGGTATATGTGAAAATTGCATTTTAATCAGGTAAATAACTAACTTTTTTTTTAACGAGCAGATTGTGGAGCATCTGGACTAATTATTATTGGACTAGGTACAATGCTGAAGGTTTCCTAGTATAAGGCATATCCTTAATTTTTTTTGGATCAGAGTTATTGGCACTTGTCTATGACGGTATATGTGAAAATTGCATTTTCATCAGGTAAATCACTAACTTTTTTTTTAACAAGCAGATTGTCGAGCATCTGGACTAATTATTATTGGTCTAGGTACAATGCTGAAGGTTTCCTAGTATAAGGTATATCTCCAATTTTTTTTGGATCAGAGTTATTGGCACTTGTCTATGACGATATATGTGAAAATTGCATTTTCATCAGGTAAATCACTAACTTTTTTTTTAACGAGCAGATTGTCGAGCATCTGAACTAATTATTATTGGACTAGGTACAATGCTGAAGGTTTCCTAGTATAAGGTATATCCCCAATTTTTTTTGGATCAGAGTTATTGGCACTTGTCTATGACGGTATATGTCAAAATTGCATTTTTATCAGGTAAATCACTAACTTTTTTTTAACGAGCAGATTGTCGAGCATTTGAACTAATTATTATTGGACTAGGTACAATGCTGAAGATATCCTAGTATAAGGTATATCTCCAATTTTTTTTGGATCAGAGTTATTGGCACTTGTCTATGACGATATATGTGAAAATTGCATTTTCATCAGGTAAATAACTAACTTTTTTTTTTACGAGCAGATTGTCGAGCATCTGAACTAATTATTATTGGACTAGGTACAATGCTGAAGGTTTCCTAGTATAAGGTATATCCCCAATTTTTTTTGGATCAGAGTTATTGGCACTTGTCTATGACGGTATATGTCAAAATTGCATTTTTATCAGGTAAATCACTAACTTTTTTTTAACGAGCAGATTGTCGAGCATCTGGACTAATTATTATTGGACTAGGTACAATGCTGAAGGTTTCCCAGTATAAGGTATATCCCCAATTTTTTTGGATCAGAGTTATTGGCACTTGTCTATGACGGTATATGTGAAAATTGCATTTTCATCAGGTAAATCACTAACTTTTTTTTTAACAAGCAGATTGTCGAGCATCTGGACTAATTATTATTGGACTAGGTACAATGCTGAAGGTTTCCTAGTATAAGGTATATCTCCAATTTTTTTTGGATCAGAGTTATTGGCACTTGTCTATGACGGTATATGTGAAAATTGCATTTTCATCAGGTAAATAACTAACTTTTTTTTTAACGAGCAGATTGTCGAGCATCTGGACTAATTATTATTGGACTAGGTATAATGCTGAAGATTTCCTAGTATAAGGTATATCTCCAATTTTTTTTGGATCAGAGTTATTGGCACTTGTCTATGACGATATATGTGAAAATTGCATTTTCATCAGGTAAATAACTAACTTTTTTTTTAACGAGCAGATTGTCGAACATTTGAACTAATTATTATTGGACTAGGTATAATGCTGAAGATTTCCTAGTATAAGGTATATCCCCAATTTTTCTTGGATCAGAGTTATTGGCACTTGTCTATGACGGAATATGTGAAAATTGCATTTTCATCAGGTAAATCACTAACTTTTTTTTTAACGAGCACATTGTCGAGCATCTGGACTAATTATTATTTGACAGAATCAAAAATGAAAAAAAAAATGATGTATAATTTATAAATATATATGTTTAAGTGTACATTGCCTAGGTGCTTTTTTATCGTATCATTACATCTACGTATGAAATTCATTATCAAAAAATATTGTGCTTCGTCACTTTGTCCCAAAGTGTTCTCGGCTTATGACAATTAAGTACAAACTAAACCCGCATACAAAATCGTTGCGTTGTAGATGTACACCATGCCGACTGCGCATGCTATTCATTTGAAAAAACAACTTTAAAATAGTAAAATTTTTAGAGAATTTTAGTGGTGAGAAATAAGAATTTTTAAACCATTCTCCTTTTCCAAATAACTTACTGAGCTCCGAAATAGTACTAATAAAAAAAAATTTGAAAAACTTCTCATAAAGATTTGGCAGCACTAGTTTAGATTATATATATATTTAGATGCGTGAAGTTAAAAAGTTTTAAAAAGTTATTATTCTCTGAGAGAAAAAAAAAGGAGATGCGTGAAGTTAAAAAGTTTTAAAAAGTTATTATTCTCTGAGAGAGAAAAGAAGGAGAGAGAGAAAAAAAGAGAATCCGAGCCGCCCACTGTACTATAGATGGTGCAACCAGGCCACGCTTCTAACTTTTTAACTTCACGCTTTACGTTTTTACTACCTTTTTAAAGTTAGAAATACTCTCTCCAGAGAAAAGTAAACAAACCAAAAATCACATAAACAAAGAACTGAAAATTATTGACCATTTTTGTTTTAAAATTTTATATATTAAATAATAATGTTGTGAAAATTTTTTTTTTTAAATTTAAAGTATGAAACATGTAGAACCTTTTTTTATAAAGTAATTAAAAATTAGTATATATTAACATAACCAAATAGAGGATGGTTTGTACCCTTATTTTTACTAATAATATAAATAAATTTATATGAATCACTAACTTTTTCTTTTAACGAGCAGATTGTCGAGCATCTGAACTAATTATTATTGGACTAGGTACAATGCTGAAGGTTTCCTAGTATAAGGTATATCCCCAATTTTTTTTGGATCAAATTTATTGGCACTTGTCTATGACGGTATATGTGAAAATTGCATTTTCATCAGGTAAATAACTAACTTTTTTTTTAACGAGCAGATTGTCGAGCATCTGGCCTAATTATTATTGGACAAGGTACAATGCTGAAGGTTTTCTAGTATAAGGTATATCTCCAATTTTTTTTGGATCAGAGTTATTGGCACTTGTCTATGACGATATATGTGAAAATTGCATTTTCATCAGGTAAATAACTAACTTTTTTTTTAACGAGCAGATTGTCGAGCATTTGAACTAATTATTATTGGACTAGGTATAATGCTGAAGATTTCCTAGTATAAGGTATATCCCCAATTTTTTTTGGATCAGAGTTATTGGCACTTGTCTATGACGGTATATGTGAAAATTGCATTTTCATCAGGTAAACAACTAACTTTTTTTTTAACGAGCAGATTGTCGAGCATCTGGACTAATTATTATTGGACTAGGTACAATGCTGAAGGTTTCCTAGTATAAGGTATATCCCCAATTTTTTTTGGATCAGAGTTATTGGCACTTGTCTATGACGGTATCTGTGAAAATTGCATTTTCATCAGGTAAACAACTAACTTTTTTTTTAACGAGCAGATTGTCGAGCATCTGGACTAATTATTATTGGACAAGGTACAATGCTGAAGGTTTTCTAGTATAAGGTATATCCCCAATTTTTTTTGGATCAGAGTTATTGGCACTTGTCTATGACGATATATGTGAAAATTGCATTTTCATCAGGTAAATAACTAACTTTTTTTTTAACGAGCAGATTGTCGAGCATCTGGACTAATTATTATTGGACTAGGTATAATGCTGAAGATTTCCTAGTATAAGGTATATCCCCAATTTTTTTTGGATCAGAGTTATTGGCACTTGTCTATGACGGTATATGTGAAAATTGCATTTTCATCAGGTAAATAACTAACTTTTTTTTTAACGAGCAGATTGTCGAGCATTTGAACTAATTATTATTGGACTAGGTATAATGCTGAAGATTTCCTAGTATAAGGTATATCCCCAATTTTTTTTGGATCAGAGTTATTGGCACTTGTCTATGACGGTATATGTGAAAATTGCATTTTCATCAGGTAAATCACTAAATTTTTTTTTAACGAGCAGATTGTCGAGCATCTGGACTAATTATTATTGGATTAGGTACAATGCTGAAGGTTTTCTAGTATAAGGTATATCTCCAATTTTTTTTGGATCAGAGTTATTGGCACTTGTCTATGACGATATATGTGAAAATTGCATTTTCATCAGGTAAATAACTAACTTTTTTTTTAACGAGCAGATTGTCGAGCATTTGAACTAATTATTATTGGACTAGGTATAATGCTGAAGATTTCCTAGTATAAGGTATATCCCCAATTTTTTTTGGATCAGAGTTATTGGCACTTGTCTATGACGGTATATGTGAAAATTGCATTTTCATCAGGTAAATCACTAACTTTTTTTTTAACGAGCAGATTGTCGAGCATCTGGACTAATTATTATTGGATTAGGTACAATGCTGAAGGTTTCCTAGTATAAGGTATATCCCCAATTTTTTTTGGATCAGAGTTATTGGCACTTGTCTATGACGATATATGTGAAAATTTCAGTTTTATTAGGTAAATCACTAACTTTTTTTTTAACGAGCAGATTGTCGAGCATCTGGACTAATTATTATTGGACAAGGTACAATGCTGAAGGTTTCCTAGTATAAGGTATATCCCCAATTTTGTTTGGATCAGAGTTATTGGCACTTGTCTATGACGGTATATGTCAAAATTGCATTTTTATCAGGTAAATCACTAACTTTTTTTTAACGAGCAGATTGTCGAGCATTTGAACTAATTATTATTGGACTAGGTACAATGCTGAAGATATCCTAGTATAAGGTATATCTCCAATTTTTTTTGGATCAGAGTTATTGGCACTTGTCTATGACGATATATGTGAAAATTGCATTTTAATCAGGTAAATAACTAACTTTTTTTTTAACGAGCAGATTGTCGAGCATCTGGACTAATTATTATTGGACAGAATCAAAAATGAAAAAAAAAATGATGTATAATTTATAAATATATATGTTTAAGTGTACATTGCCTAGGTGCTTTTTTATCGTATCATTACATCTACGTATGAAATTCATTATCAAAAAATATTGTGCTTCGTCACTTTGTCCCAAAGTGTTCTCGGCTTATGACAATTAAGTACAAACTAAACCCGCATACAAAATCGTTGCGTTGTAGATGTACACCATGCCGACTGCGCATTCTATTCATTTGAAAAAACAACTTTAAAATAGTAAAATTTTTAGAGAATTTTAGTGGTGAGAAATAAGAATTTTTAAACCATTCTCCTTTTCCAAATAACTTACTGAGCTCCGAAATAGTACTAATAAAAAAAAATTTGAAAAACTTCTCATAAAGATTTGGCAGCACTAGTTTAGATTATATATATATTTAGATGCGTGAAGTTAAAAAGTTTTAAAAAGTTATTATTCTCTGAGAGAAAAAAAAAGGAGATGCGTGAAGTTAAAAAGTTTTAAAAAGTTATTATTCTCTGAGAGAGAAAAGAAGGAGAGAGAGAAAAAAAGAGAATCCGAGCCGCCCACTATACTATAGATGGTGCAACCAGGCCACGCTTCTAACTTTTTAACTTCACGCTTTACGTTTTTACTACCTTTTTAAAGTTAGAAATACTCTCTCCAGAGAAAAGTAAACAAACCAAAAATCACATAAAAAAAGAACTGAAAATTATTGACCATTTTTGTTTTAAAATTTTATATATTAAATAATAATGTTGTGAAAAATTTTTTTTTTAAATTTAAAGTATGAAACATGTAGAACCTTTTTTTATAAAGTAATTAAAAATTAGTATATATTAACATAACCAAATAGAGGATGGTTTGTACCCTTATTTTTACTAATAATATAAATAAATTTATATGAATCACTAACTTTTTCTTTTAACGAGCAGATTGTCGAGCATCTGAACTAATTATTATTGGACTAGGTACAATGCTGAAGGTTTCCTAGTATAAGGTATATCCCCAATTTTTTTTGGATCAAATTTATTGGCACTTGTCTATGACGGTATATGTGAAAATTGCATTTTAATCAGGTAAATAACTAACTTTTTTTTTAACGAGCAGATTGTGGAGCATCTGGACTAATTATTATTGGACTAGGTACAATGCTGAAGGTTTCCTAGTATAAGGCATATCCTTAATTTTTTTTGGATCAGAGTTATTGGCACTTGTCTATGACGGTATATGTGAAAATTGCATTTTCATCAGGTAAATCACTAACTTTTTTTTTAACAAGCAGATTGTCGAGCATCTGGACTAATTATTATTGGTCTAGGTACAATGCTGAAGGTTTCCTAGTATAAGGTATATCTCCAATTTTTTTTGGATCAGAGTTATTGGCACTTGTCTATGACGATATATGTGAAAATTGCATTTTCATCAGGTAAATCACTAACTTTTTTTTTAACGAGCAGATTGTCGAGCATCTGAACTAATTATTATTGGACTAGGTACAATGCTGAAGGTTTCCTAGTATAAGGTATATCCCCAATTTTTTTTGGATCAGAGTTATTGGCACTTGTCTATGACGGTATATGTCAAAATTGCATTTTTATCAGGTAAATCACTAACTTTTTTTTAACGAGCAGATTGTCGAGCATTTGAACTAATTATTATTGGACTAGGTACAATGCTGAAGATATCCTAGTATAAGGTATATCTCCAATTTTTTTTGGATCAGAGTTATTGGCACTTGTCTATGACGATATATGTGAAAATTGCATTTTCATCAGGTAAATAACTAACTTTTTTTTTAACGAGCAGATTGTCGAGCATCTGAACTAATTATTATTGGACTAGGTACAATGCTGAAGGTTTCCTAGTATAAGGTATATCCCCAATTTTTTTTGGATCAGAGTTATTGGCACTTGTCTATGACGGTATATGTCAAAATTGCATTTTTATCAGGTAAATCACTAACTTTTTTTTAACGAGCAGATTGTCGAGCATCTGGACTAATTATTATTGGACTAGGTACAATGCTGAAGGTTTCCCAGTATAAGGTATATCCCCAATTTTTTTGGATCAGAGTTATTGGCACTTGTCTATGACGGTATATGTGAAAATTGCATTTTCATCAGGTAAATCACTAACTTTTTTTTTAACAAGCAGATTGTCGAGCATCTGGACTAATTATTATTGGACTAGGTACAATGCTGAAGGTTTCCTAGTATAAGGTATATCTCCAATTTTTTTTGGATCAGAGTTATTGGCACTCGTCTATGACGGTATATGTGAAAATTGCATTTTCATCAGGTAAATAACTAACTTTTTTTTTAACGAGCAGATTGCCGAGCATTTGAACTAATTATTATTGGACTAGGTATAATGCTGAAGATTTCCTAGTATAAGGTATATCTCCAATTTTTTTTGGATCAGAGTTATTGGCACTTGTCTATGACGATATATGTGAAAATTGCATTTTCATCAGGTAAATAACTAACTTTTTTTTTAACGAGCAGATTGTCGAACATTTGAACTAATTATTATTGGACTAGGTATAATGCTGAAGATTTCCTAGTATAAGGTATATCCCCAATTTTTCTTGGATCAGAGTTATTGGCACTTGTCTATGACGGAATATGTGAAAATTGCATTTTCATCAGGTAAATCACTAACTTTTTTTTTAACGAGCAGATTGTCGAGCATCTGGACTAATTATTAATGGATTAGGTACAATGCTGAAGGTTTCCTAGTATAAGGTATATCCCCAATTTTTTTTGGATCAGAGTTATTGGCACTTGTCTATGACGATATATGTGAAAATTTCAGTTTTATCAGGTAAATCACTAACTTTTTTTTTAACGAGCAGATTGTCGAGCATCTGGACTAATTATTATTGGATTAGGTACAATGCTGAAGGTTTCCTAGTATAAGGTATATCCCCAATTTTTTTTGGATCAGAGTTATTGGCACTTGTCTATGACGATATATGTGAAAATTTCAGTTTTATCAGGTAAATCACTAACTTTTTTTTTAACGAGCAGATTGTCGAGCATCTGGACTAATTATTATTGGACAAGGTACAATGCTGAAGGTTTCCTAGTATAAGGTATATCCCCAATTTTGTTTGGATCAGAGTTATTGGCACTTGTCTATGACGGTATATGTGAAAATTGCATTTTCATCAGGTAAATAACTAACTTTTTTTTTAACGAGCAGATTGTCGAGCATCTGGACTAATTATTATTGGACAAGGTACAATGCTGAAGGTTTTCTAGTATAAGGTATATCTCCAATTTTTTTTGGATCAGAGTTATTGGCACTTGTCTATGACGATATATGTGAAAATTGCATTTTCATCAGGTAAATAACTAACTTTTTTTTTAACGAGCAGATTGTCGAGCATCTGGACTAATTATTATTGGACTAGGTATAATGCTGAAGGTTTCCTAGTATAAGGTATATCCCCAATTTTTTTTGGATCAAATTTATTGGCACTTGTCTATGACGGTATATGTGAAAATTGCATTTTCATCAGGTAAATAACTAACTTTTTTTTTAACGAGCAGATTGTCGAGCATTTGAACTAATTATTATTGGACTAGGTATAATGCTGAAGATTTCCTAGTATAAGGTATATCCCCAATTTTTTTTGGATCAGAGTTATTGGCACTTGTCTATGACGGTATATGTGAAAATTGCATTTTCATCAGGTAAATCACTAACTTTTTTTTTAACGAGCAGATTGTCGAGCATCTGGACTAATTATTATTGGATTAGGTACAATGCTGAAGGTTTCCTAGTATAAGGTATATCCCCAATTTTTTTTGGATCAGAGTTATTGGCACTTGTCTATGACGATATATGTGAAAATTTCAGTTTTATCAGGTAAATCACTAACTTTTTTTTTAACGAGCAGATTGTCGAGCATCTGGACTAATTATTATTGGACAAGGTACAATGCTGAAGGTTTCCTAGTATAAGGTATATCCCCAATTTTGTTTGGATCAGAGTTATTGGCACTTGTCTATGACGGTATATGTGAAAATTGCATTTTCATCAGGTAAATAACTAACTTTTTTTTTAACGAACAGATTGTCGAGCATCTGGACTAATTATTATTGGACAAGGTACAATGCTGAAGGTTTTTTAGTATAAGGTATATCTCCAATTTTTTTTGGATCAGAGTTATTGGCACTTGTCTATGACGATATATGTGAAAATTGCATTTTCATCAGGTAAATAACTAACTTTTTTTTTAACGAGCAGATTGTCGAGCATTTGGACTAATTATTATTGGACTAGGTATAATGCTGAAGATTTCCTAGTATAAGGTATATCCCCAATTTTTTTTGGATCAGAGTTATTGGCACTTGTCTATGACGGTATATGTGAAAATTGCATTTTCATCAGGTAAATAACTAACTTTTTTTTTAACGAGCAGATTGTCGAGCATCTGGACTAATTATTATTGGACAGAATCAAAAATGAAAAAAAAAATGATGTATAATTTATAAATATATATGTTTAAGTGTACATTGCCTAGGTGCTTTTTTATCGTATCATTACATCTACGTATGAAATTCATTATCAAAAAATATTGTGCTTCGTCACTTTGTCCCAAAGTGTTCTCGGCTTATGACAATTAAGTACAAACTAAACCCGCATACAAAATCGTTGCGTTGTAGATGTACACCATGCCGACTGCGCATGCTATTCATTTGAAAAAACAACTTTAAAATAGTAAAATTTTTAGAGAATTTTAGTGGTGAGAAATAAGAATTTTTAAACCATTCTCCTTTTCCAAATAACTTACTGAGCTCCGAAATAGTACTAATAAAAAAAAATTTGAAAAACTTCTCATAAAGATTTGGCAGCACTAGTTTAGATTATATATATATTTAGATGCGTGAAGTTAAAAAGTTTTAAAAGTTATTATTCTCTGAGAGAAAAAAAAAGGAGATGCGTGAAGTTAAAAAGTTTTAAAAAGTTATTATTCTCTGAGAGAGAAAAGAAGGAGAGAGAGAAAAAAAGAGAATCCGAGCCGCCCACTATACTATAGATGGTGCAACCAGGCCACGCTTCTAACTTTTTAACTTCACGCTTTACGTTTTTACTACCTTTTTAAAGTTAGAAATACTCTCTCCAGAGAAAAGTAAACAAACCAAAAATCACATAAACAAAGAACTGAAAATTATTGACCATTTTTGTTTAAAATTTTATATATTAAATAATAATGTTGTGAAATTTTTTTTTTTTAAATTTAAAGTATGAAACATGTAGAACCTTTTTTTATAAAGTAATTAAAAATTAGTATATATTAACATAACCAAATAGAGGATGGTTTGTACCCTTATTTTTACTAATAATATAAATAAATTTATATGAATCACTAACTTTTTCTTTTAACGAGCAGATTGTCGAGCATCTGAACTAATTATTATTGGACTAGGTACAATGCTGAAGGTTTCCTAGTATAAGGTATATCCCCAATTTTTTTTGGATCAGATTTATTGGCACTTGTCTATGACGGTATATGTGAAAATTGCATTTTCATCAGGTAAATCACTAACTTTTTTTTTAACGAGCAGATTGTCGAGCATCTGAACTAATTATTATTGGACTAGGTACAATGCTGAAGGTTTCCTAGTATAAGGTATATCTCCAATTTTTTTTGGATCAGAGTTATTGGCACTTGTCTATGACGATATATGTGAAAATTGCATTTTCATCAGGTAAATCACTAACTTTTTTTTTAACGAGCAGATTGTCGAGCATCTGAACTAATTATTATTGGACTAGGTACAATGCTGAAGGTTTCCTAGTATAAGGTATATCCCCAATTTTTTTTGGATCAGAGTTATTGGCACTTGTCTATGACGGTATATGTCAAAATTGCATTTTTATCAGGTAAATCACTAACTTTTTTTTAACGAGCAGATTGTCGAGCATTTGAACTAATTATTATTGGACTAGGTACAATGCTGAAGATATCCTAGTATAAGGTATATCCCCAATTTTTTTTGGATCAGAGTTATTGGCACTTGTCTATGACGATATATGTGAAAATTGCATTTTCATCAGGTAAATAACTAACTTTTTTTTTAACGAGCAGATTGTCGAGCATTTGAACTAATTATTATTGGACTAGGTACAATGCTGAAGGTTTCCTAGTATAAGGTATATCCCCAATTTTTTTTGGATCAGAGTTATTGGCACTTGTCTATGACGGTATATGTCAAAATTGCATTTTTATCAGGTAAATCACTAACTTTTTTTTAACGAGCAGATTGTCGAGCATTTGAACTAATTATTATTGGACTAGGTACAATGCTGAAGATATCCTAGTATAAGGTATATCTCCAATTTTTTTTGGATCAGAGTTATTGGCACTTGTCTATGACGATATATGTGAAAATTGCATTTTCATCAGGTAAATAACTAACTTTTTTTTTAACGAGCAGATTGTCGAGCATCTGGACTAATTATTATTGGACAGAATCAAAAATGAAAAAAAAAATGATGTATAATTTATAAATATATATGTTTAAGTGTACATTGCCTAGGTGCTTTTTTATCGTATCATTACATCTACGTATGAAATTCATTATCAAAAAATATTGTGCTTCGTCACTTTGTCCCAAAGTGTTCTCGGCTTATGACAATTAAGTACAAACTAAACCCGCATACAAAATCGTTGCGTTGTAGATGTACACCATGCCGACTGCGCATTCTATTCATTTGAAAAAACAACTTTAAAATAGTAAAATTTTTAGAGAATTTTAGTGGTGAGAAATAAGAATTTTTAAACCATTCTCCTTTTCCAAATAACTTACTGAGCTCCGAAATAGTACTAATAAAAAAAAATTTGAAAAACTTCTCATAAAGATTTGGCAGCACTAGTTTAGATTATATATATATTTAGATGCGTGAAGTTAAAAAGTTTTAAAAAGTTATTATTCTCTGAGAGAAAAAAAAGGAGATGCGTGAAGTTAAAAAGTTTTAAAAAGTTATTATTCTCTGAGAGAGAAAAGAAGGAGAGAGAGAAAAAAAGAGAATCCGAGCCGCCCACTATACTATAGATGGTGCAACCAGGCCACGCTTCTAACTTTTTAACTTCACGCTTTACGTTTTTACTACCTTTTTAAAGTTAGAAATACTCTCTCCAGAGAAAAGTAAACAAACCAAAAATCACATAAACAAAGAACTGAAAATTATTGACCATTTTTGTTTTAAAATTTTATATATTAAATAATAATGTTGTGAAAAATTTTTTTTTTAAATTTAAAGTATGAAACATGTAGAACCTTTTTTTATAAAGTAATTAAAAATTAGTATATATTAACATAACCAAATAGAGGATGGTTTGTACCCTTATTTTTACTAATAATATAAATAAATTTATATGAATCACTAACTTTTTCTTTTAACGAGCAGATTGTCGAGCATCTGAACTAATTATTATTGGACTAGGTACAATGCTGAAGGTTTCCTAGTATAAGGTATATCCCCAATTTTTTTTGGATCAGATTTATTGGCACTTGTCTATGACGGTATATGTGAAAATTGCATTTTAATCAGGTAAATAACTAACTTTTTTTTTAACGAGCAGATTGTGGAGCATCTGGACTAATTATTATTGGACTAGGTACAATGCTGAAGGTTTCCTAGTATAAGGCATATCCTTAATTTTTTTTGGATCAGAGTTATTGGCACTTGTCTATGACGGTATATGTGAAAATTGCATTTTCATCAGGTAAATCACTAACTTTTTTTTTAACAAGCAGATTGTCGAGCATCTGGACTAATTATTATTGGACTAGGTACAATGCTGAAGGTTTCCTAGTATAAGGTACATCTCCAATTTTTTTTGGATCAGAGTTATTGGCACTTGTCTATGACGATATATGTGAAAATTGCATTTTCATCAGGTAAATCACTAACTTTTTTTTTAACGAGCAGATTGTCGAGCATCTGAACTAATTATTATTGGACTAGGTACAATGCTGAAGGTTTCCTAGTATAAGGTATATCCCCAATTTTTTTTGGATCAGAGTTATTGGCACTTGTCTATGACGGTATATGTCAAAATTGCATTTTTATCAGGTAAATCACTAACTTTTTTTTAACGAGCAGATTGTCGAGCATTTGAACTAATTATTATTGGACTAGGTACAATGCTGAAGATATCCTAGTATAAGGTATATCTCCAATTTTTTTTGGATCAGAGTTATTGGCACTTGTCTATGACGATATATGTGAAAATTGCATTTTCATCAGGTAAATAACTAACTTTTTTTTTAACGAGCAGATTGTCGAGCATCTGAACTAATTATTATTGGACTAGGTACAATGCTGAAGGTTTCCTAGTATAAGGTATATCCCCAATTTTTTTTGGATCAGAGTTATTGGCACTTGTCTATGACGGTATATGTCAAAATTGCATTTTTATCAGGTAAATCACTAACTTTTTTTTAACGAGCAGATTGTCGAGCATTTGAACTAATTATTATTGGACTAGGTACAATGCTGAAGATATCCTAGTATAAGGTATATCTCCAATTTTTTTTGGATCAGAGTTATTGGCACTTGTCTATGACGATATATGTGAAAATTGCATTTTCATCAGGTAAATAACTAACTTTTTTTTTAACGAGCAGATTGTCGAGCATCTGAACTAATTATTATTGGACTAGGTACAATGCTGAAGGTTTCCTAGTATAAGGCATATCCCCAATTTTTTTTGGATCAGAGTTATTGGCACTTGTCTATGACGATATATGTGAAAATTGCATTTTCATCAGGTAAATCACTAACTTTTTTTTTAACGAGCAGATTGTCGAGCATCTGAACTAATTATTATTGGACTAGGTACAATGCTGAAGGTTTCCTAGTATAAGGTATATCCCCAATTTTTTTTGGATCAGAGTTATTGGCACTTGTCTATGACGGTATATGTCAAAATTGCATTTTTATCTGGTAAATCACTAACTTTTTTTTAACGAGCAGATTGTCGAGCATCTGGACTAATTATTATTGGACTAGGTACAATGCTGAAGGTTTCCCAGTATAAGGTATATCCCCAATTTTTTTGGATCAGAGTTATTGGCACTTGTCTATGACGGTATATGTGAAAATTGCATTTTCATCAGGTAAATCACTAACTTTTTTTTTAACAAGCAGATTGTCGAGCATCTGGACTACTTATTATTGGACAAGGTACAATGCTGAAGGTTTCCTAGTAAAAGGTATATCTCCAATTTTTTTTGGATCAGAGTTATTGGCACTTGTCTATGACGGTATATGTGAAAATTGCATTTTCATCAGGTAAATCACTAACTTTTTTTTTAACGAGCAGATTGTCGAGCATCTGGACTAATTAGTATTGGATTAGGTACAATGCTGAACGTTTCCTAGTATAAGGTATATCCCCAATTTTTTTTGGATCAGAGTTATTGGCACTTGTCTATGACGATATATGTGAAAATTTCAGTTTTATCAGGTAAATCACTAACTTTTTTTTTAACGAGCAGATTGTCGAGCATCTGGACTAATTATTATTGGACAAGGTACAATGCTGAAGGTTTCCTAGTATAAGGTATATCCCCAATTTTGTTTGGATCAGAGTTATTGGCACTTGTCTATGACGGTATATGTGAAAATTGCATTTTCATCAGGTAAACAACTAACTTTTTTTTTAACGAGCAGATTGTCGAGCATCTGGACTAATTATTATTGGACAAGGTACAATGCTGAAGGTTTTCTAGTATAAGGTATATCTCCAATTTTTTTTGGATCAGAGTTATTGGCACTTGTCTATGACGATATATGTGAAAATTGCATTTTCATCAGGTAAATAACTAACTTTTTTTTTAACGAGCAGATTGTCGAGCATTTGGACTAATTATTATTGGACTAGGTATAATGCTGAAGATTTCCTAGTATAAGGTATATCCCCAATTTTTTTTGGATCAGAGTTATTGGCACTTGTCTATGACGGTATATGAGAAAATTGCATTTTCATCAGGTAAATAACTAACTTTTTTTTTAACGAGCAGATTGTCGAGCATCTGGACTAATTATTATTGGACAAGGTACAATGCTGAAGGTTTTCTAGTATAAGGTATATCTCCAATTTTTTTTGGATCAGAGTTATTGGCACTTGTCTATGACGATATATGTGAAAATTGCATTTTCATCAGGTAAATAACTAACTTTTTTTTTAATGAGCAGATTGTCGAGCATCTGGACTAATTATTATTGGATTAGGTACAATGCTGAAGGTTTCCTAGTATAAGGTATATCCCCAATTTTTTTTGGATCAGAGTTATTGGCACTTGTCTATGACGGTATATGTGAAAATTGCATTTTCATCAGGTAAATCACTAACTTTTTTTTTAACGAGCAGATTGTCGAGCATCTGGACTAATTATTATTGGATTAGGTACAATACTGAAGGTTTCCTAATATAAGGTATATCACCAATTTTTTTTGGATCAGAGTTATTGGCACTTGTCTATGACGATATATGTGAAAATTTCAGTTTTATCAGGTAAATCACTAACTTTTTTTTTAACGAGCAGATTGTCGAGCATCTGGACTAATTATTATTGGACAAGGTACAATGCTGAAGGTTTCCTAGTATAAGGTATATCCCCAATTTTGTTTGGATCAGAGTTATTGGCACTTGTCTATGACGGTATATGTGAAAATTGCATTTTCATCAGGTAAATAACTAACTTTTTTTTTAACGAGCAGATTGTCGAGCATCTGGACTAATTATTATTGGACAAGGTACAATGCTGAAGGTTTTCTAGTATAAGGTATATCTCCAATTTTTTTTGGATCAGAGTTATTGGCACTTGTCTATGACGATATATGTGAAAATTGCATTTTCATCAGGTAAATAACTAACTTTTTTTTTAACGAGCAGATTGTCGAGCATTTGGACTAATTATTATTGGACTAGGTATAATGCTGAAGATTTCCTAGTATAAGGTATATCCCCAATTTTTTTTGGATCAGAGTTATTGGCACTTGTCTATGACGGTATATGTGAAAATTGCATTTTCATCAGGTAAATAACTAACTTTTTTTTTAACGAGCAGATTGTCGAGCATCTGGACTAATTATTATTGGACAGAATCAAAAATGAAAAAAAAAATGATGTATAATTTATAAATATATATGTTTAAGTGTACATTGCCTAGGTGCTTTTTTATCGTATCATTACATCTACGTATGAAATTCATTATCAAAAAATATTGTGCTTCGTCACTTTGTCCCAAAGTGTTCTCGGCTTATGACAATTAAGTACAAACTAAACCCGCATACAAAATCGTTGCGTTGTAGATGTACACCATGCCGACTGCGCATGCTATTCATTTGAAAAAACAACTTTAAAATAGTAAAATTTTTAGAGAATTTTAGTGGTGAGAAATAAGAATTTTTAAACCATTCTCCTTTTCCAAATAACTTACTGACCTCCGAAATAGTACTAATAAAAAAAAATTTGAAAAACTTCTCATAAAGATTTGGCAGCACTAGTTTAGATTATATATATATTTAGATGCGTGAAGTTAAAAAGTTTTAAAAAGTTATTATTCTCTGAGAGAGAAAAGAAGGAGAGAGAGAAAAAAAGAGAATCCGAGCCGCCCACTATACTATAGATGGTGCAACCAGGCCACGCTTCTAACTTTTTAACTTCACGCTTTACGTTTTTACTACCTTTTTAAAGTTAGAAGTACTCTCTCCAGAGAAAAGTAAACAAACCAAAAATCACATAAAAAAAGAACTGAAAATTATTGACCATTTTTGTTTTAAAATTTTATATATTAAATAATAATGTTGTGAAAAATTTTTTTTTTAAATTTAAAGTATGAAACATGTAGAACCTTTTTTTATAAAGTAATTAAAAATTAGTATATATTAACATAACCAAATAGAGGATGGTTTGTACCCTTATTTTTACTAATAATATAAATAAATTTATATGAATCACTAACTTTTTCTTTTAACGAGCAGATTGTCGAGCATCTGAACTAATTATTATTGGACTAGGTACAATGCTGAAGGTTTCCTAGTATAAGGTATATCCCCAATTTTTTTTGGATCAGATTTATTGGCACTTGTCTATGACGGTATATGTGAAAATTGCATTTTAATCAGGTAAATAACTAACTTTTTTTTTAACGAGCAGATTGTGGAGCATCTGGACTAATTATTATTGGACTAGGTACAATGCTGAAGGTTTCCTAGTATAAGGCATATCCTTAATTTTTTTTGGATCAGAGTTATTGGCACTTGTCTATGACGGTATATGTGAAAATTGCATTTTCATCAGGTAAATAACTAACATTTTTTTAACGAGCAGATTGTCGAGCATCTGAACTAATTATTATTGGACTAGGTACAATGCTGAAGGTTTCCTAGTATAAGGTATATCCTTAATTTTTTTTGGATCAGAGTTATTGGCACTTGTCTATGACGATATATGTGAAAATTGCATTTTCATCAGGTAAATCACAAACTTTTTTTTTAACGAGCAGATTGTCGAGCATCTGGACTAATTATTATTGGATTAGGTACAATGCTGAAGGTTTCCTAGTATAAGGTATATCCCCAATTTTTTTTGGATCAGAGTTATTGGCACTTGTCTATGACGATATATGTGAAAATTGCATTTTCATCAGGTAAATCACTAACTTTTTTTTTAACGAGCAGATTGTCGAGCATCTGAACTAATTATTATTGGACTAGGTACAATGCTGAAGGTTTCCTAGTATAAGGTATATCCCCAATTTCTTTTGGATCAGAGTTATTGGCACTTGTCTATGACGGTATATGTGAAAATTGCATTTTCATCAGGTAAATAACTAACTTTTTTTTTTACGAGCAGATTGTCGAGCATCTGGACTAATTATTATTGGATTAGGTACAATGCTGAAGGTTTCCTAGTATAAGGTATATCTCCAATTTTTTTTGGATCAGAGTTATTGGCACTTGTCTATGACGGTATATGTCAAAATTTCAGTTTTATCAGGTAAATCACTAACTTTTTTTTTAACAAGCAGATTGTCGAGCATCTGGACTACTTATTATTGGACAAGGTACAATGCTGAAGGTTTCCTAGTATAAGGTATATCCCCAATTTTTTTTGGATCAGATTTATTGGCACTTGTCTATGACGGTATATGTGAAAATTGCATTTTCATCAGGTAAATAACTAACTTTTTTTTTAACGAGCAGATTGTCGAGCATCTGGACTAATTATTATTGGACTAGGTACAATGCTGAAGGTTTCCTAGTATAAGGCATATCCTTAATTTTTTTTGGATCAGAGTTATTGGCACTTGTCTATGACGGTATATGTGAAAATTGCATTTTCATCAGGTAAATAACTAACATTTTTTTAACGAGCAGATTGTCGAGCATCTGGACTAATTATTATTGGACTAGGTACAATGCTGAAGGTTTCCTAGTATAAGGTATATCCCCAATTTTTTTTGGATCAGAGTTATTGGCACTTGTCTATGACGGTATATGTGAAAATTGCATTTTCATCAGGTAAATCACTAACTTTTTTTTTAACAAGCAGATTGTCGAGCATCTGGACTAATTATTATTGGACTAGGTACAATGCTGAAGGTTTCCTAGTATAAGGTATATCTCCAATTTTTTTTGGATCAGAGTTATTGGCACTTGTCTATGACGATATATGTGAAAATTGCATTTTCATCAGGTAAATCACTAACTTTTTTTTTAACGAGCAGATTGACGAGCATCTGGACTAATTATTATTGGATTAGGTACAATGCTGAAGGTTTCCTTGTATAAGGTATATCCCCAATTTTTTTTGGATCAGAGTTATTGGCACTTGTCTATAACGGTATATGTGAAAATTGCATTTTCATCAGGTAAATAACTAACTTTTTTTTTAACGAGCAGATTGTCGAGCATCTGGACTAATTATTATTGGATTAGGTACAATGCTGAAGGTTTCCTAGAATAAGGTATATCCCCAATTTTTTTTGGATCAGAGTTATTGGCACTTGTCTATGACGGTATATGTCAAAATTGCATTTTTATCAGGTAAATCACTAACTTTTTTTTAACGAGCAGATTGTCGAGCATCTGGACTAATTATTATTGGACAAGGTACAATGCTGAAGGTTTTCTAGTATAAGGTATATCTCCAATTTTTTTTGGATCAGAGTTATTGGCACTTGTCTATGACGATATATGTGAAAATTGCATTTTCATCAGGTAAATAACTAACTTTTTTTTTAACGAGCAGATTGTCGAGCATTTGAACTAATTATTATCGGACTAGGTATAATGCTGAAGATTTCCTAGTATAAGGTATATCTCCAATTTTTTTTGGATCAGAGTTATTGGCACTTGTCTATGACGATATATGTGAAAATTGCATTTTCATCAGGTAAATCACTAGCTTTTTTTTTAACGAGCAGATTGTCGAGCATCTGGACTAATTATTATTGGACAAGGTACAATGCTGAAGGTTTCCTAGTATAAGGTATATCCCCAATTTTGTTTGGATAAGAGTTATTGGCACTTGTCTATGACGGTATATGTGAAAATTGCATTTTCATCAGGTAAACAACTAACTTTTTTTTTAACGAGCAGATTGTCGAGCATCTGGACTAATTATTATTGGACAAGGTACAATGCTGAAGGTTTTCTAGTATAAGGTATATCTCCAATTTTTTTTGGATCAGAGTTATTGGCACTTGTCTATGACGATATATGTGAAAATTGCATTTTCATCAGGTAAATAACTAACTTTTTTTTTAACGAGCAGATTGTCGAACATTTGAACTAATTATTATTGGACTAGGTATAATGCTGAAGATTTCCTAGTATAAGGTATATCCCCAATTTTTTTTGGATCAGAGTTATTGGCACTTGTCTATGACGGAATATGTGAAAATTGCATTTTCATCAGGTAAATCACTAACTTTTTTTTTAACGAGCAGATTGTCGAGCATCTGGACTAATTATTAATGGATTAGGTACAATGCTGAAGGTTTCCTAGTATAAGGTATATCCCCAATTTTTTTTGGATCAGAGTTATTGGCACTTGTCTATGACGATATATGTGAAAATTTCAGTTTTATCAGGTAAATCACTAACTTTTTTTTTAACGAGCAGATTGTCGAGCATCTGGACTAATTATTATTGGACAAGGTACAATGCTGAAGGTTTCCTAGTATAAGGTATATCCCCAATTTTGTTTGGATCAGAGTTATTGGCACTTGTCTATGACGGTATATGTGAAAATTGAATTTTCATCAGGTAAATAACTAACTTTTTTTTTAACGAGCAGATTGTCGAGCATCTGGACTAATTATTATTGGACAAGGTACAATGCTGAAGGTTTTCTAGTATAAGGTATATCTCCAATTTTTTTTGGATCAGAGTTATTGGCACTTGTCTATGACGATATATGTGAAAATTGCATTTTCATCAGGTAAATCACTAACTTTTTTTTTAACGAGCAGATTGTCGAGCATCTGGACTAATTATTATTGGATTAGGTAGAATGCTGAAGGATTCCTAGTATAAGGTATATCCCCAATTTTTTTTGGATCAGAGTTATTGGCACTTGTCTATGACGATATATGTGAAAATTGCATTTTCATCAGGTAAATCACTAACTTTTTTTTTAACGAGCAGATTGTCGAGCATCTGGACTAATTATTATTGGACAAGGTACAATGCTGAAGGTTTCCTAGTATAAGGTATATCCCCAATTTTGTTTGGATCAGAGTTATTGGCACTTGTCTATGACGGTATATGTGAAAATTGCATTTTCATCAGGTAAATAACTAACTTTTTTTTTAACGAGCAGATTGTCGAGCATCTGGACTACTTATTATTGGACAAGGTACAATGCTGAAGGTTTCCTAGTATAAGGTATATCCCCAATTTTTTTTGGATCAGAGTTATTGGCACTTGTCTATGACGGTATATGTGAAAATTGCATTTTCATCAGGTAAATCACTAACTTTTTTTTTAACGAGCAGATTGTCGAGCATCTGGACTAATTATTATTGGATTAGGTACAATGCTGAAGGTTTCCTAGTATAAGGTATATCCCCAATTTTTTTTGGATCAGAGTTATTGGCACTTGTCTATGACGATATATGTGAAAATTTCAGTTTTATCAGGTAAATCACTAACTTTTTTATTAACGAGCAGATTGTCGAGCATCTGGACTAATTATTATTGGACTATGTACAATGCTGAAGGTTTCCTAGTATAAGGTATATCCCCAATTTTTTTTGGATCAGAGTTATTGGCACTTGTCTATGACGATATATGTGAAAATTTCAGTTTTATCAGGTAAATCACTAACTTTTTTTTTAACGAGCAGATTGTCGAGCATCTGGACTAATTATTATTGGACAAGGTACAATGCTGAAGGTTTCCTAGTATAAGGTATATCCCCAATTTTGTTTGGATCAGAGTTATTGGCACTTGTCTATGACGGAATATGTGAAAATTGCATTTTCATCAGGTAAATCACTAACTTTTATTTTAACGAGCAGATTGTCGAGCATCTGGACTATTTATTATTGGACAAGGTACAATGCTGAAGGTTTTCTAGTATAAGGTATATCTCCAATTTTTTTTGGATCAGAGTTATTGGCACTTGTCTATGACGATATATGTGAAAATTGCATTTTCATCAGGTAAATCACTAACTTTTTTTTTAACGAGCAGATTGTCGAGCATCTGGACTAATTATTATTGGATTAGGTAGAATGCTGAAGGTTTCCTAGTATAAGGTATATCCCCAATTTTTTTTGGATCAGAGTTATTGGCACTTGTCTATGACGATATATGTGAAAATTGCATTTTCATCAGGTAAATCACTAACTTTTTTTTTAACGAGCAGATTGTCGAGCATCTGGACTAATTATTATTAGACAAGGTACAATGCTGAAGGTTTCCTAGTATAAGGTATATCCCCAATTTTGTTTGGATCAGAGTTATTGGCACTTGTCTATGACGGTATATGTGAAAATTGCATTTTCATCAGGTAAATAAGTAACTTTTTTTTTAACGAGCAGATTGTCGAGCATCTGGACTACTTATTATTGGACGAGGTACAATGCTGAAGGTTTCCTAGTATAAGGTATATCCTTTTGGATCAGAGTTATTGGCACTTGTCTATGACGGTATATGTGAAAATTGCATTTTCATCAGGTAAATCACTAACTTTTTTTTTAACGAGCAGATTGTCGAGCATCTGGACTAATTATTATTGGATTAGGTACAATGCTGAAGGTTTCCTAGTATAAGGTATATCCCCAATTTTTTTTGGATCAGAGTTATTGGCACTTGTCTATGACGATATATGTGAAAATTTCAGTTTTATCAGGTAAATCACTAACTTTTTTTTTAACGAGCAGATTGTCGAGCATCTGGACTAATTATTATTGGACTAGGTACAATGCTGAAGGTTTCCTAGTATAAGGTATATCCCCAATTTTTTTTGGATCAGAGTTATTGGCACTTGTCTATGACGGTATATGTGAAAATTGCATTTTCATCAGGTAAATCACTAACTTTTTTTTTAACGAGCAGATTGTCGAGCATCTGGAATAATTATTATTGGACTAGGTACAATCCTGAAGGTTTCCTAGTATAAGGTATATCCCCAATTTTTTTTGGATCAGAGTTACTGGCACTTGTCTATGACGGTATATGTCAAAATTGCATTTTTATCAGGTAAATCACTAACTTTTTTTTAACGAGCAGATTGTCGAGCATCTGGACTAATTATTATTGGACTAGGTACAATGCTGAAGGTTTCCTAGTATAAGGTATATCCCCAATTTTTTTTGGATCAGAGTTATTGGCACTTGTCTATGACGGTATATGTGAAAATTGCATTTTCATCAGGTAAATAACTAACGTTTTTTTTAACGAGCAGACTGTCGAGCATCTGGACTACTTATTATTGGACAAGGTACAATGCTGAAGGTTTCCTAGTAAAAGGTATATCTCCAATTTTTTTTGGATCAGAGTTATTGGCACTTGTCTATGACGATATATGTGAAAATTGCATTTTCATCAGGTAAATAACTAACTTTTTTTTTAACGAGCAGATTGTCGAGCATCTGGACTAATTATTATTGGATTAGGTAGAATGCTGAAGGTTTCCTAGTATAAGGTATATCCCCAATTTTTTTTGGATCAGAGTTATTGGCACTTGTCTATGACGATATATGTGAAAATTTCAGTTTTATCAGGTAAATCACTAACTTTTTTTTTAACGAGCAGATTGTCGAGCATCTGGACTACTTATTATTGGACAAGGTACAATGCTGAAGGTTTCCTAGTAAAAGGTATATCCCCAATTTTTTTTGGATCAGAGTTATTGGCACTTGTCTATGACGGTATATGTGAAAATTGCATTTTCATCAGGTAAATAACTAACTTTTTTTTTAACGAGCAGATTGTCGAGCATCTGGACTAATTATTATTGGACTAGGTACAATGCTGAAGGTTTCCTAGTATAAGGTATATCTCCAATTTTTTTTGGATCAGAGTTATTGGCACTTGTCTATGACGGTATATGTGAAAATTGCATTTTCATCAGGTAAATAACTAACTTTTTTTTTAACGAGCAGATTGTCGAGCATCTGAACTAATTATTATTGGATTAGGTACAATGCTGAAGGTTTCCTAGTATAAGGTATATCCCCAATTTTTTTTGGATCAGAGTTATTGGCACTTGTCTATGACGGTATATGTCAAAATTGCATTTTTATCAGGTAAACCACTACCTTTTTTTTAACGAGCAGATTGTCGAGCATCTCGACTAATTATTATTGGACTAGGTACAATGCTGAAGGTTTCCTAGTATAAGGTATATCCCCAATTTTTTTGGATCAGAGTTATTGGCACTTGTCTATGACGGTATATGTGAAAATTGCATTTTAATCAGGTAAATAACTAACTTTTTTTTTAACGAGCAGATTGTCGAGCATCTGGACTAATTATTATTGGACTAGGTACAATGCTGAAGGTTTCCTAGTATAAGGTATATCCCCAATTTTTTTTGGATCAGAGTTATTGGCACTTGTCTATGACGATATATGTGAAAATTTCAGTTTTATCAGGTAAATCACTAACTTTTTTTTAACGAGCAGATTGTCGAGCATCTGAAATAATTATTATTGGACTAGGTACAATGCTGAAGGTTTCCTAGTATAAGGTATATCCCCAATTTTTTTTGGATCAGAGTTATTGGCACTTGTCTATGACGGTATATGTGAAAATTGCATTTTCATCAGGTAAATAACTAACTTTTTTTTTAACGAGCAGATTGTCGAGCATCTGGACTAATTATTATTGGACTAGGTACAATGCTGAAGATTTCCTAGTATAAGGTATATCTCCAATTTTTTTTGGATCAGAGTTATTGGCACTTGTCTATGACGGTATATGTGAAAATTGCATTTTCATCAGGTAAATCACTAACTTTTTTTTTAACGAGCAGATTGTCGAGCATTTGAACTAATTATTATTGGACTAGGTACAATGCTGAAGGTTTCCTAGTATAAGGTATATCCCCAATTTTTTTTGGATCAGAGTTATTGGCACTTGTCTATGACGGTATATGTCAAAATTGCATTTTTATCAGGTAAACCACTAACTTTTTTTTAACGAGCAGATTGTCGAGCATCTGGACTAATTATTATTGGACTAGGTACAATGCTGAAGGTTTCCTAGTATAAGGTATATCCCCAATTTTTTTTGGATCAGAGTTATTGGCACTTGTCTATGACGGTATATGTGAAAATTGCATTTTAATCAGGTAAATAACTAACTTTTTTTTTAACGAGCAGATTGTCGAGCATCTGGACTAATTATTATTGGACTAGGTACAATGCTGAAGGTTTCCTAGTATAAGGTATATCCCCAATTTTTTTTGGATCAGAGTTATTGGCACTTGTCTATGACGATATATGTGAAAATTTCAGTTTTATCAGGTAAATCACTAACTTTTTTTTAACGAGCAGATTGTCGAGCATCTGGACTAATTATTATTGGACTAGGTACAATGCTGAAGGTTTCCTAGTATAAGGTATATCCCCAATTTTTTTTGGATCAGAGTTATTGGCACTTGTCTATGACGGTATATGTCAAAATTGCATTTTTATCAGGTAAACCACTAACTTTTTTTTAACGAGCAGATTGTCGAGCATCTGGACTAATTATTATTGGACTAGGTACAATGCTGAAGGTTTCCTAGTATAAGGTATATCCCCAATTTTTTTTGGATCAGAGTTATTGGCACTTGTCTATGACGGTATATGTGAAAATTGCATTTTTATCAGGTAAATCACTAACTTTTTTTTAACGAGCAGATTGTCGAGCATCTGAAATAATTATTATTGGACTAGGTACAATGCTGAAGGTTTCCTAGTATAAGGTATATCCCCAATTTTTTTTGGATCAGAGTTATTGGCACTTGTCTATGACGATATATGTGAAAATTTCAGTTTTATCAGGTAAATCACTAACTTTTTTTTAACGAGCAGATTGTCGAGCATCTGGACTAATTATTATTGGACTAGGTACAATGCTGAAGGTTTCCTAGTATAAGGTATATCCCCAATTTTTTTTGGATCAGAGTTATTGGCACTTGTCTATGACGGTATATGTCAAAATTGCATTTTTATCAGGTAAACCACTAACTTTTTTTTAACGAGCAGATTGTCGAGCATCTGGACTAATTATTATTGGACTAGGTACAATGCTGAAGGTTTCCTAGTATAAGGTATATCCCCAATTTTTTTTGGATCAGAGTTATTGGCACTTGTCTATGACGGTATATGTGAAAATTGCATTTTTATCAGGTAAATCACTAACATTTTTTTAACGAGCAGATTGTCGAGCATCTGAAATAATTATTATTGGACTAGGTACAATGCTGAAGGTTTCCTAGTATAAGGTATATCCCCAATTTTTTTTGGATCAGAGTTATTGGCACTTGTCTATGACGGTATATGTGAAAATTGCATTTTTATCAGGTAAATCACTAACTTTTTTTTAACGAGCAGATTGTCGAGCATCTGAAATAATTATTATTGGACTAGGTACAATGCTGAAGGTTTCCTAGTATAAGGTATATCCCCAATTTTTTTGGATCAGAGTTATTGGCACTTGTCTATGACGGTATATGTGAAAATTGCATTTTAATCAGGTAAATAACTAACTTTTTTTTTAACGAGCAGATTGTCGAGCATCTGGACTAATTATTATTGGACTAGGTACAATGCTGAAGGTTTCCTAGTATAAGGTATATCCCCAATTTTTTTTGGATCATATTTATTGGCACTTGTCTATGACGGTATATGTGAAAATTGCATTTTCATCAGGTAAATAACTAACTTTTTTTTTAACGAGCAGATTGTCGAGCATCTGGACTAATTATTATTGGATTAGGTACAATGCTAAAGGTTTCATAGTATAAGGTATATCCCCAATTTTTTTTGGATCAGAGTTATTGGCACTTGTCTATGACGGTATATGTGAAAATAGCATTTTCATCAGGTAAATAACTAACTTTTTTTTTAACGAGCAGATTGTCGAGCATCTGGACTAATTATTATTGGACAAGGTACAATGCTGAAGATTTCCTAGTATAAGGTATATCTCCAATTTTTTTTGGATCAGAGTTATTGGCACTTGTCTATGACGGTATATGTGAAAATTGCATTTTCATCAGGTAAATAACTAACTTTTTTTTTAACGAGCAGATTGTCGAGCATCTGAACTAATTATTATTGGACTAGGTACAATGCTGAAGGTTTCCTAGTATAAGGTATATCCCCAATTTTTTTTGGATCAGAGTTATTGGCACTTGTCTATGACGATATATGTGAAAATTGCATTTTTATCAGGTAAATCACTAACTTTTTTTTTAACGAGCAGATTGTCGAGCATCTGGACTAATTATTATTGGACAAGGTACAATGCTGAAGGTTTCCTAGTATAAGGTATATCCCCAATTTTTTTTGGATCAGAGTTATTGGCACTTGTCTCTGACGGTATATGTGAAAATTGCATTTTCATCAGGTAAATAACTAACTTTTTTTTTAACGAGCAGATTGTCGAGCATCTGGATTAATTATTATTGGACAAGGTACAATGCTCAAGATTTCCTAGTATAAGGTATATCTCCAATTTTTTTTAGATCAGAGTTATTGGCACTTGTCTATGACGATATATGTGAAAATTGCATTTTCATTAAGTAAATCACTAACTTTTTTTTAACGAGCAGATTGTCGAGCATCTGGACTAATTATTATTGGACTAGGTACAATGCTGAAGGTTTCCTAGTATAAGGTATATCCCCAATTTTTTTTGGATCAGAGTTATTGGCACTTGTCTATGACGGTATATGTCAAAATTGCATTTTTATCAGGTAAACCACTAACTTTTTTTTAACGAGCAGATTGTCGAGCATCTGGACTAATTATTATTGGACTAGGTACAATGCTGAAGGTTTCCTAGTATAAGGTATATCCCCAATTTTTTTTGGATCAGAGTTATTGGCACTTGTCTATGACGGTATATGTGAAAATTGCATTTTTATCAGGTAAATCACTAACTTTTTTTTAACGAGCAGATTGTCGAGCATCTGAAATAATTATTATTGGACTAGGTACAATGCTGAAGGTTTCCTAGTATAAGGTATATCCCCAATTTTTTTTGGATCAGAGTTATTGGCACTTGTCTATGACGATATATGTGAAAATTTCAGTTTTATCAGGTAAATCACTAACTTTTTTTTTAACGAGCAGATTGTCGAGCATCTGGACTAATTATTATTGGACAAGGTACAATGCTGAAGGTTTTCTAGTATAAGGTATATCTCCAATTTTTTTTGGATCAGAGTTATTGGCACTTGTCTATGACGGTATATGTGAAAATTGCATTTTCATCAGGTAAATCACTAACTTTTTTTTTAACGAGCAGATTGTCGAGCATCTGGACTAATTATTATTGGATTAGGTATAATGCTGAAGATTTCCTAGTATAAGGTATATCCCCAATTTTTTTTGGATCAGAGTTATTGGCACTTGTCTATGACGGTATATGTGAAAATTGCATTTTCATCAGGTAAATAACTAACTTTTTTTTTAACGAGCAGATTGTCGAGCATTTGGACTAATTATTATTGGACTAGGTATAATGCTGAAGATTTCCTAGTATAAGGTATATCCCCAATTTTTTTTGGATCAGAGTTATTGGCACTTGTCTATGACGGTATATGTGAAAATTGCATTTTCATCAGGTAAATAACTAACTTTTTTTTTAACGAGCAGATTGTCGAGCATCTGGACTAATTATTATTGGACAAGGTACAATGCTGAAGGTTTTCTAGTATAAGGTATATCTCCAATTTTTTTTGGATCAGAGTTATTGGCACTTGTCTATGACGATATATGTGAAAATTGCATTTTCATCAGGTAAATAACTAACTTTTTTTTTAACGAGCAGATTGTCGAGCATTTGAACTAATTATTATTGGACTAGGTATAATGCTGAAGATTTCCTAGTATAAGGTATATCCCCAATTTTTTTTGGATCAGAGTTATTGGCACTTGTCTATGACGGTATATGTGAAAATTGCATTTTCATCAGGTAAACAATCAACTTTTTTTTTAACGAGCAGATTGTCGAGCATCTGGACTAATTATTATTGGACAAGGTACAATGCTGAAGGTTTTCTAGTATAAGGTATATCTCCAATTTTTTTTGGATCAGAGTTATTGGCACTTGTCTATGACGATATATGTGAAAATTGCATTTTCATCAGGTAAATAACTAACTTTTTTTTTAACGAGCAGATTGTCGAGCATTTGGACTAATTATTATTGGACTAGGTATAATGCTGAAGATTTCCTAGTATAAGGTATATCCCCAATTTTTTTTGGATCAGAGTTATTGGCACTTGTCTATGACGGTATATGTGAAAATTGCATTTTCATCAGGTAAATAACTAACTTTTTTTTTAACGAGCAGATTGTCGAGCATCTGGACTAATTATTATTGGACAAGGTACAATGCTGAAGGTTTTCTAGTATAAGGTATATCTCCAATTTTTTTTGGATCAGAGTTATTGGCACTTGTCTATGACGATATATGTGAAAATTGCATTTTCATCAGGTAAATAACTAACTTTTTTTTTAACGAGCAGATTGTCGAGCATTTGAACTAATTATTATTGGACTAGGTATAATGCTGAAGATTTCCTAGTATAAGGTATATCCCCAATTTTTTTTGGATCAGAGTTATTGGCACTTGTCTATGACGGTATATGTGAAAATTGCATTTTCATCAGGTAAACAATCAACTTTTTTTTTAACGAGCAGATTGTCGAGCATCTGGACTAATTATTATTGGACAAGGTACAATGCTGAAGGTTTTCTAGTATAAGGTATATCTCCAATTTTTTTTGGATCAGAGTTATTGGCACTTGTCTATGACGATATATGTGAAAATTGCATTTTCATCAGGTAAATAACTAACTTTTTTTTTAACGAGCAGATTGTCGAGCATTTGGACTAATTATTATTGGACTAGGTATAATGCTGAAGATTTCCTAGTATAAGGTATATCCCCAATTTTTTTTGGATCAGAGTTATTGGCACTTGTCTATGACGGTATATGTGAAAATTGCATTTTCATCAGGTAAATAACTAACTTTTTTTTTAACGAGCAGATTGTCGAGCATCTGGACTAATTATTATTGGATTAGGTACAATGCTGAAGGTTTCCTAGTATAAGGTATATCCCCAATTTTGTTTGGATCAGAGTTATTGGCACTTGTCTATGACGGTATATGTGAAAATTGCATTTTCATCAGGTAAATCACTAACTTTTTTTTTAACGAGCAGATTGTCGAGCATTTGGACTAATTATTATTGGACTAGGTATAATGCTGAAGATTTCCTAGTATAAGGTATATCCCCAATTTTTTTTGGATCAGAGTTATTGGCACTTGTCTATGACGGTATATGTGAAAATTGCATTTTCATCAGGTAAATAACTAACTTTTTTTTTAACGAGCAGATTGTCGAGCATCTGGACTAATTATTATTGGACAAGGTACAATGCTGAAGGTTTTCTAGTATAAGGTATATCTCCAATTTTTTTTGGATCAGAGTTATTGGCACTTGTCTATGACGATATATGTGAAAATTGCATTTTCATCAGGTAAATAACTAACTTTTTTTTTAACGAGCAGATTGTCGAGCATTTGAACTAATTATTATTGGACTAGGTATAATGCTGAAGATTTCCTAGTATAAGGTATATCCCCAATTTTTTTTGGATCAGAGTTATTGGCACTTGTCTATGACGGTATATGTGAAAATTGCATTTTCATCAGGTAAATCACTAACTTTTTTTTTAACGAGCAGATTGTCGAGCATCTGGACTAATTATTATTGGATTAGGTACAATGCTGAAGGTTTCCTAGTATAAGGTATATCCCCAATTTTTTTTGGATCAGAGTTATTGGCACTTGTCTATGACGATATATGTGAAAATTTCAGTTTTATCAGGTAAATCACTAACTTTTTTTTTAACGAGCAGATTGTCGAGCATCTGGACTAATTATTATTGGACTAGGTACAATGCTGAAGGTTTCCTAGTATAAGGTATATCCCCAATTTTGTTTGGATCAGAGTTATTGGCACTTGTCTATGACGGTATATGTGAAAATTGCATTTTCATCAGGTAAATAACTAACTTTTTTTTTAATGAGCAGATTGTCGAGCATCTGGACTAATTATTATTGGATTAGGTACAATGCTGAAGGTTTCCTAGTATAAGGTATATCCCCAATTTTTTTTGGATCAGAGTTATTGGCACTTGTCTATGACGGTATATGTGAAAATTGCATTTTCATCAGGTAAATAACTAACTTTTTTTTTAAGAGCAGATTGTCGAGCATCTGGACTAATTAGTATTGGATTAGGTACAATGCTGAAGGTTTCCTAGTATAAGGTATATCCCCAATTTTGTTTGGATCAGAGTTATTGGCACTTGTCTATGACGGTATATGTGAAAATTGCATTTTCATCAGGTAAACAATCAACTTTTTTTTTAACGAGCAGATTGTCGAGCATCTGGACTAATTATTATTGGACAAGGTACAATGCTGAAGGTTTTCTAGTATAAGGTATATCTCCAATTTTTTTTGGATCAGAGTTATTGGCACTTGTCTATGACGATATATGTGAAAATTGCATTTTCATCAGGTAAATAACTAACTTTTTTTTTAACGAGCAGATTGTCGAGCATTTGGACTAATTATTATTGGACTAGGTATAATGCTGAAGATTTCCTAGTATAAGGTATATCCCCAATTTTTTTTGGATCAGAGTTATTGGCACTTGTCTATGACGGTATATGTGAAAATTGCATTTTCATCAGGTAAATAACTAACTTTTTTTTTAACGAGCAGATTGTCGAGCATCTGGACTAATTATTATTGGACAAGGTACAATGCTGAAGGTTTTCTAGTATAAGGTATATCTCCAATTTTTTTTGGATCAGAGTTATTGGCACTTGTCTATGACGATATATGTGAAAATTGCATTTTCATCAGGTAAATAACTAACTTTTTTTTTAACGAGCAGATTGTCGAGCATTTGAACTAATTATTATTGGACTAGGTATAATGCTGAAGATTTCCTAGTATAAGGTATATCCCCAATTTTTTTTGGATCAGAGTTATTGGCACTTGTCTATGACGGTATATGTGAAAATTGCATTTTCATCAGGTAAATCACTAACTTTTTTTTTAACGAGCAGATTGTCGAGCATCTGGACTAATTATTATTGGATTAGGTACAATGCTGAAGGTTTCCTAGTATAAGGTATATCCCCAATTTTTTTTGGATCAGAGTTATTGGCACTTGTCTATGACGATATATGTGAAAATTTCAGTTTTATCAGGTAAATCACTAACTTTTTTTTTAACGAGCAGATTGTCGAGCATCTGGACTAATTATTATTGGACTAGGTACAATGCTGAAGGTTTCCTAGTATAAGGTATATCCCCAATTTTGTTTGGATCAGAGTTATTGGCACTTGTCTATGACGGTATATGTGAAAATTGCATTTTCATCAGGTAAATAACTAACTTTTTTTTTAATGAGCAGATTGTCGAGCATCTGGACTAATTATTATTGGATTAGGTACAATGCTGAAGGTTTCCTAGTATAAGGTATATCCCCAATTTTTTTTGGATCAGAGTTATTGGCACTTGTCTATGACGGTATATGTGAAAATTGCATTTTCATCAGGTAAATAACTAACTTTTTTTTTAACGAGCAGATTGTCGAGCATCTGGACTAATTATTATTGGATTAGGTACAATGCTGAAGGTTTCCTAGTATAAGGTATATCCCCAATTTTTTTTGGATCAGAGTTATTGGCACTTGTCTATGACGGTATATGTGAAAATTGCATTTTCATCAGGTAAATAACTAACTTTTTTTTTAACGAGCAGATTGTCGAGCATCTGGACTAATTATTATTGGACTAGGTACAATGCTGAAGGTTTCCTAGTATAAGGCATATCCTTAATTTTTTTTGGATCAGAGTTATTGGCACTTGTCTATGACGGTATATGTGAAAATTGCATTTTCATCAGGTAAATAACTAACATTTTTTTAACGAGCAGATTGTCGAGCATCTGGACTAATTATTATTGGACTAGGTACAATGCTGAAGGTTTCCTAGTATAAGGTATATCCCCAATTTTTTTTGGATCAGAGTTATTGGCACTTGTCTATGACGGTATATGTGAAAATTGCATTTTCATCAGGTAAATCACTAACTTTTTTTTTAACAAGCAGATTGTCGAGCATCTGGACTAATTATTATTGGACTAGGTACAATGCTGAAGGTTTCCTAGTATAAGGTATATCTCCAATTTTTTTTGGATCAGAGTTATTGGCACTTGTCTATGACGATATATGTGAAAATTGCATTTTCATCAGGTAAATCACTAACTTTTTTTTTAACGAGCAGATTGACGAGCATCTGGACTAATTATTATTGGATTAGGTACAATGCTGAAGGTTTCCTTGTATAAGGTATATCCCCAATTTTTTTTGGATCAGAGTTATTGGCACTTGTCTATAACGGTATATGTGAAAATTGCATTTTCATCAGGTAAATAACTAACTTTTTTTTTAACGAGCAGATTGTCGAGGATCTGGACTAATTATTATTGGATTAGATACAATGCTGAAGGTTTCCTAGAATAAGGTATATCCCCAATTTTTTTTGGATCAGAGTTATTGGCACTTGTCTATGACGGTATATGTCAAAATTGCATTTTTATCAGGTAAATCACTAACTTTTTTTTAACGAGCAGATTGTCGAGCATCTGGACTAATTATTATTGGACAAGGTACAATGCTGAAGGTTTTCTAGTATAAGGTATATCTCCAATTTTTTTTGGATCAGAGTTATTGGCACTTGTCTATGACGATATATGTGAAAATTGCATTTTCATCAGGTAAATAACTAACTTTTTTTTTAACGAGCAGATTGTCGAGCATTTGAACTAATTATTATCGGACTAGGTATAATGCTGAAGATTTCCTAGTATAAGGTATATCTCCAATTTTTTTTGGATCAGAGTTATTGGCACTTGTCTATGACGATATATGTGAAAATTGCATTTTCATCAGGTAAATCACTAGCTTTTTTTTTAACGAGCAGATTGTCGAGCATCTGGACTAATTATTATTGGACAAGGTACAATGCTGAAGGTTTCCTAGTATAAGGTATATCCCCAATTTTGTTTGGATCAGAGTTATTGGCACTTGTCTATGACGGTATATGTGAAAATTGCATTTTCATCAGGTAAACAACTAACTTTTTTTTTAACGAGCAGATTGTCGAGCATCTGGACTAATTATTATTGGACAAGGTACAATGCTGAAGGTTTTCTAGTATAAGGTATATCTCCAATTTTTTTTGGATCAGAGTTATTGGCACTTGTCTATGACGATATATGTGAAAATTGCATTTTCATCAGGTAAATAACTAACTTTTTTTTTAACGAGCAGATTGTCGAACATTTGAACTAATTATTATTGGACTAGGTATAATGCTGAAGATTTCCTAGTATAAGGTATATCCCCAATTTTTTTTGGATCAGAGTTATTGGCACTTGTCTATGACGGAATATGTGAAAATTGCATTTTCATCAGGTAAATCACTAACTTTTTTTTTAACGAGCAGATTGTCGAGCATCTGGACTAATTATTAATGGATTAGGTACAATGCTGAAGGTTTCCTAGTATAAGGTATATCCCCAATTTTTTTTGGATCAGAGTTATTGGCACTTGTCTATGACGATATATGTGAAAATTTCAGTTTTATCAGGTAAATCACTAACTTTTTTTTTAACGAGCAGATTGTCGAGCATCTGGACTAATTATTATTGGACAAGGTACAATGCTGAAGGTTTCCTAGTATAAGGTATATCCCCAATTTTGTTTGGATCAGAGTTATTGGCACTTGTCTATGACGGTATATGTGAAAATTGAATTTTCATCAGGTAAATAACTAACTTTTTTTTTAACGAGCAGATTGTCGAGCATCTGGACTAATTATTATTGGACAAGGTACAATGCTGAAGGTTTTCTAGTATAAGGTATATCTCCAATTTTTTTTGGATCAGAGTTATTGGCACTTGTCTATGACGATATATGTGAAAATTGCATTTTCATCAGGTAAATCACTAACTTTTTTTTTAACGAGCAGATTGTCGAGCATCTGGACTAATTATTATTGGATTAGGTAGAATGCTGAAGGTTTCCTAGTATAAGGTATATCCCCAATTTTTTTTGGATCAGAGTTATTGGCACTTGTCTATGACGATATATGTGAAAATTGCATTTTCATCAGGTAAATCACTAACTTTTTTTTTAACGAGCAGATTGTCGAGCATCTGGACTAATTATTATTGGACAAGGTACAATGCTGAAGGTTTCCTAGTATAAGGTATATCCCCAATTTTGTTTGGATCAGAGTTATTGGCACTTGTCTATGACGGTATATGTGAAAATTGCATTTTCATCAGGTAAATAACTAACTTTTTTTTTAACGAGCAGATTGTCGAGCATCTGGACTACTTATTATTGGACAAGGTACAATGCTGAAGGTTTCCTAGTATAAGGTATATCCCCAATTTTTTTTGGATCAGAGTTATTGGCACTTGTCTATGACGGTATATGTGAAAATTGCATTTTCATCAGGTAAATCACTAACTTTTTTTTTAACGAGCAGATTGTCGAGCATCTGGACTAATTATTATTGGATTAGGTACAATGCTGAAGGTTTCCTAGTATAAGGTATATCCCCAATTTTTTTTGGATCAGAGTTATTGGCACTTGTCTATGACGATATATGTGAAAATTTCAGTTTTATCAGGTAAATCACTAACTTTTTTATTAACGAGCAGATTGTCGAGCATCTGGACTAATTATTATTGGACTATGTACAATGCTGAAGGTTTCCTAGTATAAGGTATATCCCCAATTTTTTTTGGATCAGAGTTATTGGCACTTGTCTATGACGATATATGTGAAAATTTCAGTTTTATCAGGTAAATCACTAACTTTTTTTTTAACGAGCAGATTGTCGAGCATCTGGACTAATTATTATTGGACAAGGTACAATGCTGAAGGTTTCCTAGTATAAGGTATATCCCCAATTTTGTTTGGATAAGAGTTATTGGCACTTGTCTATGACGGTATATGTGAAAATTGCATTTTCATCAGGTAAACAACTAACTTTTTTTTTTTCGAGCAGATTGTCGAGCATCTGGACTAATTATTATTGGACAAGGTACAATGCTGAAGGTTTTCTAGTATAAGGTATATCTCCAATTTTTTTTGGATCAGAGTTATTGGCACTTGTCTATGACGATATATGTGAAAATTGCATTTTCATCAGGTAAATAACTAACTTTTTTTTTAACGAGCAGATTGTCGAACATTTGAACTAATTATTATTGGACTAGGTATAATGCTGAAGATTTCCTAGTATAAGGTATATCCCCAATTTTTTTTGGATCAGAGTTATTGGCACTTGTCTATGACGGAATATGTGAAAATTGCATTTTCATCAGGTAAATCACTAACTTTTTTTTTAACGAGCAGATTGTCGAGCATCTGGACTATTTATTATTGGACAAGGTACAATGCTGAAGGTTTTCTAGTATAAGGTATATCTCCAATTTTTTTTGGATCAGAGTTATTGGCACTTGTCTATGACGATATATGTGAAAATTGCATTTTCATCAGGTAAATCACTAACTTTTTTTTTAACGAGCAGATTGTCGAGCATCTGGACTAATTATTATTGGATTAGGTAGAATGCTGAAGGTTTCCTAGTATAAGGTATATCCCCAATTTTTTTTGGATCAGAGTTATTGGCACTTGTCTATGACGATATATGTGAAAATTGCATTTTCATCAGGTAAATCACTAACTTTTTTTTTAACGAGCAGATTGTCGAGCATCTGGACTAATTATTATTGGACAAGGTACAATGCTGAAGGTTTCCTAGTATAAGGTATATCCCCAATTTTGTTTGGATCAGAGTTATTGGCACTTGTCTATGACGGTATATGTGAAAATTGCATTTTCATCAGGTAAATAAGTAACTTTTTTTTTAACGAGCAGATTGTCGAGCATCTGGACTACTTATTATTGGACAAGGTACAATGCTGAAGGTTTCCTAGTATAAGGTATATCCTTTTGGATCAGAGTTATTGGCACTTGTCTATGACGGTATATGTGAAAATTGCATTTTCATCAGGTAAATCACTAACTTTTTTTTTAACGAGCAGATTGTCGAGCATCTGGACTAATTATTATTGGATTAGGTACAATGCTGAAGGTTTCCTAGTATAAGGTATATCCCCAATTTTTTTTGGATCAGAGTTATTGGCACTTGTCTATGACGATATATGTGAAAATTTCAGTTTTATCAGGTAAATCACTAACTTTTTTTTTAACGAGCAGATTGTCGAGCATCTGGACTAATTATTATTGGACTAGGTACAATGCTGAAGGTTTCCTAGTATAAGGTATATCCCCAATTTTTTTTGGATCAGAGTTATTGGCACTTGTCTATGACGGTATATGTGAAAATTGCATTTTCATCAGGTAAATCACTAACTTTTTTTTTAACGAGCAGATTGTCGAGCATCTGGAATAATTATTATTGGACTAGGTACAATCCTGAAGGTTTCCTAGTATAAGGTATATCCCCAATTTTTTTTGGATCAGAGTTACTGGCACTTGTCTATGACGGTATATGTCAAAATTGCATTTTTATCAGGTAAATCACTAACTTTTTTTTAACGAGCAGATTGTCGAGCATCTGGACTAATTATTATTGGACTAGGTACAATGCTGAAGGTTTCCTAGTATAAGGTATATCCCCAATTTTTTTTGGATCAGAGTTATTGGCACTTGTCTATGACGGTATATGTGAAAATTGCATTTTCATCAGGTAAATAACTAACGTTTTTTTTAACGAGCAGACTGTCGAGCATCTGGACTACTTATTATTGGACAAGGTACAATGCTGAAGGTTTCCTAGTAAAAGGTATATCTCCAATTTTTTTTGGATCAGAGTTATTGGCACTTGTCTATGACGATATATGTGAAAATTGCATTTTCATCAGGTAAATCACTAACTTTTTTTTTAACGAGCAGATTGTCGAGCATCTGGACTAATTATTATTGGATTAGGTAGAATGCTGAAGGTTTCCTAGTATAAGGTATATCCCCAATTTTTTTTGGATCAGAGTTATTGGCACTTGTCTATGACGATATATGTGAAAATTTCAGTTTTATCAGGTAAATCACTAACTTTTTTTTTAACGAGCAGATTGTCGAGCATCTGGACTACTTATTATTGGACAAGGTACAATGCTGAAGGTTTCCTAGTAAAAGGTATATCCCCAATTTTTTTTGGATCAGAGTTATTGGCACTTGTCTATGACGGTATATGTGAAAATTGCATTTTCATCAGGTAAATAACTAACTTTTTTTTTAACGAGCAGATTGTCGAGCATCTGGACTAATTATTATTGGACTAGGTACAATGCTGAAGGTTTCCTAGTATAAGGTATATCTCCAATTTTTTTTGGATCAGAGTTATTGGCACTTGTCTATGACGGTATATGTGAAAATTGCATTTTCATCAGGTAAATAACTAACTTTTTTTTTAACGAGCAGATTGTCGAGCATCTGAACTAATTATTATTGGATTAGGTACAATGCTGAAGGTTTCCTAGTATAAGGTATATCCCCAATTTTTTTTGGATCAGAGTTATTGGCACTTGTCTATGACGGTATATGTCAAAATTGCATTTTTATCAGGTAAACCACTACCTTTTTTTTAACGAGCAGATTGTCGAGCATCTCGACTAATTATTATTGGACTAGGTACAATGCTGAAGGTTTCCTAGTATAAGGTATATCCCCAATTTTTTTGGATCAGAGTTATTGGCACTTGTCTATGACGGTATATGTGAAAATTGCATTTTAATCAGGTAAATAACTAACTTTTTTTTTAACGAGCAGATTGTCGAGCATCTGGACTAATTATTATTGGACTAGGTACAATGCTGAAGGTTTCCTAGTATAAGGTATATCCCCAATTTTTTTTGGATCAGAGTTATTGGCACTTGTCTATGACGATATATGTGAAAATTTCAGTTTTATCAGGTAAATCACTAACTTTTTTTTAACGAGCAGATTGTCGAGCATCTGGACTAATTATTATTGGACTAGGTACAATGCTGAAGGTTTCCTAGTATAAGGTATATCCCCAATTTTTTTTGGATCAGAGTTATTGGCACTTGTCTATGACGGTATATGTGAAAATTGCATTTTCATCAGGTAAATAACTAACTTTTTTTTTAACGAGCAGATTGTCGAGCATCTGAACTAATTATTATTGGATTAGGTACAATGCTGAAGGTTTCCTAGTATAAGGTATATCCCCAATTTTTTTTGGATCAGAGTTATTGGCACTTGTCTATGACGGTATATGTCAAAATTGCATTTTTATCAGGTAAACCACTAACTTTTTTTTAACGAGCAGATTGTCGAGCATCTGGACTAATTATTATTGGACTAGGTACAATGCTGAAGGTTTCCTAGTATAAGGTATATCCCCAATTTTTTTTGGATCAGAGTTATTGGCACTTGTCTATGACGGTATATGTGAAAATTGCATTTTTATCAGGTAAATCACTAACTTTTTTTTAACGAGCAGATTGTCGAGCATCTGAAATAATTATTATTGGACTAGGTACAATGCTGAAGGTTTCCTCGTATAAGGTATATCCCCAATTTTTTTTGGATCAGAGTTATTGGCACTTGTCTATGACGATATATGTGAAAATTTCAGTTTTATCAGGTAAATCACTAACTTTTTTTTTAACGAGCAGATTGTCGAGCATCTGGACTAATTATTATTGGACTAGGTATAATGCTGAAGATTTCCTAGTATAAGGTATATCTCCAATTTTTTTTGGATCAGAGTTATTGGCACTTGTCTATGACGGTATATGTGAAAATTGCATTTTCATCAGGTAAACAATCAACTTTTTTTTTAACGAGCAGATTGTCGAGCATCTGGACTAATTATTATTGGACAAGGTACAATGCTGAAGGTTTTCTAGTATAAGGTATATCTCCAATTTTTTTTGGATCAGAGTTATTGGCACTTGTCTATGACGATATATGTGAAAATTGCATTTTCATCAGGTAAATAACTAACTTTTTTTTTAACGAGCAGATTGTCGAGCATTTGGACTAATTATTATTGGACTAGGTATAATGCTGAAGATTTCCTAGTATAAGGTATATCCCCAATTTTTTTTGGATCAGAGTTATTGGCACTTGTCTATGACGGTATATGTGAAAATTGCATTTTCATCAGGTAAATAACTAACTTTTTTTTTAACGAGCAGATTGTCGAGCATCTGGACTAATTATTATTGGACAAGGTACAATGCTGAAGGTTTTCTAGTATAAGGTATATCTCCAATTTTTTTTGGATCAGAGTTATTGGCACTTGTCTATGACGATATATGTGAAAATTGCATTTTCATCAGGTAAATAACTAACTTTTTTTTTAACGAGCAGATTGTCGAGCATTTGAACTAATTATTATTGGACTAGGTATAATGCTGAAGATTTCCTAGTATAAGGTATATCCCCAATTTTTTTTGGATCAGAGTTATTGGCACTTGTCTATGACGGTATATGTGAAAATTGCATTTTCATCAGGTAAACAATCAACTTTTTTTTTAACGAGCAGATTGTCGAGCATCTGGACTAATTATTATTGGACAAGGTACAATGCTGAAGGTTTTCTAGTATAAGGTATATCTCCAATTTTTTTTGGATCAGAGTTATTGGCACTTGTCTATGACGATATATGTGAAAATTGCATTTTCATCAGGTAAATAACTAACTTTTTTTTTAACGAGCAGATTGTCGAGCATTTGGACTAATTATTATTGGACTAGGTATAATGCTGAAGATTTCCTAGTATAAGGTATATCCCCAATTTTTTTTGGATCAGAGTTATTGGCACTTGTCTATGACGGTATATGTGAAAATTGCATTTTCATCAGGTAAATAACTAACTTTTTTTTTAACGAGCAGATTGTCGAGCATCTGGACTAATTATTATTGGATTAGGTACAATGCTGAAGGTTTCCTAGTATAAGGCATATCCCCAATTTTGTTTGGATCAGAGTTATTGGCACTTGTCTATGACGGTATATGTGAAAATTGCATTTTCATCAGGTAAATCACTAACTTTTTTTTTAACGAGCAGATTGTCGAGCATTTGGACTAATTATTATTGGACTAGGTATAATGCTGAAGATTTCCTAGTATAAGGTATATCCCCAATTTTTTTTGGATCAGAGTTATTGGCACTTGTCTATGACGGTATATGTGAAAATTGCATTTTCATCAGGTAAATAACTAACTTTTTTTTTAACGAGCAGATTGTCGAGCATCTGGACTAATTATTATTGGACAAGGTACAATGCTGAAGGTTTTCTAGTATAAGGTATATCTCCAATTTTTTTTGGATCAGAGTTATTGGCACTTGTCTATGACGATATATGTGAAAATTGCATTTTCATCAGGTAAATAACTAACTTTTTTTTTAACGAGCAGATTGTCGAGCATTTGAACTAATTATTATTGGACTAGGTATAATGCTGAAGATTTCCTAGTATAAGGTATATCCCCAATTTTTTTTGGATCAGAGTTATTGGCACTTGTCTATGACGGTATATGTGAAAATTGCATTTTCATCAGGTAAACAATCAACTTTTTTTTTAACGAGCAGATTGTCGAGCATCTGGACTAATTATTATTGGACAAGGTACAATGCTGAAGGTTTTCTAGTATAAGGTATATCTCCAATTTTTTTTGGATCAGAGTTATTGGCACTTGTCTATGACGATATATGTGAAAATTGCATTTTCATCAGGTAAATAACTAACTTTTTTTTTAACGAGCAGATTGTCGAGCATTTGGACTAATTATTATTGGACTAGGTATAATGCTGAAGATTTCCTAGTATAAGGTATATCCCCAATTTTTTTTGGATCAGAGTTATTGGCACTTGTCTATGACGGTATATGTGAAAATTGCATTTTCATCAGGTAAATAACTAACTTTTTTTTTAACGAGCAGATTGTCGAGCATCTGGACTAATTATTATTGGACAAGGTACAATGCTGAAGGTTTTCTAGTATAAGGTATATCTCCAATTTTTTTTGGATCAGAGTTATTGGCACTTGTCTATGACGATATATGTGAAAATTGCATTTTCATCAGGTAAATAACTAACTTTTTTTTTAACGAGCAGATTGTCGAGCATTTGAACTAATTATTATTGGACTAGGTATAATGCTGAAGATTTCCTAGTATAAGGTATATCCCCAATTTTTTTTGGATCAGAGTTATTGGCACTTGTCTATGACGGTATATGTGAAAATTGCATTTTCATCAGGTAAATCACTAACTTTTTTTTTAACGAGCAGATTGTCGAGCATCTGGACTAATTATTATTGGATTAGGTACAATGCTGAAGGTTTCCTAGTATAAGGTATATCCCCAATTTTTTTTGGATCAGAGTTATTGGCACTTGTCTATGACGATATATGTGAAAATTTCAGTTTTATCAGGTAAATCACTAACTTTTTTTTTAACGAGCAGATTGTCGAGCATCTGGACTAATTATTATTGGACTAGGTACAATGCTGAAGGTTTCCTAGTATAAGGTATATCCCCAATTTTGTTTGGATCAGAGTTATTGGCACTTGTCTATGACGGTATATGTGAAAATTGCATTTTCATCAGGTAAATAACTAACTTTTTTTTTAATGAGCAGATTGTCGAGCATCTGGACTAATTATTATTGGATTAGGTACAATGCTGAAGGTTTCCTAGTATAAGGTATATCCCCAATTTTTTTTGGATCAGAGTTATTGGCACTTGTCTATGACGGTATATGTGAAAATTGCATTTTCATCAGGTAAATAACTAACTTTTTTTTTAACGAGCAGATTGTCGAGCATCTGGACTAATTATTATTGGATTAGGTACAATGCTGAAGGTTTCCTAGTATAAGGTATATCCCCAATTTTTTTTGGATCAGAGTTATTGGCACTTGTCTATGACGGTATATGTGAAAATTGCATTTTCATCAGGTAAATAACTAACTTTTTTTTTAACGAGCAGATTGTCGAGCATCTGGACTAATTATTATTGGACTAGGTACAATGCTGAAGGTTTCCTAGTATAAGGTATATCTCCAATTTTTTTTGGATCAGAGTTATTGGCACTTGTCTATGACGATATATGTGAAAATTGCATTTTCATCAGGTAAATAACTAACTTTTTTTTTAACGAGCAGATTGTCGAGCATTTGAACTAATTATTATTGGACTAGGTATAATGCTGAAGATTTCCTAGTATAAGGTATATCTCCAATTTTTTTTGGATCAGAGTTATTGGCACTTGTCTATGACGGTATATGTGAAAATTGCATTTTCATCAGGTAAATCACTAACTTTTTTTTTAACGAGCAGATTGTCGAGCATCTGGACTAATTATTATTGGATTAGGTACAATGCTGAAGGTTTCCTAGTATAAGGTATATCCCCAATTTTTTTTGGATCAGAGTTATTGGCACTTGTCTATGACGGTATATGTGAAAATTGCATTTTCATCAGGTAAATAACTAACTTTTTTTTTAACGAGCAGATTGTCGAGCATATGGACTAATTATTATTGGACAAGGTACAATGCTGAAGGTTTTCTAGTATAAGGTATATCCCCAATTTTTTTTGGATCAGAGTTACTGGCACTTGTCTATGACGGTATATGTCAAAATTGCATTTTTATCAGGTAAATCACTAACTTTTTTTTAACGAGCAGATTGTCGAGCATCTGGACTAATTATTATTGGACTAGGTACAATGCTGAAGGTTTCCTAGTATAAGGTATATCCCCAATTTTTTTTGGATCAGAGTTATTGGCACTTGTCTATGACGGTATATGTGAAAATTGCATTTTCATCAGGTAAATAACTAACTTTTTTTTTAACGAGCAGATTGTCGAGCATCTGGACTAATTATTATTGGATTAGGTACAATGCTGAAGGTTTCCTAGTATAAGGTATATCCCCAATTTTTTTTGGATCAGAGTTATTGGCACTTGTCTATGACGATATATGTGAAAATTTCAGTTTTATCAGGTAAATCACTAACTTTTTTTTTAACGAGCAGATTGTCGAGCATCTGGACTAATTATTATTGGACAAGGTACAATGGTGAAGGTTTCCTAATATAAGGTATATCCCCAATTTTTTTTGGATCAGAGTTATTGGCACTTGTCTATGACGGTATATGTGAAAATTGCATTTTCATCAGGTAAATAACTAACGTTTTTTTTAACGAGCAGATTGTCGAGCATCTGGACAACTTATTATTGGACAAGGTACAATGCTAAAGGTTTCCTAGTAAAAGGTATATCTCCAATTTTTTTTAGATCAGAGTTATTGGCACTTGTCTATGACGGTATATGTGAAAATTGCATTTTCATCAGGTAAATAACTAACTTTTTTTTTAACGAGCAGATTGTCGAGCATCTGGACTAATTATTATTGGACTAGGTACAATGCTGAAGGATTCCTAGTATAAGGTATATCCCCAATTTTTTTTGGATCAGAGTTATTGGCACTTGTCTATGACGATATATGTGAAAATTGCATTTTCATCAGGTAAATCACTAACTTTTTTTTTAACGAGCAGATTGTCGAGCATCTGGACTAATTATTATTGGACTAGGTACAATGCTGAAGGTTTCCTAGTATAAGGTATATCTCCAATTTTTTTTGGATCAGAGTTATTGGCACTTGTCTATGACGATATATGTGAAAATTGCATTTTCATCAGGTAAATCACTAACTTTTTATAAGGTATATCCCCAATTTTTTTTGGATCAGAGTTATTGGCACTTGTCTATGACGATATATGTGAAAATTTCAGTTTTATCAGGTAAATCACTAACTTTTTTTTTAACGAGCAGATTGTCGAGCATCTGGACTAATTATTATTGGACAAGGTACAATGCTCAAGATTTCCTAGTATAAGGTATATCTCCAATTTTTTTTAGATCAGAGTTATTGGCACTTGTCTATGACGATATATGTGAAAATTGCATTTTCATTAAGTAAATCACTAACTTTTTTTTTAACGAGCAGATTGTCGAGCATCTGAACTAATTATTATTGGACTAGGTACAATGCTGAAGGTTTCCTAGTATAAGGTATATCCCCAATTTTGTTTGGATCAGAGTTATTGGCACTTGTCTATGACGGTATATGTGAAAATTGTATTTTCATCAGGTAAATAACTAACTTTTTTTTTAACGAGCAGATTGTCGAGCATCTGGACTAATTATTATTGGACAAGGTACAATGCTGAAGGTTTTCTAGTATAAGGTATATCTCCAATTTTTTTTGGATCAGAGTTATTGGCACTTGTCTATGACGATATATGTGAAAATTGCATTTTCATCAGGTAAATAACTAACTTTTTTTTTAACGAGCAGATTGTCGAGCATTTGAACTAATTATTATTGGACTAGGTATAATGCTGAAGATTTCCTAGTATAAGGTATATCCCCAATTTTTTTTGGATCAGAGTTATTGGCACTTGTCTATGACGGTATATGTGAAAATTGCATTTTCATCAGGTAAATCACTAACTTTTTTTTTAACGAGCAGATTGTCGAGCATCTGGACTAATTATTATTGGATTAGGTACAATGCTGAAGGTTTCCTAGTATAAGGTATATCCCCAATTTTTTTTGGATCAGAGTTATTGGCACTTGTCTATGACGGTATATGTGAAAATTGCATTTTCATCAGGTAAATAACTAACTTTTTTTTTAACGAGCAGATTGTCGAGCATCTGGACTAATTATTATTGGACTAGGTACAATGCTGAAGGTTTCCTAGTATAAGGTATATCTCCAATTTTTTTTGGATCAGAGTTATTGGCACTTGTCTATGACGATATATGTGAAAATTGCATTTTCATCAGGTAAATAACTAACTTTTTTTTTAACGAGCAGATTGTCGAGCATTTGAACTAATTATTATTGGACTAGGTATAATGCTGAAGATTTCCTAGTATAAGGTATATCCCCAATTTTTTTTGGATCAGAGTTATTGGCACTTGTCTATGACGGTATATGTGAAAATTGCATTTTCATCAGGTAAATCACTAACTTTTTTTTTAACGAGCAGATTGTCGAGCATCTGGACTAATTATTATTGGACTAGGTACAATGCTGAAGGTTTCCTAGTATAAGGTATATCTCCAATTTTTTTTGGATCAGAGTTATTGGCACTTGTCTATGACGATATATGTGAAAATTGCATTTTCATCAGGTAAATCACTAACTTTTTATAAGGTATATCCCCAATTTTTTTTGGATCAGAGTTATTGGCACTTGTCTATGACGATATATGTGAAAATTTCAGTTTTATCAGGTAAATCACTAACTTTTTTTTTAACGAGCAGATTGTCGAGCATCTGGACTAATTATTATTGGACAAGGTACAATGCTGAAGGTTTCCTAGTATAAGGTACATCCCCAATTTTGTTTGGATCAGAGTTATTGGCACTTGTCTATGACGGTATATGTGAAAATTGCATTTTCATCAGGTAAATAACTACCTTTTTTTTTAACGAGCAGATTGTCGAGCATCTGGACTAATTATTATTGGATTAGGTACAATGCTGAAGGTTTCCTAGTATAAGGTATATCCCCAATTTTTTTTGGATCAGAGTTACTGGCACTTGTCTATGACGGTATATGTCAAAATTGCATTTTTATCAGGTAAATCACTAACTTTTTTTTTAACGAGCAGATTGTCGAGCATCTGAACTAATTATTATTGGACTAGGTACAATTCTGAAGGTTTCCTAGTATAAGGTATATCCCCAATTTTTTTTGGATCAGATTTATTGGCACTTGTCTATGACGGTATATGTGAAAATTGCATTTTCATCAGGTAAATAACTAACTTTTTTTTTAACGAGCAGATTGTCGAGCATCTGGACTAATTATTATTGGACTAGGTACAATGCTGAAGGTTTCCTAGTATAAGGTATATCCCCAATTTTTTTTGGATCAGAGTTATTGGCACTTGTCTATGACGGTATATGTGAAAATTGCATTTTCATCAGGTATATAACTAACGTTTTTTTTAACGAGCAGATTGTCGAGCATCTGGACTACTTATTATTGGAAAAGGTACAATGGTGAAGGTTTCCTAGTAAAAGGTATATCTCCAATTTTTTTTGGATCAGAGTTATTGGCACTTGTCTATGACGGTATATGTGAAAATTGCATTTTCATCAGGTAAATAACTAACTTTTTTTTTAACGAGCAGATTGTCGAGCATCTGGACTAATTATTATTGGACTAGGTACAATGCTGAAGGTTTCCTAGTATAAGGTATATCCCCAATTTTTTTTGGATCAGAGTTATTGGCACTTGTCTATGACGGTATATGTGAAAATTGCATTTTCATCAGGTATATAACTAACGTTTTTTTTAACGAGCAGATTGTCGAGCATCTGGACTACTTATTATTGGAAAAGGTACAATGGTGAAGGTTTCCTAGTATAAGGTATATCCCCAATTTTTTTTGGATCAGAGTTATTGGCACTTGTCTATGACGGTATATGTGAAAATAGCATTTTCATCAGGTAAATAACTAACTTTTTTTTTAACAAGCAGATTGTCGAGCATCTGGACTAATTATTATTGGACAAGGTACAATGCTGAAGATTTCCTAGTATAAGGTATATCTCCAATTTTTTTTGGATCAGAGTTATTGGCACTTGTCTATGACGGTATATGTGAAAATTGCATTTTCATCAGGTAAATAACTAACTTTTTTTTTAACGAGCAGATTGTCGAGCATCTGGACTAATTATTATTGGACAAGGTACAATGCTGAAGATTTCCTAGTATAAGGTATATCTCCAATTTTTTTTAGATCAGAGTTATTGGCACTTGTCTATGACGATATATGTGAAAATTGCATTTTCATTAAGTAAATCACTAACTTTTTTTTTAACGAGCAGATTGTCGAGCATCTGGACTAATTATTATTGGACTAGGTACAATGCTGAAGGTTTCCTAGTATAAGGTATATCCCCAATTTTTTTTGGATCAGAGTTATTGGCACTTGTCTATGACGGTATATGTGAAAATTGCATTTTCATCAGGTATATAACTAACGTTTTTTTTAACGAGCAGATTGTCGAGCATCTGGACTACTTATTATTGGACAAGGTACAATGCTGAAGGTTTCCTAGTAAAAGGTATATCTCCAATTTTTTTTGGATCAGAGTTATTGGCACTTGTCTATGACGGTATATGTGAAAATTGCATTTTCATCAGGTAAATAACTAACTTTTTTTTTAACGAGCAGATTGTCGAGCATCTGAACTAATTATTATTGGACTAGGTACAATGCTGAAGGTTTCCTAGTATAAGGTATATCCCCAATTTTTTTTGGATCATATTTATTGGCACTTGTCTATGACGGTATATGTGAAAATTGCATTTTCATCAGGTAAATAACTAACTTTTTTTTTAACGAGCAGATTGTCGAGCATCTGGACTAATTATTATTGGATTAGGTACAATGCTAAAGGTTTCATAGTATAAGGTATATCCCCAATTTTTTTTGGATCAGAGTTATTGGCACTTGTCTATGACGGTATATGTGAAAATAGCATTTTCATCAGGTAAATAACTAACTTTTTTTTAACGAGCAGATTGTCGAGCATCTGGACTAATTATTATTGGACAAGGTACAATGCTGAAGATTTCCTAGTATAAGGTATATCTCCAATTTTTTTTGGATCAGAGTTATTGGCACTTGTCTATGACGGTATATGTGAAAATTGCATTTTCATCAGGTAAATAACTAACTTTTTTTTTAACGAGCAGATTGTCGAGCATCTGAACTAATTATTATTGGACTAGGTACAATGCTGAAGGTTTCCTAGTATAAGGTATATCCCCAATTTTTTTTGGATCAGAGTTATTGGCACTTGTCTATGACGATATATGTGAAAATTGCATTTTTATCAGGTAAATCACTAACTTTTTTTTTAACGAGCAGATTGTCGAGCATCTGGACTAATTATTATTGGACAAGGTACAATGCTGAAGGTTTCCTAGTATAAGGTATATCCCCAATTTTTTTTGGATCAGAGTTATTGGCACTTGTCTCTGACGGTATATGTGAAAATTGCATTTTCATCAGGTAAATAACTAACTTTTTTTTTAACGAGCAGATTGTCGAGCATCTGGATTAATTATTATTGGACAAGGTACAATGCTCAAGATTTCCTAGTATAAGGTATATCTCCAATTTTTTTTAGATCAGAGTTATTGGCACTTGTCTATGACGATATATGTGAAAATTGCATTTTCATTAAGTAAATCACTAACTTTTTTTTAACGAGCAGATTGTCGAGCATCTGGACTAATTATTATTGGACTAGGTACAATGCTGAAGGTTTCCTAGTATAAGGTATATCCCCAATTTTGTTTGGATCAGAGTTATTGGCACTTGTCTATGACGGTATATGTGAAAATTGCATTTTCATCAGGTAAATAACTAACTTTTTTTTTAACGAGCAGATTGTCGAGCATCTGGACTAATTATTATTGGACTAGGTACAATGCTGAAGGATTCCTAGTATAAGGTATATCCCCAATTTTTTTTGGATCAGAGTTATTGGCACTTGTCTATGACGATATATGTGAAAATTGCATTTTCATCAGGTAAATCACTAACTTTTTTTTTAACGAGCAGATTGTCGAGCATCTGGACTAATTATTATTGGACTAGGTACAATGCTGAAGGTTTCCTAGTATAAGGTATATCTCCAATTTTTTTTGGATCAGAGTTATTGGCACTTGTCTATGACGATATATGTGAAAATTGCATTTTCATCAGGTAAATCACTAACTTTTTATAAGGTATATCCCCAATTTTTTTTGGATCAGAGTTATTGGCACTTGTCTATGACGATATATGTGAAAATTTCAGTTTTATCAGGTAAATCACTAACTTTTTTTTTAACGAGCAGATTGTCGAGCATCTGGACTAATTATTATTGGACAAGGTACAATGCTCAAGATTTCCTAGTATAAGGTATATCTCCAATTTTTTTTAGATCAGAGTTATTGGCACTTGTCTATGACGATATATGTGAAAATTGCATTTTCATCAGGTAAATCACTAACTTTTTATAAGGTATATCCCCAATTTTTTTTGGATCAGAGTTATTGGCACTTGTCTATGACGATATATGTGAAAATTTCAGTTTTATCAGGTAAATCACTAACTTTTTTTTTAACGAGCAGATTGTCGAGCATCTGGACTAATTATTATTGGACAAGGTACAATGCTGAAGGTTTCCTAGTATAAGGTATATCCCCAATTTTTTTTGGATCAGAGTTATTGGCACTTGTCTATGACGATATATGTGAAAATTTCAGTTTTATCAGGTAAATCACTAACTTTTTTTTTAACGAGCAGATTGTCGAGCATCTGGACTAATTATTATTGGACAAGGTACAATGGTGAAGGTTTCCTAGTATAAGGTATATCCCCAATTTTTTTTGGATCAGAGTTATTGGCACTTGTCTATGACGGTATATGTGAAAATAGCATTTTCATCAGGTAAATAACTAACTTTTTTTTTAACGAGCAGATTGTCGAGCATCTGGACTAATTATTATTGGACAAGGTACAATGCTGAAGATTTCCTAGTATAAGGTATATCTCCAATTTTTTTTGGATCAGAGTTATTGGCACTTGTCTATGACGGTATATGTGAAAATTGCATTTTCATCAGGTAAATAACTAACTTTTTTTTTAACGAGCAGATTGTCGAGCATCTGAACTAATTATTATTGGACTAGGTACAATGCTGAAGGTTTCCTAGTATAAGGTATATCCCCAATTTTTTTTGGATCAGAGTTATTGGCACTTGTCTATGACGATATATGTGAAAATTGCATTTTTATCAGGTAAATCACTAACTTTTTTTTTAACGAGCAGATTGTCGAGCATCTGGACTAATTATTATTGGACAAGGTACAATGCTGAAGGTTTCCTAGTATAAGGTATATCCCCAATTTTTTTTGGATCAGAGTTATTGGCACTTGTCTCTGACGGTATATGTGAAAATTGCATTTTCATCAGGTAAATAACTAACTTTTTTTTTAACGAGCAGATTGTCGAGCATCTGGATTAATTATTATTGGACAAGGTACAATGCTCAAGATTTCCTAGTATAAGGTATATCTCCAATTTTTTTTAGATCAGAGTTATTGGCACTTGTCTATGACGATATATGTGAAAATTGCATTTTCATTAAGTAAATCACTAACTTTTTTTTAACGAGCAGATTGTCGAGCATCTGGACTAATTATTATTGGACTAGGTACAATGCTGAAGGTTTCCTAGTATAAGGTATATCCCCAATTTTGTTTGGATCAGAGTTATTGGCACTTGTCTATGACGGTATATGTGAAAATTGCATTTTCATCAGGTAAATAACTAACTTTTTTTTTAACGAGCAGATTGTCGAGCATCTGGACTAATTATTATTGGACTAGGTACAATGCTGAAGGATTCCTAGTATAAGGTATATCCCCAATTTTTTTTGGATCAGAGTTATTGGCACTTGTCTATGACGATATATGTGAAAATTGCATTTTCATCAGGTAAATCACTAACTTTTTTTTTAACGAGCAGATTGTCGAGCATCTGGACTAATTATTATTGGACTAGGTACAATGCTGAAGGTTTCCTAGTATAAGGTATATCTCCAATTTTTTTTGGATCAGAGTTATTGGCACTTGTCTATGACGATATATGTGAAAATTGCATTTTCATCAGGTAAATCACTAACTTTTTATAAGGTATATCCCCAATTTTTTTTGGATCAGAGTTATTGGCACTTGTCTATGACGATATATGTGAAAATTTCAGTTTTATCAGGTAAATCACTAACTTTTTTTTTAACGAGCAGATTGTCGAGCATCTGGACTAATTATTATTGGACAAGGTACAATGCTCAAGATTTCCTAGTATAAGGTATATCTCCAATTTTTTTTAGATCAGAGTTATTGGCACTTGTCTATGACGATATATGTGAAAATTGCATTTTCATCAGGTAAATCACTAACTTTTTATAAGGTATATCCCCAATTTTTTTTGGATCAGAGTTATTGGCACTTGTCTATGACGATATATGTGAAAATTTCAGTTTTATCAGGTAAATCACTAACTTTTTTTTTAACGAGCAGATTGTCGAGCATCTGGACTAATTATTATTGGACAAGGTACAATGCTGAAGGTTTCCTAGTATAAGGTACATCCCCAATTTTGTTTGGATCAGAGTTATTGGCACTTGTCTATGACGATATATGTGAAAATTGCATTTTCATCAGGTAAATCACTAACTTTTTTTTTAACGAGCAGATTGTCGAGCATCTGGACTAATTATTATTGGACTAGGTATAATGCTGAAGATTTCCTAGTATAAGGTATATCCCCAATTTTTTTTGGATCAGAGTTATTGGCACTTGTCTATGACGGTATATGTCAAAATTACATTTTTATCAGGTAAATCACTAACTTTTTTTTAACGAGCAGATTGTCGAGCATCTGAACTAATTATTATTGGACTAGGTACAATGCTGAAGGTTTCCTAATATAAGGTATATCCCCAATTTTTTTTGGATCAGAGTTATTGGCACTTGTCTATGACGGTATATGTGAAAATTGCATTTTCATCAGGTAAATAACTAACGTTTTTTTTAACGAGCAGATTGTCGAGCATCTGGACAACTTATTATTGGACAAGGTACAATGCTAAAGGTTTCCTAGTAAAAGGTATATCTCCAATTTTTTTTGGATCAGAGTTATTGGCACTTGTCTATGACGGTATATGTGAAAATTGCATTTTCATCAGGTAAATCACTAACTTTTTTTTTAACGAGCAGATTGTCGAGCATCTGGACTAATTATTATTGGATTAGGTATAATGCTGAAGATTTCCTAGTATAAGGTATATCCCCAATTTTTTTTGGATCAGAGTTATTGGCACTTGTCTATGACGGTATATGTGAAAATTGCATTTTCATCAGGTAAATCACTAACTTTTTTTTTAACGAGCAGATTGTCGAGCATCTGGACTAATTATTATTGGATTAGGTACAATGCTGAAGGTTTCCTAGTATAAGGTATATCCCCAATTTTTTTTGGATCAGAGTTATTGGCACTTGTCTATGACGATATATGTGAAAATTTCAGTTTTATCAGGTAAATCACTAACTTTTTTTTTAACGAGCAGATTGTCGAGCATCTGGACTAATTATTATTGGACAAGGTACAATGCTGAAGGTTTCCTAGTATAAGGTATATCCCCAATTTTGTTTGGATCAGAGTTATTGGCACTTGTCTATGACGGTATATGTGAAAATTGCATTTTCATCAGGTAAATAACTAACTTTTTTTTTAACGAGCAGATTGTCGAGCATCTGGACTAATTATTATTGGACAAGGTACAATGCTGAAGGTTTTCTAGTATAAGGTATATCTCCAATTTTTTTTGGATCAGAGTTATTGGCACTTGTCTATGACGATATATGTGAAAATTGCATTTTCATCAGGTAAATAACTAACTTTTTTTTTAACGAGCAGATTGTCGAGCATCTGGACTAATTATTATTGGACAAGGTACAATGCTGAAGGTTTTCTAGTATAAGGTATATTTCCAATTTTTTTTGGATCAGAGTTATTGGCACTTGTCTATGACGATATATGTGAAAATTGCATTTTCATCAGGTAAATAACTAACTTTTTTTTTAACGAGCAGATTGTCGAGCATTTGGACTAATTATTATTGGACTAGGTATAATGCTGAAGATTTCCTAGTATAAGGTATATCCCCAATTTTTTTTGGATCAGAGTTATTGGCACTTGTCTATGACGGTATATGTGAAAATTGCATTTTCATCAGGTAAATAACTAACTTTTTTTTTAACGAGCAGATTGTCGAGCATCTGGACTAATTATTATTGGACAAGGTACAATGCTGAAGGTTTTCTAGTATAAGGTATATCTCCAATTTTTTTTGGATCAGAGTTATTGGCACTTGTCTATGACGATATATGTGAAAATTGCATTTTCATCAGGTAAATAACTAACTTTTTTTTTAACGAGCAGATTGTCGAGCATTTGAACTAATTATTATTGGACTAGGTATAATGCTGAAGATTTCCTAGTATAAGGTATATCCCCAATTTTTTTTGGATCAGAGTTACTGGCACTTGTCTATGACGATATATGTGAAAATTGCATTTTCATCAGGTAAATCACTAACTTTTTTTTTAACGAGCAGATTGTCGAGCATCTGGACTAATTATTATTGGATTAGGTACAATGCTGAAGGTTTCCTAGTATAAGGTATATCCCCAATTTTTTTTGGATCAGAGTTATTGGCACTTGTCTATGACGATATATGTGAAAATTGCATTTTCATCAGGTAAATCACTAACTTTTTTTTTAACGAGCAGATTGTCGAGCATCTGGACTAATTATTATTGGACTAGGTACAATGCTGAAGGTTTCCTAGTATAAGGTATATCTCCAATTTTTTTTGGATCAGAGTTATTGGCACTTGTCTATGACGATATATGTGAAAATTGCATTTTCATCAGGTAAATCACTAACTTTTTATAAGGTATATCCCCAATTTTTTTTGGATCAGAGTTATTGGCACTTGTCTATGACGATATATGTGAAAATTTCAGTTTTATCAGGTAAATCACTAACTTTTTTTTTAACGAGCAGATTGTCGAGCATCTGGACTAATTATTATTGGACAAGGTACAATGCTCAAGATTTCCTAGTATAAGGTATATCTCCAATTTTTTTTAGATCAGAGTTATTGGCACTTGTCTATGACGATATATGTGAAAATTGCATTTTCATCAGGTAAATCACTAACTTTTTATAAGGTATATCCCCAATTTTTTTTGGATCAGAGTTATTGGCACTTGTCTATGACGATATATGTGAAAATTTCAGTTTTATCAGGTAAATCACTAACTTTTTTTTTAACGAGCAGATTGTCGAGCATCTGGACTAATTATTATTGGACAAGGTACAATGCTGAAGGTTTCCTAGTATAAGGTACATCCCCAATTTTGTTTGGATCAGAGTTATTGGCACTTGTCTATGACGATATATGTGAAAATTGCATTTTCATCAGGTAAATCACTAACTTTTTTTTTAACGAGCAGATTGTCGAGCATCTGGACTAATTATTATTGGACTAGGTATAATGCTGAAGATTTCCTAGTATAAGGTATATCCCCAATTTTTTTTGGATCAGAGTTATTGGCACTTGTCTATGACGGTATATGTCAAAATTACATTTTTATCAGGTAAATCACTAACTTTTTTTTAACGAGCAGATTGTCGAGCATCTGAACTAATTATTATTGGACTAGGTACAATGCTGAAGGTTTCCTAATATAAGGTATATCCCCAATTTTTTTTGGATCAGAGTTATTGGCACTTGTCTATGACGGTATATGTGAAAATTGCATTTTCATCAGGTAAATAACTAACGTTTTTTTTAACGAGCAGATTGTCGAGCATCTGGACAACTTATTATTGGACAAGGTACAATGCTAAAGGTTTCCTAGTAAAAGGTATATCTCCAATTTTTTTTGGATCAGAGTTATTGGCACTTGTCTATGACGGTATATGTGAAAATTGCATTTTCATCAGGTAAATCACTAACTTTTTTTTTAACGAGCAGATTGTCGAGCATCTGGACTAATTATTATTGGATTAGGTATAATGCTGAAGATTTCCTAGTATAAGGTATATCCCCAATTTTTTTTGGATCAGAGTTATTGGCACTTGTCTATGACGGTATATGTGAAAATTGCATTTTCATCAGGTAAATCACTAACTTTTTTTTTAACGAGCAGATTGTCGAGCATCTGGACTAATTATTATTGGATTAGGTACAATGCTGAAGGTTTCCTAGTATAAGGTATATCCCCAATTTTTTTTGGATCAGAGTTATTGGCACTTGTCTATGACGATATATGTGAAAATTTCAGTTTTATCAGGTAAATCACTAACTTTTTTTTTAACGAGCAGATTGTCGAGCATCTGGACTAATTATTATTGGACAAGGTACAATGCTGAAGGTTTCCTAGTATAAGGTATATCCCCAATTTTGTTTGGATCAGAGTTATTGGCACTTGTCTATGACGGTATATGTGAAAATTGCATTTTCATCAGGTAAATAACTAACTTTTTTTTTAACGAGCAGATTGTCGAGCATCTGGACTAATTATTATTGGACAAGGTACAATGCTGAAGGTTTTCTAGTATAAGGTATATCTCCAATTTTTTTTGGATCAGAGTTATTGGCACTTGTCTATGACGATATATGTGAAAATTGCATTTTCATCAGGTAAATAACTAACTTTTTTTTTAACGAGCAGATTGTCGAGCATCTGGACTAATTATTATTGGACAAGGTACAATGCTGAAGGTTTTCTAGTATAAGGTATATTTCCAATTTTTTTTGGATCAGAGTTATTGGCACTTGTCTATGACGATATATGTGAAAATTGCATTTTCATCAGGTAAATAACTAACTTTTTTTTTAACGAGCAGATTGTCGAGCATTTGGACTAATTATTATTGGACTAGGTATAATGCTGAAGATTTCCTAGTATAAGGTATATCCCCAATTTTTTTTGGATCAGAGTTATTGGCACTTGTCTATGACGGTATATGTGAAAATTGCATTTTCATCAGGTAAATAACTAACTTTTTTTTTAACGAGCAGATTGTCGAGCATCTGGACTAATTATTATTGGACAAGGTACAATGCTGAAGGTTTTCTAGTATAAGGTATATCTCCAATTTTTTTTGGATCAGAGTTATTGGCACTTGTCTATGACGATATATGTGAAAATTGCATTTTCATCAGGTAAATAACTAACTTTTTTTTTAACGAGCAGATTGTCGAGCATTTGAACTAATTATTATTGGACTAGGTATAATGCTGAAGATTTCCTAGTATAAGGTATATCCCCAATTTTTTTTGGATCAGAGTTACTGGCACTTGTCTATGACGATATATGTGAAAATTGCATTTTCATCAGGTAAATCACTAACTTTTTTTTTAACGAGCAGATTGTCGAGCATCTGGACTAATTATTATTGGATTAGGTACAATGCTGAAGGTTTCCTAGTATAAGGTATATCCCCAATTTTTTTTGGATCAGAGTTATTGGCACTTGTCTATGACGGTATATGTGAAAATTGCATTTTCATCAGGTAAATAACTAACTTTTTTTTTAACGAGCAGATTGTCGAGCATCTGGACTAATTATTATTGGACAAGGTACAATGCTGAAGGTTTTCTAGTATAAGGTATATCTCCAATTTTTTTTGGATCAGAGTTATTGGCACTTGTCTATGACGGTATATGTGAAAATTGCATTTTCATCAGGTAAATCACTAACTTTTTTTTTAACGAGCAGATTGTCGAGCATCTGGACTAATTATTATTGGATTAGGTATAATGCTGAAGATTTCCTAGTATAAGGTATATCCCCAATTTTTTTTGGATCAGAGTTATTGGCACTTGTCTATGACGGTATATGTGAAAATTGCATTTTCATCAGGTAAATAACTAACTTTTTTTTTAACGAGCAGATTGTCGAGCATCTGGACTAATTATTATTGGACAAGGTACAATGCTGAAGGTTTTCTAGTATAAGGTATATCTCCAATTTTTTTTGGATCAGAGTTATTGGCACTTGTCTATGACGATATATGTGAAAATTGCATTTTCATCAGGTAAATCACTAACTTTTTTTTTAACGAGCAGATTGTCGAGCATCTGGACTAATTATTATTGGATTAGGTACAATGCTGAAGGTTTCCTAGTATAAGGTATATCCCCAATTTTTTTTGGATCAGAGTTATTGGCACTTGTCTATGACGGTATATGTGAAAATTGCATTTTCATCAGGTAAATAACTAACTTTTTTTTTAACGAGCAGATTGTCGAGCATCTGGACTAATTATTATTGGACAAGGTACAATGCTGAAGGTTTTCTAGTATAAGGTATATCTCCAATTTTTTTTGGATCAGAGTTATTGGCACTTGTCTATGACGATATATGTGAAAATTGCATTTTCATCAGGTAAATAACTAACTTTTTTTTTAACGAGCAGATTGTCGAGCATTTGAACTAATTATTATTGGACTAGGTATAATGCTGAAGATTTCCTAGTATAAGGTATATCCCCAATTTTTTTTGGATCAGAGTTATTGGCACTTGTCTATGACGATATATGTGAAAATTGCATTTTCATCAGGTAAATAACTAACTTTTTTTTTAACGAGCAGATTGTCGAGCATCTGCACTAATTATTATTGGATTAGGTACAATGCTGAAGGTTTCCTAGTATAAGGTATATCCCCAATTTTTTTTGGATCAGAGTTATTGGCACTTGTCTATGACGGTATATGTGAAAATTGCATTTTCATCAGGTAAATAACTAACTTTTTTTTTAACGAACAGATTGTCGAGCATCTGGACTAATTATTATTGGACTAGGTACAATGCTGAAGGTTTCCTAGTATAAGGTATATCTCCAATTTTTTTTGGATCAGAGTTATTGGCACTTGTCTATGACGATATATGTGAAAATTGCATTTTCATCAGGTAAATAACTAACTTTTTTTTTAACGAGCAGATTGTCGAGCATTTGAACTAATTATTATTGGACTAGGTATAATGCTGAATATTTCCTAGTATAAGGTATATCCCCAATTTTTTTTGGATCAGAGTTATTGGCACTTGTCTATGACGGTATATGTGAAAATTGCATTTTCATCAGGTAAATCACTAACTTTTTTTTTAACGAGCAGATTGTCGAGCATCTGGACTAATTATTATTGGATTAGGTATAATGCTGAAGATTTCCTAGTATAAGGTATATCCCCAATTTTTTTTGGATCAGAGTTATTGGCACTTGTCTATGACGGTATATGTGAAAATTGCATTTTCATCAGGTAAATAACTAACTTTTTTTTTAACGAGCAGATTGTCGAGCATTTGAAGTAATTATTATTGGACTAGGTATAATGCTGAAGATTTCCTAGTATAAGGTATATCCCCAATTTTTTTTGGATCAGAGTTATTGGCACTTGTCTATGACGGTATATGTGAAAATTGCATTTTCATCAGGTAAATCACTAACTTTTTTTTTAACGAGCAGATTGTCGAGCATCTGGACTAATTATTATTGGATTAGGTACAATGCTGAAGGTTTCCTAGTATAAGGTATATCCCCAATTTTTTTTGGATCAGAGTTATTGGCACTTGTCTATGACGGTATATGTGAAAATTGCATTTTCATCAGGTAAATAACTAACTTTTTTTTTAACGAGCAGATTGTCGAGCATCTGGACTAATTATTATTGGACTAGGTACAATGCTGAAGATTTCCTAGTATAAGGTATATCTCCAATTTTTTTTGGATCAGAGTTATTGGCACTTGTCTATGACGGTATATGTGAAAATTGCATTTTCATCAGGTAAATCACTAACTTTTTTTTTAACGAGCAGATTGTCGAGCATTTGAACTAATTATTATTGGACTAGGTATAATGCTGAAGATTTCCTAGTATAAGGTATATCCCCAATTTTTTTTGGATCAGAGTTATTGGCACTTGTCTATGACGGTATATGTGAAAATTGCATTTTCATCAGGTAAATAACTAACTTTTTTTTTAACGAGCAGATTGTCGAGCATCTGGACTAATTATTATTGGATTAGGTACAATACTGAAGGTTTCCTAGTATAAGGTATATCCCCAATTTTTTTTGGATCAGAGTTATTGGCACTTGTCTATGACGATATATGTGAAAATTTCAGTTTTATCAGGTAAATCACTAACTTTTTTTTTAAGGAGCAGATTGTCGAGCATCTGGACTAATTATTATTGGACAAGGTACAATGCTGAAGGTTTCCTAGTATAAGGTATATCCCCAATTCTTTTGGATCAGAGTTATTGGCACTTGTCTATGACGGTATATGTGAAAATTGCATTTTCATCAGGTAAATAACTAACTTTTTTTTTAACGAGCAGATTGTCGAACATCTGGACTAATTATTATTGGACTAGGTACAATGCTGAAGGTTTCCTAGTATAAGGTATATCCCCAATTTTTTTTGGATCAGAGTTATTGGCACTTGTCTATGACGATATATGTGAAAATTTCAGTTTTATCAGGTAAATAACTAACTTTTTTTTTAACGAGCAGATTGTCGAGCATTTGAACTAATTATTATTGGACTAGGTATAATGCTGAAGATTTCCTAGTATAAGGTATATCCCCAATTTTTTTTGGATCAGAGTTATTGGCACTTGTCTATGACGATATATGTGAAAATTGCATTTTCATCAGGTAAATCACTAACTTTTTTTTTAACGAGCAGATTGTCGAGCATCTGGACTAATTATTATTGGACTAGGTATAATGCTGAAGATTTCCTAGTATAAGGTATATCCCCAATTTTTTTTGGATCAGAGTTATTGGCACTTGTCTATGACGGTATATGTCAAAATTACATTTTTATCAGGTAAATCACTAACTTTTTTTTAACGAGCAGATTGTCGAGCATCTGAACTAATTATTATTGGACTAGGTACAATGCTGAAGGTTTCCTAGTATAAGGTATATCCCCAATTTTTTTTGGATCAGAGTTATTGGCACTTGTCTATGACGGTATATGTGAAAATTGCATTTTCATCAGGTAAATAACTAACGTTTTTTTTAACGAGCAGATTGTCGAGCATCTGGACTACTTATTATAGGACAAGGTACAATGCTAAAGGTTTCCTAGTAAAAGGTATATCTCCAATTTTTTTTGGATCAGAGTTATTGGCACTTGTCTATGACGGTATATGTGAAAATTGCATTTTCATCAGGTAAATCACTAACTTTTTTTTTAACGAGCAGATTGTCGAGCATCTGGACTAATTATTATTGGATTAGGTATAATGCTGAAGATTTCCTAGTATAAGGTATATCCCCAATTTTTTTTGGATCAGAGTTATTGGCACTTGTCTATGACGGTATATGTGAAAATTGCATTTTCATCAGGTAAATCACTAACTTTTTTTTTAACGAGCAGATTGTCGAGCATCTGGACTAATTATTATTGGATTAGGTACAATGCTGAAGGTTTCCTAGTATAAGGTATATCCCCAATTTTTTTTGGATCAGAGTTATTGGCACTTGTCTATGACGATATATGTGAAAATTTCAGTTTTATCAGGTAAATCACAAACTTTTTTTTTAACGAGCAGATTGTCGAGCATCTGGACTAATTATTATTGGACAAGGTACAATGCTGAAGGTTTCCTAGTATAAGGTATATCCCCAATTTTGTTTGGATCAGAGTTATTGGCACTTGTCTATGACGGTATATGTGAAAATTGCATTTTCATCAGGTAAATAACTAACTTTTTTTTTAACGAGCAGATTGTCGAGCATCTGGACTAATTATTATTGGACAAGGTACAATGCTGAAGGTTTTCTAGTATAAGGTATATCTCCAATTTTTTTTGGATCAGAGTTATTGGCACTTGTCTATGACGATATATGTGAAAATTGCATTTTCATCAGGTAAATAACTAACTTTTTTTTTAACGAGCAGATTGTCGAGCATCTGGACTAATTATTATTGGACAAGGTACAATGCTGAAGGTTTTCTAGTATAAGGTATATCTCCAATTTTTTTTGGATCAGAGTTATTGGCACTTGTCTATGACGATATATGTGAAAATTGCATTTTCATCAGGTAAATAACTAACTTTTTTTTTAACGAGCAGATTGTCGAGCATTTGGACTAATTATTATTGGACTAGGTATAATGCTGAAGATTTCCTAGTATAAGGTATATCCCCAATTTTTTTTGGATCAGTGTTATTGGCACTTGTCTATGACGGTATATGTGAAAATTGCATTTTCATCAGGTAAATAACTAACTTTTTTTTTAACGAGCAGATTGTCGAGCATCTGGACTAATTATTATTGGACAAGGTACAATGCTGAAGGTTTTCTAGTATAAGGTATATCTCCAATTTTTTTTGGATCAGAGTTATTGGCACTTGTCTATGACGGTATATGTGAAAATTGCATTTTCATCAGGTAAATCACTAACTTTTTTTTTAACGAGCAGATTGTCGAGCATCTGGACTAATTATTATTGGATTAGGTATAATGCTGAAGATTTCCTAGTATAAGGTATATCCCCAATTTTTTTTGGATCAGAGTTATTGGCACTTGTCTATGACGGTATATGTGAAAATTGCATTTTCATCAGGTAAATCACTAACTTTTTTTTTAACGAGCAGATTGTCGAGCATCTGGACTAATTATTATTGGATTAGGTACAATGCTGAAGGTTTCCTAGTATAAGGTATATCCCCAATTTTTTTTGGATCAGAGTTATTGGCACTTGTCTATGACGGTATATGTGAAAATTGCATTTTCATCAGGTAAATAACTAACTTTTTTTTTAACGAGCAGATTGTCGAGCATCTGGACTAATTATTATTGGACTAGGTACAATGCTGAAGATTTCCTAGTATAAGGTATATCTCCAATTTTTTTTGGATCAGAGTTATTGGCACTTGTCTATGACGGTATATGTGAAAATTGCATTTTCATCAGGTAAATCACTAACTTTTTTTTTAACGAGCAGATTGTCGAGCATTTGAACTAATTATTATTGGACTAGGTATAATGCTGAAGATTTCCTAGTATAAGGTATATCCCCAATTTTTTTTGGATCAGAGTTATTGGCACTTGTCTATGACGGTATATGTAAAAATTGCATTTTCATCAGGTAAATAACTAACTTTTTTTTTAACGAGCAGATTGTCGAGCATCTGGACTAATTATTATTGGATTAGGTACAATACTGAAGGTTTCCTAGTATAAGGTATATCCCCAATTTTTTTTGGATCAGAGTTATTGGCACTTGTCTATGACGATATATGTGAAAATTTCAGTTTTATCAGGTAAATCACTAACTTTTTTTTTAACGAGCAGATTGTCGAGCATTTGACCTAATTATTATTGGACTAGGTATAATGCTGAAGATTTCCTAGTATAAGGTATATCCCCAATTTTTTTTGGATCAGAGTTATTGGCACTTGTCTATGACGATATATGTGAAAATTGCATTTTCATCAGGTAAATCACTAACTTTTTTTTTAACGAGCAGATTGTCGAGCATCTGGACTAATTATTATTGGACTAGGTATAATGCTGAAGATTTCCTAGTATAAGGTATATCCCCAATTTTTTTTGGATCAGAGTTATTGGCACTTGTCTATGACGGTATATGTCAAAATTACATTTTTATCAGGTAAATCACTAACTTTTTTTTAACGAGCAGATTGTCGAGCATCTGAACTAATTATTATTGGACTAGGTACAATGCTGAAGGTTTCCTAGTATAAGGTATATCCCCAATTTTTTTTGGATCAGAGTTATTGGCACTTGTCTATGACGGTATATGTGAAAATTGCATTTTCATCAGGTAAATAACTAACGTTTTTTTTAACGAGCAGATTGTCGAGCATCTGGACTACTTATTATAGGACAAGGTACAATGCTAAAGGTTTCCTAGTAAAAGGTATATCTCCAATTTTTTTTGGATCAGAGTTATTGGCACTTGTCTATGACGGTATATGTGAAAATTGCATTTTCATCAGGTAAATCACTAACTTTTTTTTTAACGAGCAGATTGTCGAGCATCTGGACTAATTATTATTGGATTAGGTATAATGCTGAAGATTTCCTAGTATAAGGTATATCCCCAATTTTTTTTGGATCAGAGTTATTGGCACTTGTCTATGACGGTATATGTGAAAATTGCATTTTCATCAGGTAAATCACTAACTTTTTTTTTAACGAGCAGATTGTCGAGCATCTGGACTAATTATTATTGGACAAGGTACAATGCTGAAGGTTTTCTAGTATAAGGTATATCTCCAATTTTTTTTGGATCAGAGTTATTGGCACTTGTCTATGACGATATATGTGAAAATTGCATTTTCATCAGGTAAATAACTAACTTTTTTTTTAACGAGCAGATTGTCGAGCATTTGGACTAATTATTATTGGACTAGGTATAATGCTGAAGATTTCCTAGTATAAGGTATATCCCCAATTTTTTTTGGATCAGTGTTATTGGCACTTGTCTATGACGGTATATGTGAAAATTGCATTTTCATCAGGTAAATAACTAACTTTTTTTTTAACGAGCAGATTGTCGAGCATCTGGACTAATTATTATTGGACAAGGTACAATGCTGAAGGTTTTCTAGTATAAGGTATATCTCCAATTTTTTTTGGATCAGAGTTATTGGCACTTGTCTATGACGATATATGTGAAAATTGCATTTTCATCAGGTAAATCACTAACTTTTTATAAGGTATATCCCCAATTTTTTTTGGATCAGAGTTATTGGCACTTGTCTATGACGATATATGTGAAAATTGCATTTTCATCAGGTAAATAACTAACTTTTTTTTTAACGAGCAGATTGTCGAGCATCTGAACTAATTATTATTGGACTAGGTACAATGCTGAAGGTTTCCTAGTATAAGGTATATCCCCAATTTTTTTTGGATCAGAGTTATTGGCACTTGTCTATGACGATATATGTGAAAATTGCATTTTCATCAGGTAAATAACTAACTTTTTTTTTAACGAGCAGATTGTCGAGCATTTGAACTAATTATTATTGGACTAGGTATAATGCTGAAGATTTCCTAGTATAAGGTATATCCCCAATTTTTTTTGGATCAGAGTTATTGGCACTTGTCTATGACGGTATATGTGAAAATTGCATTTTCATCAGGTAAATCACTAACTTTTTTTTTAACGAGCAGATTGTCGAGCATCTGGACTAATTATTATTGGACTAGGTACAATGCTGAAGGTTTCCTAGTATAAGGTATATCTCCAATTTTTTTTGGATCAGAGTTATTGGCACTTGTCTATGACGATATATGTGAAAATTGCATTTTCATCAGGTAAATCACTAACTTTTTATAAGGTATATCCCCAATTTTTTTTGGATCAGAGTTATTGGCACTTGTCTATGACGATATATGTGAAAATTTCAGTTTTATCAGGTAAATCACTAACTTTTTTTTTAACGAGCAGATTGTCGAGCATCTGGACTAATTATTATTGGACAAGGTACAATGCTGAAGGTTTCCTAGTATAAGGTACATCCCCAAGTTTGTTTGGATCAGAGTTATTGGCACTTGTCTATGACGGTATATGTGAAAATTGCATTTTCATCAGGTAAATAACTACCTTTTTTTTTAACGAGCAGATTGTCGAGCATCTGGACTAATTATTATTGGATTAGGTACAATGCTGAAGGTTTCCTAGTATAAGGTATATCCCCAATTTTTTTTGGATCAGAGTTACTGGCACTTGTCTATGACGGTATATGTCAAAATTGCATTTTTATCAGGTAAATCACTAACTTTTTTTTTAACGAGCAGATTGTCGAGCATCTGAACTAATTATTATTGGACTAGGTACAATTCTGAAGGTTTCCTAGTATAAGGTATATCCCCAATTTCTTTTGGATCAGATTTATTGGCACTTGTCTATGACGGTATATGTGAAAATTGCATTTTCATCAGGTAAATAACTAACTTTTTTTTTAACGAGCAGATTGTCGAGCATCTGGACTAATTATTATTGGACTAGGTACAATGCTGAAGGTTTCCTAGTATAAGGTATATCCCCAATTTTTTTTGGATCAGAGTTATTGGCACTTGTCTATGACGGTATATGTGAAAATTGCATTTTCATCAGGTATATAACTAACGTTTTTTTTAACGAGCAGATTGTCGAGCATCTGGACTACTTATTATTGGACAAGGTACAATGCTGAAGGTTTCCTAGTAAAAGGTATATCTCCAATTTTTTTTGGATCAGAGTTATTGGCACTTGTCTATGACGGTATATGTGAAAATTGCATTTTCATCAGGTAAATAACTAACTTTTTTTTTAACGAGCAGATTGTCGAGCATCTGAACTAATTATTATTGGACTAGGTACAATGCTGAAGGTTTCCTAGTATAAGGTATATCCCCAATTTTTTTTGGATCATATTTATTGGCACTTGTCTATGACGGTATATGTGAAAATTGCATTTTCATCAGGTAAATAACTAACTTTTTTTTTAACGAGCAGATTGTCGAGCATCTGGACTAATTATTATTGGATTAGGTACAATGCTAAAGGTTTCATAGTATAAGGTATATCCCCAATTTTTTTTGGATCAGAGTTATTGGCACTTGTCTATGACGGTATATGTGAAAATAGCATTTTCATCAGGTAAATAACTAACTTTTTTTTTAACGAGCAGATTGTCGAGCATCTGGACTAATTATTATTGGACAAGGTACAATGCTGAAGATTTCTTAGTATAAGGTATATCTCCAATTTTTTTTGGATCAGAGTTATTGGCACTTGTCTATGACGGTATATGTGAAAATTGCATTTTCATCAGGTAAATAACTAACTTTTTTTTTAACGAGCAGATTGTCGAGCATCTGGACTAATTATTATTGGACAAGGTACAATGCTGAAGGTTTCCTAGTATAAGGTACATCCCCAATTTTGTTTGGATCAGAGTTATTGGCACTTGTCTATGACGGTATATGTGAAAATTGCATTTTCATCAGGTAAATAACTAACTTTTTTTTTAACGAGCAGATTGTCGAGCATCTGGATTAATTATTATTGGACAAGGTACAATGCTGAAGGTTTCCTAGTAAAAGGTATATCTCCAATTTTTTTTGGATCAGAGTTATTGGCACTTGTCTATGACGGTATATGTGAAAATTGCATTTTTATCAGGTAAATCACTAACTTTTTTTTTAACGAGCAGATTGTCGAGCATCTGGACTAATTATTATTGGACAAGGTACAATGCTGAAGGTTTCCTAGTATAAGGTATATCCCCAATTTTTTTTGGATCAGAGTTATTGGCACTTGTCTCTGACGGTATATGTGAAAATTGCATTTTCATCAGGTAAATAACTAACTTTTTTTTTAACGAGCAGATTGTCGAGCATCTGGATTAATTATTATTGGACAAGGTACAATGCTCAAGATTTCCTAGTATAAGGTATATCTCCAATTTTTTTTAGATCAGAGTTATTGGCACTTGTCTATGACGATATATGTGAAAATTGCATTTTCATTAAGTAAATCACTAACTTTTTTTTTAACGAGCAGATTGTCGAGCATCTGGACTAATTATTATTGGACTAGGTACAATGCTGAAGGTTTCCTAGTATAAGGTATATCCCCAATTTTGTTTGGATCAGAGTTATTGGCACTTGTCTATGACGGTATATGTGAAAATTGCATTTTCATCAGGTAAATAACTAACTTTTTTTTTAACGAGCAGATTGTCGAGCATCTGGACTAATTATTATTGGACTAGGTACAATGCTGAAGGATTCCTAGTATAAGGTATATCCCCAATTTTTTTTGGATCAGAGTTATTGGCACTTGTCTATGACGATATATGTGAAAATTGCATTTTCATCAGGTAAATAACTAACTTTTTTTTTAACGAGCAGATTGTCGAGCATTTGAACTAATTATTATTGGACTAGGTATAATGCTGAAGATTTCCTAGTATAAGGTATATCTCCAATTTTTTTTGGATCAGAGTTATTGGCACTTGTCTATGACGGTATATGTGAAAATTGCATTTTCATCAGGTAAATCACTAACTTTTTTTTTAACGAGCAGATTGTCGAGCATCTGGACTAATTATTATTGGACTAGGTACAATGCTGAAGGTTTCCTAGTATAAGGTATATCTCCAATTTTTTTTGGATCAGAGTTATTGGCACTTGTCTATGACGATATATGTGAAAATTGCATTTTCATCAGGTAAATCACTAACTTTTTATAAGGTATATCCCCAATTTTTTTTGGATCAGAGTTATTGGCACTTGTCTATGACGATATATGTGAAAATTTCAGTTTTATCAGGTAAATCACTAACTTTTTTTTTAACGAGCAGATTGTCGAGCATCTGGACTAATTATTATTGGACAAGGTACAATGCTCAAGATTTCCTAGTATAAGGTATATCTCCAATTTTTTTTAGATCAGAGTTATTGGCACTTGTCTATGACGATATATGTGAAAATTGCATTTTCATTAAGTAAATCACTAACTTTTTTTTTAACGAGCAGATTGTCGAGCATCTGAACTAATTATTATTGGACTAGGTACAATGCTGAAGGTTTCCTAGTATAAGGTATATCCCCAATTTTGTTTGGATCAGAGTTATTGGCACTTGTCTATGACGGTATATGTGAAAATTGTATTTTCATCAGGTAAATAACTAACTTTTTTTTTAACGAGCAGATTGTCGAGCATCTGGACTAATTATTATTGGACAAGGTACAATGCTGAAGGTTTTCTAGTATAAGGTATATCTCCAATTTTTTTTGGATCAGAGTTATTGGCACTTGTCTATGACGATATATGTGAAAATTGCATTTTCATCAGGTAAATAACTAACTTTTTTTTTAACGAGCAGATTGTCGAGCATTTGAACTAATTATTATTGGACTAGGTATAATGCTGAAGATTTCCTAGTATAAGGTATATCCCCAATTTTTTTTGGATCAGAGTTATTGGCACTTGTCTATGACGGTATATGTGAAAATTGCATTTTCATCAGGTAAATCACTAACTTTTTTTTTAACGAGCAGATTGTCGAGCATCTGGACTAATTATTATTGGATTAGGTACAATGCTGAAGGTTTCCTAGTATAAGGTATATCCCCAATTTTTTTTGGATCAGAGTTATTGGCACTTGTCTATGACGGTATATGTGAAAATTGCATTTTCATCAGGTAAATAACTAACTTTTTTTTTAACGAGCAGATTGTCGAGCATCTGGACTAATTATTATTGGACTAGGTACAATGCTGAAGGTTTCCTAGTATAAGGTATATCTCCAATTTTTTTTGGATCAGAGTTATTGGCACTTGTCTATGACGATATATGTGAAAATTGCATTTTCATCAGGTAAATAACTAACTTTTTTTTTAACGAGCAGATTGTCGAGCATTTGAACTAATTATTATTGGACTAGGTATAATGCTGAAGATTTCCTAGTATAAGGTATATCCCCAATTTTTTTTGGATCAGAGTTATTGGCACTTGTCTATGACGGTATATGTGAAAATTGCATTTTCATCAGGTAAATCACTAACTTTTTTTTTAACGAGCAGATTGTCGAGCATCTGGACTAATTATTATTGGACTAGGTACAATGCTGAAGGTTTCCTAGTATAAGGTATATCTCCAATTTTTTTTGGATCAGAGTTATTGGCACTTGTCTATGACGATATATGTGAAAATTGCATTTTCATCAGGTAAATCACTAACTTTTTATAAGGTATATCCCCAATTTTTTTTGGATCAGAGTTATTGGCACTTGTCTATGACGATATATGTGAAAATTTCAGTTTTATCAGGTAAATCACTAACTTTTTTTTTAACGAGCAGATTGTCGAGCATCTGGACTAATTATTATTGGACAAGGTACAATGCTGAAGGTTTCCTAGTATAAGGTACATCCCCAATTTTGTTTGGATCAGAGTTATTGGCACTTGTCTATGACGGTATATGTGAAAATTGCATTTTCATCAGGTAAATAACTACCTTTTTTTTTAACGAGCAGATTGTCGAGCATCTGGACTAATTATTATTGGATTAGGTACAATGCTGAAGGTTTCCTAGTATAAGGTATATCCCCAATTTTTTTTGGATCAGAGTTACTGGCACTTGTCTATGACGGTATATGTCAAAATTGCATTTTTATCAGGTAAATCACTAACTTTTTTTTTAACGAGCAGATTGTCGAGCATCTGAACTAATTATTATTGGACTAGGTACAATTCTGAAGGTTTCCTAGTATAAGGTATATCCCCAATTTTTTTTGGATCAGATTTATTGGCACTTGTCTATGACGGTATATGTGAAAATTGCATTTTCATCAGGTAAATAACTAACTTTTTTTTTAACGAGCAGATTGTCGAGCATCTGGACTAATTATTATTGGACTAGGTACAATGCTGAAGGTTTCCTAGTATAAGGTATATCCCCAATTTTTTTTGGATCAGAGTTATTGGCACTTGTCTATGACGGTATATGTGAAAATTGCATTTTCATCAGGTATATAACTAACGTTTTTTTTAACGAGCAGATTGTCGAGCATCTGGACTACTTATTATTGGAAAAGGTACAATGGTGAAGGTTTCCTAGTAAAAGGTATATCTCCAATTTTTTTTGGATCAGAGTTATTGGCACTTGTCTATGACGGTATATGTGAAAATTGCATTTTCATCAGGTAAATAACTAACTTTTTTTTTAACGAGCAGATTGTCGAGCATCTGAACTAATTATTATTGGACTAGGTACAATGCTGAAGGTTTCCTAGTATAAGGTATATCCCCAATTTTTTTTGGATCATATTTATTGGCACTTGTCTATGACGGTATATGTGAAAATTGCATTTTCATCAGGTAAATAACTAACTTTTTTTTTAACGAGCAGATTGTCGAGCATCTGGACTAATTATTATTGGATTAGGTACAATGCTAAAGGTTTCATAGTATAAGGTATATCCCCAATTTTTTTTGGATCAGAGTTATTGGCACTTGTCTATGACGGTATATGTGAAAATAGCATTTTCATCAGGTAAATAACTAACTTTTTTTTTAACGAGCAGATTGTCGAGCATCTGGACTAATTATTATTGGACAAGGTACAATGCTGAAGATTTCCTAGTATAAGGTATATCTCCAATTTTTTTTGGATCAGAGTTATTGGCACTTGTCTATGACGGTATATGTGAAAATTGCATTTTCATCAGGTAAATAACTAACTTTTTTTTTAACGAGCAGATTGTCGAGCATCTGGACTAATTATTATTGGACAAGGTACAATGCTGAAGATTTCCTAGTATAAGGTATATCTCCAATTTTTTTTAGATCAGAGTTATTGGCACTTGTCTATGACGATATATGTGAAAATTGCATTTTCATTAAGTAAATCACTAACTTTTTTTTTAACGAGCAGATTGTCGAGCATCTGGACTAATTATTATTGGACTAGGTACAATGCTGAAGGTTTCCTAGTATAAGGTATATCCCCAATTTTTTTTGGATCAGAGTTATTGGCACTTGTCTATGACGGTATATGTGAAAATTGCATTTTCATCAGGTATATAACTAACGTTTTTTTTAACGAGCAGATTGTCGAGCATCTGGACTACTTATTATTGGACAAGGTACAATGCTGAAGGTTTCCTAGTAAAAGGTATATCTCCAATTTTTTTTGGATCAGAGTTATTGGCACTTGTCTATGACGGTATATGTGAAAATTGCATTTTCATCAGGTAAATAACTAACTTTTTTTTTAACGAGCAGATTGTCGAGCATCTGAACTAATTATTATTGGACTAGGTACAATGCTGAAGGTTTCCTAGTATAAGGTATATCCCCAATTTTTTTTGGATCATATTTATTGGCACTTGTCTATGACGGTATATGTGAAAATTGCATTTTCATCAGGTAAATAACTAACTTTTTTTTTAACGAGCAGATTGTCGAGCATCTGGACTAATTATTATTGGATTAGGTACAATGCTAAAGGTTTCATAGTATAAGGTATATCCCCAATTTTTTTTGGATCAGAGTTATTGGCACTTGTCTATGACGGTATATGTGAAAATAGCATTTTCATCAGGTAAATAACTAACTTTTTTTTTAACGAGCAGATTGTCGAGCATCTGGACTAATTATTATTGGACAAGGTACAATGCTGAAGATTTCCTAGTATAAGGTATATCTCCAATTTTTTTTGGATCAGAGTTATTGGCACTTGTCTATGACGGTATATGTGAAAATTGCATTTTCATCAGGTAAATAACTAACTTTTTTTTTAACGAGCAGATTGTCGAGCATCTGAACTAATTATTATTGGACTAGGTACAATGCTGAAGGTTTCCTAGTATAAGGTATATCCCCAATTTTTTTTGGATCAGAGTTATTGGCACTTGTCTATGACGATATATGTGAAAATTGCATTTTTATCAGGTAAATCACTAACTTTTTTTTTAACGAGCAGATTGTCGAGCATCTGGACTAATTATTATTGGACAAGGTACAATGCTGAAGGTTTCCTAGTATAAGGTATATCCCCAATTTTTTTTGGATCAGAGTTATTGGCACTTGTCTCTGACGGTATATGTGAAAATTGCATTTTCATCAGGTAAATAACTAACTTTTTTTTTAACGAGCAGATTGTCGAGCATCTGGATTAATTATTATTGGACAAGGTACAATGCTCAAGATTTCCTAGTATAAGGTATATCTCCAATTTTTTTTAGATCAGAGTTATTGGCACTTGTCTATGACGATATATGTGAAAATTGCATTTTCATTAAGTAAATCACTAACTTTTTTTTAACGAGCAGATTGTCGAGCATCTGGACTAATTATTATTGGACTAGGTACAATGCTGAAGGTTTCCTAGTATAAGGTATATCCCCAATTTTGTTTGGATCAGAGTTATTGGCACTTGTCTATGACGGTATATGTGAAAATTGCATTTTCATCAGGTAAATAACTAACTTTTTTTTTAACGAGCAGATTGTCGAGCATCTGGACTAATTATTATTGGACTAGGTACAATGCTGAAGGATTCCTAGTATAAGGTATATCCCCAATTTTTTTTGGATCAGAGTTATTGGCACTTGTCTATGACGATATATGTGAAAATTGCATTTTCATCAGGTAAATCACTAACTTTTTTTTTAACGAGCAGATTGTCGAGCATCTGGACTAATTATTATTGGACTAGGTACAATGCTGAAGGTTTCCTAGTATAAGGTATATCTCCAATTTTTTTTGGATCAGAGTTATTGGCACTTGTCTATGACGATATATGTGAAAATTGCATTTTCATCAGGTAAATCACTAACTTTTTATAAGGTATATCCCCAATTTTTTTTGGATCAGAGTTATTGGCACTTGTCTATGACGATATATGTGAAAATTTCAGTTTTATCAGGTAAATCACTAACTTTTTTTTTAACGAGCAGATTGTCGAGCATCTGGACTAATTATTATTGGACAAGGTACAATGCTCAAGATTTCCTAGTATAAGGTATATCTCCAATTTTTTTTAGATCAGAGTTATTGGCACTTGTCTATGACGATATATGTGAAAATTGCATTTTCATCAGGTAAATCACTAACTTTTTATAAGGTATATCCCCAATTTTTTTTGGATCAGAGTTATTGGCACTTGTCTATGACGATATATGTGAAAATTTCAGTTTTATCAGGTAAATCACTAACTTTTTTTTTAACGAGCAGATTGTCGAGCATCTGGACTAATTATTATTGGACAAGGTACAATGCTGAAGGTTTCCTAGTATAAGGTACATCCCCAATTTTGTTTGGATCAGAGTTATTGGCACTTGTCTATGACGGTATATGTGAAAATTGCATTTTCATCAGGTAAATAACTACCTTTTTTTTTAACGAGCAGATTGTCGAGCATCTGGACTAATTATTATTGGATTAGGTACAATGCTGAAGGTTTCCTAGTATAAGGTATATCCCCAATTTTTTTTGGATCAGAGTTACTGGCACTTGTCTATGACGGTATATGTCAAAATTGCATTTTTATCAGGTAAATCACTAACTTTTTTTTTAACGAGCAGATTGTCGAGCATCTGAACTAATTATTATTGGACTAGGTACAATTCTGAAGGTTTCCTAGTATAAGGTATATCCCCAATTTTTTTTGGATCAGATTTATTGGCACTTGTCTATGACGGTATATGTGAAAATTGCATTTTCATCAGGTAAATAACTAACTTTTTTTTTAACGAGCAGATTGTCGAGCATCTGGACTAATTATTATTGGACTAGGTACAATGCTGAAGGTTTCCTAGTATAAGGTATATCCCCAATTTTTTTTGGATCAGAGTTATTGGCACTTGTCTATGACGGTATATGTGAAAATTGCATTTTCATCAGGTATATAACTAACGTTTTTTTTAACGAGCAGATTGTCGAGCATCTGGACTACTTATTATTGGAAAAGGTACAATGGTGAAGGTTTCCTAGTAAAAGGTATATCTCCAATTTTTTTTGGATCAGAGTTATTGGCACTTGTCTATGACGGTATATGTGAAAATTGCATTTTCATCAGGTAAATAACTAACTTTTTTTTTAACGAGCAGATTGTCGAGCATCTGAACTAATTATTATTGGACTAGGTACAATGCTGAAGGTTTCCTAGTATAAGGTATATCCCCAATTTTTTTTGGATCATATTTATTGGCACTTGTCTATGACGGTATATGTGAAAATTGCATTTTCATCAGGTAAATAACTAACTTTTTTTTTAACGAGCAGATTGTCGAGCATCTGGACTAATTATTATTGGATTAGGTACAATGCTAAAGGTTTCATAGTATAAGGTATATCCCCAATTTTTTTTGGATCAGAGTTATTGGCACTTGTCTATGACGGTATATGTGAAAATAGCATTTTCATCAGGTAAATAACTAACTTTTTTTTTAACGAGCAGATTGTCGAGCATCTGGACTAATTATTATTGGACAAGGTACAATGCTGAAGATTTCCTAGTATAAGGTATATCTCCAATTTTTTTTGGATCAGAGTTATTGGCACTTGTCTATGACGGTATATGTGAAAATTGCATTTTCATCAGGTAAATAACTAACTTTTTTTTTAACGAGCAGATTGTCGAGCATCTGGACTAATTATTATTGGACAAGGTACAATGCTGAAGATTTCCTAGTATAAGGTATATCTCCAATTTTTTTTAGATCAGAGTTATTGGCACTTGTCTATGACGATATATGTGAAAATTGCATTTTCATTAAGTAAATCACTAACTTTTTTTTTAACGAGCAGATTGTCGAGCATCTGGACTAATTATTATTGGACTAGGTACAATGCTGAAGGTTTCCTAGTATAAGGTATATCCCCAATTTTTTTTGGATCAGAGTTATTGGCACTTGTCTATGACGGTATATGTGAAAATTGCATTTTCATCAGGTAAAGACCTAACTTTTTTTTTAACGAGCAGATTGTCGAGCATCTGAACTAATTATTATTGGACTAGGTACAATGCTGAAGGTTTCCTAGTATAAGGTATATCCCCAATTTTTTTTGGATCAGATTTATTGGCACTTGTCTATGACGGTATATGTGAAAATTGCATTTTCATCAGGTAAATAACTAACTTTTTTTTTAACGAGCAGATTGTCGACCATCTGAACTAATTATTATTGGACTAGGTACAATGCTGAAGGTTTCCTAGTATAAGGTATATCCCCAATTTTTTTTGGATCATATTTATTGGCACTTGTCTATGACGGTATATGTGAAAATTGCATTTTCATCAGGTATATAACTAACGTTTTTTTTAACGAGCAGATTGTCGAGCATCTGGACTACTTATTATTGGACAAGGTACAATGCTGAAGGTTTCCTAGTAAAAGGTATATCTCCAATTTTTTTTGGATCAGAGTTATTGGCACTTGTCTATGACGGTATATGTGAAAATTGCATTTTCATCAGGTAAAGACCTAACTTTTTTTTTAACGAGCAGATTGTCGAGCATCTGAACTAATTATTATTGGACTAGGTACAATGCTGAAGGTTTCCTAGTATAAGGTATATCCCCAATTTTTTTTGGATCATATTTATTGGCACTTGTCTATGACGGTATATGTGAAAATTGCATTTTCATCAGGTAAATAACTAACTTTTTTTTTAACGAGCAGATTGTCGAGCATCTGGACTAATTATTATTGGATTAGGTACAATGCTGAAGGTTTCCTAGTATAAGGTATATCCCCAATTTTTTTTGGATCATATTTATTGGCACTTGTCTATGACGGTATATGTGAAAATTGCATTTTCATCAGGTATATAACTAACGTTTTTTTTAACGAGCAGATTGTCGAGCATCTGGACTACTTATTATTGGACAAGGTACAATGCTGAAGGTTTCCTAGTAAAAGGTATATCTCCAATTTTTTTTGGATCAGAGTTATTGGCACTTGTCTATGACGGTATATGTGAAAATAGCATTTTCATCAGGTAAATAACTAACTTTTTTTTTAACGAGCAGATTGTCGAGCATCTGGACTAATTATTATTGGACAAGGTACAATGCTGAAGATTTCCTAGTATAAGGTATATCTCCAATTTTTTTTGGATCAGAGTTATTGGCACTTGTCTATGACGGTATATGTGAAAATTGCATTTTCATCAGGTAAATAACTAACTTTTTTTTTAACGAGCAGATTGTCGAGCATCTGAACTAATTATTATTGGACTAGGTACAATGCTGAAGGTTTCCTAGTATAAGGTATATCCCCAATTTTTTTTGGATCAGAGTTATTGGCACTTGTCTATGACGGTATATGTGAAAATTGCATTTTCATCAGGTATATAACTAACGTTTTTTTTAACGAGCAGATTGTCGAGCATCTGGACTACTTATTATTGGACAAGGTACAATGCTGAAGGTTTCCTAGTATAAGGTATATCTCCAATTTTTTTTGGATCAGAGTTATTGGCACTTGTCTATGACGGTATATGTGAAAATTGCATTTTCATCAGGTAAATAACTAACTTTTTTTTTAACGAGCAGATTGTCGAGCATCTGAACTAATTATTATTGGACTAGGTACAATGCTGAAGGTTTCCTAGTATAAGGTATATCCCCAATTTTTTTTGGATCATATTTATTGGCACTTGTCTATGACGGTATATGTGAAAATTGCATTTTCATCAGGTATATAACTAACGTTTTTTTTAACGAGCAGATTGTCGAGCATCTGGACTACTTATTATTGGACAAGGTACAATGCTGAAGGTTTCCTAGTAAAAGGTATATCTCCAATTTTTTTTGGATCAGAGTTATTGGCACTTGTCTATGACGGTATATGTGAAAATAGCATTTTCATCAGGTAAATAACTAACTTTTTTTTTAACGAGCAGATTGTCGAGCATCTGGACTAATTATTATTGGACAAGGTACAATGCTGAAGATTTCCTAGTATAAGGTATATCTCCAATTTTTTTTGGATCAGAGTTATTGGCACTTGTCTATGACGGTATATGTGAAAATTGCATTTTCATCAGGTAAATAACTAACTTTTTTTTTAACGAGCAGATTGTCGAGCATCTGAACTAATTATTATTGGACTAGGTACAATGCTGAAGGTTTCCTAGTATAAGGTATATCCCCAATTTTTTTTGGATCAGAGTTATTGGCACTTGTCTATGACGATATATGTGAAAATTGCATTTTTATCAGGTAAATCACTAACTTTTTTTTTAACGAGCAGATTGTCGAGCATCTGGACTAATTATTATTGGACAAGGTACAATGCTGAAGGTTTCCTAGTATAAGGTATATCCCCAATTTTTTTTGGATCAGAGTTATTGGCACTTGTCTCTGACGGTATATGTGAAAATTGCATTTTCATCAGGTAAATAACTAACTTTTTTTTTAACGAGCAGATTGTCGAGCATCTGGATTAATTATTATTGGACAAGGTACAATGCTCAAGATTTCCTAGTATAAGGTATATCTCCAATTTTTTTTAGATCAGAGTTATTGGCACTTGTCTATGACGATATATGTGAAAATTGCATTTTCATTAAGTAAATCACTAACTTTTTTTTAACGAGCAGATTGTCGAGCATCTGGACTAATTATTATTGGACTAGGTACAATGCTGAAGGTTTCCTAGTATAAGGTATATCCCCAATTTTGTTTGGATCAGAGTTATTGGCACTTGTCTATGACGGTATATGTGAAAATTGCATTTTCATCAGGTAAATAACTAACTTTTTTTTTAACGAGCAGATTGTCGAGCATCTGGACTAATTATTATTGGACTAGGTACAATGCTGAAGGATTCCTAGTATAAGGTATATCCCCAATTTTTTTTGGATCAGAGTTATTGGCACTTGTCTATGACGATATATGTGAAAATTGCATTTTCATCAGGTAAATCACTAACTTTTTTTTTAACGAGCAGATTGTCGAGCATCTGGACTAATTATTATTGGACTAGGTACAATGCTGAAGGTTTCCTAGTATAAGGTATATCTCCAATTTTTTTTGGATCAGAGTTATTGGCACTTGTCTATGACGATATATGTGAAAATTGCATTTTCATCAGGTAAATCACTAACTTTTTATAAGGTATATCCCCAATTTTTTTTGGATCAGAGTTATTGGCACTTGTCTATGACGATATATGTGAAAATTTCAGTTTTATCAGGTAAATCACTAACTTTTTTTTTAACGAGCAGATTGTCGAGCATCTGGACTAATTATTATTGGACAAGGTACAATGCTCAAGATTTCCTAGTATAAGGTATATCTCCAATTTTTTTTAGATCAGAGTTATTGGCACTTGTCTATGACGATATATGTGAAAATTGCATTTTCATTAAGTAAATCACTAACTTTTTTTTTAACGAGCAGATTGTCGAGCATCTGGACTAATTATTATTGGACTAGGTACAATGCTGAAGGTTTCCTAGTATAAGGTATATCCCCAATTTTTTTTGGATCAGAGTTATTGGCACTTGTCTATGACGGTATATGTGAAAATTGCATTTTCATCAGGTAAATAACTAACTTTTTTTTTAACGAGCAGATTGTCGAGCATCTGGACTAATTATTATTGGACAAGGTACAATGCTGAAGGTTTTCTAGTATAAGGTATATCTCCAATTTTTTTTGGATCAGAGTTATTGGCACTTGTCTATGACGATATATGTGAAAATTGCATTTTCATGAGGTAAATAACTAACTTTTTTTTTAACGAGCAGATTGTCGAGCATTTGAACTAATTATTATTGGACTAGGTATAATGCTGAAGATTTCCTAGTATAAGGTATATCCCCAATTTTTTTTGGATCAGAGTTATTGGCACTTGTCTATGACGGTATATGTGAAAATTGCATTTTCATCAGGTAAATCACTAACTTTTTTTTTAACGAGCAGATTGTCGAGCATCTGGACTAATTATTATTGGATTAGGTACAATGCTGAAGGTTTCCTAGTATAAGGTATATCCCAAATTTTTTTTGCATCAGAGTTATTGGCACTTGTCTATGACGGTATATGTGAAAATTGCATTTTCATCAGGTAAATAACTAACTTTTTTTTTAACGAGCAGATTGTCGAGCATCTGGACTAATTATTATTGGACTAGGTACAATGCTGAAGGTTTCCTAGTATAAGGTATATCTCCAATTTTTTTTGGATCAGAGTTATTGGCACTTGTCTATGACGATATATGTGAAAATTGCATTTTCATCAGGTAAATAACTAACTTTTTTTTTAACGAGCAGATTGTCGAGCATTTGAACTAATTATTATTGGACTAGGTATAATGCTGAAGATTTCCTAGTATAAGGTATATCCCCAATTTTTTTTGGATCAGAGTTATTGGCACTTGTCTATGACGGTATATGTGAAAATTGCATTTTCATCAGGTAAATCACTAACTTTTTTTTTAACGAGCAGATTGTCGAGCATCTGGACTAATTATTATTGGACTAGGTACAATGCTGAAGGTTTCCTAGTATAAGGTATATCCCCAATTTTTTTTGGATCAGAGTTATTGGCACTTGTCTATGACGGTATATGTGAAAATTGCATTTTCATCAGGTAAATAACTAACTTTTTTTTTAACGAGCAGATTGTCGAGCATTTGAACTAATTATTATTGGACTAGGTATAATGCTGAAGATTTCCTAGTATAAGGTATATCCCCAATTTTTTTTGGATCAGAGTTATTGGCACTTGTCTATGACGGTATATGTGAAAATTGCATTTTCATCAGGTAAATAACTAACTTTTTTTTTAACGAGCAGATTGTCGAGCATCTGAACTAATTATTATTGGACTAGGTACAATTCTGAAGGTTTCCTAGTATAAGGTATATCCCCAATTTTTTTTGGATCAGATTTATTGGCACTTGTCTATGACGGTATATGTGAAAATTGCATTTTCATCAGGTAAATAACTAACTTTTTTTTTAACGAGCAGATTGTCGAGCATCTGGACTAATTATTATTGGACTAGGTACAATGCTGAAGGTTTCCTAGTATAAGGTATATCCCCAATTTTTTTTGGATCAGAGTTATTGGCACTTGTCTATGACGGTATATGTGAAAATTGCATTTTCATCAGGTATATAACTAACGTTTTTTTTAACGAGCAGATTGTCGAGCATCTGGACTACTTATTATTGGACAAGATACAATGCTGAAGGTTTCCTAGTATAAGGTATATCCCCAATTTTTTTTGGATCATATTTATTGGCACTTGTCTATGACGGTATATGTGAAAATTGCATTTTCATCAGGTAAATAACTAACTTTTTTTTTAACGAGCAGATTGTCGAGCATCTGGACTAATTATTATTGGATTAGGTACAATGCTAAAGGTTTCATAGTATAAGGTATATCCCCAATTTTTTTTGGATCAGAGTTATTGGCACTTGTCTATGACGGTATATGTGAAAATAGCATTTTCATCAGGTAAATAACTAACTTTTTTTTTAACGAGCAGATTGTCGAGCATCTGGACTAATTATTATTGGACAAGGTACAATGCTGAAGATTTCCTAGTATAAGGTATATCTCCAATTTTTTTTGGATAAGAGTTATTGGCACTTGTCTATGACGGTATATGTGAAAATTGCATTTTCATCAGGTAAATAACTAACTTTTTTTTTAACGAGCAGATTGTCGAGCATCTGAACTAATTATTATTGGACTAGGTACAATGCTGAAGGTTTCCTAGTATAAGGTATATCCCCAATTTTTTTTGGATCAGAGTTATTGGCACTTGTCTATGACGATATATGTGAAAATTGCATTTTTATCAGGTAAATCACTAACTTTTTTTTTAACGAGCAGATTGTCGAGCATCTGGACTAATTATTATTGGACAAGGTACAATGCTGAAGGTTTCCTAGTATAAGGTATATCCCCAATTTTTTTTGGATCAGAGTTATTGGCACTTGTCTCTGACGGTATATGTGAAAATTGCATTTTCATCAGGTAAATAACTAACTTTTTTTTTAACGAGCAGATTGTCGAGCATCTGGATTAATTATTATTGGACAAGGTACAATGCTCAAGATTTCCTAGTATAAGGTATATCTCCAATTTTTTTTAGATCAGAGTTATTGGCACTTGTCTATGACGATATATGTGAAAATTGCATTTTCATTAAGTAAATCACTAACTTTTTTTTTAACGAGCAGATTGTCGAGCATCTGGACTAATTATTATTGGACTAGGTACAATGCTGAAGGTTTCCTAGTATAAGGTATATCCCCAATTTTGTTTGGATCAGAGTTATTGGCACTTGTCTATGACGGTATATGTGAAAATTGCATTTTCATCAGGTAAATAACAAACTTTTTTTTTAACGAGCAGATTGTCGAGCATCTGGACTAATTATTATTGGACTAGGTACAATGCTGAAGGTTTCCTAGTATAAGGTATATCCCCAATTTTGTTTGGATCAGAGTTATTGGCACTTGTCTATGACGGTATATGTAAAAATTGCATTTTCATCAGGTAAATAACTAACTTTTTTTTTAACGAGCAGATTGTCGAGCATCTGGACTAATTATTATTGGACTAGGTACAATGCTGAAGGTTTCCTAGTATAAGGTATATCCCCAATTTTTTTTGGATCAGAGTTATTGGCACTTGTCTATGACGGTATATGTGAAAATTGCATTTTCATCAGGTAAAGACCTAACTTTTTTTTTAACGAGCAGATTGTCGAGCATCTGAACTAATTATTATTGGACTAGGTACAATGCTGAAGGTTTCCTAGTATAAGGTATATCCCCAATTTTTTTTGGATCAGATTTATTGGCACTTGTCTATGACGGTATATGTGAAAATTGCATTTTCATCAGGTAAATAACTAACTTTTTTTTTAACGAGCAGATTGTCGAGCATCTGAACTAATTATTATTGGACTAGGTACAATTCTGAAGGTTTCCTAGTATAAGGTATATCCCCAATTTTTTTTGGATCAGATTTATTGGCACTTGTCTATGACGGTATATGTGAAAATTGCATTTTCATCAGGTAAATAACTAACTTTTTTTTTAACGAGCAGATTGTCGAGCATCTGGACTAATTATTATTGGACTAGGTACAATGCTGAAGGTTTCCTAGTATAAGGTATATCCCCAATTTTTTTTGGATCAGAGTTATTGGCACTTGTCTATGACGGTATATGTGAAAATTGCATTTTCATCAGGTATATAACTAACGTTTTTTTTAACGAGCAGATTGTCGAGCATCTGGACTACTTATTATTGGAAAAGGTACAATGGTGAAGGTTTCCTAGTAAAAGGTATATCTCCAATTTTTTTTGGATCAGAGTTATTGGCACTTGTCTATGACGGTATATGTGAAAATTGCATTTTCATCAGGTAAATAACTAACTTTTTTTTTAACGAGCAGATTGTCGAGCATCTGAACTAATTATTATTGGACTAGGTACAATGCTGAAGGTTTCCTAGTATAAGGTATATCCCCAATTTTTTTTGGATCATATTTATTGGCACTTGTCTATGACGGTATATGTGAAAATTGCATTTTCATCAGGTAAATAACTAACTTTTTTTTTAACGAGCAGATTGTCGAGCATCTGGACTAATTATTATTGGATTAGGTACAATGCTAAAGGTTTCATAGTATAAGGTATATCCCCAATTTTTTTTGGATCAGAGTTATTGGCACTTGTCTATGACGGTATATGTGAAAATAGCATTTTCATCAGGTAAATAACTAACTTTTTTTTTAACGAGCAGATTGTCGAGCATCTGGACTAATTATTATTGGACAAGGTACAATGCTGAAGATTTCCTAGTATAAGGTATATCTCCAATTTTTTTTGGATCAGAGTTATTGGCACTTGTCTATGACGGTATATGTGAAAATTGCATTTTCATCAGGTAAATAACTAACTTTTTTTTTAACGAGCAGATTGTCGAGCATCTGGACTAATTATTATTGGACAAGGTACAATGCTGAAGGTTTCCTAGTAAAAGGTATATCTCCAATTTTTTTTGGATCAGAGTTATTGGCACTTGTCTATGACGGTATATGTGAAAATAGCATTTTCATCAGGTAAATAACTAACTTTTTTTTTAACGAGCAGATTGTCGAGCATCTGGACTAATTATTATTGGACAAGGTACAATGCTGAAGATTTCCTAGTATAAGGTATATCTCCAATTTTTTTTAGATCAGAGTTATTGGCACTTGTCTATGACGATATATGTGAAAATTGCATTTTCATTAAGTAAATCACTAACTTTTTTTTTAACGAGCAGATTGTCGAGCATCTGGACTAATTATTATTGGACTAGGTACAATGCTGAAGGTTTCCTAGTATAAGGTATATCCCCAATTTTTTTTGGATCAGAGTTATTGGCACTTGTCTATGACGGTATATGTGAAAATTGCATTTTCATCAGGTAAAGACCTAACTTTTTTTTTAACGAGCAGATTGTCGAGCATCTGAACTAATTATTATTGGACTAGGTACAATGCTGAAGGTTTCCTAGTATAAGGTATATCCCCAATATTTTTTGGATCAGATTTATTGGCACTTGTCTATGACGGTATATGTGAAAATTGCATTTTCATCAGGTAAATAACTAACTTTTTTTTTAACGAGCAGATTGTCGAGCATCTGAACTAATTATTATTGGACTAGGTACAATGCTGAAGGTTTCCTAGTATAAGGTATATCCCCAATTTTTTTTGGATCATATTTATTGGCACTTGTCTATGACGGTATATGTGAAAATTGCATTTTCATCAGGTATATAACTAACGTTTTTTTTAACGAGCAGATTGTCGAGCATCTGGACTACTTATTATTGGACAAGGTACAATGCTGAAGGTTTCCTAGTAAAAGGTATATCTCCAATTTTTTTTGGATCAGAGTTATTGGCACTTGTCTATGACGGTATATGTGAAAATTGCATTTTCATCAGGTAAAGACCTAACTTTTTTTTTAACGAGCAGATTGTCGAGCATCTGAACTAATTATTATTGGACAAGGTACAATGCTGAAGGTTTCCTAGTATAAGGTATATCTCCAATTTTTTTTGGATCAGAGTTATTGGCACTTGTCTATGACGGTATATGTGAAAATTGCATTTTCATCAGGTAAATAACTAACTTTTTTTTTAACGAGCAGATTGTCGAGCATCTGGACTAATTATTATTGGATTAGGTACAATGCTGAAGGTTTCCTAGTATAAGGTATATCCCCAATTTTTTTTGGATCATATTTATTGGCACTTGTCTATGACGGTATATGTGAAAATTGCATTTTCATCAGGTATATAACTAACGTTTTTTTTAACGAGCAGATTGTCGAGCATCTGGACTACTTATTATTGGACAAGGTACAATGCTGAAGGTTTCCTAGTAAAAGGTATATCTCCAATTTTTTTTGGATCAGAGTTATTGGCACTTGTCTATGACGGTATATGTGAAAATAGCATTTTCATCAGGTAAATAACTAACTTTTTTTTTAACGAGCAGATTGTCGAGCATCTGGACTAATTATTATTGGACAAGGTACAATGCTGAAGATTTCCTAGTATAAGGTATATCTCCAATTTTTTTTGGATCAGAGTTATTGGCACTTGTCTATGACGGTATATGTGAAAATTGCATTTTCATCAGGTAAATAACTAACTTTTTTTTTAACGAGCAGATTGTCGAGCATCTGAACTAATTATTATTGGACTAGGTACAATGCTGAAGGTTTCCTAGTATAAGGTATATCCCCAATTTTTTTTGGATCAGAGTTATTGGCACTTGTCTATGACGGTATATGTGAAAATTGCATTTTCATCAGGTATATAACTAACGTTTTTTTTAACGAGCAGATTGTCGAGCATCTGGACTACTTATTATTGGACAAGGTACAATGCTGAAGGTTTCCTAGTATAAGGTATATCTCCAATTTTTTTTGGATCAGAGTTATTGGCACTTGTCTATGACGGTATATGTGAAAATTGCATTTTCATCAGGTAAATAACTAACTTTTTTTTTAACGAGCAGATTGTCGAGCATCTGAACTAATTATTATTGGACTAGGTACAATGCTGAAGGTTTCCTAGTATAAGGTATATCCCCAATTTTTTTTGGATCATATTTATTGGCACTTGTCTATGACGGTATATGTGAAAATTGCATTTTCATCAGGTATATAACTAACGTTTTTTTTAACGAGCAGATTGTCGAGCATCTGGACTACTTATTATTGGACAAGGTACAATGCTGAAGGTTTCCTAGTAAAAGGTATATCTCCAATTTTTTTTGGATCAGAGTTATTGGCACTTGTCTATGACGGTATATGTGAAAATAGCATTTTCATCAGGTAAATAACTAACTTTTTTTTTAACGAGCAGATTGTCGAGCATCTGGACTAATTATTATTGGACAAGGTACAATGCTGAAGATTTCCTAGTATAAGGTATATCTCCAATTTTTTTTGGATCAGAGTTATTGGCACTTGTCTATGACGGTATATGTGAAAATTGCATTTTCATCAGGTAAATAACTAACTTTTTTTTTAACGAGCAGATTGTCGAGCATCTGAACTAATTATTATTGGACTAGGTACAATGCTGAAGGTTTCCTAGTATAAGGTATATCCCCAATTTTTTTTGGATCAGAGTTATTGGCACTTGTCTATGACGATATATGTGAAAATTGCATTTTTATCAGGTAAATCACTAACTTTTTTTTTAACGAGCAGATTGTCGAGCATCTGGACTAATTATTATTGGACAAGGTACAATGCTGAAGGTTTCCTAGTATAAGGTATATCCCCAATTTTTTTTGGATCAGAGTTATTGGCACTTGTCTCTGACGGTATATGTGAAAATTGCATTTTCATCAGGTAAATAACTAACTTTTTTTTTAACGAGCAGATTGTCGAGCATCTGGATTAATTATTATTGGACAAGGTACAATGCTCAAGATTTCCTAGTATAAGGTATATCTCCAATTTTTTTTAGATCAGAGTTATTGGCACTTGTCTATGACGATATATGTGAAAATTGCATTTTCATTAAGTAAATCACTAACTTTTTTTTAACGAGCAGATTGTCGAGCATCTGGACTAATTATTATTGGACTAGGTACAATGCTGAAGGTTTCCTAGTATAAGGTATATCCCCAATTTTGTTTGGATCAGAGTTATTGGCACTTGTCTATGACGGTATATGTGAAAATTGCATTTTCATCAGGTAAATAACTAACTTTTTTTTTAACGAGCAGATTGTCGAGCATCTGGACTAATTATTATTGGACTAGGTACAATGCTGAAGGATTCCTAGTATAAGGTATATCCCCAATTTTTTTTGGATCAGAGTTATTGGCACTTGTCTATGACGATATATGTGAAAATTGCATTTTCATCAGGTAAATCACTAACTTTTTTTTTAACGAGCAGATTGTCGAGCATCTGGACTAATTATTATTGGACTAGGTACAATGCTGAAGGTTTCCTAGTATAAGGTATATCTCCAATTTTTTTTGGATCAGAGTTATTGGCACTTGTCTATGACGATATATGTGAAAATTGCATTTTCATCAGGTAAATCACTAACTTTTTATAAGGTATATCCCCAATTTTTTTTGGATCAGAGTTATTGGCACTTGTCTATGACGATATATGTGAAAATTTCAGTTTTATCAGGTAAATCACTAACTTTTTTTTTAACGAGCAGATTGTCGAGCATCTGGACTAATTATTATTGGACAAGGTACAATGCTCAAGATTTCCTAGTATAAGGTATATCTCCAATTTTTTTTAGATCAGAGTTATTGGCACTTGTCTATGACGATATATGTGAAAATTGCATTTTCATTAAGTAAATCACTAACTTTTTTTTTAACGAGCAGATTGTCGAGCATCTGGACTAATTATTATTGGACTAGGTACAATGCTGAAGGTTTCCTAGTATAAGGTATATCCCCAATTTTTTTTGGATCAGAGTTATTGGCACTTGTCTATGACGGTATATGTGAAAATTGCATTTTCATCAGGTAAATAACTAACTTTTTTTTTAACGAGCAGATTGTCGAGCATCTGGACTAATTATTATTGGACAAGGTACAATGCTGAAGGTTTTCTAGTATAAGGTATATCTCCAATTTTTTTTGGATCAGAGTTATTGGCACTTGTCTATGACGATATATGTGAAAATTGCATTTTCATGAGGTAAATAACTAACTTTTTTTTTAACGAGCAGATTGTCGAGCATTTGAACTAATTATTATTGGACTAGGTATAATGCTGAAGATTTCCTAGTATAAGGTATATCCCCAATTTTTTTTGGATCAGAGTTATTGGCACTTGTCTATGACGGTATATGTGAAAATTGCATTTTCATCAGGTAAATCACTAACTTTTTTTTTAACGAGCAGATTGTCGAGCATCTGGACTAATTATTATTGGATTAGGTACAATGCTGAAGGTTTCCTAGTATAAGGTATATCCCAAATTTTTTTTGCATCAGAGTTATTGGCACTTGTCTATGACGGTATATGTGAAAATTGCATTTTCATCAGGTAAATAACTAACTTTTTTTTTAACGAGCAGATTGTCGAGCATCTGGACTAATTATTATTGGACTAGGTACAATGCTGAAGGTTTCCTAGTATAAGGTATATCTCCAATTTTTTTTGGATCAGAGTTATTGGCACTTGTCTATGACGATATATGTGAAAATTGCATTTTCATCAGGTAAATAACTAACTTTTTTTTTAACGAGCAGATTGTCGAGCATTTGAACTAATTATTATTGGACTAGGTATAATGCTGAAGATTTCCTAGTATAAGGTATATCCCCAATTTTTTTTGGATCAGAGTTATTGGCACTTGTCTATGACGGTATATGTGAAAATTGCATTTTCATCAGGTAAATCACTAACTTTTTTTTTAACGAGCAGATTGTCGAGCATCTGGACTAATTATTATTGGACTAGGTACAATGCTGAAGGTTTCCTAGTATAAGGTATATCTCCAATTTTTTTTGGATCAGAGTTATTGGCACTTGTCTATGACGATATATGTGAAAATTGCAATTTCATCAGGTAAATAACTAACTTTTTTTTTAACGAGCAGATTGTCGAGCATTTGAACTAATTATTATTGGACTAGGTATAATGCTGAAGATTTCCTAGTATAAGGTATATCCCCAATTTTTTTTGGATCAGAGTTATTGGCACTTGTCTATGACGGTATATGTGAAAATTGCATTTTCATCAGGTAAATAACTAACTTTTTTTTTAACGAGCAGATTGTCGAGCATCTGAACTAATTATTATTGGACTAGGTACAATTCTGAAGGTTTCCTAGTATAAGGTATATCCCCAATTTTTTTTGGATCAGATTTATTGGCACTTGTCTATGACGGTATATGTGAAAATTGCATTTTCATCAGGTAAATAACTAACTTTTTTTTTAACGAGCAGATTGTCGAGCATCTGGACTAATTATTATTGGACTAGGTACAATGCTGAAGGTTTCCTAGTATAAGGTATATCCCCAATTTTTTTTGGATCAGAGTTATTGGCACTTGTCTATGACGGTATATGTGAAAATTGCATTTTCATCAGGTATATAACTAACGTTTTTTTTAACGAGCAGATTGTCGAGCATCTGGACTACTTATTATTGGACAAGATACAATGCTGAAGGTTTCCTAGTATAAGGTATATCCCCAATTTTTTTTGGATCATATTTATTGGCACTTGTCTATGACGGTATATGTGAAAATTGCATTTTCATCAGGTAAATAACTAACTTTTTTTTTAACGAGCAGATTGTCGAGCATCTGGACTAATTATTATTGGATTAGGTACAATGCTAAAGGTTTCATAGTATAAGGTATATCCCCAATTTTTTTTGGATCAGAGTTATTGGCACTTGTCTATGACGGTATATGTGAAAATAGCATTTTCATCAGGTAAATAACTAACTTTTTTTTTAACGAGCAGATTGTCGAGCATCTGGACTAATTATTATTGGACAAGGTACAATGCTGAAGATTTCCTAGTATAAGGTATATCTCCAATTTTTTTTGGATAAGAGTTATTGGCACTTGTCTATGACGGTATATGTGAAAATTGCATTTTCATCAGGTAAATAACTAACTTTTTTTTTAACGAGCAGATTGTCGAGCATCTGAACTAATTATTATTGGACTAGGTACAATGCTGAAGGTTTCCTAGTATAAGGTATATCCCCAATTTTTTTTGGATCAGAGTTATTGGCACTTGTCTATGACGATATATGTGAAAATTGCATTTTTATCAGGTAAATCACTAACTTTTTTTTTAACGAGCAGATTGTCGAGCATCTGGACTAATTATTATTGGACAAGGTACAATGCTGAAGGTTTCCTAGTATAAGGTATATCCCCAATTTTTTTTGGATCAGAGTTATTGGCACTTGTCTCTGACGGTATATGTGAAAATTGCATTTTCATCAGGTAAATAACTAACTTTTTTTTTAACGAGCAGATTGTCGAGCATCTGGACTAATTATTATTGGACAAGGTACAATGCTCAAGATTTCCTAGTATAAGGTATATCTCCAATTTTTTTTAGATCAGAGTTATTGGCACTTGTCTATGACGATATATGTGAAAATTGCATTTTCATTAAGTAAATCACTAACTTTTTTTTTAACGAGCAGATTGTCGAGCATCTGGACTAATTATTATTGGACTAGGTACAATGCTGAAGGTTTCCTAGTATAAGGTATATCCCCAATTTTGTTTGGATCAGAGTTATTGGCACTTGTCTATGACGGTATATGTGAAAATTGCATTTTCATCAGGTAAATAACAAACTTTTTTTTTAACGAGCAGATTGTCGAGCATCTGGACTAATTATTATTGGACTAGGTACAATGCTGAAGGTTTCCTAGTATAAGGTATATCCCCAATTTTGTTTGGATCAGAGTTATTGGCACTTGTCTATGACGGTATATGTAAAAATTGCATTTTCATCAGGTAAATAACTAACTTTTTTTTTAACGAGCAGATTGTCGAGCATCTGGACTAATTATTATTGGACAAGGTACAATGCTGAAGATTTTCTAGTATAAGGTATATCTCCAATTTTTTTTGGATCAGAGTTATTGGCACTTGTCTATGACGATATATGTCAAGTTTGCAGTTTCATCAGGTAAATCGCTAACTTTTTTTTTAACGAGCAGATTGTCGAGCATCTGAACTAATTATTATTGGACTAGGTACAATGCTGAAGGATTCCTAGTATAAGGTATATCCCCAATTTTTTTTGGATCAGAGTTATTGGCACTTGTCTATGACGATATATGTCAAAATTGCATTTTTATCAGGTAAATCACTAACTTTTTTTTTAACGAGCAGATTGTCGAGCATCTGGACTAATTATTATTGGACAAGGTACAATGCTGAAGGTTTCCTAGTATAAGGTATATCCCCAATTTTTTTTGGATCAGAGTTATTGGCACTTGTCTATGACGGTATATGTCAAAATTGCATTTTCATAAGGTAAATAACTAACTTTTTTTTTAACGAGCAGATTGTCGAGCATCTGGACTAATTATTATTGGACTAGGTACAATGCTGAAGGTTTCCTAGTATAAGGTATATCCCCAATTTTGTTTGGATCAGAGTTATTGGCACTTGTCTATGACGGTATATGTGAAAATTGCATTTTCATCAGGTAAATAACTAACTTTTTTTTTAACGAGCAGATTGTCGAGCATCTGGACTAATTATTATTGGACAAGGTACAATGCTGAAGATTTTCTAGTATAAGGTATATCTCCAATTTTTTTTGGATCAGAGTTATTGGCACTTGTCTATGACGATATATGTGAAAATTGCATTTTCATCAGGTAAATAACTAACTTTTTTTTTAACGAGCAGATTGTCGAGCATTTGGACTAATTATTATTGGACTAGGTATAATGCTGAAGATTTCCTAGTATAAGGTATATCCCCAATTTTTTTTGGATCAGAGTTATTGGTACTTGTCTATGACGGTATATGTCAAGTTTGCAGTTTCATCAGGTAAATCGCTAACTTTTTTTTAACGAGCAGATTGTCGAGCATCTGAACTAATTATTATTGGACTAGGTACAATGCTGAAGGTTTCCTAGTATAAGGTATATCCCCAATTTTTTTTGGATCAGAGTTATTGGTACTTGTCTATGACGGTATATGTCAAAATTGCATTTTCATCAGGTAAATCGCTAACTTTTTTTTTAACGAGCAGATTGTCGAGCATCTGAACTAATTATTATTGGACTAGGTACAATGCTGAAGGTTTCCTAGTATAAGGTATATCCCCAATTTTTTTTGGATCAGAGTTATTGGCACTTGTCTATGACGATATATGTGAAAATTGCATTTTCATCAGGTAAATCGCTAACTTTTTTTTTAACGAGCAGATTGTCGAGCATCTGAACTAATTATTATTGGACTAGGTACAATGCTGAAGGTTTCCTAGTATAAGGTATATCCCCAATTTTTTTTGGATCAGAGTTATTGGTACTTGTCTATGACGGTATATGTCAAAATTGCATTTTCATCAGGTAAATCGCTAACTTTTTTTTTAACGAGCAGATTGTCGAGCATCTGAACTAATTATTATTGGACTAGGTACAATGCTGAAGGTTTCCTAGTATAAGGTATATCTCCAATTTTTTTTGGATCAGAGTTATTGGCACTTGTCTATGACGATATATGTGAAAATTGCATTTTCATCAGGTAAATCACTAATTTTTTTTTAACGAGCAGATTGTCGAGCATCTGGACTAATTATTATTGGACTAGGTACAATGCTGAAGGTTTCCTAGTATAAGGTATATCTCCAATTTTTTTTGGATCAGAGTTATTGGCACTTGTCTATGACGATATATGTGAAAATTGCATTTTCATCAGGTAAATAACTAACTTTTTTTTTAACGAGCAGATTGTCGAGCATCTGGACTAATTATTATTGGACTAGGTACAATGCTGAAGGTTTCCTAGTATAAGGTATATCTCCAATTTTTTTTGGATCAGAGTTATTGGCACTTGTCTATGACGATATATGTGAAAATTGCATTTTCATCAGGTTAATCGCTAACTTTTTTTTTAACGAGCAGATTGTCGAGCATCTGAACTAATTATTATTGGACTAGGTACAATGCTGAAGGTTTCCTAGTATAAGGTATATCCCCAATTTTTTTTGGATCAGAGTTATTGGTACTTGTCTATGACGGTATATGTCAAAATTGCATTTTCATCAGGTAAATCGCTAACTTTTTTTTTAACGAGCAGATTGTCGAGCATCTGAACTAATTATTATTGGACTAGGTACAATGCTGAAGGTTTCCTAGTATAAGGTATATCTCCAATTTTTTTTGGATCAGAGTTATTGGCACTTGTCTATGACGATATATGTGAAAATTGCATTTTCATCAGGTAAATCACTAATTTTTTTTTAACGAGCAGATTGTCGAGCATCTGGACTAATTATTATTGGACTAGGTACAATGCTGAAGGTTTCCTAGTATAAGGTATATCCCAAATTTTTTTTGCATCAGAGTTATTGGCACTTGTCTATGACGGTATATGTGAAAATTGCATTTTCATCAGGTAAATAACTAACTTTTTTTTTAACGAGCAGATTGTCGAGCATTTGGACTAATTATTATTGGACTAGGTATAATGCTGAAGATTTCCTAGTATAAGGTATATCTCCAATTTTTTTTGGATCAGAGTTATTGGCACTTGTCTATGACGATATATGTGAAAATTGCATTTTCATCAGGTTAATCGCTAACTTTTTTTTTAACGAGCAGATTGTCGAGCATCTGAACTAATTATTATTGGACTAGGTATAATGCTGAAGATTTCCTAGTATAAGGTATATCCCCAATTTTTTTTGGATCAGAGTTATTGGCACTTGTCTATGACGGTATATGTGAAAATTGCATTTTCATCAGGTAAATCACTAACTTTTTTTTTAACGAGCAGATTGTCGAGCATCTGGACTAATTATTATTGGACTAGGTACAATGCTGAAGGTTTCCTAGTATAAGGTATATCTCCAATTTTTTTTGGATCAGAGTTATTGGCACTTGTCTATGACGATATATGTGAAAATTGCATTTTCATCAGGTAAATCGCTAACTTTTTTTTTAACGAGCAGATTGTCGAGCATCTGAACTAATTATTATTGGACTAGGTACAATGCTGAAGGTTTCCTAGTATAAGGTATATCCCCAATTTTTTTTGGATCAGAGTTAGTGGTACTTGTCTATGACGGTATATGTGAAAATTGCATTTTCATCAGGTAAATAACTAACTATTTTTTTAACGAGCAGATTGTCGAGCATCTGGACTAATTATTATTGGATTAGGTACAATGCTGAAGGTTTCCTAGTATAAGGTATATCCCCAATTTTTTTTGGATCAGAGTTATTGGCACTTGTCTATGACGGTATATGTCAAAATTGCATTTTTATCAGGTAAATCACTAACTTTTTTTTAACGAGCAGATTGTCGAGCATCTGGACTAATTATTATTGGACTAGGTACAATGCTGAAGGTTTCCTAGTATAAGGTATATCCCCAATTTTTTTTGGATCAGAGTTATTGGCACTTGTCTATGACGGTATATGTGAAAATTGCATTTTCATCAGGTAAATAACTAACTTTTTTTTTAACGAGCAGATTGTCGAGCATCTGGACTAATTATTATTGGATTAGGTACAATGCTGAAGGTTTCCTAGTATAAGGTATATCCCCAATTTTTTTTGGATCAGAGTTATTGGCACTTGTCTATGACGGTATATGTGAAAATTGCATTTTTATCAGGTAAATCACTAACTTTTTTTTAACGAGCAGATTGTCTAGCATCTGGAATAATTATTATTGGACTAGGTACAATGCTGAAGGTTTCCTAGTATAAGGTATATCCCCAATTTTTTTGGATCAGAGTTATTGACACTTGTCTATGACAGTATATGTGAAAATTGCATTTTAATCAGGTAAATAACTAACTTTTTTTTTAACGAGCAGATTGTCGAGCATCTGGACTAATTATTATTGGACTAGGTACAATGCTGAAGGTTTCCTAGTATAAGGTATATCTCCAATTTTTTTTGGATCAGAGTTATTGGCACTTGTCTATGACGATATATGTGAAAATTGCATTTTCATCAGGTAAATCGCTAACTTTTTTTTTAACGAGCAGATTGTCGAGCATCTGAACTAATTATTATTGGACTAGGTACAATGCTGAAGGTTTCCTAGTATAAGGTATATCCCCAATTTTTTTTGGATCAGATTTATTGGCACTTGTCTATGACGGTATATGTGAAAATTGCATTTTCATCAGGTAAATAACTAACTTTTTTTTTAACGAGCAGATTGTCGAGCATCTGGACTAATTATTATTGGACTAGGTACAATTCTGAAGGTTTCCTAGTATAAGGTATATCTTCAATTTTTTTTGGATCAGAGTTATTGGCACTTGTCTATGACGGTATATGTGAAAATTGCATTTTCATCAGGTAAATCACTAACTTTTTTTTTAACGAGCAGATTGTCGAGCATCTGGAATAATTATTATTGGACTAGGTACAATGCTGAAGGTTTCCTAGTATAAGGTATATCCCCAATTTTTTTTGGATCAGAGTTACTGGCGCTTGTCTATGACGGTATATGTCAAAATTGCATTTTTATCAGGTAAATCACTAACTTTTTTTTAACGAGCAGATTGTCGAGCATCTGGACTAATTATTATTGGACTAGGTACAATGCTTAAGGTTTCCTAGTATAAGGTATATCCCCAATTTTTTTTGGATCAGAGTTATTGGCACTTGTCTATGACGGTATATGTGAAAATTGCATTTTCATCAGGTAAATAACTAACGTTTTTTTTAACGAGCAGATTGTCGAGCATCTGGACTACTTATTATTGGACAAGGTACAATGCTGAAGGTTTCCTAGTAAAAGGTATATCCCCAATTTTTTTTGGATCAGAGTTATTGGCACTTGTCTATGACGGTATATGTGAAAATTGCATTTTCATCAGGTAAATCACTAACTTTTTTTTTAACGAGCAGATTGTCGAGCATCTGGACTAATTATTATTGGATTAGGTACAATGCTGAAGGTTTCCTAGTATAAGGTATATCCCCAATTTTTTTTGGATCAGAGTTATTGGCACTTGTCTATGACGATATATGTGAAAATTTCAGTTTTATCAGGTAAATCACTAACTTTTTTTTTAACGAGCAGATTGTCGAGCATCTGGACTAATTATTATTGGACAAGGTACAATGCTGAAGGTTTCCTTGTATAAGGTATATCCCCAATTTTGTTTGGATCAGAGTTATTGGCACTTGTCTATGACGGTATATATGAAAATTGCATTTTCATCAGGTAAATAACTAACTTTTTTTTTAACGAGCAGATTGTCGAGCATCTGGACTAATTATTATTGGACTAAGTACAATGCTGAAGGATTCCTAGTATAAGGTATATCCCCAATTTTTTTTGGATCAGAGTTATTGGCGCTTGTCTATGACGGTATATGTGAAAATTGCATTTTCATCAGGTAAATAACTAACGTTTTTTTTAACGAGCAGATTGTCGAGCATCTGGACTACTTATTATTGGACAAGGTACAATGCTGAAGGTTTCCTAGTAAAAGGTATATCTCCAATTTTTTTTGGATCAGAGTTATTGGCACTTGTCTATGACGGTATATGTGAAAATTGCATTTTCATCAGGTAAATCACTAACTTTTTTTTTAACGAGCAGATTGTCGAGCATCTGGACTAATTATTATTGGATTAGGTACAATGCTGAAGGTTTCCTAGTATAAGGTATATCCCCAATTTTTTTGGATCAGAGTTATTGGCACTTGTCTATGACGATATATGTCAAAATTGCATTTTTATCAGGTAAATCACTAACTTTTTTTTTAACGAGCAGATTGTCGAGCATCTGGACTAATTATTATTGGACAAGGTACAATGCTGAAGGTTTCCTAGTATAACGTATATCCCCAATTTTTTTTGGATCAGAGTTATTGGCACTTGTCTATGACGGTATATGTGAAAATTGCATTTTAATCAGGTAAATAACTAACTTTTTTTTTAACGAGCAGATTGTCGAGCATCTGGACTAATTATTATTGGACTAGGTACAATGCTGAAGGTTTCCTAGTATAAGGTATATCTCCAATTTTTTTTGGATCAGAGTTATTGGCACTTGCCTATGACGATATATGTGAAAATTGCATTTTCATCAGGTAAATCACTAACTTTTTTTTTAACGAGCAGATTTACGAGCATCTGAACTAATTATTATTGGACTAGGTACAATGCTGAAGGTTTTCTAGTATAAGGTATATCCCCAATTTTTTTTGGATCAGAGTTATTGGCACTTGTCTATGACGATATATGTGAAAATTGCATTTTCATCAGGTAAATAACTAACTTTTTTTTTAACGAGCAGATTGTCGAGCATCTGGACTAATTATTATTGGACAAGGTACAATGCTGAAGGTTTCCTAGTATAACGTATATCCCCAATTTTTTTTGGATCAGAGTTATTGGCACTTGTCTATGACGGTATATGTGAAAATTGCATTTTAATCAGGTAAATAACTAACTTTTTTTTTAACGAGCAGATTGTCGAGCATCTGGACTAATTATTATTGGACTAGGTACAATGCTGAAGGTTTCCTAGTATAAGGTATATCTCCAATTTTTTTTGGATCAGAGTTATTGGCACTTGCCTATGACGATATATGTGAAAATTGCATTTTCATCAGGTAAATCACTAACTTTTTTTTTAACGAGCAGATTTACGAGCATCTGAACTAATTATTATTGGACTAGGTACAATGCTGAAGGTTTTCTAGTATAAGGTATATCCCCAATTTTTTTTGGATCAGAGTTATTGGCACTTGTCTATGACGATATATGTGAAAATTGCATTTTCATCAGGTAAATAACTAACTTTTTTTTTAACGAGCAGATTGTCGAGCATCTGGACTAATTATTATTGGACAGAAACAAAAATGAAAAAAAAAATGATGTATAATTTATAAATATATATGTTTAAGTGTACATTGCCTAGGTGCTTTTTTATCGTATCATTACATCTACGTATGAAATTCATTATCAAAAAATATTGTGCTTCGTCACTTTGTCCCAAAGTGTTCACGGCTTATGACAATTAAGTACAAACTAAATCCGCATACAAAATCGTTGCGTTGTAGATGTACACCATGCCGACTGCGCATGCTATTCATTTGAAAAAACAACTTTAAAATAGTAAAATTTTTAGAGAATTTTAGTGGTGAGAAATAAGAATTTTTAAACCATTCTCCTTTTCCAAATAACTTACTGAGCTCCGAAATAGTACTAATAAAAAAAAATTTGAAAAACTTCTCATAAAGATTTGGCAGCACTAGTTTAGATTATATATATATTTAGATGCGTGAAGTTAAAAAGTTTTAAAAAGTTATTATTCTCTGAGAGAAAAAAAAAGGAGATGCGTGAAGTTAAAAAGTTTTAAAAAGTTATTATTCTCTGAGAGAGAAAAGAAGGAGAGAGAGAAAAAAAAGAATCCGAGCCGCCCACTATACTATAGATGGTGCAACCAGGCCACGCTTCTAACTTTTTAACTTCACGCTTTACGTTTTTACTACCTTTTTAAAGTTAGAAATACTCTCTCCAGAGAAAAGTAAACAAACCAAAAATCACATAAACAAAGAACTGAAAATTATTGACCATTTTTGTTTTAAAATTTTATATATTAAATAATAATGTTGTGAAAATTTTTTTTTTTAAATTTAAAGTATGAAACATGTAGAACCTTTTTTTATAAAGTAATTAAAAATTAGTATATATTAACATAACCAAATAGAGGATGGTTTGTACCCTTATTTTTACTAATAATATAAATAAATTTATATGAATCACTAACTTTTTCTTTTAACGAGCAGATTGTCGAGCATCTGAACTAATTATTATTGGACTAGGTACAATGCTGAAGGTTTCCTAGTATAAGGTATATCCCCAATTTTTTTTGGATCAGAGTTATTGGCACTTGTCTATGACGATATATGTGAAAATTGCATTTTCATCAGGTAAATAACTAACTTTTTTTTTAACGAGCAGATTGTCGAGCATCTGGACTAATTATTATTGGACAGAAACAAAAATGAAAAAAAAAATGATGTATAATTTATAAATATATATGTTTAAGTGTACATTGCCTAGGTGCTTTTTTATCGTATCATTACATCTACGTATGAAATTCATTATCAAAAAATATTGTGCTTCGTCACTTTGTCCCAAAGTGTTCACGGCTTATGACAATTAAGTACAAACTAAATCCGCATACAAAATCGTTGCGTTGTAGATGTACACCATGCCGACTGCGCATGCTATTCATTTGAAAAAACAACTTTAAAATAGTAAAATTTTTAGAGAATTTTAGTGGTGAGAAATAAGAATTTTTAAACCATTCTCCTTTTCCAAATAACTTACTGAGCTCCGAAATAGTACTAATAAAAAAAAATTTGAAAAACTTCTCATAAAGATTTGGCAGCACTAGTTTAGATTATATATATATTTAGATGCGTGAAGTTAAAAAGTTTTAAAAAGTTATTATTCTCTGAGAGAAAAAAAAAGGAGATGCGTGAAGTTAAAAAGTTTTAAAAAGTTATTATTCTCTGAGAGAGAAAAGAGAGAGAGAGAAAAAAAAGAGAATCCGAGCCGCCCACTATACTATAGATGGTGCAACCAGGCCACGCTTCTAACTTTTTAACTTCACGCTTTACGTTTTTACTACCTTTTTAAAGTTAGAAATACTCTCTCCAGAGAAAAATAACAAACCAAAAATCACATAAACAAAGAACTGAAAATTATTGACCATTTTTGTTTTAAAATTTTATATATTAAATAATATTGTGAAAAATTTTTTTTTTTAATTTAAAGTATGAAACATGTAGAACCTTTTTTTATAAAGTAATTAAAAATTAGTATATATTAACATAACCAAATAGAGGATGGTTTGTACCCTTATTTTTACTAATAATATAAATAAATTTATATGAATCACTAACTTTTTCTTTTAACGAGCAGATTGTCGAGCATCTGAACTAATTATTATTGGACTAGGTACAATGCTGAAGGTTTCCTAGTATAAGGTATATCCCCAATTTTTTTTGGATCAAATTTATTGGCACTTGTCTATGACGGTATATGTGAAAATTGCATTTTAATCAGGTAAATAACTAACTTTTTTTTTAACGAGCAGATTGTGGAGCATCTGGACTAATTATTATTGGACTAGGTACAATGCTGAAGGTTTCCTAGTATAAGGCATATCCTTAATTTTTTTTGGATCAGAGTTATTGGCACTTGTCTATGACGGTATATGTGAAAATTGCATTTTCATCAGGTAAATCACTAACTTTTTTTTTAACAAGCAGATTGTCGAGCATCTGGACTAATTATTATTGGACTAGGTACAATGCTGAAGGTTTCCTAGTATAAGGTATATCTCCAATTTTTTTTGGATCAGAGTTATTGGCACTTGTCTATGACGATATATGTGAAAATTGCATTTTCATCAGGTAAATCACTAACTTTTTTTTTAACGAGCAGATTGTTGAGCATCTGAACTAATTATTATTGGACTAGGTACAATGCTGAAGGTTTCCTAGTATAAGGTATATCCCCAATTTTTTTTGGATCAGAGTTATTGGCACTTGTCTATGACGGTATATGTGAAAATTGCATTTTCATCAGGTAAATAACTAACTTTTTTTTTAACGAGCAGATTGTCGAGCATCTGGACTAATTATTATTGGACTAGGTACAATGCTGAAGGATTCCTAGTATAAGGTATATCCCCAATTTTTTTTGGATCAGAGTTATTGGCACTTGTCTATGACGGTATATGTGAAAGTTGCATTTTCATCAGGTAAATAACTAACTTTTTTTTTAACGAGCAGATTGTCGAGCATCTGGACTAATTATTATTGGACTAGGTACAATGCTGAAGGATTCCTAGTATAAGGTATATCCCCAATTTTTTTTGGATCAGAGTTATTAGCACTTGTCTATGACGGTATATGTGAAAATTGCATTTTCATCAGGTAAATAACTAACTTTTTTTTTAACGAGCAGATTGTCGAGCATCTGGACTAATTATTATTGGACTAGGTACAATGCTGAAGGTTTCCTAGTATAAGGTATATCCCCAATTTTTTTTGGATCAGAGTTATTGGCACTTGTCTATGACGGTATATGTGAAAATTGCATTTTCATCAGGTAAATTACTAACTTTTTTTTTAACGAGCAGATTGTCGAGCATCTGGACTAATTATTATTGGACAAGGTACAATGCTGAAGGTTTCCTAGTATAAGGTATATCTTCAATTTTTTTTGGATCAGAGTTATTGGCACTTGTCTATGACGGTATATGTGAAAATTGCATTTTCATCAGGTAAATAACTAACTTTTTTTTTAACGAGCAGATTGTCGAGCATCTGGACTAATTATTATTGGACTAGGTACAATGCTGAAGGTTTCCTAGTAAAAGGTATATCCCCAATTTTGTTTGGATCAGAGTTATTGGCACTTGTCTATGACGGTATATGTGAAAATTGCATTTTCATCAGGTAAATAACTAACTTTTTTTTTAACGAGCAGATTGTCGAGCATCTGGACTAATTATTATTGGACTAGGTACAATGCTGAAGGATTCCTAGTATAAGGTATATCCCCAATTTTTTTGGATCAGAGTTATTGGCACTTGTCTATGACGGTATATGTGAAAATTGCATTTTAATCAGGTAAATAACTAACTTTTTTTTTAACGAGCAGATTGTCGAGCATCTGGACTAATTATTATTGGACTAGGTACAATGCTGAAGGTTTCCTAGTAAAAGGTATATCCCCAATTTTGTTTGGATCAGAGTTATTGGCACTTGTCTATGACGGTATATGTGAAAATTGCATTTTCATCAAGTAAATAACTAACTTTTTTTTTAACGAGCAGATTGTCGAGCATCTGGACTAATTATTATTGGACTAGGTACAATGCTGAAGGATTCCTAGTATAAGGTATATCCCCAATTTTTTTTGGATCAGAGTTATTGGCACTTGTCTATGACGGTATATGTGAAAATTGCATTTTCATCAGGTAAATCACTAACTTTTTTTTTAACGAGCAGATTGTCGAGCATCTGGACTAATTATTATTGGACTAGGTACAATGCTGAAGGTTTCCTAGTATAAGGTATATCCCCAATTTTTTTTGGATCAGAGTTATTGGCACTTGTCTATGACGGTATATGTGAAAATTGCATTTTCATCAGGTAAATAACTAACTTTTTTTTTAACGAGCAGATTGTCGAGCATCTGGACTAATTATTATTGGACTAGGTACAATGCTGAAGGTTTCCTAGTATAAGGTATATCCCCAATTTTTTTTGGATCAGAGTTATTGGCACTTGTCTATGACGGTATATGTGAAAATTGCATTTTCATCAGGTAAATCACTAACTTTTTTTTTAACGAGCAGATTGTCGAGCATCTGGACTAATTATTATTGGACTAGGTACAATGCTGAAGGTTTCCTAGTATAAGGTATATCCCCAATTTTTTTTGGATCAGAGTTATTGGCACTTGTCTATGACGATATATGTGAAAACTTCAGTTTTATCAGGTAAATCACTAACTTTTTTTTTAACGAGCAGATTGTCGAGCATCTGGACTAATTATTATTGGATTAGGTACAATGCTGAAGGTTTCCTAGTATAAGGTATATCCCCAATTTTTTTTGGATCAGAGTTATTGGCACTTGTCTATGACGGTATATGTGAAAATTGCATTTTCATCAGGTAAATAACTAACTTTTTTTTTAACGAGCAGATTGTCGAGCATCTGGACTAATTATTATTGGACTAGGTACAATGCTGAAGGTTTCCTAGTATAAGGTATATCCCCAATTTTTTTTTGGATCAGAGTTATTGGCACTTGCCTATGACGATATATGTGAAAATTTCAGTTTTATCAGGTAAATCACTAACTTTTTTTTTAACGAGCAGATTGTCGAGCATCTGGGCTAATTATTATTGGATTAGGTACAATGCTGAAGGTTTCCTAGTATAAGGTATATCCCCAATTTTTTTTGGATCAGAGTTATTGGCACTTGTCTATGACGGTATATGTGAAAATTGCATTTTCATCAGGTAAATAACTAACTTTTTTTTTAACGAGCAGATTGTCGAGCATCTGGACTAATTATTATTGGACTAGGTACAATGCTGAAGGATTCCTAGTATAAGGTATATCCCCAATTTTGTTTGGATCAGAGTTATTGGCACTTGTCTATGACGGTATATGTGAAAATTGCATTTTCATCAGGTAAATAACTAACTTTTTTTTTAACGAGCAGATTGTCGAGCATCTGGACTAATTATTATTGGACTAGGTACAATGCTGAAGGATTCCTAGTATAAGGTATATCCTCAATTTTTTTTGGATCAGAGTTATTGGCACTTGTCTATGACGATATATGTCAAAATTGCATTTTCATCAGGTAAATCACTAACTTTTTTTTTAACGAGCAGATTGTCGAGCATCTGGACTAATTATTATTGGACTATGTACAATGCTGAAGGTTTCCTAGTATAAGGTATATCCCCAATTTTTTTTGGATCAGAGTTATTGGCACTTGTCTATGACGGTATATGTGAAAATTGCATTTTCATCAGGTAAATCACTAACTTTTTTTTTAACGAGCAGATTGTCGAGCATCTGGACTAATTATTATTGGACTAGGTACAATGCTGAAGGTTTCCTAGTATAAGGTATATCCCCAATTTTTTTTGGATCAGAGTTATTGGCACTTGTCTATGACGGTATATGTGAAAATTGCATTTTCATCAGGTAAATAACTAACTTTTTTTTTAACGAGCAGATTGTCGAGCATCTGGACTAATTATTATTGGACTAGGTACAATGCTGAAGATTTTCTAGTATAAGGTATATCTCCAATTTTTTTTGGATCAGAGTTATTGGCACTTGTCTATGACGATATATGTGAAAACTTCAGTTTTATCAGGTAAATCACTAACTTTTTTTTTAACGAGCAGATTGTCGAGCATCTGGACTAATTATTATTGGATAAGGTACAATGCTGAAGGTTTCCTAGTATAAGGTATATCCCCAATTTTTTTTGGATCAGAGTTATTGGCACTTGTCTATGACGGTATATGTGAAAATTGCATTTTCATCAGGTAAATAACTAACTTTTTTTTTAACGAGCAGATTGTCGAGCATCTGGACTAATTATTATTGGACTAGGTACAATGCTGAAGGTTTCCTAGTATAAGGTATATCCCCAATTTTTTTTGGATCAGAGTTATTGGCACTTGTCTATGACGGCATATGTGAAAATTGCATTTTCATCAGGTATATAACTAACGTTTTTTTTAACGAGCAGATTGTCGAGCATCTGAACTACTTATTATTGGACAAGGTACAATGCTGAAGGTTTCCTAGTAAAAGGTATATCTCCAATTTTTTTTGGATCAGAGTTATTGGCACTTGTCTATGACGGTATATGTGAAAATTGCATTTTCATCAGGTAAATCACTAACTTTTTTTTTAACGAGCAGATTGTCGAGCATCTGGACTAATTATTATTGGATTAGGTACAATGCTGAAGGTTTCCTAGTATAAGGTATATCCCCAATTTTTTTTGGATCAGAGTTATTGGCACTTGCCTATGACGATATATGTGAAAATTTCAGTTTTATCAGGTAAATCACTAACTTTTTTTTTAACGAGCAAATTGTCGAGCATCTGGACTAATTATTATTGGACAAGGTACAATGCTGAAGGTTTCCTAGTATAAGGTATATCCCCAATTTTGTTTGGATCAGAGTTATTGGCACTTGTCTATGACGGTATATGTGAAAATTGCATTTTCATCAGGTAAATAACTAACTTTTTTTTTAACGAGCAGATTGTCGAGCATCTGGAATAATTATTATTGGACTAGGTACAATGCTGAAGGATTCCTAGTATAAGGTATATCCCCAATTTTTTTTGGATCAGAGTTATTGGCACTTGCCTATGACGATATATGTGAAAATTTCAGTTTTATCAGGTAAATCACTAACTTTTTTTTTAACGAGCAAATTGTCGAGCATCTGGACTAATTATTATTGGACAAGGTACAATGCTGAAGGTTTCCTAGTATAAGGTATATCCCCAATTTTGTTTGGATCAGAGTTATTGGCACTTGTCTATGACGGTATATGTGAAAATTGCATTTTCATCAGGTAAATAACTAACTTTTTTTTTAACGAGCAGATTGTCGAGCATCTGGACTAATTATTATTGGACTAGGTACAATGCTGAAGGTTTCCTAGTATAAGGTATATCCCCAATTTTTTTTGGATCAGAGTTATTGGCACTTGTCTATGACGGTATATGTGAAAATTGCATTTTCATCAGGTAAATAACTAACTTTTTTTTTAACGAGCAGATTGTCGAGCATCTGGACTAATTATTATTGGACTAGGTACAATGCTGAAGATTTTCTAGTATAAGGTATATCTCCAATTTTTTTTGGATCAGAGTTATTGGCACTTGTCTATGACGATATATGTGAAAATTTCAGTTTTATCAGGTAAATCACTAACTTTTTTTTTAACGAGCAGATTGTCGAGCATCTGGACTAATTATTATTGGATTAGGTACAATGCTGAAGGTTTCCTAGTATAAGGTATATCCCCAATTTTTTTTGGATCAGAGTTATTGGCACTTGTCTATGACGGTATATGTGAAAATTGCATTTTCATCAGGTAAATAACTAACTTTTTTTTTAACGAGCAGATTGTCGAGCATCTGGACTAATTATTATTGGACAAGGTACAATGCTGAAGATTTTCTAGTATAAGGTATATCTCCAATTTTTTTTGGATCAGAGTTATTGGCACTTGTCTATGACGATATATGTGAAAATTGCATTTTCATCAGGTAAATAACTAACTTTTTTTTTAACGAGCAGATTGTCGAGCATTTGGACTAATTATTATTGGACTAGGTATAATGCTGAAGATTTCCTAGTATAAGGTATATCCCCAATTTTTTTTGGACCAGAGTTATTGGCACTTGTCTATGACGGTATATGTGAAAATTGCATTTTCATCAGGTAAATAACTAACGTTTTTTTTAACGAGCAGATTGTCGAGCATCTGGACTAATTATTATTAGACAAGGTACAATGCTGAAGATTTCCTAGTATAAGGTATATCTCCAATTTTTTTTGGATCAGAGTTATTGGCACTTGTCTATGACGGTATATGTGAAAATTGCATTTTTATCAGGTAAATCACTAACTTTTTTTTTAACGAGCAGATTGTCGAGCATCTGGACTAATTATTATTGGATTAGGTACAATGCTGAAGGTTTCCTAGTATAAGGTATATCCCCAATTTTTTTTTGGATCAGAGTTATTGGCACTTGCCTATGACGATATATGTGAAAATTGCATTTTCATCAGGTAAATAACTAACTTTTTTTTTAACGAGCAGATTGTCGAGCATCTGGACTAATTATTATTGGATTAGGTACAATGCTGAAGGTTTCCTAGTATAAGGTATATCCCCAATTTTTTTTGGATCAGAGTTATTGGCACTTGTCTATGACGGTATATGTGAAAATTGCATTTTCATCAGGTAAATAACTAACTTTTTTTTTAACGAGCAGATTGTCGAGCATCTGGACTAATTATTATTGGACTAGGTACAATGCTGAAGGATTCCTAGTATAAGGTATATCCCCAATTTTTTTTGGATCAGAGTTATTGGCACTTGTCTATGACGATATATGTGAAAATTGCATTTTTATCAGGTAAATCACTAACTTTTTTTTTAACGAGCAGATTGTCGAGCATCTGGACTAATTATTATTGGACTAGGTACAATGCTGAAGGTTTCCTAGTATAAGGTATATCCCCAATTTTTTTTGGATCAGAGTTATTGGCACTTGTCTATGACGGTATATGTGAAAATTGCATTTTCATCAGGTAAATCACTAATTTTTTTTTTAACGAGCAGATTGTCGAGCATCTGGACTAATTATTATTGGATTAGGTACAATGCTGAAGGTTTCCTAGTATAAGGTATATCCCCAATTTTTTTTGGATCAGAGTTATTGGCACTTGCCTATGACGATATATGTGAAAATTTCAGTTTTATCAGGTAAATCCCTAACTTTTTTTTTAACGAGCAGATTGTCGAGCATCTGGACTAATAATTATTGGACTAGGTACAATGCTGAAGGTTTCCTAGTATAAGGTATATCCCCAATTTTTTTTGGATCAGAGTTATTGGCACTTGTCTATGACGATATATGTGAAAATTGCATTTTCATCAGGTAAATAACTAACTTTTTTTTTAACGAGCAGATTGTCGAGCATCTGGACTAATTATTATTGGACAAGGTACAATGCTGAAGATTTTCTAGTATAAGGTATATCCCCAATTTTTTTTGGATCAGAGTTATTGGCACTTGTCTATGACGGTATATGTGAAAATTGCTTTTTTATCAGGTAAATCACTAACTTTTTTTTTAACGAGCAGATTGTCGAGCATTTGGACTAATTAGTTAGAAGCGTGGCCTGGTTGCACCATCTATAGTATAGAGGGAGGCTCGGATTCTCTTTTTTTTCTCTCTCTCAGAGAATAATAACTTTTTAAAACTTTTTAACTTCACATACGTTTTAAAAAGGCATGTGAATGCGTAAAGCGTGATTTTAACTTCACGCTTAAAACACATAGTTAAAAGCGTGGCCTGGTAGCACCATCTATAGTATAGAGGGAGTGTTAGTAATGTACCATAAAATTAAATTGTATTATACAAACGTAATAAGTTTTAATAAAACCCAAAAAAATGAATCTCAGGTAATTTACTGAGATTCAATTTTTTTATATTATGTTATTTGCAGTGAATTATTTACAGCCTAATAACTTATTATTTACAGAACTTCATTTAATTACGCTTGTAAAGTTATGAAATAGAAAATTTTAAATTCATTTGTATCTAATGAGGAAGATTTTTGTAAAAATAAATATGTACATGTTATAAGTATTATTAGGCATACATGAAATCTGTAGGATCCACCATTATTACCCTTCTTCAAAATACATCACATTTTTAAAAATTTTTATATTTTGAAGTTTTAAGGAAATGTAAAATAAAATAAAAAGTAAAAACAAAAACTGCGTAACATATTTTCTATAGTCTTGTTTTAACAATTATTTTTTATATGTATAAGCACTTATACTATAGAATTGTATCGTCAAATTGAGTAAAATGGAACGATTGAATATTTGGTGTCTCTTTAGTGTAAATTGATTTTAAAATTAACAAGAATATTGAAAAAACTTTTAAAAATGTAAGTAATATCATTAGTAATATCATTAAAATAATAATAAATTATTACTTATGAATTAATTTGGTAAAGAATGCACAGAAATATTTTATCGTGTGTATTTTTAATTGAAAGTGCTCATTTCCGTAAAAGGAACCTTATTAGAATTAGAAAATCTTTACGAGATGCTTCCGATTCTTTGGAGTTGCCCACACACATGTAAGTTCACATATATATATTAAACATAGATTCAAACAGAAGTTTATAATGGACAAGGAGCCGTTTTTATACATTTTAGAAATATTTAGTCTAAATAGCGGCACGTGCAAAACATATATTCCTAACGTCGCTTAGCCATTACGTAAGAGATATTTGGCTTTCGGGGGTACTAGTGGCTAGCTGGAACCGAGTGTTGCACAAAGTACCTTATCATTAGTTGTATCAGATATGGTATAAGTAATGAAACAGAAACTTTGTAGCGAATGGATACAATGGCGCATCGATCGTAGTGCGAAGGAGTATTTTTACCGAAAGTATCGGATATCAGGCGGTTAGTATCTCTTTTTTATTGTCATGGTACAAACTATAATACTAATGTGATATATTTTAGTTATTGGGTGCATTGATGGAAAGTGTATATATTTTAATAAACCAAAAGAGAATGAACGCCTATTCATTAATAGAAAAGGAAAACACAGCCTAAATGTAATGATAGTAAGTTAATAAATGCTACATATTACCAAATATGAAAACTATGCTACATATTACCAATACTGAAAATGTACTCTATTTTCAGGTATGACTATTAATGCCAAATATCCAGGGTCATCCCATGACTCCTTCGTATGGAGGCATTCAAATGAGCTAATGTACTTTGAAAGAAATTGGAATCGAAATAAAATGAATTCGTGCCTTTTAGGTGCTTATTGTTAATACTTTATACAATTTATATAAAGTTAACATAAAATGATGTTAATAATAGGTGACAGTGGTTATCCGTTGGAATCATGGCTGCTAACACCCTCAAGGAACCGAACAGACGGTCCAAAAATTAATTTTAACAATATACATTCAAAAGTTAGGTGCATAGTAGAAAGATGTATTGGAGTTTTTAAAGGTAAAATTAATCAAAGACCATAACAAGTATATAATAATTATTTATTATTTAACTTTTTCATAGGGCGTTGGAGAATTCTCATGGAGGAGAGAAAAAGTTTCTATCAACCTCAGTGCTTAAGTCTGTCGATGCAGTGTGTGTAGCTTGGCTGCATTTTATTCGATAGCAACTGCACGCCTGCAATCGACCTAGAGTTCCATCTTTACATTTTTATATATATATATATTGCTTCCGTTTTAGCACTCACTAAAAAAAAATTGTTTATATCGTACTCGCCGTCATGCATTTTAATTAAAAATATTCAACGTGAAATAAAAGTCATTTTTATTTTTTCAATTTCCAAATTATAAAATTCAAATCATCTAATCTTCTTTTTGTTTCTGTGATACATTTTTTTTTATAACTATTTTTAACGCTTGAAATAAAATTTGTATACAATAACTGATAAAAAAAACCCACAGTTTGGAATCTACGCTGATACCCTCACCTAATCATTTGGTACTATGCAAACAACCGCACCCAAACACTCAGAAAATAGAAAAATTTTGCAATGTGTGCGCTGCATTATGTAATATATGTATACACTTTGGTAACGAAAGTTTTAACGAAGAGGTTCCTGAAGAACCTAGAGGTGCATTAGTGGAATGTGAATGAAGAGGAGGCATCTCCATTTTTTGTACGACAAATTAAAAAAATTGAATAGCTGAAGAATTAGTACAATAATTTTTTTTCTTTTATTTATTTAATATTTTTTGTTTTTATTTGAACGCCATTTTTCATTCACCTTAAACCGATAACAACGATACGATTACAATACCTTTACGCAATTGGTTTTGGGGACGTTATCGTTGAATCTTAATCGTTAAAAATGATATCGTTTGTCGTGTTATATTATTTTATAATATTGTTATTTTATTTATTTACTTAATTCAGAGCTGTATACAACCATTTCAAATAATATGATACATAACAAGTTAAATATAGTAAAACACGTATACGAATGTTAAAATTAACTTTTCCATGCAAAAAAGATAATACAATTTCACCATTAATCAACTATAAAAGAACTCCCAGCCACACTTTGTTTATAAAACAGTGGAAGGTCAATTTAATATTCTATCTAGAAAATGATTGATCGCAGCAACTGAATGAAGGAGGAGAAGATGATGAACACAAATCTATAAATGTATACGAAGCAGTACAAGTAGTTTAAACAGAACAGGTAACATGTTTCACGTAAAGGATTTGGAATCCTGTAATAATTTACAACTTGTTGTAGGCACGTTACAAAGAAACATTGTTTCGGTGCCCTCTTTCAGTGATGCGAAGGAAAAAATCGCCAGGCAAACACAAAACAAGAAAAAACAGCTGCTCAAAACTTTCTAGAATGCAAGAAGAGAAAGTGGAATTTTAAGAAAAAAAAAGTCAAAATATTGTAGTTGGCCAAGCCCGACGATCAAATACCCTACCCCACTCGATATATTATTCAATTTAATTTTTTTGCTAAAAGTAAAATTTTCTTTTTCTAAACCTATCTACTTAAAACATAATAGGACCTCATATGGGAGGGGGTCCTAGAAATTGTTCAATCTGGTCTATTTTCAATAGGGATCTTCTTTGGGCCATTACATGTTCTTGTACCATATTTCATCAAAATATCTCAAATAATGCGACCTGTAGCTTGCGAACAAATTTTGATGGACAGACAGGAGGCCAGACGGATAGACGGACATGATTAAATCGATTCAGATTTTGATGCTAAATTGATCAGTATATTTGAAGATGGGTGCGGTATTTGCCATTTAGGAGGTTCAAACATCCGCACAAATTTAATATGCCCTTTTCCACAGGGTGGTGCAGGGTATAATAAACAAAAATTCTAACATTTTTATTTTGAAATTTTTTGAAAATTTAAGTAGGTATAGACAAATAATTTTTTTTCATTTTTCAAAGAAAAAAAATTAAATTGAATAATATATCAAGTGGTGTGGGGTATGTGATGGTCAAGCTTCACCGACTGTAATATTTTCATTTATATTTATTTATAAAACGGGCTATAAAACAGATCAGTTTAATTTTCCTTTCTCCTCATTCAAAACATTAACTTCTCCGACGTTTCGCAACAATCTTGTGGCTTCTTTAGGGAGTTTCTATTAACTATATTCATACACATATGTAAATACAACATTAAACTTATTTTCTTTACAGCTCAAATCTTTTATCTCTACTTACAATGATTAATTATTTTATTGACATAAATTATGTTTTTTCCTCCTTAAATGTACTTTCAACATGTTTTTTCCGAGAATGTTATATGTCCACTAAATAGCTACTCTGTACACAAATTTTGTTTGGTCCACACCTTCCTTTCTGTTAACGGTATTCTTTATATATTTCTGAATATATAAGCTTTCCAAAGTAAGTCTTACATTTTTGTTTCTCTCTCTATCTAAAATTTTTACATTGTTTAAGTTTGGTGGTTTCCTTTATGTGCTGTGCGAGAACTGTACTTTGTTTACCTTTCTCTATATCTTTTCTATGCTCCGAGATCCTCGTTTCTAGCGGTCTCTATGTTGTTCCTATGTATTCCTTGTCACATAGTGTTTTTTCGCTGCCCTCACACGTAATTTTGTATATGACATTACCTTGGTTTTCTTTGGTAATTTTATTTTTTGTTTGACTGAAAATAGTGTTTAGCGGTATATATGGCATATACGCAATTTTAAGAGTATCTTTCTCTTGTGTTAAATCTTTTATTCTCTTCTTCTCTGTCAATTTTTTTATATATGGGATGCTGCAGTATTTTTTGTTGTCTATTGAGATTGTTTTGTTGGTCGAATCATTCCTTTTCTGGTTTTGTTCCTTAAGTAAGTTGTTAATCAATTTTTTTGGGAAATTGTTAATTTTTAGTGTATTTTCCACTACTTTCATCCTCTCATCCAAATATTTTTCGTCCGTTAAGTCTTGTACTTTTCTTATTAAGTTCTTAGCTGTGTTAATTTTTTGGTTCATCGGTTGTGTCGATAGGTAGTTAATCATCCTTCCTGACGCTATATTTTTCCGATATCATGATGTCTCCAAATTTCCATTGTTTTTGTGAATTGTAATATCAAGGTAAGATAAGCAAGCATTTGGTATTTATTCAACTTATTCATGATTTCAACTTCGTCCTTTTGTTTTATGATTCCAAATAGATCATCTACATATTTTACAATCCCCTTTATAAAGATATTTTTTCCTTTAATTCTTCTAGTACATCATCTAATAATTTGTCCAAAACTAAATTTGCTATTGTTGGCGATAGTGGGTTCCCCATACCATACGTTTGCTGATATATTTTACCTTCATATTTTAGGTAATTATTATCTATTAAACAAAAATTCAAAATTTTTAGGAAATCTCTTTTTGGTATACTGCTTCGTCTATTGTTCCCACTTTTCCATTATTATCTTTATTGCTCCTATAATATTTTCACTTGTTTTCCAAAATGAAAAGGCAAATTGGGCTAAGCTCAATGAATTTTTCCGGCTTTACAACTGGAAACTATATTTCTTAGATAACAATGTAAATGCCGCTGCGGAAATGATACAAAAGATAATTTTCCACGGAATGCGGTTCTTCATTCGTTACAAAAAAATTTTAGTTAAACCCAAGGACAACAGTTGGTTTAACCAGACATGCACTGATGCTGTCAGGTCCAGAGAGGAAGCGTTTAGAATTTGAATCCAAACGACCAAAGTAATCTGCTTCGCAAACAAGCTAGAAACAGATGCAACCATGTACTACGTCGTGTAAAAGCTCTACACGAGTAAAGACAACGAATAAGATTCTTGCCACCCCAAAATGTAGCGAGAGTTTTTGGTCGTTTGTAAAAAGATGTAAAAATCATACTTCGGCATCAATTCGATCTCTCTTTTTAGGCGACCAAATAATATCTGACACGGTTGATAAAGCTGATGTATTAGCTGAAAATGCTTGAAAGTCCCAACCACCACACAGCAGTCAACCACTTTCTAGGGTCGAAAGAGTAGCACACATGATGCCTAATCTATTCTTTCATACCCAAGCAGTAAAAAAGGTCCTTGCTAGCCTCAACGTTCGCAAAACTCCAGGGTCGGACGGCATACACCCTTTACTTCTTAGCAAGTGCACTTGCTAAACCATTGCGCAATCTTTTTAGTAAGTAAGTCAGTATAATCGGTCCACTGGCGATTTATTATAGCCTACCTAACGGAAAAGTGGTATCGAGCTAATCGCCACTTTGGGGAAAGTAAGGTTGTTGCTTTGAATATCTCTAAGCCGTTTGACAGAGTATGGCATGATGCTCTTTTGTCCAAATTGATGGCGATTGGTGTGAACAACAATTTCGCTCAATTTATATCGAGCTTCTTGAGTAACCGTTTAATTAGGGTTGTGATTGACGGTTACTCATCTAATCAGTATACCCTAAATGCAGGCGTACCTCAGGGCTCTGTTCTCTCCTCTTCCCTTCTTCTGGTGTTCATCAATAACCTTCTGTGCTTGACGCAGAACTCTTTCGCTGATGACAGCACTCTATGTTATTCATTTTCGTTTAATAAAAGGTCTAGCATCACGGAGATAAAACAAATGAATGATTCATCAAATTGCGACCTCATGAAAATCTCCGAATGGGGTCAAGTAAACAGGGTGTACACGGTGTAAAAAACACCCTACACCAACTGACATCCGAAATATTTACGCCGCCTATATTCGGCCGAAACTAGAGCATAACTCGCACGTGTGAGCGGAAGCCTCTAACACATGATTCTTGATTGCATACAGCAAAAAGCTCTGGTGATCATAGGAAACAAGGAAGTATGTAACTCTCTCGGCACATTTGAACATCGACACAACGTGAGCTGTGTTGTGCCTATGTACAGGTAGCTAAGGGGAGTCCTCAACGCATAGGTGAAGATTATTTTGATACATGGTGCGCATTACAACGATAAGGTTGCTGGGTGCATTGTCCGCTGAAATGAATCTTGAAATACATCACATGCACGTAGTAACTGCGTATCTAAACGGCGTTTTAGATATTGACGTTTACACGGGAATATTCGGTTATATGAATGTATTTCCTAGAAAACTATTTGAAAATGAAAATCATAATAATAAATTGCAATAAATAGTAACGTCAAAAATATAGCTGTCGAGTGAATGAATACTTTGAAAGATCATAACTACCCAAATGTGTGTAATTTAGATAAAGCATTGTGCGGTCTCCGAAAATTTGGATTGCGTTGGTATGAAAAATTAACCGAAAAATTGAAATTACTTGGATTAATTCCTTCAAAATACAATCCATGGCATTTTATGATGAGAGAATGATGATTTGTTACTGTTAACTATAAATGTTGAGGTTCTTTTGATCGCCACTAATAACAAAACTTGACCAACATTCTTTAAGCAATCATTATCTCGTACATTCATGATGAAAGACCGGTAAAAACATGTCTTGGAATAGAATTCTAGTAATTCAAATATAAAGAGAACGATCGGAGTTTGAGAGGATGATGGGCGAAAATTTCTGCCTTCTAACATTATTAGTATAATGTTACAATCTCCTCAAAACTGGGACATCATTAGCAAATTTGCTTGCAGCGTCATCAATTCCCTCAGAACAACAAAAAGAGAGTTAGGCGTACCTGGGCACTAATAAGAGAGTCAGGCTGTGTCTCATTCTGCTGGAATCCATTTGAGTACTAGGGCTGATTCCCTCTCCCTCCTTGCGAAGTAATACCGCAGGAAGGGTAGCAGCTAGCAGAGTGGGTTTTTAGTGGGTATGTCGACAAGGCGATGACTCCCATATCACCACGTACTTGCGACCATCTAATCATGTGGTACCTATAAAGGGTTTTCCCCTTCGCTTATACAAAAAAAAAAAATACTATAAATACATATCTTAAAAATGCGACATAAATTAAGTTTTGTATGGCGGACTGTAATGCAATAAAAACTCCTATGGAACGTGGTTTACAATTGAAGTTCAACGAAAGTAAAGTAACTATCAACGACCGTATAGAGCACTACTCGGAAGTCTAATGTGTATATAAAGGAAGCTTCTGAATATAAACTGTAATTTGAACCTACAGATAAAGATGATGTTATTATAGATTTTGTGGTGTTCCTTCTCGTCACTTAGTGTACTTGTGAAGCATGTAATATATAGAGATGGCGGACGGATACAAATCAATAAAAAAAAAAATGTGTGTACTGTTAAGTTGGATTTGAAATAGCAGTTTCATTTTGCTGTGGTGCTCATAAATTTTGGCACGGATTCCGAGGAACGTATCGTCAATTTAAAAATATTGCTTATATATATATATAGTTCTAGTGGATACTTTGATTAATTTTTTAAAGAAGAGTTCGACTTTCTTGTTAAATCAGGTATTCGCAGATCATCCAATTCATCTGTGGTCAAAATTTGAGCTAATGATGCGTAAAGGGGTTTTTCCATATGATTATATTGATAACTTTGAAAAGTTACAAGAAGAGAGTCTACCCGCCAAAGAACATTTTTATAATCATCTTAACGATACAAAATGTAGTGAATAATTTGCAAAAACTGTTTGGAAAACATTTCAATATAAAACGCTTAAAGATTACGTGCAAGTGTAATTAGAAAATGATGTGCTAATACTAGCAGATTTTTTTGAAAATTTAAGAAATATATGCTTAGAAATATATGAACTAGATCCCTGCAACTAGGTAACTGCACCGTCATTGTCATGGGATGCTATGTTAAAATTTACTAAAGTAAAATTACATTTAGTTAGAGATCCGGAAATTCACACATTTTTAAAGACATCAATTAGAGGCGGTTTTACTCAATGTACGCATAGGTTATCTGAAGCTAATAATAAATATATGGCTGACTATAACACAAATGCCCTGGATAATTATTTAATGCAAAATATTTATATGGATGGGCGATGTCACAAAAATTACCAATTTCCGATTTTAAGTTTTTAATTAACGATGAATTTCATAATTTTGATATTCTAACAGTACATTATGATGGTGAATTCGGTTACATATTAGAAGTTGACTTGGATTACCCTACAGAAATACACGACAAACACAATTCATTACCCTTTTGTTGTGAAAATAAAACTCCTCTCAATGGTAACTGTTCAAAGTTGAAGATGTGACCAATAAGAAAAATTATATTATACATATTAAAAATTTAAAGTTAGTCATAGAAAATGGTTTAATAATTAAGAAAATACATAGAATACTACGTTTTGTACAGAGTGCTCTTTAAATGTCATCAAAAGGAAGCATGCTCAAAAAGAATTTGAGAAAATTTTTTATAAGTTTATGAATAATGTAATTTATGGAAAAACCATGGAAAACGTTGAAAAACGTAGAGAGGTAAAACTTATTAGACACTATAATGATAGGAGAAATTCTGTAGGTTATATAACTTTAATTGTTAAGCCTAATTTCCATAGTATTTCGATTTTTGGTAATAGGTTGTTTGGGATCGAGCTATCGAAAATGGAAGTCATACATGACAAGCCCATATATGTGTACTGTTTTGGAAATGGTTAATGTATGATTTCTATTATTCTTTTTTAAAAAAACAGGCGGATGATATAAAAGTCATATACAAGGATACTGATTCATTTATACTATCTTCTATAACAGACGTATATGATATCATTAAAAATAATCCTTTAAAGTTCGATACATCAGATTATGATTTAAATAATATGTATGGTATAATCCCGCAAAATAAAAAAGAAATATGTTTAATGAAAGATGAAACATCAGATAAAATAATGACAAATTTTGCTATACTTAAAGCAAAAGCTTATTTCTTTTTAGTTAATAGTAAAGAAAATAAAAAGGATGAAACGAAAAAGATTAAAGGCGTAAAGTCATTTGCAGTAAAAAAATTAAATTTTGACAAATTTTTTGGAGCAGTTTTTAAATATATTTTTTCCATAGCTTTGGTTACATTTTGGGAATTTTTCTTTTTAGCAGGTGCTGCAAAACCAATTTTTGAGAATACATCGATACCGGTTAATAGATATTTATGTCCTTTATTAAGTTTTGCATAGGGGATCATTTCAATCAAGTCTATCTGCCATGTATAGTCGATACCTCATTGAATAAATCGTCAACTTGATTTTTACTCATTTCTGTTTAATTTTTTGAACAATTTAAAAGTGCTTTACGAATTTTGATATCACTTTTTATTTTATTACGAATTTTGCGTAACATAATCTAAGTAAATCCACTTCAATTTCTGCATCATAAACACAATAATATAATTGAATATCAATTCAATACACTTCGGTATGAAGTGTTTGTGATAGATATTCTAAATTTGTTTTTGCGCTATTGTAGTTAAAACGATGCCCACTTGAATAATTGACTTCCATGTATATTTATATTTTAATATTGTGCCCCCTTTGACTAAGAACAAGGACACAAATGCCATTTTTTTATATTTAAATGTAATTCCTATATTTTCTAAAGTTGTATGATGTAATGGACTTTCACTTGTTAGAAAATCATACTGATCCAATCTAAGATGTATGTAATCTTTATATGCTATCAGATGAACCCATTCATCGCGATGAAACCCTATATAATTTGCGGTATGATTTTGAAACCATACTATTAATGAGCGTTTCCGACAAAATGATAAAAATAACTAAGTCAAGCGTCATATTAATCGATTTACAATACTGTAATGGAAATAACAAGAGTATATTTGCCAAAGAAGTAGCATTTACCAGTGGAAATTCTCTTGTACCACATTACTTCGTAGTTAAACCGCCGTTTGATCGTAGAGAGTTAGACGAAGAGACTCAAAAGAGGAACACATTCTGTACTAATTTTATTCACGGTTTTGATTGGTCGGATGGAATAACAAAATATAATACTATTGGTGATATTCTAGCGCCTTTAAATCAGTTTGATTATGTTTTTGTTGTTGGAAAAGAAAAACAACAATTTTTGAAAAATATATTAAAAGTATTGCAATTAATTAGACATGATAATACCTTTAAAGATGACTATTATACCAATTGTAAAAGTATTAAACTTCGATGTGCTTTAAATAATTTATATAAACTATTTACTTTCATTGAAAAAAAATTGGGAGAGAATAGAGGAAATTTGTGAAATAATTATATAAAATATGATTCAATCAGATTTTTTTATTCATTGTATTTATAATTTTTAGTTATTTTGTGCATCCTTTTACTATGACTATAAGTGGTCCGTAAGGATCTGGTAAAACAACATTTTAATTGAATTTTATTAATAACGCTGATTATTTAACTAGTGAGAAAATTAAACGGATTATTTAGTGTTACGGAGAAGAACGCACAAAACCTTATTTAATCATATCAATAATATAGAATATCATAATAGAATTCCGGAAAGTCTTGATAATGATTTTAATGAACCTATTCTTATTATATTAGATTTAATGATGGATGCATTCAATAAAAAGGTCTGTGAATTATTTACAAAAGGTTCTCATCACAGAAATTGTTCTGTTATTTTGGTTACGCAAAACATTTTTAATAAAGCTTCTCATACAAGGGATATATCACTTAATTCAAAGTATATTGTAGTTTTTAAAAATCCACGAGGCACATTACAATTTCAACATTTGGCAAGGCAAATTTATACTGAAAATTCTTCAGACCTTATGATGATAGATAAAGATGTGACAAGCAAACTTCACGGATATTTAGTAATTGATCTTACCCAGAATATAAGTGATTTTTTAAGATATAGAACAAATATTTTCAATACTGATCTCTCTTATTGCTTTTGAGTTACAAGTGAAAATGGTCTAAATCTAAAGCGACTGAAAACGCAGAAGCATATATTACATACATATTAAAGAATAATAATAAGTTAAAAAAGGCTATTCTTAAAAACGCAGATGATGAACTAATTAAAACTTTGGTTGAAATTATTTTCAATACATTAATAGGAAATAATAAACTGAAATTCAGAGATTTACAAAAATTAAAAAAGTATAAAAAAGACCTACGATTCATTTCCAAATCAAATACTTCACTAAGGTCGAAAAGAAAAGTACTTATTCAAACAGGAGAAAATTTTTTACCTATTATTGTCTCATCTTTGCTAAGGGGAATTATTGTAAAGTTATTAAAGAATGAATTCTAGTAAAAAATTGAATAAAGTATTATTAATGCATCCAAAAGTATATACTCTGTTGAAGATAAATATGCTTCCGAGTTTATCAATAAAAAGTTATTACCAACATTTAATGATATATCTCTATCAGAATTTAATAAATGGATACGAATAAAACAAGAATTAAACAATTTCATTAAAAGGAAGGTAAAGTCTTATAATCCACGGCATCGGGATGTTGAAAAAATTGATTTTAGTTTCATAGATGGAAATAACGTTGAAACTGAAATGGCGAAAGTTGAAGATAATAAAATATTTGATACAGATGAGAGTTTGTCTGGAGATACATTTTTTACACCTGATAAACAGTTGGATAATTTTACTAAAGTAAAGTCAGCGAATTCATTAAAGAAACCGAAGAAACGTTTATTCGCAGATAAAATAAATTCTCCTCAAAGTCCTTACACACACAAATGAAAAATAAAAAAAAAGGAGTAAAAATTACTAAAGAACCTAAAAAACACCTATACAATACGCGTTCAGTACAAAAAGGTGAAAACAGTTTAAAATGGGTTAATATATAATTATTATTATTATTATTATTATTACTGGGTATAATTATTATATACGTATAGATATGTAGAATAAACACTTAAACAAAAACAATAAAAAGATTATGATGTAATAATCCTCATTTCATTTCAGTAAAGAGTTTTAAGCTATCCATACATACACACAAGCTCAGTATAGATAGTAAAATTACCGGCTATTCTAAATGAAGAATGGGAAGTTGGAATATCTGAAATGTTTTTGAATGAAATTGAAAAATTGCATTTATATAATTCAACCGCGTTGTGCTGGTGATAAATTAATGCGATGCTTACGCATTTTAACTTTTAATAATCTGCAGAGTTGAATTGAATTTAGAAACATAAAGTATTATCCTCTTGATCACTCAACTATTAAACATATTACAATTTTCTTTACTAATACTGAGGGGATAGAATATAAATTTAGAAGATCATCTACGTATACTAAAAAAATTCATAACATATAAATAAGCCGAGTAAAATATTGACAAGGAATGGATACAGTTTACACACAATGTTATAATAATCAGATTGGAGGACGTTTAAATCATATAGGATTAATATATATATATATATTTCACGAATAGCGCAATAAGGACGCGGACTTGGATCATTCTTTGCATCATTATTTCGAAATATTAAACCGTTATTTATTTCAAATTTACAAGCCTTAAAAAATCAAGCCAAAAAACTGGAGCAGCTATTATTAATGATTTTGGTCGTAAACCTCTTAGGGATATTTTAACAGAACAAACAAAATCAGCTCTAACTAACTTATCAGAAAAAGCTATTAATAAAATTACATTTCAATTTCAAAAAGGAGAAGGAAAAAGCCTCGTATCAAAAAGAGAAAAAACCAGTTGATTAAAACACTTAAAGCGAAACACAACACAAGAAAATTAATTCTATAAAACGTGTTAAAGATATATTTTTTAAAATTAATTACAATATGTCTTCTTATACGGAGTGTATGAAAAGCGAACTGGATTTATTTGAACCACATCCTGTAAAAAGCAGCATTCTTAATACCGAAGAAATCTCGTATAATCCAATTCAGTCATTAGATTCACCAAGCACAATTGAATTCCTCTGCTTAGGTAATGGTGACACATATCGTGATTTATCGAGTGTTTATATTAAATTAGTGGTTCACTTGAAAGCAAAAGATAATTCTAATTTAGAGGATAGCTCATGTAGCGTAGTAAATAATATACTATACTCAATGTTCCGGAGTGCCACTATTTATTTAAATATCGTTTTGGTTTCGCAAAGTGATAATAACTATCATTATAGAACCTATATACAAACTTTATTAAATTATGGTACTGATGCAATACGAATTCATCTTACTACTTCTGGCTGGTATCCAGAAGCAGTATAGTAGAATTGGTTGGAAAGTTACATGGTGATATATTCAATCAACCAAAACTATTATTAAATAATGTGCACTTGAGAATAATTTTAAATTTGGAAACGCCATCCTTATACTTGCTTGAAAAAGATGGTCAACAATCATTTCTAAATATAATGGAAGCTCAATTGTTTATGAATCATGTAACCATTAACCCTGGTGTACTTCATAAAATTTTACAAGAAAAACGTGCACTTTATCCTTTCAATAGAAAAGACTAAAAAAAAGAGTTTATAAATTTTTTAAGAAGAAATTCTAAAGCGTATCAATATAATAAACAGCGAATACAAGGATATTTTTCCAACACTTGTGGTCATCATACTTTGATTTATAGTTTATTTAAAACCAGCATAAGTCATTAAAAATTTATTTAAAATAGTTCAGTTAAAGCGATTTTAATTTTAATGATAAAAAATTGTATATCTATTTAAGAAAGAATTCAAAAAGAAATAAAATTAGAAATCCTTTTTTTTTTTAATATTCCATTTCTGGATCTTGTTCTTTATTCATAAATCTTAAAATAGGAACATTAAATTTCGGTTTATTCCTACTATAGTACATAACGTAATTTATATTATTTTATAGGTGTAATGTAATTTTCTCTCCAAACTGAGTATTTTTCCCTTTACATCCTGTGATTTTGTATATATAGTTGGGTTTTAAATGATCAATTTTTGTATACCCTTGACCTAATTTGGTTCCAAAATCATTTAAAGTTTCTAGGAAAGACTATAAAAAACAAAAATTATAATAATATTAATGCGTTTATTTTATAAATTTTTTACAATATCAATATAGTAGACTTACCATTTTCGTATAAAAAAATATTGCTGAGCCTGTACTTTTGCTATGAAATTTCAATAAAAATTAATACTTGCTGAAAGTCTGAAAGACAGAGGTAGCCTTTACATATACATTTACACATGTATTTTTTTTTTAAATATATAACTTTATACATAGATTTAAATATCTCTTATTTACAATAATATCTATATATTTCTATTATCTAGTTGATAAAGGAAGGGCTCCAATTCTTTAAGTATTTCATTGATTCTCATCATTAAAAGCATCAAAGGCAAATTTTCTTTATCCGGAGTTGAGGCAAGTAGAGGTTAACCACATTGAAGCAAATCGAAATCACAGTCCAAGCTTGAGCAACTTAAAAAAATTGAAGGTGATCTTAGTGGTACTCTGATGATGTTTTAATCATCATCATCATCAATAATTTCTATGCTGCAAAAAAATTGGATAAAAAATGTTAATTTTTTTATCATTTTTAAAGTTATAATATTTAACACTCACCATGAAGGCTCTGAAGATATTATCTCCACACTTATTGAACTCTGGGTCTGTTTATTATCCATTAATCCTTTGTCATTAAAATTAAAAAAATCACAGAGATCAACATGTTTTCTTTTTAGGTCGTAGTAGCACATGTGCACATGTGTGGGCCTTTTCCGTTAATACATACACACTTATGCCATTTCTCTCCCTTGTGTATGCTCTAAGCCTATTGTGTAATAGTTTTTCATATCTTAAGTGGCTTTTTATTATCGACCCTTTTTTTATTACTGTCACATTTTTTATTACCTTCCCTTATATTGAGTAAATTTAACTTGAGTGATATAAAATAATTTTTCCCCAGCTTGGACATTTTTCTATAAAATCCGTCATTTTCAAAAATTGATTTTTTTTTTCAAAAATTTTTGTTTTTGTCCAAAAATTTCAAGATTTTTACCCACTATTGTTCCCCCCTTTTACACCCTTATTTTCCCGGTTCCTCTATATCGCATACTAATCATTTTTATGGTTAATAAAATATACATACGTTTTTCGGGTAAAATCTTCTATAAAAGTAACGGAATAAATCCTTTTATTGATTTTACCTCCATCGGTCACATACATCTAAATGGATTACATGGAGCAGTTTTGAAGACCTGGACCTTCTTGGGAGAAGCTTTCTCTGTATTGTTTAGCTTTATCACATATTTGACAAGACAATGCATTTTCTCCTTTTGTACTGATACCATTCACAAGATCATTTTTAAATAATTTGATATTCTCTGTTCCTATGTGTTCAAAACGACGATGCCAAAGATTATGATTATTATTTTGTCCAATATAAGCTTGTTTGGTATTAAAGTTCAGTTTGTACAAGCCATATACAATAGACGCGGTAGCGTCGTAATTTCATCTTGAGAATTCCTTATTTGATATCCTTGTTTGTTAAACACTACTGCATTATTTTTGCTAACAGTTTTGGCAATGTATAATAAGTTCACACCCAAGTCTGGTATGTATAAAACTTCGTGCACTTGTATTTTTCTGGAACCTCCCGGAGTACTGCAGCTGACTTCAACTTCACCTTTTTTCTCCGCTTTCATTGTTGCATTATTTGCTGTCTTTCACCGTCGAACATTTCATCATTCATTAAGTACGATATATCTGATGTCATGTGGTCTGTAGCTCCACTATTAATGTACCACTCTTTAAATAACTTTTGAGAACAATATGCAGCAGACACTGAACTACTGTGGTACTTTGCAGATTAGTTTTTAGGTTTGGACGGACAATGAGAAGCAAAATGTCCAACACCCTCGCAATTAAAATAACGAACGTTCTTCTTTTTAAAATTTCTTTTGTTTTCCAGCATACTAAGCTGTTGGGCTTTTTGATGCTTCACATCTTGAAGAAATTTCATTTTTATTTGGTTAGCGGAAATAAGTTTACCATTGCTCCCAATATTCTTTATCATTGGTTTATATTGATCTTTCTGCCAATCTATTCATCCTTTACAACAAAACAAATTTCGTTCAACTTCTGTGCTGTTGATATGATTGATTTACATAATCTTCTATAGATGTACACTCCAACAATTGAACAGAACACAACTCTTGCAACAAGCCAATCCTTCTAGTCCAAGCCACTATCTTGAAAGAGATCATTTGAAGCTGTCCATACTTCTTTTGTGGATTTGGCATCTCTAACATTCACGTAAAGACTCTTGCCATTACCATTCTGTAGCGGGCATTTTTGTTTTTTACAGCATCTATCTGCGCGCCTTCTGGTTCCACGCACTTCCAGGAATCGTCCAATTCCAATTGTGTCTCAATGGCAAAACTCCATGTCGACCAGTTTTCTAAGCCGACAAGTTTCTCTGTATGGCTTACCGTTATAACCGAATTCATGACTTTTTATTTTAAACTCACAAGCATGAAGAGCCCATAACCTTTGGGCAGAATGAAACGCAGTGTTTAAAGGTTATTGAAAAAGTAAAGAGGAAAAATATGAAAAGTTTATTGACAAATAAATAAAAGGTTCTAACAAATCTTTTCGTAAGTGCTACAAAGTAGTACAGTAGTATTGTAACATAATGTGTCTAATAGAAATTATAGCTGATATTTGAGATGATAGAGTATCTGACAGCAGTTTTTCAAAAAGCTTAAGAATTGCGTTAATTTCGCAATGCTACGTTAGTTAGAAATATCAGATTTTTTGCCGGCTTTGAATAATGGAATAATAAAAGATTTTTCCCACAAGGTGGGAAAATACCATTGTTTAATGGAGGCATTAAGTAGCTTAGTTAACGGAGAGTATAATCATATGCACAATTTTTTAATATACGAGTACAATACACCATCTGGTCCAGGATTGTGTTTATCGGATAATGCTAGCATTCTATTAAGAACATTGTTACAGTCAATTAAATTAAAATTAATATTATTAGAATACATTGAATTATTATAATTGATATTTTGCACATTGTTTGACACATGCACTGACTGAAAAAAAGTCAAAAACATATCTGCAAATACATTATCATTGAAGGATTCGTTATTATTGTACTTTATCGACGGTGGGTAGGTACTAGATTTCTTTTTTAAATTTACAAAATCATTCCATTTGATTTAGGATTAATTATTATATAATTTTTCACTTGTTGCATATAGTTCGTATAAGTAAGTTTGTTAAAAGAGTTATATTCATAAAATTCACATAGTTAGCGGACGAGTTGGACTTTTTATAGCGTTTATAAAGTCAGTTTTTGTTGTTTTTTAAATATTTAAGTTTTTTGTTTGACCATGGCTGTCCACACTTATTTGAGACAGCAGTATTATCATAAAACATAACAATTATCGATTCAAGATCTGCGGCTAAAACCGTTGACGATTCATCAGGGATAAATGACCAATTTACGACAGAAAGTAAATTGTTTAATTTGGTATAATTTGTGAATTTAAAATTATAGCGATATCATTTAGTTAAGTTTTTATTAATAGAGCTGGTTTGTAAATCTATTGACAATGATACGGTTGGATAAAAGTTAGAGAAAATCGAACCAAATGTTCTGCTTAAAAAGTTCTTAATATTGTTTACTTGAAACAAATTTAATTCAGATAATTCATTTAATAATTCATTCAGCTCTAATCCATGAGACAGATGATAAGTTGAAATCTCCAAAGATAAGGACGACATCTTCTCCTTTTAATAAGCAAGATACGGATACATTAGGTAGAATGTTGTGAGGACGCATGGCCCTCACGAAACTAATGAGTAGACACCTGGGAAATATAAAATACTGTAATATTATATTGTTGCTGTAATCAATGAAATTTAGTTTTTTTTGTATAAATCTTTTGTTTTATTATTATGTACACAAGAATAGCGGTACTGACATTCCAAACGGTGTCAGTATTGCGCAGTAGAAAATATTTAGTGATTTAAGTAGCTTAAGCAGTATTATTATTTAAGAGAGTAAGTTAAGAGTAAGAGTTAGGCTCGTAGTGAAATGCAAACAACAACACGAACACTCTCGCGTAGTACTGAACGAAAGAATATCTATATAAGCAAGCTTAAAACTAAGAAAGACTCATTTTTCTGTGTGACAAGTTCGACAACAGGTATAGTGTCGGTTGGTATTTTGTTGGTTATGGATAGGAGAATAAGGAGTGCCCGTTGGCCGCTATAGCAGCCGTGGGACCTCTTTGCTCTCTGTGCGGTGAAACTTAACACTGGAAACTATACATACAGGGACAGACAAGACCTACAAAGCAGGTACTACGGTACATTGAATCCGACGAAGGAACCGCGAGAGGAAATATAACGTGGAAACTACCCGTGGTAACAGAGGTACGTGACAATAAAAGTAGTTGAAATAATGTGGAAATCCTAGAATTATGGTTGTTTGCAGGTCACCGTGTTAGCCTTTTTCTTTTTGCTATACTTAGTTTTGAACATAGCAAGAAAACAACAACACCATTGTATTGTATAAGTGAGGATAGTGTCAAGCAGTAAATATAGTGAATTAATATTATTTAACACCACACCCGAGTCCTTTATTCAAACAAATTTCTTGAAAAGGAGCCCCTGGGGGAAACCGCGCAGCTACCTCGACTTGGACCGGACTAACCGAAGGAAATAACCGTTTCAATGTAGGAACAAGAAACATATAAAGTAAAGTTGAATAATTTAACAGCAACACATATAAACTCAATATCATTGGATAACCTTATGTCAACTACACTGAATACGTTATAATTGGGACAAAAAATTTCAGAATTCAGTACGGAAGATGATAACCAAGTTCCCGAAAAAATTATAATATCATCATTAAATGGATAGCTGTTTAAAAATAATGTCGGTAGTTTAAATTCCAAACCACGAACATTTTGATATGATATGGACAGAGATACTTTACTTATATTTTTGAATAATTTTGTTGAATAGCAGAACGTACAACATCAGATAATTTACGGTTTTCTTTGTATGTGTATTTCCTCACGAATGTTTTGGCAGGCCAAAAGTCACTATGAATAATTATGTTGAAATAATCGTCAGGCACAACAATCTTAAATGATGATTTTGAAGGTTTATATGCAAAGTTAAATTTATATGTATTAATATCAATGTCAACATTCAATTTAGATTTAATATAAAAGTTTATGTCTTCGACCGTTGTGTCAAAAGCAAAACGTGAAACAAATATTGATTTTTTTGGGGGAACAATAACAATATCTTTCCGTTTGATTGTAATAGAAGGAACAATATTAGTTGAAGATGTAGAAGGCTTTGCAACATTTACATTAGATTCATCCATTAAATTAATAGCAACATTGTCACTAGATTATTTAATAATATTTTGTACGGTGTTGTCACTGCTCATAATTGGTGTAATCGCCTTTGCAAAAGTTTGCTTTTTAGTGACTTGTACTTTTGAATTTCGCTTACGCAGAGCTTTAGGTGACGGTAACTTTTTAGAAGACGGAGATTTATTCAGTGACGCTGACTTTTCAGACGGAAGTGAATTATTGTTATACAGGACAGAATCTAACGAATTAAACGTTTCACAAGATTATTAAAATCGGCCTTAATCAAATTGAATTCTTTTCTCGATGACAAGACAGTGTTATAAAACTCTAAATTAAAGGCTACGCAGCCATCACAGCACCATCGGATGTTCCGAATGTCGTTAACAAAGTCAGCGGCCCGTGCAGGAATTCCTACACAAGAAGCATGGAATACTTCATTGCAAATCCAGCATATAATTGATCGAGCATCACAATCATCAGTAACTTTACAATTAACAAAAGCACAAACCATGATGTGTAACTAATTAGACCCGCAAAAATTATAAATAACTATAAGCAGTTAAAAACAATAAAGTTAAAGTACCTCTTATTTCTTTATTTCACAGAGCACAAAGTCAAGAGTAAGAAAAATAAGTAAATAAATCAAGAGTAAATAAATAAATATATGTTTTAAACAAAAAAAAAAGAGATTCACAAAAAGGGAATGTAACTGTTTTATTAAAAATAGTAAATGCACAATATTCGCAATGTTGTCTTTCCAAAAAAAAAAAAGAAAGCAATTCAATTTAAAAAAGAAAAAAAGGATATCACAATAAAAACATTTTCAATATTAAAAATCAAAACATTATAAAAAAATTATGATTACATATACGAGTATAATGTGTGAGTGTAATCCTCCAGATTATTATAAGCAATTACCATTTTACGACGATGAGAATTTGAACAATTGATACTGATCTAACTTGTTCGGTTTCTTGAATTCTGTCCTAATTAAAAAACTTTCTAAATGTTTATACCAAAATTGATTCCTTTATTTTACACTGGTTATATAGCCAACGTCATTACCTGTAATTTTATTGTATAAGTTACTAGCAGCATAAGTCGGTCATAGGTATTAAATTACGGATAATATTTAATAGGAACAATAGCGGTTGCCATTCTTACTATGATATATATGACATATGGAATTTCTTCATTGTTTTAATGTTCTTCACCTACACCATTACACTAAACGTCTAAAAAGAAACCCCACTTTTATATACCCATCGATCTCGAGAATTACTCTTAGTATAGATTTATTCATATCGGTCTTTCCTTTATAATATTTTTAAGTTTGGAAGAAATCGAAACAATTTTTCAAGCTCTTCTATAAAATTTTTTCACGAAATTAATTGTACTACAGAAACGTTACAAATTGGTGATACGTATAAGCTGTCTAAAAATAAATAAAACCAGTTAACATCTTCAGCTTGCGCAAGCATTTTTCCAACTTTAGCGCCCTTTCACGAGCAGAAAATGTTAATAAATATTCAAAACTTACGAATGGTCTGGGCTTAATCCACGTAACTTGTGTTAAGTTAGAAGCGAGGGTTAATGTTCCTTGTAGAATATTTTATCCCTACCTGTGCAAAAGAATAAAAATGAAAAATTTACTTCTTGAATATTTTATTTCTTTGTTGAAGTAGTTTGCATTGTTTATTTATTAACAAAAAAACTCGTGCTTGAACAGTTGGCAGTATGCATAGGATTGGAGACATTTTCTGGTTGCTGACCACGGATTGATGTAGCGTACAATTGTTGCTGGAAACTATGAAACTGTTGAGCATACTTTATATCATTGGAGTTGGGTCCCACAAAAGACTTGTAATTCATAGGACTTCCAGGAGTATAACCACTAGGCATGACACTTCCATTCGTACTTAAAGAGTTTGAAAGTACATTGCTATTATTGAGTCCTGACCTACTAATCATTACAGAGGTGTGTAAAGATAAAGGATCATTTAATAGCATCCCATTTTGAGAGCCAGTAATATTATTGTTTGCTGAATTCAGACTAGGAAGTAGACCACTATCATGTACTACTTTATTGACAGGTTTTTGCTGATATACTTGCATGGATCCTGCATTTCCATTAATTGTATTATTAAAAATAGGTACTGTTTGATCAACTATATCCATAGATTCAAAATCATTGGTTACGAAGGGTAATATTGCATTAGGTACCACTGAAGGTGGTCTTTTACCACTTATAATAGGGTTCTGTATTCTGGATCCAGGAGTCACTACAGCAGCACCAATTTTATTAATACAAGTTTGTCGCATAGGTCTTAGGCCTCTTAATAAATTTCCTTGCAAACTCATTTGGATGTCATGATCAGAAACAATGCCATTTACGCTTTGTACTTCATCTTGGTCTGGTATGCACATACTGTTTAGGGTATTACAACCACTGAAGAAGTTCGTTTGATTAATATTTAGTCCAATGTTATTTCCCCCATTTGTAAATTTCATGTCATTTTGAGAACTCATTTGATTGCCAATTGATAAATTTTCCATAGTACCAGATGTTGGCCCGCTAACACCAGCACCTAACATTTGTGGGTTGGTATAACGATGTAAGAATTCCAAGCTGGGTGGCACACGAATATTGTTTGTGGCATTGTTTTGTGTTCGAACAGGTAAATACTGTATGGTATTAGGTGTACTGGCCTTTACTTGTATATTTGGAGCCACATTGAAATTTCCAAAACTTGATGTCATACGAGGATGGTTTATCATACGATGCGAAACAATCATTCCGGGTATTGTACTATCTCCTTTTAAGCCTAGAGTAGCTGCATTAAAAGTAGATGTGCTTCCACTACAATTTGAGTTTATTAGGCGTTGTGTCATTGGCCCCATAAGTTGGCAATTCGAAGTAAATGAAGGAACAGATCCACTAGTGACAGGTATACTTATATTCGCAGATGTAGTACAATGCTCCAATGAAGTTTCCAATGGACCAATTACGTTATCCATGCTTAAGCCAGAAGATACTTCACCAACGGTAGCCCCACCAGTTGATCCTAATATACTCATATTACTACTATGATTACCTAGTCCCACACATCCTGTGAGCTGTTGAGACATTTGAGCTAAGGATGAAATAGGATCGAATGCATTTATCATCTTATTTTGAATCGCTCGATTACTATTTGGATTTAATGGAATGTTATCCGAACGGCGATTAAATTGCGAAGACATTTGAGGCGTATTTTGTCGCTAATTGTTTTAAATATTATAAATTTATTAGTAATACAAAAAAGGAATATTTAAGTGAGGAAACTTTACTATATCCACCAACTCTGAATATAATTGAAATTTGAACTAGGAAAAACATATAAATTTGAAAGTTGGACAAGTCTTCCTTTCCGATTTACGTTTATGTTTAAAATTTGTGTGTGTACTTATAACATATAAACAGTAGGATGGGCCGAAAAAACACTTTTTTATGTTGGAATACTGCAAAGCAGTTACGAATTGGCAGGATTAATAAAAATGTTTAAGGAGGTCAACATCGTTTACTCGAAAATTGCTTTCAAATTTACCACTTTACAACAATAGTAACTGTTTTCAAATGGAAGATCTTGATTAATTAATAGCAGTTCGTTCTTAGCTGATATTCTGACGAATTTAGCTGACATTCTTTCGAAAATTTTCACATCTTTTCAAGAATTTTTCCAAGGTCAGCGCTCTTGAGGGAGCAGAATGAGTTAACCGTTTTTATTTATTAATCTCAATTCGAAACTTTTTTAGGGTATTCCAACGTAAGAAAAGGGGTTTTTAACTTACCCTAATACTGTACATTATTCATTTAACACTTCTCTTACCGAAGATTATAAAAGTCTATTACTATATATTTATAAACAAGTAAAAAAACTACATTTATCTTAGGGCGAATCTTAAGTTCCCTCCACCTTTAATAAGCGATTGGAATTTAAATAAAAAATAAAATTAAAACTTTTTGCTCAAAAATGTAACTATTCAATTAGATACTGTCCGTTTTTACCGATAACTTTTTGCTATTGTTCAGACAGTGACATAATTCCACGTTCATAAAATTTCTGATTTTTGCTATCAAAAAACTGAAAACAAATCCCAACCTATATCCAATAATTTTTAGCGAGTAACTAAAGATATGTGTGGCTTTGCAATCGAATCGCAGATACTAATGCTTTGCGCCAAATGAATTTCCTTAAACTGGTAAGGGATTCATAGATCGACTTTCTTGACATAGCCAATCTTTTTTTTTTTTCAATGCATGTCTACGATACATTGATCTTCTCTGCAATATCATGTGTTATGCTATGATGAACTAAATCGATAATCTCATCGACTTCAACTGGACGTTGAGATAGATCGTTTATTAATGAAAAGTCACAAGAACGAAATCTGGCAAACCAATTTTGACGCTGCCTTTCTTTCAAGGCTTCATTACCATATACGACACATAAATTCTTGTGTGCTTGCGAATGGTTCTTGTCTTTTCGAAAATAATACATTAAAATACAACATGTCTAAAGTGCACATCTTGTTTTTCCATTTTCTTGGGATAAAAATAAAACTAAAGAACTAATAGATATTATTTTTTTATTAAATGAAAGGTAAAAGTCTAAGTAATAAGAAAAAATATAGGTTAGATTAATGAAACAAAAGAAAGTGTAAAATCCAATGTCGATAAAATCCTGAATCAAATAGTTGTCAACCCTTTATTTAAAACTTTGTAAAAATTAAATATTTTTTACTTTTAAATACTAAAATATACAAATTTTATATACTCGTGAATACTAATACATAATTTAATCGTCACTTTATCTTGGTGTTAACGAAATTTCGTTTTCACATTCCTTATAGTGTATATTTAAAAATTCATAAAAAAACTTTGGAAAACTTTCACCTCCTGAATTTTTCATAAATGTTTCCTAACACGACTAAGAATATTTTAAAATAATTTTCAGGTCCCTAAATAGGGGCCTTCATATGACAATCATCCTTGAAAAGACACCCCTTTGTACCGGAAACTTTAAAAATTCATAAAAAAAACTTTGGAAAATTTTCACCTCCTGAATTTTTTATATATGTTTACTCACACGTCTAAGAATATTTAAAAATTATTCCCATGCCCCTAAATAGGGGCCTTCATATGACAATCATCCTTGAAAAGACACCCCTTTGTACCGAAAATTTTAAAAATTCATATAAAATCTCTGGGAAATTTTCACCTCCTGAATTTTTTATATATGTTTCCTCATACGTCTAAGAATATTTTAAAATTATTCCCGTGCCCCTAAGTAGGGACCTTCATATGACAATCATCCTTGAAAGGACACCCCTTTGTACCGGAAAATTTTAAAAATTCATAAAAAACATTCCCCATATACTGAAAACTTTAAAAATTCATAAAAAAAACTTTGGAAAATTTTCACCTCCTGAATTTTTTATATATATTTTCTTATACATCTAAGAATATTTTAAAATTATTCCCATGCCACTAAGTAGGGGCCTTCATATGACAATCATCGTTGAAAAGACACCCCTTTGGACCGGAAATTTTAAAAATTCATAAAAAAACTTTGGAAAATTTTCACCTTCTGAATTATTTATATATATTTCCTTACACATCTGCGAATGATGTAAAATTATTCCCATGCCTCTAAGTAGGGGCCTTCATATGACAATCTGCCTTGGAAGGACATTCCTCATATACTGAAAATTTAAAATATTCATAAAAAATCTTTGGGAAATTTTCACCTCCTGAATTTTTTATATATATTTTCTTATACATCTAAGAATATTTTAAAATTATTCACATGCCCCTAGGTAGGGGCCTTCATATGACAATCATCCTTGAAAAGACACCCCTTTGTACCGGAAACTTTAAAAATTCATAAAAAAAACTTTGGAAAATTTTCACCTCCTGAATTTTTTATATATGTTTCCTCACACGTCTAAGAATATTTAAAAATTATTCCCATGCCCCTAAATAGGGGCCTTCATATGACAATCATCCTTGAAAAGACACCCCTTTGTACCGAAAATTTTAAAAATTCATATAAAATGTCTGGGAAATTTTCACCTCCTGAATTTTTTATATATGTTTCCTCACACATCCAAGAATATTTTAAAATTATCCCATGCCCCTAAGTAGGGGCCTTCATATGACAATCTGCCTTGGAAGAACATTCCCTATAGTGTATATTTAAAAATTTATAAAAAATCTTTGGAAAATTTTCACCTCCTGAATTTTTCATATATGTTTCTTAACACATCTAAAAATATTCTTAAATTATTTCTAAATCCCTAAATAGGGGCCTTCATATGACAATCATCCTTGAAAAGACACCCCTTTGTACCGGAAACTTTAAAAATTCATAAAAAAACTTTGGAAAATTTTCAGCTCCTGAATTTTTTATATATATTTTCTTATACATCTAAGAAGATTTTAAAATTATTCCCATGCCCCTAAGTAGGGGCCTTCATATGACAATCATCCTTGAAAAGACACCCCTTTGGACCGGAAATTTTTTAAAATTCATAAAAAAACTTTGGAAAATTTTCACCTTCTGAATTATTTATATATGTTTCCTTACACATCTACGAATGATGTAAAATTATTCCCATGCCTCTAAGTAGGGGCCTTCATATGACAATCTGCCTTGGAAGGACATTCCTTATATACTGAAAACTTAAAATTTTCATAAAAAATCTTTGGGAAATTTTCACCTCCTGAATTTTTCATATATGTTTCTTAAAACATCTAAAAATATTCTTAAATTATTTCTAAGTCCCTAATTAGGGGCCCTCATATGACAATCATCCTTGAAAAGACACCCCTTTGTACCGGACACTTTAAAAATTCATAAAAAAACTTTGGAAAATTTTCACCTCCTGAATTTTTTATATATATTTTCTTATACATCTAAGAAGATTTTAAAATTATTCCCATGCCCCTAAGTAGGGGCCTTCATATGACAATCTGCCTTGGAAGGACATTCCCCATATACTGAAAACTTTAAAAATTCATAAAAAAAACTTTGGAAAATTTTCACCTCCTGAATTTTTTATATATATTTTCTTATACATCTAAGAATATTTTAAAATTATTCCCATGCCACTAAGTAGGGGCCTTCATATGACAATCATCCTTGAAAAGACACCCCTTTGGACCGTAAATTTTTTAAAATTCATAAAAAAAACTTTGGAAAATTTTCACCTTCTGAATTATTTATATATGTTTCCTTACACATCTACGAATGATGTAAAATTATTCCCATGCCTCTAAGTAGGGGCCTTCATATGACAATCTGCCTTGGAAGGACATTCCCCATATACTGAAAACTTTAAAAATTCATGAAAAAAACTTTGGAAAATTTTCACCTCCTGAATTTTTTATATATATTTTCTTATACATCTAAGAATATTTTAAAATTATTCCCATGCCCCTTAGTAGGGGCCTTCATATGACAATCATCCTTGAAAAGACACCCCTTTGGACCGCAAATTTTAAAAATTTATAAAAAACTTTGGAAAATTTTCACCTTTTTAATTATTTATATATGTTTCCATACAGATCTAAGAATATTTTAAATTTATTCCCATGCCCCTAAGTAGGGGCCTTCATATGACAATCTGCCTTGGAAGGACATTCCCCATATACTGAAAACTTTAAAAATTCATGAAAAAAACTTTGGAAAATTTTCACCTCCTGAATTTTTTATATATATTTTCTTATACATCTAAGAATATTTTAAAATTATTCCCATGCCCCTAAGTAGGGGCCTTCATATGACAATCATCCTTGAAAAGACACCCCTTTGTACCGGAAATTTTTTAAAATTCATAAAAAATCTTTGGGAAATTTTCACCTCCTGAATTGTTTATATACAATTGCCTTGGAAGGACAAAAAATTAAGAATGTGAAAATTTCCCAAAGATTTTTTATGAATTTTTAAAGTTTTCAGTATATGGGGAATGTTCTTCCAAAGCTGATTGACATATGAAAGTCCCTATGTAGGGGCATGGGAATAATTTTAAAATATTCTTAGATGTATTAGGAAACATATATAAAAAATTCAGAAGGTTAAAATTTTCCAAAGATTTTTAAAGTTTCCGGTACAAAAGGGTGTCTTTTCAAGGATCGTTGTCATATGAAGGCCCCTATTTAGGGACTTGGAAATAATTTTAAAATATTCTTAGTCGTGTTAAAAATGTGTTGAAAAATTCTGGAGGTGAAAATTTTCCAAAGTTTTTTTATGAATTTTTAAATATACACTATAGGCAATGTTCTTCCAAGGCAGATTGTCATATGAAGGCCCCTACTTAGGGGCATGGGATAATTTTAAAATATTCTTGGATGTATTAGGAAACATATATTAAAAATTTAGAAGGTGAAAATTTTCCAAAGATTTTTAAAGTTTCCGGTACAAAGGGGTGTCTTTTCAAGGATGATTGTCATATGGAGGCCTCTATTTAGGGACTTGAAAATAATTTTAAAATATTCTTAGCTGTGTTAGGAAACATATATGAAAAATTCAGGAGGTGAAAATTTTCCAAAGATTTTTTATAAATTTTTAAATATACACTATAGGGAATGTTCTTCCAAAGCTGATTGACATATGAAAGGCCCTACTTAGGGGCATGGAAATAATTTCAAAATATTCTTAGATGTGTGAGGAAACATATATAAAAATTCAGGAGGTGAAAATTTTCCAAAGTTTTTTTATGAATTTTTAAAGTTTCCGGTACAAAGGGGTGTCCTTTAAAGGATGATTGTCATATGAAGGCCCCTATTTAGGGTCTTGGAAATAATTTTAAATTATTCTTATCTGTGTTAGAAAACATATATGAAAAATTGTGGAGGTGAAAATTTCCCAAAGTTTTTTTATGAATTTTTAAATATACACTATAGGGAATGTTCTTCCAAAGCTGATTGACATATAAAAGCCCTTACTTAGGGGCTTGGGATAATTTTAAAATATTCTTGGATGTATTAGGAAACATATATTAAAAATTCAGGTGAAAATTTTCCAAAGATTTTTAAAGTTTCCGGTACAAAGGGGTGTCTTTTCAAGGATGATTGTCATATGAAGGCCCCTATTTAGGGACTTGGAAATAATTTTAAAATATTCTTAGTCGTGTTAGGAAACATATATAAAAAATTCTGGAGGTGAAAATTTTCCAAAGTTTTTTATGAATTTTTAAATATACACTATAGGGAATGTTCTTCCAAGGCAGATTGTCATATGAAGGCCCCTACTTAGGGGCATGGGATAATTTTAAAATATTCTTGGATGTATTAGGAAACATATATTAAAAATTTAGAAGGTGAAAATTTTCCAAAGATTTTTAAAGTTTCCGGTACAAAGGGGTGTCTTTTCAAGGATGATTGTCATATGGAGGCCTCTATTTAGGGACTTGAAAATAATTTTAAAATATTCTTAGCTGTGTTAGGAAACATATATGAAAAATTCAGGAGGTGAAAATTTTCCAAAGATTTTTTATAAATTTTTAAATATACACTATAGGGAATGTTCTTCCAAAGCTGATTGACATATGAAAGGCCCTACTTAGGGGCATGGAAATAATTTCAAAATATTCTTAGATGTGTGAGGAAACATATATAAAAAAATCAGGAGGTGAAAATTTCCCAAAGATTTTCTATGAATTTTTAAAGTTTTTACTATATGTGGAATGTTCTTCCAAGGCAGATTGTCATATGAAATATACACTATAGGGAATGTTCTTCCAAAGCTGATTGACATATGAAAGGCCCTACTTTGGGGCATGGGAATAATTTTAAAATATTCTTAGATGTATTAAGAAACATATATAAAAAATTCAGAAGGTGAAAATTTTCCAAATTTTTTTTACGAATTTTTAAAATTTCCGGGACAAAGGGTGTCCTTTCAAGGATGATTGTCATATGAAGGCCCCTATTTAGGGACTTGGAAATAATTTTAAAATATTCTGAGATGTGTAAGGCAACATTAATTAAAAATTCAGGAGGTGAAAATTTCCCAAAGATTTTTTATGAATTTTGGCATGGGAATTGTTAAAAATTGCAGAGCAAAGTTTTATTATTCTCTAAAGTAATGACGCGAACATGAACTTTACAAAATATATATAAAGAAAAAACAAGTCACAGGGAAGTTATATATATACTATAGAAAAACCAGAAATGTACATGTTGTTATTAAGAGCATTGTCATCTTTAAACACTCCTCCTCAACATGGATATTTCTTTTTTCATCTTAATTCATATTCATTGATTTCAAGAAATACGTATGCTTTATCTTCGCCAGATTTTTCGTCATTATGTAAGCTTTCATTTCAGCTGTTGGGCAGTATACTAATTTCACATCATTGTTCCGAATCACTTCTCGAATGTGATGGTATTTTACGTCTATGTGCTTTGTTCGCTTGTGATGGACAGGATTCATTGCCAATTGTATTGCCCTTTGATTGTCAACGTTGAGTACTGTAGGTTGTATCGGATCACAACCAAGTTCTTTCATCTACCTTCGCATGTATACGGCTTCTTTTGCAGAGTTAGATATAGCCATGTATTCCGCTTCAGTGCTACTAAGGGCTACGGTGTTTTGTTTTTCTGATCTCCATGGTATTAAACATGAACCTATAAAGAAAAGGTATCCAGTATAGGATTTTCGATTTATGGAGTCAGAACCGCAGTCAGCGTCAGCAAATCCTGTAAGTGTTACATTGTCCTTTTTATATATCAATCCCACATCCTTGGTGCCTTTTAGATACCGAATTAAGTGTTTAGCTCCTGTCAAATGTTCAATATGTGGATCCGCGTTCCTCTGTAATAATTTCGATACCGAATAAAGTATATCTGGTCTACTAGTAGTTGCTAAATATGTTAGTTCCCCCATTATAGATTGGTATTCTGATTTATCCACCCTCTCACAATTTTCATAACAGTTTACTTGAAAACCTGGACCTAATGGCACAGATACTGGTTTGCAGTTTTCCATTTTCATTTGGTTCAGAATAGTTTCAATATATGACTCTTGCGTTAATTTTATACTTCCAGTTTCACCATCACGAATAACCTTAATACCGAGAAAATGATTTATAGGACCTTTATCTGTAATTTCGAATTCGTTCGATATTTCTTCTTTGATTTGGTTTACCATATTTTTCTCTTTGCAAGCCATCAATATATCGTCTACATAAACAGCTATTAATATAAGCACTCCGTTTCTATATGATTTATAAAGGCATGATTCATTTTCGCATTGATAGAATCCAACTTTCCGACTTTCGTCAAATATGACATCACGACTCTCAATCACCTTACGTGAACTTTTGTCGTAAAGTCTATACGCCTTGGATACAAGAGAATAACCAACCATTATAAATTCCTTTCCTCGAGGTTCAAATTTGCTTTTATGTTGTTTATTCAAAGCTACTGCATATGATCCAAATATTTTTAAATGATTTACATTGGGTTTTTTACCGAGCCATAATTCGTACGGTGTTTTATTTCCCAACCTAACCATAGGGCAGCGATTTTTTATATATGCTGCTGTATAGATTGCTTCAGCCCATAAATATGTAGGTGCTCCAGCGTGGATTAACATTGACCTCGCCATTTCCAGCAAAGTGCGGTTGGCCCGCTCTGCCACACCGTTCTGTTTCGGGGAGTAAGGAATAGTAAGTTGCCCATTTATACCACAACTGTTGAGATATTTATCGAATTCACTATTAACATATTCTCGACCGTTGTCGCTGCGAAGTGTTACAATCCTTTTATGTGTCATGCGTTCAACTTGCGGCTTAAACATTTTAAATTTCTCTAGTACTTCTGATTTTTCTTTCAAAAAATACTCAAACATAAATCTCGATTTATGATCAATAAAAGTCAAGAAGTAAACAGAACCACCAATGGATTTCGTTTTTATCGGGCCGCAGACATCGCTGTGGATCAGATGCAACACACTCTTAGACTCCGACACGGACTCATGCGGAAATGACGTCGTATGTATCTTGCTTAACATGCATGTTCTACAATTTTTACTAGAACCCATCTCACCGTTCAGACCACGAATCATTTGTTTACCTCGCAACTTAGCCAAAGCACTGTCATTTAAATGACCTTGCATGCCAATTATTATTTATAGTGCACAAATTGTTAACAGCTTTTAGGATTATAGTACCGGATTGTGTGCATAAAGTAGCCATGCCCTTCTTAAATTTTATAGTCATACCATTGTCAACAATTTTTCCAACTGACAAAAAATTTGCTTGCAAAGCTGGAGAATATAACACATTGCGCAGTAAAATTTCACAATCATTTAATACAATTTTTACATCACCTTTTCCTATAGCCTTAATATAATGTTCTCCCGCCAAAGAAATTTTCTCCTCGTGCTCTTCAAACGTAATAAACATACCTCTGTCGCAACACATATGTGCAGTTGCGCCGCTGTCTATATACCGATGTGCTTTTTCTAACGAATTCGCCGCAGCCAAAACAGTGAACTGGTAGTGTTTCTTTTTGTTCTTTTCACACTTATTTGAATAGTGCCCAAATTTACCGCATGTAAAACATTTTCCTTTAAAAGTTCTTTGCTGACTATTCCTGCTTCGATCACCATACTTTTTTGTATCTGTAATGTTGTTTTGCTTGGACATGAAAACTTGTGCACCGTCGTCATTGTTGATCTGGTCTGGCTCTGCCGTCTTTCACCTTCTTCAGTTAACTTAATTTTTAAGGCGCTTAAGCTAGGTAACTCATCCCTAGATTCCAAAGTCACAACTAGATTTTCAAAAGATTTGGGAGGACTGGCCAATAAAATAATTACAAATAACTCTTCCTGAAGGTCCACACCAATTTCAGATAATTTTTCTACCGTACCAGTAAATTTTGCGATATGTTGTTGTATATTATCGTCTTCAGACATTTTTAAATTAATCGATTTCCTAAACAGTGAAACTTTTCTTACAGGAACTTTCGGACGGTGAACTTCTTGTAATTTTACCCATGACTCCATAGATGTAGCACATTTCTTTATGTGGTTGAGTTGCGCCGGTGAAACACTCAAAACAATTGTTGCTTTAGCTTTTTGATCTAATTTAGTCCATTCCAGCAACTGAGCTGCATTATTTGAAGTCGTTTCTGGTTTTACATTATCACCGCTTACCACTGTCCACAGTTCCTGATGAATAAGAACGCTCATTACCTGCAGACTCCACGTGTCGTAATTGGTGTCATTGAGTTTTTCAATATTATACGAAGTCATATTCATTTATTTTTTTTTTTTTTTTTTTACATTTCTATATAAAACAAAAACCACGTGGACCCTGGGCAAATAACCTGTTAAAAGTTGCAGAGCAAGGTTTTATTATTCTCTAAAGTAATGACGCGAACATGCACTTTACAAAATACATATAAAGAAAAAACAGAAATGTACATGTTTTTATTAAGAGCATTGCCATCTTTTAACAGGAATAATTTTAAAATATTCTTAGACGTGTGAGGAAACATATATGAAAAATTCAGGAGGTGAAAATTTCCCAAAGATTTTTTATGAATTTTTAAAGTTTTCAGTATATGGGGAATGTTCTTCCAAGGCAGATTGTCATATGAAGGCCCCTACTTAGGGACTTGGAAATAATTTTAAAATATTCTTAGATGTGTAAGGAAACATTAATTAAAAATTCAGGAGGTGAAAATTTCCCAAACATTTTTTATGAATTTTTAAAGTTTCCGGTACAAAGGGGTGTCTTTTCAAGCATGATTGTCATATGAAGGCCCCTATTTAGGGACTTGGAAATAATTTTAAATTATTCTTATCTGTGTTAGAAAACATATATGAAAAATTCAGGAGGTGAAAATTTCCCAAAGTTTTTTTATGAATTTTTAAATATACATTATAGTGCATGTTCTTCCAAGGCAGATTGTCATATGAAGGTCCCTACTTAGGGGCATGGGAATAATTTTAAAATATTCTTAGATGTGTTAGGAAACATGTATAAAAAATTCAGGAGATGAAAATTTCCCAAAGATTTTTTATGAATTTTTAAAGTTTTCAGTATATGGGGAATGTCCTTCTAAGGCAGATTGTCACATGAAGGCCCCTACTTAGGGACTTGGAAATAATTTTAAAATATTTTTAGATGTGTTAGGAAACATTTATAAAAAATTCAGGAGGTGAAAATTTCCCAAAATTATTTTATGAATTTTTAAAGTTTCCGGTAGAAAGGGGTGTCTTTTCAAGGATGATTGTCATATGAAGGCCCCTACTTAGTGGCATGAGAATAATTTTAAAATATTCTTAGACGTGTGAGGAAACATATATAAAAAATTCAGGAGGTGAAAATTTTCCAAAGTTTTTTATGAATTTTTAAATATACACTATAGGGAATGTTCTTCCAAAGCTGATTGACATATGAAAGCCCCTACTTAGGGGCATGGGAATAATTTTAAAATATTCTTAGATGTATTAGGAAACATATATAAAAAATTCAGAATGTGAAAATTTTCCAAAGATTTTTTATGAATTTTTAAATATACACTATAGGGAATGTTCTTCCAAAACTGATTGACATATGAAGGCCCCTACTTAATGGTATGGGAATAATTTTAAAATATTCTTAGACGTGTGAGGAAACATATATAAAAATTCAGGAGGTGAAAATTTTCCAAAGTTTTTTTATGAATTTTTAAAGTTTCCGGTACAAAGGGGTGTCCTTTAAAGGATGATTGTCATATGAAGGCCCCTATTTAGGGTCTTGGAAATAATTTTAAATTATTCTTATCTGTGTTAGAAAACATATATGAAAAATTGTGGAGGTGAAAATTTCCCAAAGTTTTTTTATGAATTTTTAAATATACACTATAGGGAATGTTCTTCCAAAGCTGATTGACATATAAAAGCCCTTACTTAGGGGCTTGGGATAATTTTAAAATATTCTTGGATGTATTAGGAAACATATATTAAAAATTCAGGTGAAAATTTTCCAAAGATTTTTAAAGTTTCCGGTACAAAGGGGTGTCTTTTCAAGGATGATTGTCATATGAAGGCCCCTATTTAGGGACTTGGAAATAATTTTAAAATATTCTTAGTCGTGTTAGGAAACATATATAAAAAATTCTGGAGGTGAAAATTTTCCAAAGTTTTTTATGAATTTTTAAATATACACTATAGGGAATGTTCTTCCAAGGCAGATTGTCATATGAAGGCCCCTACTTAGGGGCATGGGATAATTTTAAAATATTCTTGGATGTATTAGGAAACATATATTAAAAATTCAGAAGGTGAAAATTTTCCAAAGATTTTTAAAGTTTCCGTTACAAAGGGGTGTCTTTTCAAGGATGATTGTCATATGAAAGCCCCTATTTAGGGACTTGGAAATAATTTTAGAATATTTTTAGATGTGTTAGGAAACATATTGTTATGGATTTCTTCTTTTTTTTTTTTTGTTTTAATAAAATGATTATCATATGTCGCGCAACGCGCAACTTCAGTATCCCGCGTATTTACGCAGGGTATATTGATAATTATTTTATGAAGACAAAAATCACTTCTATGATAAGAATTATTGTCTGCTTTTATTTTTGAAAACACAAATCTTATATACAAAATTTCTTACAATTAAACTAGGTTATTATGATATATGATACACTATTACAAATATTATTTTTATTAGAGTTAAAGTTATTGAAATAGGAGTATTAATGATTTTGATTACTTGAGTGTGTTTCAATTAAAGTTTAGCTTTAATAGTTGTGTGTAAGTTTGTGTTGTATGTTACAGTTTTTATTTAAGTTAAGGTCAATAATAAATAAATAAAGAGTATGAAATCGAATCTTAACTAAAGAATGTGCACTTTTTGTATGCACACTACACCCTTATCCTATAGAGAAAAAAAATAAAAATTTTGTATAAAGAAAAATTTTTTTTTTTTGTAAAATAAGTATAATAAGTAAAATTTGTTTACAAAATATTTATACTATAATAATCAACATAATATTTAGTATTAATTTAATTAAAGTATTTAATTAGTTATTCTAAGAAATTTTATTTCTTGAACTTATATATATTTCATGTCGTATAAGGTTTGAGGATGTTATTGTGAAATGTTTTTGAAGTGTTGTTTATTTTGATGGTGGAATTCACACCATTTCTAGCAATTATTTTGTATGGACCGACATAGGGTTTTTCATTCTTCCGTCTTGTCATATTTCTTAATAGTGCATAGTCTCCTATTTCCAAATTCAAAGGTTTGCTTTCTGTAGCATTATTTTTTAATGTTCTTCTGTGCCTTTCTTTTTCTGAAAATTCTTTTGCATTTTGCAAAGAAAACTTTAATCTGGCTTTCAGTTCATTGTAATAATTTTCTAAATCTTTATTTGTGTCATTCATATCAATATTATCATTTGGCAGATAGGCTATTCTTCCAAATACTAGTTCATAAGGTGTGTATCCCGTTATTATATGCGGGGTGGTGTTATATGCAAAACAGTAATATGGTATCCATTTATCCCAATTGTCATTTTCTGCAAATAACAACATGTATTCATTCATTACACGATGATTTCTTTCAACAGAGCCTAAAGTTTGATGATGATAAGGGGTTGATAATATTTGTTGAACTTTGAGTAGTTCACATACGTTTTTCAGTAATTCATTTGTAAATTCTGTTCCGATGTCTGATTTTAATACCTTAAAATGACCATATTTTAGAATAAGTTGTTCGACAATTGTTTGAGAAATTGTTTTTGCGTCTTTACTAGGTATTGGGAACGCGATTATATATTTTGTTAGTGCGCATTGCATCGTTAGAATATACCTGAACCCATTTGAAATCCTTAGGGGTCCTACTGTATCTATTTCAACTACTTCAAAACTGCTGTTTGGTGTTACGGTAATAGTTTGTGGTTCTTTAGTATGTCGTGTCTGTTTATTTTCTTGACAATTTGTGCAGTTGTTGACAAATTTTTTTACCATTTTGTTCATGTTTTTCCAGACATATTTTTTGTTTTAATTTTAAAAGAGTTTTTCTGATACCTAAATGTCCTCCTAATGGACTGTTATGAAATTCGTCAATTAATTTATATTGTATCACTTTATCTGTTATTCTCTGGGGGTCTTTGTATAATATAATATTTAATAATTGGCCTTTTTTATTTTTCTTTTGTTGCAACTTATTAAATTTTTCTTTAAAAGCATTTTCAGTTATGAACTTGAATATCATATCATTCTTGTTCAATGCTACATTAAATATCTTTAATTTTTCTAATTGTGATGTCAGCTTCTCCATGATCGAATCTAAATTCGGAGGATTATCACTGCATCTTATTATTATATCTTTACTTTCTGTTTGTATTTTAACATTATTTTCCTTTGTAATGTTTTTAATACTTTCAAATCTTATTTTTCTTAAATTGTTAATGTCAGAAATAGATGTGCAATCCCATATATGAAGTTGATCAGACTTCTGTGGGGTTGAACTATTCTGATTTTCCATATCGTTAGCTAACTCAATATTTTTCAATTTTTGCCCTCTTGTTATAACATTTATATTCTTAGGTATCATTTCTCTAAGCATGTCAGTATCTATTCGGATTCGTGATAGAGCATCAGCGTTTGAATTTTTCGAACCTTTTTTGTATATTATCGTAAAGTCATAATCGCATAATTCCATTCTTATGCGCGTCATTTTGGATGAAGGATTTTTGTGAGTATTTTCTCTTCATCTAGGTTTTGGAATTTATTTTTAATTGTCTCAAGTTCTACTAATTTTCCTTCAATGGTTTCCTGTTTGTATGGACGACCAGAGGATTTTTTTAAATTAGTCCCAATTTTTAAAATATTTTGTAATAATTCGGATGCTTGGTCCATACGGGAATCATTGGATGTGTGTATTTGAGTGCTTATTTATTATTATATATTATTTAATTTTATATATATTATTAATTGTTATTATTATATAATGTAATATTTTTAATATAACTTTTTTTTCATTATATAATTTTTACATAATTTTTTTTTGTTAATTTTATTTATTTCTATTTAGAAAAAAAAAATTTTTTTTTATATATATTTATTTTTGCTCCTACACATTAGATAAATTTATACTTTTATTTAATTTTTTATTTACATAATCTTTATAGTACCTATTAATTTTATATGAAATATATACTAATACAATAAAAATTATTATTATTATGAGGGTTTCAGAGCTTATTTTTATTGTAGTATGGGTGGTATCACCTGTGTTGTTGTTGTTTATATTTATTTCTTCTTTTTGTTTACTTTTTGTAAGGCCCATTTTCTTCTTTCTGTTGCTATTTGTTCTATTATTTTCTGTTTATTATCTTTCGTGGCTATATTTTTTATTTCATGCAGTAATCTAATTCTTTGTTTATGTTTTATTCTTTTTCCGCCACGTTTCCTTTGTTTTGGTGGAATTGGTTGAGTGATATTTTTACTGTAGGCTTGTCGCCTTTTATATTCCTCAATCGTTATGCGTTTTGGGCCGGGAATTGGAGTGGGTATGTACAATGGTGCTGGAACGGTTGGTCCAATAGGTACGTACGGTGCTGCTTTTTGCATTTAATTATTTGTTGTCGGTATTAGTTGCTGAGTAGGATTCATATGGTTGGCAGGATCTGATGGTTGCAGGATCAGATGGTTTCAGGATCAAGAATTTTGCAGGATCTGATGGTTTCAAGATCAAGAATTTTGCAGGATCAGATGGTTTCAGGATCAAGAATTTTGCAGGATCAGATGGTGTCAGGATCAAGAATTTTGCAGGATCGCCATGTTATGGATTTCTTCTTTTTTTTTTTTGTTTTAATAAAATGATTATCATATGTCGCGCAACGCGCAACTTCAGTATCCCGCGTATTTACGCAGGGTATATTGATAATTATTTTATGAAGACAAAAATCACTTCTATGATAAGAATTATTGTCTGCTTTTATTTTTGAAAACACAAATCTTATATACAAAATTTCTTACAATTAAACTAGGTTATTATGATATATGATACACTATTACAAATATTATTTTTATTAGAGTTAAGGTTATTGAAATAGGAGTATTAATGATTTTGATTACTTGAGTGTGTTTCAATTAAAGTTTAGCTTTAATAGTTGTGTGTAAGTTTGTGTTGTATGTTACAGTTTTTATTTAAGTTAAGGTCAATAATAAATAAATAAAGAGTATGAAATCGAATCTTAACTAAATAATGTGCACTTTTTGTATGCACACTACAATATATAAAAAATTCAGGAGGTGAACATTTTCCAAAGATTTTTTATGAATATTTTAAGTTTTCAGTATATGGGGAATGTCCTTCCAAGACAGATTGTCATATGAAGGCCCCTACTTAGTGGCATGAGAATAATTTTAAAATATTCTTAGACGTGTGAGGAAACATATATAAAAAATTCAGGAGGTGAAAATTTTCCAAAGTTTTTTTATGAATTTTTAAAGTTTCCGGTACAAAGGGGTGTCCTTTCAAGGATGATTGTCATATGAAGGCCCCTATTTAGGGACTTGGAAATAATTTTAAATTATTCTTATCTGTGTTAGAAAACATATATGAAAAATTCAGGAGGTGAAAATTTCCCAAAGTTTTTTTATGAATTTTTAAATATACATTATAGTGCATGTTCTTCCAAGGCAGATTGTCATATGAAGGTCCCTACTTAGGGGCATGGGAATAATTTTAAAATATTCTTAGATGTGTTAGGAAACATGTATAAAAAATTCAGGAGATGAAAATTTCCCAAAGATTTTTTATGAATTTTTAAAGTTTTCAGTATATGGGGAATGTCCTTCTAAGGCAGATTGTCACATGAAGGCCCCTACTTAGGGACTTGGAAATAATTTTAAAATATTTTTAGATGTGTTAGGAAACATTTATAAAAAATTCAGGAGGTGAAAATTTCCCAAAATTTTTTTATGAATTTTTAAAGTTTCCGGTAGAAAGGGGTGTCTTTTCAAGGATGATTGTCATATGAAGGCCCTTACTTAGAGACTTGGAAATAATTTTAAAATATTTGTAGATATGTCTAATCAAGGTGAATGGATGTAATCAAGGTTTCTAATCCAAGTGAATGGACACAGGGCCCATATTGCGTTCAATACAGGATAATATTTCTATAGTTGCTACTTCCCACCTAGTTTAGACATAACACAGTTTGAGGGTGGAATTGATGCTTTTTGCATTGATGCATAAATATGCAACCCTTTGATTATTGCACGAGATTTTAATGCTTGAGCATTTAATTGGAGAATCACATTCACGAACAAAAAGAAAAAATCATACTAAGGGCATTTTCTAACCTAAAGATATACTAAATAATAGTATACCCCCATCACTACTCAACGACGGCGCTACAAATACATTTGAAAGTAAGAAAAGTAAATTTCGACGCCCTCTTTTCTTTGATGGCATATTTGTAGAAGAAACAGCGCTTTTGATGTTCTGGGCCTAAGAATACAGCGTGACGTTCCCTGGACTTGTTCAATTTATCGAAAAAAGCAGTTAAGAGCAGAAACATTTATATACGTTGCCTATATTCGGCCGAAGCTGTATGGGCGGACTCTCAATTCAACCTTGGAGGTTCTCGAGCGCTTGCAACGAAAAGCTCTAGTACTCATAGGTGAGGAAGGAGCATCCAACTCTCTCGACACACTTGAGCGCCGACCTCAACGATCTCACCGATTTGCTATGGAACTGCCGATATATCGCACATTATCGAAATGGTTCCTTCTTTAATCTGGATGTTCGCCTCTGGAACTATTTATTACAAGAGTTGTTTCCCGCCACGCCAAATGACCACCAGTTTAAATGTCTATAAACACTACTCCTCCTATCCTCCTCCTTTTAATCTGTTCTAACCGCCAAAAAATATAATAGGACTTTTATGGCGCATTGTGGTAGTATCCTGGTGCTTTTATTATTTGAGTGGTACAAATTGGATTTCGAACTGCTGTAGATTAACGTCTATTTATCAATACATTATTGCTAACGCGATGTCCGTCAATGTTATTTTTGGCGCGTTTTCTAACCAATATGCTCCATGTATTTGAAAAGAGAAATTCTCTAGTAATATTTTATTACTGTACTTTTTTTCTAAAATTTTCTCCAAAATAATAACTAATTCGGACCACTGTAAGTCATTCTAATAGTTAATTGTCTTCTGCTCAACTATTTATTAGAAATAGAAATGTGCCACCTATATAGTTCTGCATTAATTAAATATGGTGCGGCTGCATTATTTTTCTGTTTAAAAAACTTTGGTGCTATGTCCTCTTATCTGATCAGCGTAGTGAATTCTAGAGCGAAGGCTTCGATTATCACTAACCTCTCCAGTGCGCCTTCCACCATCTTCTTTCTTATTTCTTTGTACTAAGGTAAATATATGGCGTTTATTCGTCCTACATATATTATTTTCACGATGGTGTGAATTCTGAGCGATTCAGATTTGCTACTCCCTAGTGTGTTTTTTATCATCTATTCCTTTATGTTAAGGCGTTTCTCTGCCTTTCACTCTCCCTATATATTTAAATTTCTCGATGACGAGCCTGCTGAGCATCGTTAATTTGCTCTTTAACGCGCCTACCTTCAATTTCCTTTATTTGTGTACTCTCCACCTCAATGATGAGGGTATACTAATTTTGTTCTTCCGTTTGCAACACCCAGAAGGAGGCGTCAGAGACCCTACAAAGTAAATATATTCTTGATCAGTATTTTAAATTTAGCCTAAGCCAGTTAAGTTAGTTTTCTTACTTGTTTTGCATTGAGACATTTCTCTGGCTTTTACTCCTCCTATATCCTTAATTTTCGCGTTGGTGTCTATTCTGACAAGTATTAATTTTTTGCACTCTAGCGCTTCTTCCACTACCTTTCTTTATGTTGAGATATTTTTCTGATGTTCATTTGCTCGATTCCTCTCATAGATGCGATAATGAGATTCCTTAAAGTTCTTGTTAAAATATGTGCATTTTGGTCTCTTCGTCCTTCCTCTTTGTGATTTTCGTTATAGTACGCTTTTACAGCTTCTAATAATGAGGATATAAAGTCATGCTTTTATTCAGGAAATTTGCCTGAATCTGGGGTTTGTACTTGCAAATTATTATGTTATATTATGTAATGCTTAAATATTTATATGTAATTTTTAACTTGTTTGATCAAATTGATGTTTTGTAGATTTTGAGCAATACTAAATTATTCTATATGCATTATAACACTGTGAAGTAACTTTCCTGGGCCTAGGGTAAGCCGTCGGCACCAGGGTTCAATACTGTAAAATTTCCACTTCACCCTTTTTCTAGAATGTATATGTTTAAGTACTGCCAATACCACCTGTCAAAGTGCGGTACAGAAGCTTGCAGTCGAAAAGCTGCAATCACAACGGGCAGCTGTTGCTTACTCCACTTGATCCTCTCATCTACTTGCTGAGAGTCGTCCTTCAGAACCTGACGTTTCCGCACAGTGGACGCTGTATCGCACTCGATGTGCACTGCCGCTTTGGAAGTTCTCGGATATCAGGGACTGCCTCGACGGAATCCTTGGTTTGACTATGAGTGCCGCTGCTCTGCCACAGACAAAAACGCTGCATATCAAAATACTCTGCAGACTCTGCCACGCGCGTTGTATAAGAAGAGGTTTAAGGAGAAAAGAAGAGACGTAAAACGCCTTTTCAGACGCAAAAACAGAGAACATGAAAGGCGCGGGCTGGACGAGGTGACAGAGACGCACAGACGAATGAATGAAACCCGGAAATTTTATAAAAAGGTTAAGCGTCTAACTGAAGGTTTCACAACACCTTCTTCTTCTATTAAAGACAAAACTGGAATTTGGTCACAGATGTACAAAAAGCTCTAAGGTTATGGGAAGAACACTTCTCTAATCTCTGGAAACGAAGAAGCGGATAGAGACCTGTACTCCGAACCACCAGTGATCGGTGATGATGTTATATGCCCACCTCCTGATCAAAATGAGGTAAGTACAGCTATCTCATAACTAAAAAATAACAAAGCGGCAAGTCCCGATGGTCTTCCCGCCGAGTTGTTAAAAGATATTTGGTTCAAGGAGAGCATGCCCAGTGATTGGAACCTTAGCGCACTCTGTCCAGTGCATAAGAAAAAAACCTCTACCGTATGCGCCAACTACCGTGGTATAAGTCTACTTTCTGTCGTGTATAAAATATTATCTGGCGTAATTTGTAACCGTCTGAATCCGTTTACTATCCGACTGATTGGTAACTATCAGTATGGGTTCATATCTGGTCGATTCACTATCGACCCAAGAAAAACAAATCGGCGCACACCACCTTTTTGTTGACTATAAAGCCGCATTCGACTCTCCAATTCGCGCCAAATTGTTTGCCGCCATGTCCGAATTTGGTATCCCCACTAAGCTGATAAGACTTAGCAAATTGACTTTGAATAACACCAGGTCTTCAGTCAAAATAGGAATGGACTTCCCCGAACCATTCGATACCAAACGAGGTCTTAGACAGGGCAACAACCTTTCGTGTACCTTTTTCAATATCATCATGGAAAAGGTGTTGCGGAATGCTGAGCTTAACAAAAGTGTCATGATTCTCGCGTATGTCGACGATATTGATATCATTGGTCGGAAAGCACGGGTTACCTCAGCTTTTGCAAGAATTAAAAGATCGAAGAATCGGCGAACATACATCTAGCGGTGAACGAGGACACAACGAAGTATATGGTCTCAACGTCCAGAGATTCTCGACACCCCGTATCGCTTGTATGTTGTGCCCGATATTACTTCGAGGTAGTTAAGAAATTTGTCTACCTAGGTACAGCCGTAAATATCTCTAATAACGTCAGCATGGAGATAAAAGGTTACATGTTAAAAGGCTAACATGTGCTACTTTAAGCTAAGTAAGCAGTTCGACAGCAACGCCATCTCTCGTACGACAAAATTTACACTCTATAAGACCCTCATCGTTCCCGTGCTTCTTTATGGCGCAGAAGCATGGACGCTAACACAAAATGATGAGGCTCTTCTAGGCACGTTCGAGAAAAAAAAAGAAAAATTCTCCGAAAGGTCTTTGATCCTGTACGCGTTGGGATGAGTCCTGTACGCGTACGTGATGAATCAGAACGAATCTTGAGCTGTATGAGCTTTACGCCGACATTGACATAGATCGTCGCATAAATTCAACGTCTGCGATGGCTAGGTCATCTCACCGTATGGACTAAAGTGTTTCAGATGGATGGTGTTCGAAAGGGAACCGGAAGGGCGTAGCGTAAGGGGCAACCGAAACTCCGGTGAAGGGACCAAGTGTTTGATGCCCTGCAAACACTTGGTGTACACAACTGGAAAAGGCGCGCTAACGATCGAAGCGCGTGACCTACATAGGTTGTAATCGGCCAGCCATGATGATAATGATGATATAATTTTATTTCAAGTATTTTTAAATTTTAGGTATTTTAAATTTTAGTTTTTTTCAAATTACGCTCTTTAAGACACTTCAATTTTCCATTAGTTACTAGTAGTAATTCAATTGTATCAAAGTATAATTAGTGCATTTCACAGAAAATTCTTGTATATATATACGCACATACGAATTATATTGTATATATGTATATGTATTAGACCGCTGAACTGTGTACCACACCCGATTGATTAATGACTGCCTCAGTAGAAAAAATCGCACTCGAGTGACTCCTTTGAAATATCGCAATAGACTCCATGAATAACCAGCAAACTATGAACTCCTGAACTCAACTGCCTACCAAACTCATGACTAAGACTCTATTACACGTCGGCCGCTCGACACAACCCCTCATTTCAACACTGTAGGGAGAAAAAATGTGTGGCATTTTTCTTCCTTACAACACTAAATACAAATGTTCCTTTGATGCTGTTGGAAACGAAATAATAAAATTATCTTATGTGTAGTTTATATAATATGGAGAAAAAGAGAGGTAGGAGGTAAATACTTGAGGCCATAGCGAAAGTCATAACAATAAATTGAAATATTTCTATTTTAATATTAGATGAAATTTTTTTAACGTGATATCATCGGTAAGAAAAGTGTTAAGTACACATTAAAAAGTTTCTACTTATTGAATTAAACGGTTTATAAAATAGTAAATAGACCGTTTGTACAAAACTAAGATATACTTTTTGAACAATATTTTTTACAATACGCTTAAAATAAACTCACAGTCTTACAAAGTTAGTATTACGCCATTCCTGAGGTAGTGGATATATAAACTGATATCTAATGCCGTACCTCTAAACTTGATTGGTTTTTGAAACCGTTGTTTGTACCGCCAGTGTTGCTTCCCGCACCACGGGAACACATTAGACCTGGACTTGAAAATCTTGTTTCCATTTTGGACGTATCTATCAAAACATTTATTTATCAAAACTTTATTAATATTAGATATAATCGAAAAATTCTATAGACTTAATTGGCTTGATATATGTACCAAGTTTATATACTACTACTATGAAATTACAACAAGGACGATCTCAAAATTTATCGATTATGTTTATGTACAATTCTAGATAATTTATTAATGAAAATTATTCAAAAATAGCTTCTTGGCATAGCTATGGAAGCAAGGAACTAATTACAAGACACTTTCCAAAAAATCTTTTTTTATTATTTACTAAAGACAGTTCCATTTTTCACGAAATAATTAATTTATAAGACATAGGCAGATTATTGAATGACGCAGATTGTAGTATGATTAAAACAAATCTACGCAGTAAAAATTATTATTATACTGAAGCGTTAGATATTTTATTAATATTAATTTTATTAATAATGATACGTATATACAAAATATAAATTACCTGACGGAGAATTTATTAATATGCTTGTATCCTTTTCTTTAGAAGAAATATCTGACAATGAAGTGGCTGGATAGCTATTTATTACACTAGTATTATTTCGATTACATAATACTACACTTCCTCCTCCTGCGATAAGATTTTGATTGCTTGAAGGTGATTTTTCTTGGGAGAAACTAACTTTGGTAATGTTATTTATACAATTTGATGAGGCACCCCCACCTGCTGAAATCACTGAAATTGCTACTGAAGCAGGTGTAGAGATAGAGGAAGAGACTATTGATAACGAGGCTGCATCTATATTAGGCGAATTATTAGTCATACCCATAATGCTGGAAGTACGAGGAGAGGGCAATGATAAATTGGACGTTGGATTATTGGGGCTAGCAGGATTTGAAGACTGAGTCGAAATCGGCACTGAGGCAGGACGTTGAGTACCAGTGGATTGATGATATGGTGGTGGTGGTCCCTGTACAGAACGATGACTACTGGCGACTGGAGATTCAGATGACGTAGTGTTAGAATGCGTATTTCCATTCGTTATTATAGAAGTTGGTCTGGAAGAAGGTGTTATAATACAACCTGTGTCTGTTACATTAATCTTGAAACGTTCCCCGTAAAATTGTTGTTGTAATGTACTCCATTCCATTTGTGTCAAACTACCACCAACGCCCTCTGATGAACCAGCTATATTTGGATCACAACTATTACTAATCACTATGTGCTTTTGATTTCTATCAAGCAATAAACTTTCACCTCTATCATCACTGATTGTTGGAAAATTCTGCACGAATTCAGAAATAGCGTTTGAATTTAAGCTGTTACTTCCACTATTTTCATCATTCATTACATTACTGCTTCCAGTTGTAGATAACATCGCACTGTTGTTCAAATTTTCTAAAGTTTTTTTTGTGATGGGATTATTAATCATGTTATTTATTGGATTGACTGGTGAATTATTTATAGAGGCTGGACCCGATATGTTTGGCAAAATATTGCTTACGTTGGATGTCAATGAATTTGTTAAACTATCCATTATAGAATTATTTAGACGTAAATTGCTTACTTTGTTAGAATTGTAGCCCGGTAATATAGACAAATTATTAGAATTCGCGGACGTTGAAGCATTATCAGTTGTAGCAGACATTCCTTCTGCTTTCATTAAATTGTTTGATATATTTTGAATAGAATTTTTAATACACGAAGAACTATTAGCGTTTGAAGAATCAGAAGATATGTTGTGCATTAGATTTGCTGGCAATGTTGTAACTATGCCATCTACTGTTATTTTCCTAATTTGATTAGAAGATATTTCTCCGCGAAATTCGTTGCTATCATTTTCAGGAAAAAGAAACTGATCAATTTTCTTCAATTTAGCCAATTGTTCCTCGCGATGTTGCCTTTGTTGAGGGGTTAAGTTTTCATCTGGTACCTTAACTCCTTGCAAAGAAGGTATATTGGCATCAAGTTCAGTAACCCCTAATGGTTTAGTATTATTTAAATTATTTCTGCTTACTACATTATCTGTACTTTTCCTAGAATTCCTTCCAGCACTTGATACTTCTATATCTGAATGAGTTTGATCCCAAGAATGTATGTCATTATCCTCACCTGGGGTAAAAATATAAATTATGTTTTGTTTTATTTGGCATATTATATGTTTTGTAGATAATTATAATAAAGGGCAAATATCAATTTTATAATTTCTTCGTAAAACCTTGTTCATATTATATGACGTAATATAAAACATATCCGTGTAAATATATGAATTGGAATGTTTTAAGTAGGGTGATTAAAAAATTAGAGTTATGGAATAATAATAAGAAGACATAAATAGAAGGATTACAAAAGAATAAAAAAAGGAATGAAACAATTAAAAACTATTGGTCTCAAAGGTAATTAAAGACATTTCAATTCCGACTAAGTTATGTGTATTATTTCATTACGTTAGAATTTTTCATTCTAATTTATATTTTTTAATATATAATTTATATTTTAAGTCCATTTAGCGAAAATTAGAATTTTTGCTTACTGGAAGAACCCTGGCAGGTGACGTCTTTACTTCCACAGTAGCGATTCCAAAAATTAGCCTTGGCATACTCCTGCGGATACGCCGTATTTTTTAGTCACTGTGTTGTGTATGTATGTGTTTGAGATAGCTTGATATTAGCCTAAACGGATATTGTGGCGAATCTGATTATTTAGCTAGATTACCAGCTGTATTAAACGCACTTATCACAAACGTAATTTACTTTAAAACGTACTCTGGGTTGTCCCAGTTTATAACCGGGATAGCTTCAGGTATTTCCCCAGGTAAAGACTAAAAATTAGTTTTAGCAAATTATTAGCATAAAGAAAACACATGGCTCATATGTAAAAAAAAGCAAAGCCTACTACTTTGAACGATACAAGGTTAATAAAATAAGCCCTACTTAGAATAAATTTTTTTAGAATATTACATAATTAATCATTATTAATAGATATTTTCATATGACAGGGATTTGCATCCTAACAACCTCCTCTACAAAGTTAGAAGGCATCCATAGCTTCCATCGCTGTTTGAATTAATCGTTAGGTTATTATTCAAGCATGTGTTTATGGAAATGTGCTATAATATATGTACTTTATATCGTGAGTATATATCAAAATATATTGGTTATTGTTGTATTTGTTATTGTGTATATGTTATTTATATGGACTTGTCTGCAATATGTATGCCTTACCTACTAATGCATTGTGTGCAGTTATTTATGAAGTGAATAATCATTTAGTTCATATGTTTCCATTTATAAAGTATGTTTAGTTTAAGAATTGTTTTTTAACACCCGACTTTTGGACTATTATGACGTTCATCAATAAGTTTATATTGTACACAGTCTGTCCCAGATATGATTATACTGGTTTCATCAAAGTACTTAGCGCAGCGTCATCTATGAAGTCGGTTGATATTTCACTGTGGTTTGATATTTTATTTAGTATCACTTTGTAGAGAAAAACTAACAGGAAACAAAGAACGAATATGAAATTCTTTTTATAATTGGGTAAAAGTGGTGGCACGTTTCGGACGCAGGTTTTCCCTTGGTTTGGCCGATTACGTGACGGTCGTGAGGACTTTACAGACAATGACTGAGTACCACCGACAAAAACCACACACAATGAAAGTAAAAAAAAAAATTTCGAAACGACTACTGCGAGATTCTTCGAAGAGGAAACTGAGATACCGAAAAACACAGCCTATCGACCGGAATATCGGGAGCTATTAATTTCTTATAAAATATTTTAATAACAGTTGGTTTTGGTTACATGACAATGCACCATCGCACAAAGCAATAATGGTACGTGTAATTCTTGACCAAAAAAAGGATCATTTTAATTGATCATGCGACTTCTGCTTATTTCCCAAACTGGAATTGCCGATGAAAGAAAATCGTTTCAATAGCATTCCGGTGATCCAAAAGACTTTGGCCGCCATACTAAAGGCCATTCCAGCCGATGAATATAATGAATGGTTGCTTGTGAAGGTTAGCCGTAGAGCTGACTACAGAGCCTTTAGGTTTAAAGGATGCGGTAGCCACTATAAGCACGAGTGTCAATAGTGCCAATTCGGAGTCTCTGCGGCTATTCCGTTCCTGCCTGGACCAAATTAGATTGAATCGTTTCAGAATTATTTTCTCCAACGGAGGGAGGTATTCCACAGGCAAATTAAGGTAAAATCTCTTTATATTTATAAAGCAGGAGAGTGTGGATTTAACACGGTGTAAATAGCCTTCGCAAAGTCCAGCGAGTTACCAGTATTGGCATCACAGAGTACTAAAGTCAACGTCTAAGACAGCACATCACGTGATGCTCCACTTGATGCCTGTAGACATCTTTATCAAGTACACTTCTATCAAGGGAATTCTCAGATTGAAAGCATCCCACATGTTGATGCAGTACTGCACTCTATCTTACAACAGTTTGGCAGCGGCTCAGTTGATAAAGAAAGTGACTACATTGAGGAGAATTACAATTTCGATAAAACTTTTGAAGCAATAATGCCATCTAGGGAAGACTCAAACTCTGGCACTATGGGTGCTTATAACGTAACGGTCTTCAAAGAAGGCTCCAAGATAGATAGATAGAGAAAACAGGAGCGGGAGTTTATTTGGAAGCTCTTGCGTAAAAGCGATCACTCTCACTACGAATATCTATAGTATGTTTTAGGCAAAGATTACCGTGATTGAACTGGTGCACACATGATTGCCTCAAAAGGGCTACCCACCTCAAAGGTCTTTACTTGTGTGGAGAATAAAGCGGCAAACTGGGCTTTCTGACTCTATAGAGATCAAATCTAAATGTGTAGCACAGTGGTTGCGATCACTTGCCGAGATTAGACAACATGACATGACTTTGCGATCTGCTGGACACTTAGATATAACCTGCAACGATATGGCTGACGAATGTGGAATAAGCGGGAAGACCCTCTCGGAATTATACCGATTATCCGATTAAATTGTGGAATGGACAGCAGGTGAAGTACTCTATCGAGTTGTTGCATATCTCTGGCCTCTTTGTCCTCGGCTACGTCGCAAACAAACTAAAGATCTTAGTCTTAACAGGAAAGCGATATCTCTCGGTTATTGGAATCCTAACACTGTCTCATAGACCACATGGCCAGAATGAATGTATACCGACTTTATTTAACTTAAGTAAGAGTACGTCATGTAAAGAGCAATATTAAAGATTTTAACAAATTTAGCAAGCAAATTTAAAGATTTCACATAATTGGTCCATTATTGATTTGACAGCTAAAAGATGAAAGCTGCGATTTTTCCTCACCCTCTAAGCAAGCCCGTAAATAAAAAATGATCTTTACGATATACATCAAAAAGATTCAGAATTTTAGAAGAATGATTGGAATGATATGTGGACCTATTGGTGACATTGAAATTTACTTTATTAAATATGAGGAGTACAATCAATTCTATTGAAATCCCAGGGGAGACTACGTAAAGCAAAGATAAAAAAGGTTTTTTGAACGGACTCAATTTTATTAATGTGGCATTGATAGTAGGGTGACTACACAACAACGCACGAATGAAAGAAGTTGTTTACGTTTCACTTAGAAGTGGTCGCCGATTTGCCATTTTGCACAAATGCCTATCGTAAAATCCTCTTCTCTATTCTGGCTTTTTAGTCTTCCTCAGTATGCCTAATGTTTTAATACTGTTTTCTAGTTTTGATCTTCAATACGTAAAAAACGCCTATTAGGTAGGCATTCTAGTTCTGAGTTTCAACACGTAAAAATACCTAACACACATTGTGGCATATAGCTTACACTTTTCACTGTAATTGTAATGTATGAAACATTTTTAATTTATCAAGTGCACAGGAAATAGTAAATGAATTAAATAAATCAAACCAAGTGAACTTCAATTTTATAACATCTACACATTTTGGCCAACATATATACATACATATAATCTTTACATCAACTATACAGAAGTATATAGACATTTACAAATATATGGATCGGTGAATCCTTTTGACCGCCTGTAATATCCAAGGTCCTCTTTGAAATTTCATGTGACTTGAATATATTGAAATCCCATACGACCTCATATGGAGAGATGTTCTAAAAATGGTCCAGTCCGGTTCATTTTCAATAGGGTTCCCCTTTGGGCCAATACATGCCCTTGTACAAAAATTCATCGATACATCTCAAAAAATGCGACCTGTACCTTGCGTACAAAATTACATGGACAGACAAGTGGACACACGGACATGGTTAAATCGATTCAGATGTTGATTCTGAATCGATCGGTATAATTGAAGGTGGGTGTGACATTTGCCGTTTAGGAGTTACAAACATCCGCACAAAGTTAATATACCCTTTAGCACAAGTGGTGTAGGATATAACAACTCATGTTAAGTTTTTAAAATCGATTTGAACTGTTCCACTATTTTTGTACAACCCGTCGTCCCTAACAACCTCATGGTTAGGAAAAAAAATCATAATCGTTCATATTTGTTGTTTGCCAAGTTTTAGTAAAAACTATGACATTATAATCACAGTCAATAGAATTAATAAGAATATTACTAAGTTTCGTATTAAGACCGCATGCATTTTGGGAAAGTACTGCAAGTTTGTCTTTTAGTTTTATGGTAATTCAAATGACGCAGCGAACCTAAGCGGAGGAGTATTACTTTTACTTAGTAAAAATTCCTTGACGAGGGCATCATCAGAACAAAATTGTTTACGTAGAAGATTATCAAATAGAGATTGCGGAACAAGTAACTTAAAGGATAATATGTCACGGGGTTATGAAAAATGAAATTTATAAATATTGATTTTAGACAAATCAGTTTCACATGCGATTTTTTTTTAAATGTAATTTAAGTTTACATCGACCGTAGTGTTTACTTAAAGCATGAAATATATACTATTTTGCGAGCTGGAATAACCAGGTAACCAAATGTATTGTCAGGGACACTCTTAGATGAAGTCCGATCAACTCTCTCTATTTCAACAGAATGCTGAGTAGAAGAACGCGGCGGGATTGCACTATCAGTACTAGCTAGATAAGATGTCCACAGTTAGAAACCGGACAGTAACCAATGAAACAGTGATACCATCTGCATTGGATGCTACCGACATTATTGACGGTAATATACCGGCTAAGGAATCAAGAAATAATTTCTTTGTTCTCGAAGTAATCAAGGAAAGAAAAAAGGATCTTACACCTGTTTATGTCAAATTTAACAAAACGAGACAATAAGCATAAATTACCAGCTGTTATATATTAAAATGAAAAATATTTAGCACTTTAAGGAGCAAAAATTTTAATTATTTTGGTACTTAAATAGAGGGTGCTCTGCACACATGATTCCCAAAGTAAATTCATTTAAAAACCTTAAAAAAGGACCCTAATTAAGCTTAGTTAACAATGGCACTGCTCAAATTATTGGAAGCGGGGATTTTTGCTAAAGAAACGAGCCGGTCGTACTATTGAAATTCACGACATTTTCTGATGGGTTCCAGATTTGAGTGTCTATATTAACTGAAAAAAAGGGATAAAATTTCGGACGAGATACCCTACGCCGACGACTCAACCCCAGCGTAGTGTAAAAATCTCGTTACATTGGCGCCCGAGCAGGGACACTCGTCCCAAGGGAAACGTTTATTCTGCTTATTGTGTGATAAAAAAAAATACATTTTAATACGAGATTAACATTCATATATAACATAAACTCAACAAGTTTTAAAAAGTGTAGAAAGTACCACAACCCATTTTTCTTAAGGTGTTTAAAAGGTGCAAAAACGCAATAAATACCAAAAAGACAACGGTGCTGAAATTCCTCACGGTACTCAAGCACAGAACTTGTAATATATAGAAAACAATATTGGAAGATTGCGGTACTCTTCTTACATATTCCTTAAGCATAGCTTTGATATGTATTAAATTGACATTCTATGATCGAACGTTGTTACACAAAGACTAGCTTGTAGATATTTTTTCGGTTTCTTTGTTGAAAATAAAAATTAATTAAATGATACAAAAAAAAGTAAAAAGTGTGGAAACTAACATACAATTAAAGTGTATTTTTTAAATAAAATTAAACAAGGGAGGCTTTTGGGAGAAAGTCCGAAAGCCCACTTAATAAATAAGAATAGGTTTCGCCATCATTCGATCAAGTTGGGTTTTGAAAAATCGCATAATATTGTAGTGCTATACTTTGAGTGTTTAAGAAAAAAAAAAGGCAAAATAAATTTCTTCAACAGTGTGTATATAGCTGGGTGTAAAACTGATGCCATTTTAAGCTAACAAAACGTTCTGGAAATAAAGCCTTTGCAAAATATTATTTTACCGTGCAAAATTCATTTCTATAAGCAGAAAAAAAAAAATTTCAGTTTTAACTCTTCAGCGTGAAACAAATTCTTCTTAATAAGAGAAAAAAAAAATTAAAAGGAGTAAAAACGACTATTTAGTAAAAAGTTTTATGGAAGTGTGTATGTATTTTATTTACACGTAAAGAAAGAAATGCACAATAAAACAAAATCCAAAAACAACTACCATTGGCTGTGCTTGTGCAATAATAATAATAATTAAAACACTACGAAAATGATCAAATTGCAAATATTAAATTTGAAGGAAAATTATTGAATTTAAATAAAAAAGGGGAATAGGTCGATAAAAAAATAAATTAAAATAAAATAACAATAAATATATAGATAATTAAAAAATTGAAAATATTAGAAAAAAAAAACACAGTTAATAAGAGGTGGATAAAGTATAAAATGTAGTAAGGAAAAAACGCATACAACCAAACAGTGAGTGAAATATCAAAATAAGTGGAAAGGAAACAGAAAGAAAGAAAAGAAAAAAAAACTTATCTACCTAGCTACAACAAAAATAGAAAACTCGTGATTGGCTTGGCATGTACGTGTATACACATATAAAACATATATATATTAACACCTATAAAAAGAAAAAAATTATTACCAAAACAAAAATCTAGGTGAGTTGAACCAGGTTAAAATAAAAATATAAAAAATAAAAACTTGAATTACAAACCTTTTGAAAAAAAAAAAATTAATATTATATAAAAAAAAAAAAAAACCAACATTGCCAAGAATACTAGCTATTAGTCGGTAAAGCAAACACAATAACTAAACAAAGAAACCAAACCAAACAAGCAATAACCACAACAACAACATCTTCAACACAATTAAAAACGAGCATAAGGTACGTACTTTGTCTCTATTTCTTTTTGGTATTATTTCCCTATTTAAAATGGCCAATACAGAATTCCGAACCACTTGCATATATCCGCTGCGCAAGGAGGAACACGCGGAATATCTGAGGGAATTCGGCATCCACTTTTCGGGCACCCTGGAAAAGTTACGTCAACGCTTCAAGAAGTTCCTACTCAGTGCTCATCCTGACGAGGAGTTAAAGGCACTCCTTACAATACACCACGAGGGAACTAAACCATACTCTAATAGGGCTCCTTCTAATAAAGTATCCTTCTCCTATTCGGAGGAAGAGGATGCCAATACGATTAAAATGGTAGTACCACCCGCGAGCACCTCCAGAAAAGCCCGAGTGGTTGTCACAAAACGCTCGGAGGCACATAAACGCGAGGTTATGGAAACGGTGAGGAAATGGGGAATCATTTTTGGCGGCGGTCCAAACCCTTTTGAATTTATAGATCGTTTGAAAAAATGGCCGAAACGTATGGCCTAGAATTTTCAATGTTACCTGCGACCATGCCACAATTTTTGCGCTTTAGAGCGTTTGTTTGGTTTAGAAACAACAATGAGAACTGGGACAATTGGGACCACTTTAAAAGGGATTCCCTAAAATCTTTTTACCTCCGAGGTATTTGGAAAGGGTGGAGGATGAGGTCAGGGCACGGAAACAACGGCCGCGTGTACCATTTAAGGACTTCGTCCTGGATATTTACGCAAAAATACGGCATACATTAATGAACGAAGAGGAGAAGTTAAACAGGATATACCGCAACGCCCTACCCGATTACCTCCGCTACATTCGCTACTTATTAAAGATGGCGGGGGATTACGAGTGCATTCCCGAAGTAGGTTGGCGAATGATCGCCCAAAGAATAGGTGTAATCCCCAGACAGCATGTCACCGGTGTGCGGAAGATGGTCATTTTGCTCAGACTTGTAAAAACCCCCGACAAATGTTCTGTTGGGATTGCGGTCAAAGGGGAGTCCGCACAAATGATTGTTGTCACTGCCGGCACATACAGGGAAACGCCAATGGGATCCGAACTCAACGAGGGGTGGCCGGGTCCCCACAACAAACCCCTACTTCCCAAAAGAGATCTTAAACGTCCAGGAGAACCGATTATTGGAATCGATGTTTCGGCTATTGTCGATACTGGGGCTTCAAGTTGCTTCCTTAGTGAGGAGTATGCTCGAAAATGTGGTTATGCGGACATACAAGGCAGCGGAGTAGTCGAAATAATACTTGCTGATGGTACCCGCCGCAGAATAACGCAGCTCACGTGCACAGTACAATTTGGCAATGTGAGGACGTCATCCTAGGTTTTAGCTTCCTGGCAGTTTTCCAAGCTACGCTCACCTATGCAGGCGTATGCATCCAATTTAACCAGCCTGTCACAACCGCCGAAAATGGACTTATTGCCTTGGAACCAAAGCGTGCGCCTGGTTTGGCCAAAAGATTAACTCCGTGCCATTCTGTCTGGACGCAAAGGTTGGACAGCAACGAAGTGAGTGTACCTAACACACTGGCTCGGACGTTAAAGTCGAGCAAAGCCCTAACAAGTGCAATTCTGACCCACCCAAAGCTCGGACGAAAATGCCGTGCTCGACAAATTCTGACATAATGCACGATTTCTCGTTGGTGAAACCCGAGGAGACCTATACTAGGTGTGTAACCCATTTCCTAAATAAAAATTTGAACAATGATTTTTCACAACAACATACTGTCCGGACGTTAATGTCGGATAGCAAAGTAGCGAGTGTACCTAGCACTGAAGCTCGGACGATAAAGTCGAGCAAGTGTCCAATTAAATGTTATTCTCATCAACCACAGGTCAATCAGTTTACCTCACAGCGCGAAAGTTCAGCAGTGGGGAACGACAGTGGTGCACCTGTTACCCAAGTCCGGTCAGAAACGAACGAGAGAAAAGAACTAATTGCCGAATTACTTGAAGTGGAACTAGCTAAATTCCAAGATGTGAGGGGCCTTACACAATTTGATGAACATCATGTTAAAGTCACCGATAATCGGCCTGTCAAGATTAGGTATCAGACACGTAACCCGGCAGTGCAAAAGTGATTGACAATGAGATCGATAAACTTCTCCAGAAAGGTTGCATCGAACCCTCTAATAACCCATATAGCTTTCCAGTGACTCTGGTTTGAAAGAAAAATGGCACTTGGAGATTCTATGTAGATTTTCGCCAGTTGAACAAGCGATCAGAACCCGTCGCTTACCCATTGCCGCATATAACACATATTTTGGAAAAGCTGAAAGAAGCTAAATTTATCAGTACCATCGATCTCGAGAATGGGTACTGGCAAGTACCGGTGGCAGAGGGAAGCAGAAAATATACAGCTTTCACCGTAGCCGGACGCGGCTTGTTCGAATGGAAAGTCATGCCTTTGGACTCCATTCAGCACCGGCAACTTTCCAGCGGGTCCTAGACACTGTAATTGGCCCCGAACTTGAACCATTTGCTCTCGCATACCTCGATGATATTATTGTCATCGGTAAGACACTACAGGAACACATGAAGAATCTAAGTGAGGTGTTCAGACGGCTTAGAATGGCGAATTTGAAAATAAATGAGGCTAAGTGTGAATTTTTCAAACAAAAAGTGTGATATCTGGGTCATTTGGTCACGAGAGATGGAATAAAAACGGACCCAGATAACATTAGCGCAATATTGGGCATACGACCTCCACAAAACCTCAAGCAGCTACGTCAGTTCTTGGGCACCACTTCGTGGTATCGCTGATTTGTACATGATTTTTCTCAAATATCTCAGCCATTGACCGCGCTACTGAAGAAGCGTCGTCACTGGAAATGGACAGAGGCCCAACAAATAGCATTTGATACCCTAAAGCGCAAATTAACAGAGGCTCCAGTTCTAACATACCCGGATTTTACTCACACTTTCAAACTCCAAAACGGATGCGAGCGAAGTTGGCTTGGGTGCGGTGCTCACTCAAGGTATAGACGGTAATGAGCGGGTGAGTGCTTATGCAAGCCACCACTTAAATCAGGCTGAAAAGAATTACAGCACCACGGAGAAGGAATGCTTAGCGATAGTGTGGAGTATAAGGAAAATGCGCCCTTACTTGGAAGCATACAAGTTTGTGGTCATCACCGACCATCTTGCTCTCAAATGGTTGAATTCCTTGGACAACCCCTCCGGCCGCTTAGCAAGGTGGGCACTGGAGCTCCAACAGTATAACTTCACCGTTGAATATCGTAAGGGTAAACAAAATATAGTCGCTGACGCCTTCTCCCGTCAACTGGCTGAGGGATGCCAAATGGCTGCAGTGGCGAAAATAATAAAAAAAATGTGGAAGATGTTTGTCCATGGATTCGCAAGCGCATCACGGAGATACAAAATCAACCGGAAAAATATCCGGACTACGCCATCATAGAGGGTCAACTTTACCGAAATTTTTGTACGTCGTTTCACGAGGACGATGAAGTCTCGTGGAAATTGTGCGTTCCAACGAACATTAAACGTCAAGTCAGCGAAAACCATGATCAACCTGCCACAGGCCATCTGGGGGTCCGCAAAACGATAGCTCGTCTAGCAAACCGTTATTACTGGCCTGGGATGTCGAGGAATGTTAAGAAATACATCCAAATATGTGAGTCCTACCAGCGGTTTAAAATTGCACAGAGACAACCAGCTGAGAAGATGTTAACTCACATACCGGAAGAGCCATGGGCCACGGTATGTGCCGACTTCGTTGGGCCCCTATCTCGTTCACGTCACGGACGTACGACACTTCTGGTCATTGTGAACAAATTCTCCAAATGGGTGGAATTAACTCCCATGCGTAACCGCTGAGGGAGTGTTTAATATTTTCAGGGAAAAAATCGTGGCTAGATATGGGGTTCCCAAAATATTTATAACCGACAATGGCACACAATTCAAGAGTAAAATCTTAACAAAATATCTATCATGGTATTGGTGTCAAAAAACGATTCACGGCACCGTACACACCACAAGAGAATCCCACCGAGAGGGTAAATCGAACAATTAAAACCATCATCGCACAGTTGACCAATAATGAACATAGACTCTGGGACGAGTACATCCCAGAAGTAATGCTGGCAATAAATTCGAGTGTGGCGGAGTTCACTCCTGCTTACTTAACCCAGGAACGGGAAGCACGCCTCCCAAACTTTCTATATGATAAGGTTACTACGGGCACAGGGACTGGAGGAGGAAATATAGCATGCAGGGCGAAAAGCCTGTGAGATGCATGGAAAGTAGAACATCACAACCTTAGCAAAGCCTCGAAAGAGCAAGGTAAGCATTATAATTTACGACGAAGCGCTTGGGTACCCAAGGTTGGCGATAGCGTCCTAGTGCGTCAGCATCCACTGTCCAAGGCTTTGACAATCACGCAGCGAAACTTGCTCCTAAGTTTGATGGACCATACACTGTTATTAATCTACTGTCAAAGGTCATTATTGAGGTCGAAGGCTTGGGCCACAAACGAACGTATCATCTACGGGATCTTAAACCTTACTTCAAATCAAGAAGGAGTTTATCCTCTTAAATGCAATCGGTAATGACACTAATACATAGAAATACTTCCATTTTTTATTAAAAGGTACCATGTCAAATCAACCTAGGAGCCCAAACGGGGAAACCTAGGAGCAGGTGCGAGAGTAGCAAAGCTCGGTGTGGGAGGCGATGGCGATGTTTGACTACGGCGAACAGAGCACGTCAATAGGCGTGCGTAATAGGCGCGAAGTGTTTCGGGGACGGTCATATGAGGCTCAAGAGAGAGGTGTTCAACAGAACGGGACTCATCCTCCATCCGTTCTAGAGGACGTGACCATTTACGATTTCCTCAAACACCGGGGATTCGGAGGGCGGGAAGGAGGTACCTGATGCGGAGGCACACGACCCTCAACCAAGTGCCACGACTCCAGTACCCAGCATAGAAACATCGCTTTTGGATGAAATTGCTGCTCCTTCTTCCCATGGGTTACGAAGGGTCGAAACAGATGAGGGAGGCAGCGTAACTCCACAGGAACATGTGTCCCTGTATTCTGAAGAAATTCCGCCACCCCCAATGTTTATCATCAATGATGAAAGCTGGGATACCTGGGGTGCTTTGGAAACAACGTTGCCCATAAAGACGAACCCAAAATCGGCTACACCCCAACCTACACCGATTAAGCGGTATGGGTATGTGGCCTATGAGGTGGAGGACTCGGAGGAGATGGTCTTTGAGGACCATATCAAATTGAAGCGCACCATGAGGGTGACACTAATATTGCCACCTGGAAGTTACTGCCGATCCATGAAACCCCAACACTTTATCGAGACCGCACGCAAGGGTGTACAGGAGGACGTAATGTCTCCCGTTACATACAATGACGCCAGCTCTCCAACACGCGAAGTTTTTAAGTCCCAACAGATTATCGAGGTTGAGGACGGAGGTGTGCAGGAGGACGTAACGTCTCCTGCTACATTTGAGGAAAACAGTTCACCTGCATGGTCGTCGCAGGGGTCTCAACACGCCATCAAGGCTGGGGATGGAAGGATTCAGGAGGACGTAAAGTCTCCTGTTTCATGCGGAGACGACAAGACAGTTTGTAATGATCGTACGGAGAATACTCCTCCCCAAAGCACGCGGCATGCGGCATACTTGATGAGAGAGATTGCCCTCTCGGCCAACAACCACGGTTCACAAGAGTCGTCTCCGGTACTGAAGTGCAATGCGTCCCCGATATCAGATGTTCAACAAACGATCGAGGAGTTGATAGAGGAACTTTTGGCGAACAAGGAAGATATCGGCCGGCGTACCTGCCGGGGAATTCCAACTCAAGACGTCATCTCACCACCAAGGCGCACGCCGGAGGAACCGCCTACTAATAACCGGTTCCGAACTATTCCAATTGGGTCCACTAGGGAGAACGCAGGAAAATGACTTCCCACACTTTCAGTATCGAGTGAGCCAGCATGTACGACCAATGAGGAAAATGCCGGAAAACAAAAGACAGCCCTCATATCGTCACCGGTCGCCACACTGGCAACGTCGTAAACAGGGCCAACAAAATCAGCCTCAACAGAACGCCACTCCATATCAACACCGATGTCCGGATGCTACTCATAATAATTCTTTTTTATTTTCTTTCTTTTAATGTAACCAAATAATATAAATCTTAATTTCTGAATACTAATTAATTACAAACCTTATGTTCTTGATTAAAACTGAAGTGTAAAAAAAAAAACCAATGTTTGTTATCCGAAGGGGGGAGGACGTTTGACGAGGAAAGTCGTCCCTCGTTGTCCCCGTCAACTAATTTCATATTAGAACAAATTGTAATATATATATATATGAGGTCTAGCATAGAAAACCTAGTACTAAAAACAATATTGTAAATCTGGCTACCACTCGCTGCCTCGTCATCGTGTACCGACCGAGTACTATCGGGACACGATTCCAATAAGTTCCAACGAGATATATCGAGCTTAGGGATGTTAGCATATTTCTCGCTCTCTTTTGGCTAGCGAACTGCCAAGGTGATCAGACGAAAAATAAATCGTTCGGCTGATGTAAGTATCGATCCATCTGAAGAAGTATTAGAGTACAGGACGAAAGTCTGTACACTCAGATATACAAAAGTGTGTGAACAAAAGTACAGGACGTAACGCGTTTGCACAAATATAGTGAGTGGTCTGGGGTACAGAACGTAACATGTCGGTACAAGGATAGTGAGTGATTTAGGGTACAGGACGTAATACGTCTGTACAACTGTAGTGTGCGATTTAAGGTACAGCACGTAACGTCTGTACAATAGGAGTAAGGATATTTAGGGTGTACAGACTTACGTCAGAGTGAGATTCAGGGTACAGGACGTAGTGTCTGTACGAAGCGAAGCATCGAGTGTGGCCAGAACGGTAGGGTGAAGCAACAAAATATGGAAAATAGAACATAATTGCATATTTGAGTACCTGCATTATGTTATTGTAATAACAATAAAGAGAAAGAAGATATATGTTTTAATAATTAAAACGTTTCCCTTATGTATATAAAAAATAAATGGACGAGATACCCGACGGCTCAATCCAGCGTAATGTAAAAATCTCATTACACGTATGCCATTCTTATTAAAAACGATTACGTATTGCTCAAAACTGAAAGAAGAGGATTTTTTTATTATGTACATACACATTTAGAAGTAAATAGTATTGTAAAAGGGAAATGTAAAGATATAGAATGTAAAGATATAGAAGTAGGTCATTTGAATGAAGATTGGCTGCATTTTTTTTTTTGTAAGCATATACATATTCATGTATATATACAATATGTGTGTGAATGTACCATTGTGCATTTCCATAGTTCATATAAGATATTTTGTATATTATATTAAAATATTGCCTAACTTAAATAGCTTACTTAATTTAAGTTTTCATATTTTGATAACATCTACTTTTTATGCTATATTTGTATTATTTTTTATTGCTGCTGTTGCCTCGTTGTTTTTGGTTTTTTAATTTTTAAAACTTTTATTATTATTATTGTTACTATATCTATTTTTTTTTGCAATAGTTTGAATATATTTTTCTTGCCTTACATATATTATTTAGCATTTAAGTTTTCGTTTGGATTTCTATTTCTGCTTAAATTTTGTAAATTGTTGTAATCATATGTTTTAACTAATTTTGTATACAAATCTATGAATAGCTCTTAAGTTGCTGAATTTATATTGCAGCACTAATGAAATATGTTAATTATAACGCACACACTAATATAGGTATAACATATATATATATATATATATATATACTAAAAATGAAGGACGGGGAGGGTAACTACTATTATAAATAACTACTATTATAAATAACGTATATGTTGTAGAAAAAGTCACAAAGTTGTAAGAAATTCTGACATTATATACATAATCATTTTTCTAATTGAAATTAAAAAGCAGTCAAAATGACTTGCTTAGGCAATCTAGTGTTAATAATAATTACTAAAATTATTAAATATAACATTATTATCATTCGCATAATTTAGCGCGAAGTGTGACATCTTTTAAAACGAGTGGTATTCTGTAAGCGGACGGAAATGGAATTGTGTCGCATGGGTTTAATATTCTGGTTGCGGTTAGACGTTGAGAATTCAAGTCTGTTAAATAGGTAACTTGGGTCCTGCTTGGTTACAATTGTTTGCAGTAGACAAAGAGTTCTACATAATGTTATCTGGCCGTCCACTAACCCAGATCTGTACATCATCCGCGTACATATGTACTTGGCATCACCTGAGGCAGCTGGGTAGATCATTAACATATAATGAAAAAAGCAGTGGAACGAGAACGGCCCATTGCGGAACCCCTAACTTAATCGAAAGTACATCAGAAAAGACATTGTTGGCAAACGCTCGTTGATACCTATTTGTGAGGCATGTTTCAACACGCTGAGAGGATGTGAAATCAAAGTTAAAAAATTTTCTTAGTTTGACTATTAGTAGCACATAATCAACGGAATCAAAAGCTTTAGTGTGGTTAGGAATGACATTTTGTTGTTGTCCAATTTGCCCCTTATGCTTTCTACCACATCAATTGGGGTGGTAATTGGCTATTTTTTCGAAAATCAGACTGGGAGTCAACCATTAATGAGTTGATACGGACATAGTTGCATACTTGTTTTTTGATGATTTTTTCAAATACTTTAGAGAGAAACGGAAGGATCACAATTGGCCTATAATCACATTTGCGTTTCGGAACAGTCGAACGCATAATTACATTATTAAAGATAAATGTAATGTTATGAATTTTTTTTTTTTTTTTTTATAAATGTAATGCTTTGTAATATAAGCGAGAGTACTAATTTAATAAATCGAGGATCAAAATGGTCCAGTCCGAAGGCATTGGACTTGGTGTCAAGTATGCACTCTAGCACTTCAGCTTCACTCAAACCATTGAATTTTAGTGAATTAAAACTTAATTAAATTTCCATTTCCAAATATTGAGAGACATCTGGGCTGCTCATTGGTATGTTGACAAATTTTTTATTAATTTCGTTAATGTCAAGGTTAACTGAAGTTGACAGAGTACTGTTGATGCCGATTTCCCTAATCGGCCACTTGTACCTAGTGCTTAGGGCAGAAGCAAACCTTGATCCATAGTAAGCGATTTTCGCTCACTTTTGCTATAATGTCACTTTCTTGTACATTTCGACGTTCACCATCTTACTAAAAAGTTTCAATTTTAATACAGCAAGTGATGGAAGATTATCACGTGTCTCTATTGCAACAATGAAATTTTCATATTCAACAGGTAGACTCGACATTAGAGTAATGTAAATTCATCGCTCAATTCAATACAAATATCAGCCAATTTCCCCACAATATAACAAAATTGATTTAAATAATCACTCATATTATCACCTTCTTTCATTTTTAAAGCCATCAAGCGTTTATATAACGTAACTTTATAAACTCATCCTCTAGGCTTATGTACTTCTAAAAATTTTTTTTTAATGTAACCTAATTGAATGCTTTTCAGACCCAACATGTTACCCGCCAGAGCTTTCTCATCTTCATTTTTCAAAACTGCTTTCTTCTGTGCAGTAAAGGTTGTTTCACATTTAATTTGACGGCTCGCATATTTCCACAAATCACCATGAATCAGCACTGAACAGCAATGTAAATGCCAAGTCTCATAATTCTTTTCGTTTAACTTTTAAATTTGATATATTGACGACATCGTGTTTGTTTGTACACAACAAAAAGAAATAAATAAATAAATAGCGCGGTTTTAATTATACACCAATTCAAAAACGCGAATATCTCGAAGTACACAAAACGAATAAGTAAATTACCGAACGCAGCAACTGGCTAAAGTACAAAAAGAATGTAAGTGCTTACATACCAAAAACATTTCGGTTTTCTTATAAGTACTGAAAAATCTTGTATGCACGTGTTGGTACTTAAATTTAGCATTGCAAAATTTATTTACCTATTATTGTTACCATTTATTGCAAACGAATAAAAAACAAGAAATAAAGCTAAATTTAACTTAGGCGAAATCTTATATACCTTTCATATCTACACAAACACTGGCACACGTGGCAGTTACATGATTACCTCCTCTAATAGTGTATGAATTCAACTTGCAAGTAGAATTTTGAGCTGAATACGGTTTTATGTAAACTGTGGGCGTGTCTATTATCCGACCACACCTATTTTTGGCACATCTATTTTCCGCATAATTATAATTATGCGTACTAAATTTCAACTTCCTAATTTAATTTTTGTGGCAGATAAATGTACTTTTGTCAATTATGGACGGGACTCTTGACCGATTTTGCCCATTTTAAATAGCAATATGCATGGAAGTATCTGTACAAAATCAGAGCTTAATATTTACGACTGTGAGAATGCCAACAACAGACATACACCTCTAGATCGACTCAGTCGACACTGATCAAGAATATATATACATTGTAGGATCTCTAACACCTAACTAGGGACAAGTTATTCTTACAACAGAATAAAATAAATATTTCATGTTCGAGTAGAAAATAATAAGAATGTTAATAACTAACCGTTTTTATTATCGGATGTTTTCTGTGGCATCTTTGCTATTGTATTTAGCCATGATTGCGTACCCAATACTTCACCACTATTACCAATTGATATATTACACATATTTAAAGTACTTTGCCGTTGTAATTTCGTCATCTTCATGGAATTTTTCAAAAAGAAATCCTCAAGAAAACTCTTTGTAGCTGGTTGGCTGCAATGATAGGCAATTATTGTAGGAAATTGACCGTTGAGGACTGCATCTGCACTTTTATTCGCCAGTTGAGTTGAAAATACGAATATGTGATTTTGATGTTGCATATAATCTAGGCAACTGCCACCTGCTATCGTACTGTTGCCATTAATGTGAGGCATCCCATTTGAATTCGTATTGGAACTATAAGTATATCCTGAACTTTGGCTCAGGATAACTGATGTCTGGTTTTTATTATTAGATTCCTCATTCCCATTACACACAATGTTAGGTAAAAAGTGTACTTTATTACTAAGAACATTACACTTTTTAGTAGATATGACTTCGTTCAATTTTGCTAAAAAAAAAAAAAAAAAAAAAAAAAACGATTACAAAGTATATAAGTAATGTAAGGATATAAAAGTAAGTGATGTAACTTATTTTATAGTGCAATTCTTATATTCTACACCTTAATAGCTATAATATCCTAATTTTATTCTACCAAAAGATTAGATTAGACCTACACCAATAATTTTGTAATTAACATGAAGAACGCGATATGACAGTACTAACCTAATTAGAGGATATCTCCTCCATTTTCGATAAGATCTTAAAAATCTCTTTTGAACACATACATTATCTTTCAGGGACTTATGTGGTCATTTTTGGTATTATTTATTAATCATGTGGTAGGGGATATAATACGTTTGTTCAAATGATACATCCACCTTAAATTTTAGCGATTGTATTATAACCAAAATATGAATCGATTTAACAAAGTCCATCCGCTTTTTACGTGCCCATGGTTTGAGCTACAGTGTTTAAGATATTAGGGTAAAATTTTAGTGCGTCTTGTTCCAAACATGTGCAGTGTTGAAAATTATTTACTTTGGAAAATATTTAAGACCCCTATCCTTATTTGAAATAGGTCTTAAAATGAGTGGTACAAGTCCATAGTAACAGAATAGCTTTATAATGTGTAAAAAATGTGAGCAATACAAACGCTTACGTTTTTTTTTTTTTTAAAAAAAAAATAATTTCTTTAGTCCTAATCTACTAAGCCGAATGTTTAGAAATTTGGCAGAACTTTCCTTGTTAGTTCCCTTTGTATTAAAAATTGTCTTTGCATTGGCCGCACCTCTTACAAAAACCTTAAATTCTACTTGAAAATTTCATATAACTGCTGAATGAACTTGATGCTGAATATGCAATTAGTTTTTCTTTATCAGCTTTAGTTGAACTGGATGTTTGAACTATTTTTGAAAATATTTTATTTCCAAAACAGAATAAAAATAGAAGAAAAAATTAACTTTGATTTGCAAATTTCAGAAAACAGAAAATTTTCATTTGCCATAAATGAAGACAATACTATTAAGGTTTTCTTTAATATTATTTTATTATTTAAAATATTTTATTCCTTATTTCATACGAAAGAGAATAATTATAAAATTTATTTTAAAGTTAGCAGTATAGTGCTATATGACATTAAGTGAATGCTATAATACAGATCATTGATTTATATGGTCCATGGAAATTTTAAAAGAGGCAACAGTAAACGTGTTGACAATCTCGTAGATCTTTGTTAAAAATGCAATATCATAAGATTGTTGTAGTAAATAATTTAACGGGTACCAGGACGGAGTTGTGGGTAGTTCAATTGGTAGACCAATATTAGGGTTGAAATGACAAAATATCGAATACTGGAGCCCCAGGATTATACTGTTCTTGCTGTGCGTTGGCCCCCTGGGGGAGCATCGCGGGGGCTGTAGATATTATATATGTTAAACAAAAAACCCTCGACAAAGGCGTAAATCTGTATTCCTATAATAGTTCTAAAATTGGTACTTATGGGGGCGTTTGAACGCTTAAAAATTTACTTTAACTGAGCAAATGCTTGAGTTGCCGTGTTGTCAGGTACGCACGTTAACAAAGGTTATTCCCTGGAGCAAGGTCGATGTCCACTTTCATAAACTATTTAAACAAACACAAAGAAGTTTTGTAGTACTAAGCAGAAATCTGAACATTTGTCAGATAAGTTCTGAAAACTGCAAGAATCTTTTAATAATTTTAAGCTATTTGACCTTCCGAATTGTCTTCCAATGATAACCACATAACCAGTGGTGCCCAATCTAGTGAGCGTTTGCAACCATCACAACATAGTGGAGACATTTAACTTTATTGGCCGGTATATCACCGTCATAAATGTCGATGGTATCTGATGTAGATGTTATTACTGTTCCATCGATCTATGTCCGCCCTCCATCGATGAATACTTTATCTAGTGGCGGTATTGACAGTACCGATAGTGCAGTATCGCCTCATCCTTCTACTGAGCATCCTGACGAAATAGAAGTTATTGGTCCATCTGACAATTCAGTTAGTGACCTAGAGGCTATTCCAGCTCGCAAAGCTATATTTATTTCCCGTTTTGCTTCAAATATTACGACTGATATGATTTTAAGGTACATCCGTAGATCGGGTGTGAAATGAATCTGTCTAAAATTAATTTTTTAAATTTAATACTGCACATCCTCGGGATATATCCTCCTTTAAGATACTTATTCCGCAATCCCGATTTAATAAATTTCTAAACAAACAGTTCTAATGGTACTCTCATCAAAGAATTTATCTCACGTAAAAAATATATTTCAACGATTGATGGTACATCAACCATCTGATTTACCAAAAAACTAAAAGACATACTCACTGTACTTTACCAAAACGTACGTGGCCTTAATACGAAACTTAGTAGCACTGTTGTTAGTTGTCTGACTTTTCTTTTTATTCAAAACGTCTTTATTTGATCAAAAACATTCTGTCTCGCTTAAAGCCATGCGACTATTTATTAACATTGGGGGATTTCAATATACCCCACGTTACTTGGAATTTTATCTAAGACCTTGGATATTTTATTCCTACTTCTTATCCTATGCTGTTTGATGACTTCTTTGAAATTTGCGACTTTTCAAGTGAATTTCGTTCCTAATTTTAACAATAATTACTTGATTTAGTATTCTTTAATAATGCTATAGTTCATATTAGCCACACGGAGCTTTAAGTCTCTCCTGAGGATAATTATCATTCTACTGTTTTAATTTGTTTGCCTCTGTCTCTAAAAGGAAAAAACAGAGTTTGTACAATATACATTAAAACATAGTACTTTTATTATCCTTTTTTGTTAGTAAGACTAATCAGACGATTATATATGTATTAATTAGCGGGCTATGAAAGTTTAATACATACAAAATACTTTTATCTTAGAAACTCTGCATTTTAAATATCATGGAATTTTGATTTTGCGGGCACAATTACTGAACTTTTTTACTCCATCTACATCTTAACGCCTACAGTTAAAAATTTGATAGAGTACTTTTTATAATTTTCATCAAGGTAATTAACTATTCTTCTGTAACCCTCTTCACTGTAGACTTACACATTCATAGTATAATTTTACAATGCGTAATTAATAGGATCAATACACACATGTACGTGAATGCACATCACTATTTGCTACTAATAATTTCTATATATTTAAGTATCTCACTATTAGAGGGTATGGGTTAAATCGGACCTTCCCATAATTTTGGAAAACATATAGTGTATAGGGGTTTTCCTTTACTACAGAAAACGAAAATAATTTAAGGGTTTATTTAAAGTATTTGGCGTAGATGACTCTCTAGTTTAATTGGGTGGAATTGATTAATTGTCATATCCAAAATCCACAAGTACCTTGCTAGCTGATCTTTCACTCGCCCATTCTTCTTGAAATACATTTAACTCCTGAAACTTGGAAGAATATGCCGACTAAGATTCCCCACCGTAAAACAAATTGACTTAATTATAAGAAATATATAAGCATACATCTTCCGTATGATATTCTTCTTCGAAATGCTAAAGAAAACGATGATTCAATTAAACTTATTACGCAAACAATGAGAACAGCTGCTGAAATGGCAACTAAGAAAACCACTACCACAAACAACAATTCTCGAGATTACAAATGTCCTACCACTATAGAGAAATTAGTTCAAGAAAAGCGAAACCTTAGACGATAATGACAACAGCATAGTAGTCCGAATATAAAACAAAAATTAACACAGTGTACAAGGAACTTGAAGCAAGCACTCCACGAAATAAAAGAACAAGATTTTCAAATGCAAGTCTAAAGTTTGAACATTCAAACCAATGAATCAAACAACTTATGAAAAGGTAAAAAAATCTAAATCCGCTCACTAAAATCGATTGCCCGATCAGAAAAAAAAATGGGCATGGGGCAAAAAGCCACTATGAGAAATGTGAGGCATTTGGAAACTATTTGCAAAGTGTATTTAAGCCAAATAAAATTAACATTCCAAAAGCTCTGATCTCGCATCAACACCTTCACATTAATATAGTGATTAATAACCCGCCTTTGCAAAATCACTCAACCAGCAATAACAATTTTACAACTCTAATGCGCAATGAAATATTGTCCGAAGTGCCGGCAGTGTATTGGCATATAGCTCGCCCTACAGTAATACAACTATCAACACTAACCCTAATGATACTATTTAATAATATAGCTATTCAAAACCCTATTCGTATTACTCTACCCCAAATAATAAAAGCTATAAATAACCTAAAAATAAATAAAGCGCCAGGATATGATAATATCACACAATGCGCTATAAAAGTATCATTATACGTCTTCAACGCCATATTCGAACAGGATACTTTCCAATAGGTTGGAAGAAATCCATTATTATCATGGTACCAAAGCCAGGAAAAGATAGTACTCAAATAACATTATATAGACCCCTAAGCTTGCGGTCGATTATGTTAAAAAAATTTATTCTCACATTGATGCCCATCACATAATACCGCAACATCAATTTGAATTTAGGCAATTCAATGGAACAATTGAACAAGTACACCGAATTTTTGAACTTATAAGGAAATTGTTTGAAGCTAAAGAGTACTGCTTGGCCCTATTCATTGATATATCTCAAGCATTTGATAAAGTATTGCACCAAGGTCTCTTACGAAAAATCTACAGGAAACTACCGCCTAATACTCATGCATAATTAAAAAGTTTCTGTACGGTTCGGACTTTTTCAATTCGTATTAACGATTGGGAATCTACTATGAGGAATACTTTAGGAGTTCCACAAGGCAATATATTGGGGACTACACTCTATGTGATGTACCCTGCAGACGTGCCAACGCTGATGACACAGCAATTATTGCAATTATTGCAACCAAGCGAATCTTGCTTTGGCATCCAATAAAATACAAAACCACGTTTCAGCCTTAGAACAATGGCTTCATAAGTGGAAAATAAAGGTGTATCCAAGTAAATGCGTTCATGTCACATTTACTTTTAGAAAGGAAACGTGCCCAGCAGTAAGGATATATAGTATAACAGTACCCCAGGAAACTCACGTTAAATACTTGGGAATACATTTAGATCGCCGTCTGACTTGGTCTCACCACAACTGAGCCCTGATAATAAAGCGCACTTATATAAAGCTTACGGTATTCAATTATGAGGAGTAGCTTAGGCTTTCAATGTTGCAAAGCTACAAAGACGACAATCGAAGATGTTAGGGATGTTAACAGACGCCCCATGGTACGTAATAAATGCTAGCATACATAGAGACCTAAATGTACCTACAATTGAAAATACAATTAAAGACAGCGCCACAAAATACATTGCTAAAATCATGGACCATTCGAATCCTCTTGGGCGCACTCTTCCCTTGACCGAGCATCATGTCCGCTTGAAACGAAATGTAACTCTGAGCTTAATAAATTAAATAAATTTACTAAATTCCACCTTATTTAGGTGACTGCACAGGCAGTCATCTTTAAACTAAGATAGGTTTAAGATTATAATAAATAATTATTGTAAATTTCAAGCCCCTGGAAGATTTAATAAATAAGATAAGTTAAAAGATAAAAATAAAAAATATGCAAAATCCAGAAAATTTTTCATTACCTTAAAATAAAGACGCACTAACTTATTAACCAATAATTTGAAAAGTGAATATAGTCGGATCAAACGTGCCTACAATTTGAAAGAAAAAAATTTCTTTTGTATAGAATTTTTGACTTTTAAACGAATATGTGGCATTAATGGGTGCGCATATGTGTATGTGTACATACCGCGCCCACTGCTTATGTATAAATATTAAGATACCTAATTTTTGTTGTTGTTGTGTAGAATGAATGTAGGTATGAATTTTATTGGTAATTTACATACTATATGTTTAAAAGTGATGTTGGGTTGGCAACTATATGATTGCGCTTTTTTTTTACTTCTACCTTTCATTTAGTAAAAAATTTTTATCTATTAGTTCCTTAGTTTTATTTATATCCCAAGGATAGACAAGAAAGGACAAGACGTGCACTTCAAACATATTTTATTATATTTTTTTCGAAATGGCAAGAAGTTATGTGCCGTATATGGTAATGAAGCCTTTAAAGAAAGGCTGGGACAAAATTGGTTTGGGAGATTTCGTTCTGGGGATTTTTCATTCAAAAATGCTAAACTTGAAGTCTATGAGACCCATATGAAGGTCATAAAAAAGCTTGGCTATGTCAATAAACTTGATCTATGGATATCTCACCAGCTTAAGGAAATTCATTTGGCGCAAGGCAAAAACCAAATACTGGTGACGAAAAATGGATAGTTTATAACAACGTTAATCGGAAGAGATCTGGGAGTTGCGAGATGAACCAGCCCAGACGACATCAAAAGCAGAGATTCACCAAAAATATATTATACTGTGAATCTAGTGGGATTATAAAAGAATTCTGCACTTTAAACTTTTACCAAACTGTCTATTCAAGCGTGTACGTTCAACAACTGTCCAAATTGAGAAATGCAATTCAAGCAAAAGAAATGGAAGTGGCAAATCGTAAGGGTATTGTTTTTCACCATGATAATGCAAGCCACACACATCTTTGGTCAAAAATTATTGGATCTGGGTTGGTATGCATTGTCACATCCTCCGTATAGCCCTTACCTTGAGCCTTCAGACTTACTTCGTTCCATGCAAAACTCCTTAAATGGTAAAATTTCTAAAGACGCTAATGATATCACATCATACTTAATTTAGTTTTTTGATAGCAAAAACCTTTTTGAACGTGGAATTATGACGCTGCCTGAATGATGACAAAAGGTCATCGATAAAAACGGATGTACTTAATTGAATAAAGTTATATTTGTAAGCAAAAATTTTGAATTTTTATTTTTATATAAAATCCGCAATCACTATATATTCTATATATATTCTATGCATAGGAATTACACATAAAGTAAACCATAGAAGCTTATTTTAATTATACAAACCATTTGATACAGAAGTTTCAGGAATAGCTGAATTATTGTTCGGGCCTTGATCTAAGGGACTAAAGCCAAGAGGTGAAATATTAGGTGATATACTGTGTTCTTCTTTTATTGTCACATTTTTATCTTCTTCAACACCAGTAATATTTTTATGAACGCCAAGTATGGTCACTGATAGATTGTTGCTAATAGTTGATAACGATGATGTGAAAGTTGTATTTGAATTGGAACTGGATATTGACGTAGTACTTGATGTGGAACTGTTCGATTTTTCTAGAACACGATTAAATTTAGTTTTTCAATTAAAAATATTTTGAATGTTGATTACTTACCTCGATCATCTTCTTTAGTAAGAGTTTTCTTGCCTTCTTCATTAACGTTAACACTACTTTCAGATGTACTGCTGGCAGTGTTTGCACTGCTCCCATTATTTGTTGAAGACTCGGCGTGATTTTTGGAACAATTGTTTATTTTTGCTGAATTTTGTCTTATTGAATTAGACAAAGATGCAATTGAAGAATCCCGTTCATGATTGGTGGCACTCATGGTTGGAATATTTATAATTTTACAACCACCTCTTGCACTTTGTTTGATTAGCATTTTATGAGTATTGTCATCTAATGATTGACTCCTAATACTTTCTACAAAAAGAGTATAAACCAATGATATGATATCGTATTATAATAAGTGTAAAATTGTTATATTTTAAAGAACTACCTATTTTGATACATCTTAAAATATAAACAATATTAGACACAAGTGAAATTGTTAAACTAGTAGCATTTAGGTCAGAAACAACAACATCAAGCGAAAAATATAATCGTCGTAAATAATTTCTTTTTAAATAAGAATGAATTCTTTTTTTTTGTGTTCTCACAATTGTAATTATTATATAAGTTATACACAGCCTAAATGAGCCCGCCGACGATGGTTGGACATCGCGGTAACAATATGCAAGCATTATTCAAGTAGGGCAAATATTGTGAAATATTCTTTACTTAAGCACTATTTCAGTAGGTTAAATATTGTTCATTATTTTTTGCTTAAACTTTATTTTTAAGTAGGCCAAAATATTGTACGATACCTTTTTTTATAAACATAGTTTTAATCAGGTCAAGGTATCGTACAATGTTTTAATGAGTTCAACTCTCAACGGGCATTATCATTATTACTATTGTAGTATTAGTGTGTGATTGTAAAATCCCAAAAATAAAATTATCTTTTTTATTAGAAACAGAGTGCGATTGTAAAATTCAAAAAATTAAATAGTGTGATTGTAAAATCCAAAAATAAAATTATAATTTTTAATAGAAATAGAGTGCGATTGCAAAATCTAAAAAATTAAATAAAGTGTGATTGTAAAATCTTAAAAAAATTAAAAATGACAACACTTAACTGGCGCCCAACATTTGTAATGTAAGTACTGGATGCGTGGTAAGTCTCTTTTTGTATTTTCTCCCTTTTATAAAACCCATGATAGGTGACGCAACATTATGAATAGGGATCAAATTATCGAATTAGTAGGTGCAGCCGTTGACGCCTGAACGGGCGACCTTACGGAACAATTAAGAACTATGTCCGAAAAATTAAACAGTCTGACGCCTGAACCAGGCCTATCCTTCAATCAAGTAGCAATAAATCCCGATGTACCTAATGGATTGACTATATTGGAACTTATAATATCGTTGCCCGAATTTAAAGGCAATGCTCAAGGCTATCCCGCATGGCGAGATGCAGCGCCTATAGCTATGGGTTACTATTCGGAGGGATGAGAAAACTACTTTGTGGCAATGGCCATACTTAGAAATAAAATTACGGGACCTGCTAATAATGTCTTATCCGCTTTTAACACTGTCTTAAACTTTGACGCCATTATCGCTAGACTGGACCAAAATTACGCAGATAAGAGACCCCTCTATATTTTAGAAAACGAACTTAGTGTCCTAAGACAAGGACACAAGTCAATTAAAGAATTCTATGACGCAGTAGATAGACAATTAACACTAATTATTAATAAAAATAGAATGGATACTACCGGCAATGAATCGGTAATTGCTACCCTAAATAATAGAGCACGAGAAAACGCTCTGAGAGTTTTTATATCCGGTTTAAAGCGACCATTATGTGATATTTTATTTTCGTCACGACCTTCTGATTTACCTTTAGCCTTGGCTACGGCTCAAGACCTTGAAGCTAATCAACGCCGGCACGAATTTGCCCAAATATTTGCTTCCGGCGAAACACATAAACAACCACATCAGACACATTTGTGGGCTCCTAATAATAATAACAACGGTAGGAATAATAATAATAGTAATAATAATAATAATTACTATAACAGTAACCACAGTGGCAATCACAATCGGACTAACAACCACCATAATAAAAATAATCGCAATATCAACAGTAATCAATTTTTTACAACCCAAGCAATCAGTCTCGTAGAAGATCGACAAGGATTAACGAAAATCCTATTCCTATGGATATCGACCCGGGATCGTCGGTATTTAGAAGACCACCCAATAACCACAACCCACCTAACAATCACACTTACTCAAACATGAACCAAAGAGTAAACTTAGTCAATTCTGGTCCAATGGGAGACTCTCATTCGCCTTTTCTGATTAAGCCCCACCTGGCAGTCATTTACAAAACATTAAATGGTAGGATTTAAAAATTTTTAATTGACACCGGCACATCTTCTAATTAAATTAAAAAATTAAAAGACCTTAAATTTATTAAACTAATTAAACCATTCAACATTCAAACAGTAAACGCAGTCAGTACTGTTAGTTCCAAATGCCACCTAACTTTGTTTGAACGAACTGCAACCTTTTTTCTATTTGATGGAATTATAGGATACGATCTATTAAAAGAAGCCAACGCAGTCATAGACGTTGGGAAAGGCATTCTCCGCTTTGATTATAAGGAAAAAGCGCAAATAATTAACAGCATAGAAACAAATATTTCTGGGACTGTGAAAGATGAAGTCGAAGATATGCTGGCAAGAAACTGGTTTGCTTTTACCGAGATACGCACTAAACACGACAATCCCATATATTCTAGGTCGTATCCGTATCCAACTTCGGTAACGGAATTCGTTAATAAGGAGATAGAATCTCTTCTAAGGTATGGAATAATCAGGAAGTCTTATTCTGCCTTTAATTCTCCGATACATGTAGTGAAAAAAAAGGGGTTCGATCAAGACGGAAAACCTAAACATAGAATAGTGATAGATTTTAGAAAACTAAACGAACATACTTATGAGGACAAATATCCAATACCTGACATATCCGTGGTCCTGTCGAATTTAGGTAATTCAAAATATTTCACTACATTGGACCTCAAATCAGGCTTCCATCAAATCACCCTAAAAGAGTCCGACAGAAAAAAGACAGCTTTTAGTGTAAATAATGGCAAGTACGAATTTTGTCGCTTGTCATTTGGACTAAAAAATGCGCCCAGTATCTTCCAAAGGGCATTCGACGACATATTGAGGAATGATATGGGCAAAACATGTCAAGTCTATATGGATGACATAATACTGACGAAAATAAACATTTGCAGGATATAGAAAATATCGTTCAAAAATTAGGAAGGGCTGGAATGAGAATTTCAGTAGAAAAATCCAAATTTTTTGAGAAAGAAGTGGAATTTTTAGGTTTTAAAGTGTCAGAAAAGGGCATATCAACATGCCCTTCAAAAGTTAAAGCTATAGCCGCATATGAAGAGCCAAAATCATTAAAATCTCTGAGATCATTTTTAGGACTTTCAGGATATTATAGACGATTTATTAAAGACTATGCCTGTATTGTCAAACCTCTCACTAAGTATCTGCGAGGAGATAACGGACATGTAGGAGCAAAATTCTCGAAAAAGGTAAAAATTGAATTTGATCAGGAAGCAACAAATTAAAACAAATCCTCATATCCGAAGATGTTATGTTGACGTACCCTGACAATAACCATAGGCGCGGTTCTCTCGCAAAATGGGAAACCTATAACAATGATATCTTGAACACTCACTAGGCAAGAACAGAATTACGCCACAAACGAAAGGGAACTTCTTGCAATTGTATGGGCTTTAAAGAGCCTTAAACATTTTCTTTACGGAGTCTCAGGTATCCATATATTTACGGATCTCCAGTCTTTAACATTCGCTATGTCAGAAAGAAACCATAATTGTAAAATTAAACGTTGGAAGCACTTTATAGAAGAGTTTTCACCCAAATTTCACTACAAGCCCGACAAAGAAAACTTGGTCGCTGATGCCTTGACTAGACAGAACATTCATAATATATCGAATACCTTGGACACAGCACATAGCGAAGTGTCTGTGTCAGAAACAATTAAAACAATCGACTATGTTGTAAACCAGTACAAAACTCAATTAATAATAACTAAAGGCGGAAACGACAGTAACCGCTTTAAAATTTACTTTCAAAAATTAACCCGACACTACATAGAAAATCTTCTGTGAATGGCTTAATTGATAAATTAAAATCCATTATTAACACAGGCATCGTTAATGTGATTCAATGCGATCTGCCTACCTTGGCAGAGATTACACAGCCTATTCTCTCGCCCTTTGCGTCCGTTAAATTTCTACATAGTCAAAAACTTGTGGTAGATGTCGTTAGGGAAGATAATCAATGGGAAATTGTCACCAATGTACATAATAGAGCCCATAGATCCCTTAGTGAAAATTTTGCGCAGATTATAAAAGAATACTATTTCCCCGGAATAAAAAAGAAATTAATATCAGTAACAGCAAACTGCCGAATATGTGCAGAGAATAAATATCAGAGGAAACCACCTCAAAATCTAATGAACCCCACACCTTTACCCAATTACCCAGGGGAAATACTTCATATAGATATTCTAATAACAAACAAACAACATTTTCTAACATGCATAGACAAATTCACTAAATTAGCCACTATTATACGAATTGCGTCAAGATCAACAATTGATATAAGAGCAGCCTTACTACAAATATTAACAAAATTTAACAATGTAAAAATAATAGTGTCGGATAATGAAAAAGCTTTTAAATCAGGTAGTATAAGCATCTTGATTCGTGACCACTTTAGAGCACAGCAAATTTTTGTGCCAACTATGCACAGCGAAAGTAATGGTCAAGTGGAAAGATTTCACTCAACATTGCTAGAAATCGCTCGCTGCATAAAGGAACAGCAAAGTATAGTGGACCCTATCGAACTCTTATTATTAGCTACATATAAATTTAATCACAGTATTCAATCGGTTAATAACACTAAAGGACAAAGTTAAACAAGCTCAACAAAGACTACTTGATCGAAGTAATAAAAACACAACCACTACAACCTTTCAACCTGGAAATAAAGTTTACGTCCGTAGAAATAAACGGTTGGGAAATAAATTTTCAAAAGTTTTTGAAGAAAAGACAGTAGAAAAAGACTTAGGAACTGCAGTCTTAATAGAGGGTAGAAGAATCCATAAAGACAATTTAAGATAAACAACTTACCATAAATTTCTCTTTCTTTTTTTTTTTTTTTCTTTCCTTCTTTTTGCCTTTGCTTTTCCAGACTGACCTTGGTCTTAATAAGTGGTTCATTTGGAACCATAGTCAACTACTCTCAGTCAATGTTCATAGGAGTAACAAACGGTGATGTGGCTACTTACGATAATTATTCCTACGTATTACATACAACAAATCTTACTGACTTTGAGAGTACAATCCAAGAGACTAAAGTTATATTAAAAATCGTTACAGAACAACATTTGATAACCGAACTCGAACTTCAGATTAATGAAATACAACGTCTGGACGTCTTAAGAGTCCACCGACGAGTGGCTAGATCCTTAGATTTTTTGGGTTCGGCTCTGTAATTCATAGCAGGAACTCCCGACCATGGAGACTTTGATGTCTTAAAAAACAATTTGAATAGGGTAATCGAAAATAATAATCTACAAAGGAATCTAAACAGCATAACTCAAAAAATCAACGAAATCACCGACATAATAAATGAATTAACTACGAGGAACATAAAAAAGGATGAAAAAAGACTCTTACTATTTCAGTTACTCATGACTAGGAACCAAGAAGTTATAACTCATTTAAACAATGTTGCGTTATCTATCATGTTGGCAAAGGTAGAAGTAGTTAATTTCTCAACTAATTTTGAATGGCGCGCAAGATACAGCAGTCACGGAAGCCGAAACAGTAAAGCTCTCGGGAACTTACCCAATAAATTATAATAACACAATCATTAACTCTACTATTTATAAGAGAAGTGGAAATACGCCGCCTTTCATCCCGCACCCACCGAAAATCCTATATTTCAAGCAAGGCGAGCATCAAGTTGGACTTTCACTCTCCCTCATACACGGTATATCATCGCAAAACCTAAAGTCGTTAAAAGAGCTAGACACAAAATCCTCAATGAGTATTATAGCCGGAATTATCATTGTGGCGATTGCATTGGCTTATTTTTGCATTAAGAAAAAAAAAGAGGAAAAGATCACAACGCACCCGCAGTGGACACTGGCAGACCTAGAAGCAGCAGTGGCGTACATCATAAACCGCAACGGGACGTCACGGAATTAAGATGGGAGAGAGTTAGACACAGCCTAAATGAGCCCGCCGACGATGGTTGGACATCGCGGTAACAATATGCAAGCATTATTCAAGTAGGGCAAATATTGTGAAATATTCTTTACTTAAGCACTATTTCAGTAGGTTAAATATTGTTCATTATTTTTTGCTTAAACTTTATTTTTAAGTAGGCCAAAATATTGTACGATACCTTTTTTTATAAACATAGTTTTAATCAGGTCAAGGTATCGTACAATGTTTTGATGAGTTCTTTCACTGGCTATAAAAAGCCAGTGAATCAACTCTCAACGGGCATTATCATTATTACTATTGTAGTATTAGTGTGTGATTGTAAAATCCCAAAAATAAAATTATCTTTTTTATTAGAAACAGAGTGCGATTGTAAAATTCAAAAAATTAAATAGTGTGATTGTAAAATCCAAAAATAAAATTATAATTTTTAATAGAAATAGAGTGCGATTGCAAAATCTAAAAAATTAAATAAAGTGTGATTGTAAAATCTTAAAAAAATTAAAAATGACAACACTTAACTGGCGCCCAACATTTGTAATGTAAGTACTGGATGCGTGGTAAGTCTCTTTTTGTATTTTCTCCCTTTTATAAAACCCATGATAGGTGACGCAACATTATGAATAGGGATCAAATTATCGAATTAGTAGGTGCAGCCGTTGACGCCTGAACGGGCGACCTTACGGAACAATTAAGAACTATGTCCGAAAAATTAAACAGTCTGACGCCTGAACCAGGCCTATCCTTCAATCAAGTAGCAATAAATCCCGATGTACCTAATGGATTGACTATATTGGAACTTATAATATCGTTGCCCGAATTTAAAGGCAATGCTCAAGGCTATCCCGCATGGCGAGATGCAGCGCCTATAGCTATGGGTTACTATTCGGAGGGATGAGAAAACTACTTTGTGGCAATGGCCATACTTAGAAATAAAATTACGGGACCTGCTAATAATGTCTTATCCGCTTTTAACACTGTCTTAAACTTTGACGCCATTATCGCTAGACTGGACCAAAATTATGCAGATAAGAGACCCCTCTATATTTTAGAAAACGAACTTAGTGTCCTAAGACAAGGACACAAGTCAATTAAAGAATTCTATGACGCAGTAGATAGACAATTAACACTAATTATTAATAAAAATAGAATGGATACTACCGGCAATGAATCGGTAATTGCTACCCTAAATAATAGAGCACGAGAAAACGCTCTGAGAGTTTTTATATCCGGTTTAAAGCGACCATTATGTGATATTTTATTTTCGTCACGACCTTCTGATTTACCTTTAGCCTTGGCTACGGCTCAAGACCTTGAAGCTAATCAACGCCGGCACGAATTTGCCCAAATATTTGCTTCCGGCGAAACACATAAACAACCACATCAGACACATTTGTGGGCTCCTAATAATAATAACAACGGTAGGAATAATAATAATAGTAATAATAATAATAATTACTATAACAGTAACCACAGTGGCAATCACAATCGGACTAACAACCACCATAATAAAAATAATCGCAATATCAACAGTAATCAATTTTTTACAACCCAAGCAATCAGTCTCGTAGAAGATCGACAAGGATTAACGAAAATCCTATTCCTATGGATATCGACCCGGGATCGTCGGTATTTAGAAGACCACCCAATAACCACAACCCACCTAACAATCACACTTACTCAAACATGAACCAAAGAGTAAACTTAGTCAATTCTGGTCCAATGGGAGACTCTCATTCGCCTTTTCTGATTAAGCCCCACCTGGCAGTCATTTACAAAACATTAAATGGTAGGATTTAAAAATTTTTAATTGACACCGGCACATCTTCTAATTAAATTAAAAAATTAAAAGACCTTAAATTTATTAAACTAATTAAACCATTCAACATTCAAACAGTAAACGCAGTCAGTACTGTTAGTTCCAAATGCCACCTAACTTTGTTTGAACGAACTGCAACCTTTTTTCTATTTGATGGAATTATAGGATACGATCTATTAAAAGAAGCCAACGCAGTCATAGACGTTGGGAAAGGCATTCTCCGCTTTGATTATAAGGAAAAAGCGCAAATAATTAACAGCATAGAAACAAATATTTCTGGGACTGTGAAAGATGAAGTCGAAGATATGCTGGCAAGAAACTGGTTTGCTTTTACCGAGATACGCACTAAACACGACAATCCCATATATTCTAGGTCGTATCCGTATCCAACTTCGGTAACGGAATTCGTTAATAAGGAGATAGAATCTCTTCTAAGGTATGGAATAATCAGGAAGTCTTATTCTGCCTTTAATTCTCCGATACATGTAGTGAAAAAAAAGGGGTTCGATCAAGACGGAAAACCTAAACATAGAATAGTGATAGATTTTAGAAAACTAAACGAACATACTTATGAGGACAAATATCCAATACCTGACATATCCGTGGTCCTGTCGAATTTAGGTAATTCAAAATATTTCACTACATTGGACCTCAAATCAGGCTTCCATCAAATCACCCTAAAAGAGTCCGACAGAAAAAAGACAGCTTTTAGTGTAAATAATGGCAAGTACGAATTTTGTCGCTTGTCATTTGGACTAAAAAATGCGCCCAGTATCTTCCAAAGGGCATTCGACGACATATTGAGGAATGATATGGGCAAAACATGTCAAGTCTATATGGATGACATAATACTGACGAAAATAAACATTTGCAGGATATAGAAAATATCGTTCAAAAATTAGGAAGGGCTGGAATGAGAATTTCAGTAGAAAAATCCAAATTTTTTGAGAAAGAAGTGGAATTTTTAGGTTTTAAAGTGTCAGAAAAGGGCATATCAACATGCCCTTCAAAAGTTAAAGCTATAGCCGCATATGAAGAGCCAAAATCATTAAAATCTCTGAGATCATTTTTAGGACTTTCAGGATATTATAGACGATTTATTAAAGACTATGCCTGTATTGTCAAACCTCTCACTAAGTATCTGCGAGGAGATAACGGACATGTAGGAGCAAAATTCTCGAAAAAGGTAAAAATTGAATTTGATCAGGAAGCAACAAATTAAAACAAATCCTCATATCCGAAGATGTTATGTTGACGTACCCTGACAATAACCATAGGCGCGGTTCTCTCGCAAAATGGGAAACCTATAACAATGATATCTTGAACACTCACTAGGCAAGAACAGAATTACGCCACAAACGAAAGGGAACTTCTTGCAATTGTATGGGCTTTAAAGAGCCTTAAACATTTTCTTTACGGAGTCTCAGGTATCCATATATTTACGGATCTCCAGTCTTTAACATTCGCTATGTCAGAAAGAAACCATAATTGTAAAATTAAACGTTGGAAGCACTTTATAGAAGAGTTTTCACCCAAATTTCACTACAAGCCCGACAAAGAAAACTTGGTCGCTGATGCCTTGACTAGACAGAACATTCATAATATATCGAATACCTTGGACACAGCACATAGCGAAGTGTCTGTGTCAGAAACAATTAAAACAATCGACTATGTTGTAAACCAGTACAAAACTCAATTAATAATAACTAAAGGCGGAAACGACAGTAACCGCTTTAAAATTTACTTTCAAAAATTAACCCGACACTACATAGAAAATCTTCTGTGAATGGCTTAATTGATAAATTAAAATCCATTATTAACACAGGCATCGTTAATGTGATTCAATGCGATCTGCCTACCTTGGCAGAGATTACACAGCCTATTCTCTCGCCCTTTGCGTCCGTTAAATTTCTACATAGTCAAAAACTTGTGGTAGATGTCGTTAGGGAAGATAATCAATGGGAAATTGTCACCAATGTACATAATAGAGCCCATAGATCCCTTAGTGAAAATTTTGCGCAGATTATAAAAGAATACTATTTCCCCGGAATAAAAAAGAAATTAATATCAGTAACAGCAAACTGCCGAATATGTGCAGAGAATAAATATCAGAGGAAACCACCTCAAAATCTAATGAACCCCACACCTTTACCCAATTACCCAGGGGAAATACTTCATATAGATATTCTAATAACAAACAAACAACATTTTCTAACATGCATAGACAAATTCACTAAATTAGCCACTATTATACGAATTGCGTCAAGATCAACAATTGATATAAGAGCAGCCTTACTACAAATATTAGCAAAATTTAACAATGTAAAAATAATAGTGTCGGATAATGAAAAAGCTTTTAAATCAGGTAGTATAAGCATCTTGATTCGTGACCACTTTAGAGCACAGCAAATTTTTGTGCCAACTATGCACAGCGAAAGTAATGGTCAAGTGGAAAGATTTCACTCAACATTGCTAGAAATCGCTCGCTGCATAAAGGAACAGCAAAGTATAGTGGACCCTATCGAACTCTTATTATTAGCTACATATAAATTTAATCACAGTATTCAATCGGTTAATAACACTAAAGGACAAAGTTAAACAAGCTCAACAAAGACTACTTGATCGTAGTAATAAAAACACAACCACTACAACCTTTCAACCTGGGAATAAAGTTTACGTCCGTAGAAATAAACGGTTGGGAAATAAATTTTCAAAAGTTTTTGAAGAAAAGACAGTAGAAAAAGACTTAGGAACTGCAGTCTTAATAGAGGGTAGAAGAATCCATAAAGACAATTTAAGATAAACAACTTACCATAAATTTCTCTTTTTTTTTTTTTTTTTCTTTCCTTCTTTTTGCCTTTGCTTTTCCAGACTGACCTTGGTCTTAATAAGTGGTTCATTTGGAACCATAGTCAACTACTCTCAGTCAATGTTCATAGGAGTAACAAACGGTGATGTGGCTACTTACGATAATTATTCCTACGTATTACATACAACAAATCTTACTGACTTTGAGAGTACAATCCAAGAGACTAAAGTTATATTAAAAATCGTTACAGAACAACATTTGATAACCGAACTCGAACTTCAGATTAATGAAATACAACGTCTGGACGTCTTAAGAGTCCACCGACGAGTGGCTAGATCCTTAGATTTTTTGGGTTCGGCTCCGTAATTCATAGCAGGAACTCCCGACCATGGAGACTTTGATGTCTTAAAAAAACAATTTGAATAGGGTAATCGAAAATAATAATCTACAAAGGAATCTAAACAGCATAACTCAAACTATGTTAAAAGTAGTCTAAAATGCAAAATTGTATGTAAATCACAACCAACTACACAGGTTGAATTTATTTTCGTTGAAGTGTATAACAGTTCTTCTAAAGTACTCATAGGTAATACATACCGGCCTCATAGAGCAGTTGATTTTGGTCCTTTTCTAACAGCACTTGAAAATTTAACACCCCATTATACCGACTTGGTTCTTGCTGGTGATTTTAACTGTGACATTTTATCAGAAAATACTTTTGCAGATGATATGGTAGCACTTGATTTGCATATTGTAAATACTATAATTCCGACGCACTTTACACAGTCAACTCAAACACTCCTTGATCTCTTTATTGTATGCGAATCCACAAAGGTCCTGTTATATGAACAGCTGTCAGCCCCAATGTTCTCTAAACACGATCTAATAATGATTACGTATAATTTTGAACATGTTCATCAGCACACTAGCATTTGTTATAGAGATTATGCAAGTATTAATAACACTAGACTTTGTACTGCAGTGGAAGTAATATCGTGGGATATCATACATTATTTGCCTCATGTTGATGAAAAATTGCAATTTTTTGATGACAAAATAAATTATCTTTTTAATCAATATGTCCCACTAAAGTATATAGTCCCTGTAAAGCGCAATACACATTGGTTTAACGATGAAATAAAAGCATTAATATTACAACGGAATGAAGTCTATAAGCGTTGGAAGAGATACAGAATGAATGCATTATATACTCAATACAAACAAATCAGAAGAAATGTCAATGCGAAAATTAAAGCAGCAAAAGCAAAACATTATTCGGATAAATTCACAAATACCAAGTCGGGTAAGGAGTTATGGACCATGATAAAAAACCTAGGGGTAAATGGTAAAAAAGTTGGTAGTTCAATCGAACTGGATGTTAATGAACTCAACTATAAATTCACAAATCTACCAGTTCAACCCAACGTTATTGGCAATGTACGCTGTGATAATCATAATAATAATAATGAAATAGTTCAAAATAATAGCACAATTCTTTTTTGTACAAGTAATGTTAGCCAAGAAGATGTACTTGAAGCTTGTCTTAGCGTTAAATCTAACGCTTTTGGTCTTGATGATATACATCCTAAATTTATTAAGATTTTATTACCTAAAATATTATCATATATCACGCATATTATAAACACTATTATTACAACGAGTTCATTTCCAATAAAATGGAAACAGGCAAAAATAATTCCTGTGCCGAAGAAGGTTGATGATTATCGGCCCATTGCCATTCTACCATACTTATCTAAAGTATTTGAAAAATTGTTATATCACCAAATCCATCGTTATCTTATGCAACATAATTTGATTGATACACATCAGTCGGGCTTTCGCCCTAAACATAGTTGTACATCTGCATTAATTAAAATTACAGAAGATATACGTGTAAAGGTGGATGAAGGTAATACAGCTTTCCTGGTTCTTCTTGATCTCACGAAGGCATTTGATAGTGTAAACCATAATGTACTCTGTATGAAGCTTCGGCGTGACTTTAAATTTTCTAATACTGCAGTAAAACTAATACATTCGTATTTAACTGGAAGATCGCAAGTTGTAGTGCATGAAGAAAATACATCCGAAAGTCTAAACACGTTCAGGGGAGTACCTCAAGGATCGGTACTGGGGCCTCTTCTGTTTTCACTCTATATAAATGATCTGCCAAGCTGTATAACACACTGCAAAGTTCATATGTATGCTGACGATGTCCAGTTGTACTTTGCTGGAAAGTATGAAAATATTCCTGAATGTATTATTAAAATAAATGAAGATTTGGCAGCTGTAAGTACATGGGCATCAAACAACACGTTGGCACTAAATTGCAGCAAGTGTAAATTTCTGCACATTAATAAAAGAAGCTTATCTCCCAATCAAAACCTGAATATTGTACTAAATAATGAAGCTATTCAACAGGTTAAGGTGTCCACAACTTTAGGTATATTGATTGATGATTCGCTAAATTGGGAAAAGCACGTTTCTTATGCCACAGCTAAATTGTATGCAAAAATGAGAGGTCTATGGCTAACGCAGCGTGTAGTTCCCATACGTATTAGAGCGTTGTTAGCGAAAACATATCTGCTGCCAACTTTATTATACGGATGTGAGACTTTCTGTTTTTGCGGTTCAGTGGCTATGCATCGGCTAAAAGTGGCCATAAATAATATTGTTCGATACGTTTATGGATTAAAGAGATGGGAACGTATATCAGGCCATGTTCAACATTTCCTTGGTCTAAGCATAGATCATTTTTTGCAACAGAAGGCCTTAATATTTCTTCACGCGATAATCTACACAAAAAAACCTACGTATCTGTATGATGTGTTGAGTTTTGCAAGCAGTAATAGAGGGAAAAAAATCATCCAAATAAGACACTACTCCTCCTGGTCCCAAAGGCAATATTTTATAAATTGCATTAAATTATGGAATGCCTTACCTGGTCATATACAGACAACATGTAATCGGAAGCTATTCAAAAAACAACTAACCCTGTTTTACAACTAATTACAAACTATAACTATTAATATCATGACAGAAACACTAGCTCATCACAGTTATATACTTGTATTTTATCAGTACATACATATACACCTTAAATATATGCTTACATACAAACTTATATATACAACAACATGCATTTGTTTCATGAGTCCATTAATTTGAATTGTATTCATATATAAATGTTTATAATAATATATAGTAAGTTATACATACATGCACAACTGTTGAATTGTATATTATACACACCTATACTATAATAATAAGGCATAAGCCTTGTTGTATAGGTGAAAGCAAATCGTAAATAAATAAATAAATAAATAAAGTGTCAAAAAATCAACGAAATCACCGACATAATAAATGAATTAACTACGAGGAACATAAAAAAGGATGAAAAAAGACTCTTACTATTTCAGTTACTCATGACTAGGAACCAAGAAGTTATAACTCATTTAAACAATGTTGCGTTATCTATCATGTTGGCAAAGGTAGAAGTAGTTAATTTCTCAACTAATTTTGAATGGCGCGCAAGATACAGCAGTCACGGAAGCCGAAACAGTAAAGCTCTCGGGAACTTACCCAATAAATTATAATAACACAATCATTAACTCTACTATTTATAAGAGAAGTGGAAATACGCCGCCTTTCATCCCGCACCCACCGAAAATCCTATATTTCAAGCAAGGCGAGCATCAAGTTGGACTTTCACTCTCCCTCATACACGGTATATCATCGCAAAACCTAAAGTCGTTAAAAGAGCTAGACACAAAATCCTCAATGAGTATTATAGCCGGAATTATCATTGTGGCGATTGCATTGGCTTATTTTTGCATTAAGAAAAAAAAAGAGGAAAAGATCACAACGCACCCGCAGTGGACACTGGCAGACCTAGAAGCAGCAGTGGCGTACATCATAAACCGCAACGGGACGTCACGGAATTAAGATGGGAGAGAGTTAGACACAGCCTAAATGAGCCCGCCGACGATGGTTGGACATCGCGGTAACAATATGCAAGCATTATTCAAGTAGGGCAAATATTGTGAAATATTCTTTACTTAAGCACTATTTCAGTAGGTTAAATATTGTTCATTATTTTTTGCTTAAACTTTATTTTTAAGTAGGCCAAAATATTGTACGATACCTTTTTTTATAAACATAGTTTTAATCAGGTCAAGGTATCGTACAATGTTTTGATGAGTTCTTTCACTGGCTATAAAAAGCCAGTGAATCAACTCTCAACGGGCATTATCATTATTACTATTGTAGTATTAGTGTGTGATTGTAAAATCCCAAAAATAAAATTATCTTTTTTATTAGAAACAGAGTGCGATTGTAAAATTCAAAAAATTAAATAGTGTGATTGTAAAATCCAAAAATAAAATTATAATTTTTAATAGAAATAGAGTGCGATTGCAAAATCCAAAAAATTAAATAAAGTGTGATTGTAAAATCTTAAAAAAATTAAAAATGACAACACTTAACTGGCGCCCAACATTTGTAATGTAAGTACTGGATCCGTGGTAAGTCTCTTTTTGTATTTTCTCCCTTTTATAAAACCCATGATAGGTGACGCAACATTATGAATAGGGATCAAATTATCGAATTAGTAGGTGCAGCCGTTGACGCCTGAACGGGCGACCTTACGGAACAATTAAGAACTATGTCCGAAAAATTAAACAGTCTGACGCCTGAACCAGGCCTATCCTTCAATCAAGTAGCAATAAATCCCGATGTACCTAATGGATCGACTATATTGGAACTTATAAAATCGTTGCCCGAATTTAAAGGCAATGCTCAAGGCTATTCCGCATGGCGAGATGCAGCGCCTATAGCTATGGGTTACTATTCGGAGGGATGAGAAAACTACTTTGTGGCAATGGCCATACTTAGAAATAAAATTACGGGACCTGCTAATAATGTCTTATCCGCTTTTAACACTGTCTTAAACTTTGACGCCATTATCGCTAGACTGGACCAAAATTACGCAGATAAGAGACCCCTCTATATTTTAGAAAACGAACTTAGTGTCCTAAGACAAGGACACAAGTCAATTAAAGAATTCTATGACGCAGTAGATAGACAATTAACACTAATTATTAATAAAAATAGAATGGATACTACCGGCAATGAATCGGTAATTGCTACCCTAAATAATAGAGCACGAGAAAACGCTCTGAGAGTTTTTATATCCGGTTTAAAGCGACCATTATGTGATATTTTATTTTCGTCACGACCTTCTGATTTACCTTTAGCCTTGGCTACGGCTCAAGACCTTGAAGCTAATCAACGCCGGCACGAATTTGCCCAAATATTTGCTTCCGGCGAAACACATAAACAACCACATCAGACACATTTGTGGGCTCCTAATAATAATAACAACGGTAGGAATAATAATAATAGTAATAATAATAATAATTACTATAACAGTAACCACAGTGGCAATCACAATCGGACTAACAACCACCATAATAACAATAATCGCAATATCAACAGTAATCAATTTTTTAACAACCCAAGCAATCAGTCTCGTAGAAGATCGACAAGGATTAACGAAAATCCTATTCCTATGGATATCGACCCGGGATCGTCGGTATTTAGAAGACCACCCAATAACCACAACCCACCTAACAATCACACTTACTCAAACATGAACCAAAGAGTAAACTTAGTCAATTCTGGTCCAATGGGAGACTCTCATTCGCCTTTTCTGATTAAGCCCCACCTGGCAGTCATTTACAAAACATTAAATGGTAGGATTTCAAAATTTTTAATTGACACCGGCACATCTTCTAATTAAATTAAAAAATTAAAAGACCTTAAATCTATTAAACTAATTAAACCATTCAACATTCAAACAGTAAACGCAGTCAGTACTGTTAGTTCCAAATGCCACCTAACTTTGTTTGAACGAACTGCAACCTTTTTTCTATTTGATGGAATTATAGGATACGATCTATTAAAAGAAGCCAACGCAGTCATAGACGTTGGGAAAGGCATTCTCCGCTTTGATTATGAGGAAAAAGCGCAAATAATTAACAGCATAGAAACAAATATTTCTGGGACTGTGAAAGATGAAGTCGAAGATATGCTGGCAAGAAACTGGTTTGCTTTTACCGAGATACGCACTAAACACGACAATCCCATATATTCTAGGTCGTATCCGTATCCAACTTCGGTAACGGAATTCGTTAATAAGGAGATAGAATCTCTTCTAAGGTATGGAATAATCAGGAAGTCTTATTCTGCCTTTAATTCTCCGATACATGTAGTGAAAAAAAAGGGGTTCGATCAAGACGGAAAACCTAAACATAGAATAGTGATAGATTTTAGAAAACTAAACGAACATACTTATGAGGACAAATATCCAATACCTGACATATCCGTGGTCCTGTCGAATTTAGGTAATTCAAAATATTTCACTGCATTGGACCTCAAATCAGGCTTCCATCAAATCACCCTAAAAGAGTCCGACAGAAAAAAGACAGCTTTAGTGTAAATAATGGCAAGTACGAATTTTGTCGCTTGTCATTTGGACTAAAAAATGCGCCCAGTATCTTCCAAAGGGCATTCGACGACATATTGAGGAATGATATAGGCAAAACATGTCAAGTCTATATGGATGACATAATACTGACGAAAATAAACATTTGCAGGATATAGAAAATATCGTTCAAAAATTAGGAAGGGCTGGAATGAGAATTTTAGTAGAAAAATCCAAATTTTTTGAGAAAGAAGTGGAATTTTTAGGTTTTAAAGTGTCAGAAAAGGGCATATCAACATGCCCTTCAAAAGTTAAAGCTATAGCCGCATATGAAGAGCCAAAATCATTAAAATCTCTGAGATCATTTTTAGGACTTTCAGGATATTATAGACGATTTATTAAAGACTATGCCTGTATTGTCAAACCTCTCACTAAGTATCTGCGAGGAGATAACGGACATGTAGGAGCAAAATTCTCGAAAAAGGTAAAAATTGAATTTGATCAGGAAGCAACAAATTAAAACAAATCCTCATATCCGAAGATGTTATGTTGACGTACCCTGACAATAACCATAGGCGCGGTTCTCTCGCAAAATGGGAAACCTATAACAATGATATCTTGAACACTCACTAGGCAAGAACAGAATTACGCCACAAACGAAAGGGAACTTCTTGCAATTGTATGGGCTTTAAAGAGCCTTAAACATTTTCTTTACGGAGTCTCAGGTATCCATATATTTACGGATCTCCAGTCTTTAACATTCGCTATGTCAGAAAGAAACCATAATTGTAAAATTAAACGTTGGAAGCACTTTATAGAAGAGTTTTCACCCAAATTTCACTACAAGCCCGACAAAGAAAACTTGGTCGCTGATGCCTTGACTAGACAGAACATTCATAATATATCGAATACCTTGGACACAGCACATAGCGAAGTGTCTGTGTCAGAAACAATTAAAACAATCGACTATGTTGTAAACCAGTACAAAACTCAACTAATAATAACTAAAGGCGGAAACGACAGTAACCGCTTTAAAATTTACTTTCAAAAATTAACCCGACACTACATAGAAAATCTTCTGTGAATGGCTTAATTGATAAATTAAAATCCATTATTAACACAGGCATCGTTAATGTGATTCAATGCGATCTGCCTACCTTGGCAGAGATTACACAGCCTATTCTCTCGCCCTTTGCGTCCGTTAAATTTCTACATAGTCAAAAACTTGTGGTAGATGTCGTTAGGGAAGATAATCAATGGGAAATTGTCACCAATGTACATAATAGAGCCCATAGATCCCTTAGTGAAAATTTTGCGCAGATTATAAAAGAATACTATTTCCCCGGAATAAAAAAGAAATTAATATCAGTAACAGCAAACTGCCGAATATGTGCAGAGAATAAATATCAGAGGAAACCACCTCAAAATCTAATGAACCCCACACCTTTACCCAATTACCCAGGGGAAATACTTCATATAGATATTCTAATAACAAACAAACAACATTTTCTAACATGCATAGACAAATTCACTAAATTAGCCACTATTATACGAATTGCGTCAAGATCAACAATTGATATAAGAGCAGCCTTACTACAAATATTAACAAAATTTAACAATGTAAAAATAATAGTGTCGGATAATGAAAAAGCTTTTAAATCAGGTAGTATAAGCATCTTGATTCGTGACCACTTTAGAGCACAGCAAATTTTTGTGCCAACTATGCACAGCGAAAGTAATGGTCAAGTGGAAAGATTTCACTCAACATTGCTAGAAATCGCTCGCTGCATAAAGGAACAGCAAAGTATAGTGGACCCTATCGAACTCTTATTATTAGCTACATATAAATTTAATCACAGTATTCAATCGGTTAATAACACTAAAGGACAAAGTTAAACAAGCTCAACAAAGACTACTTGATCGAAGTAATAAAAACACAACCACTACAACCTTTCAACCTGGGAATAAAGTTTACGTCCGTAGAAATAAACGGTTGGGAAATAAATTTTCAAAAGTTTTTGAAGAAAAGACAGTAGAAAAAGACTTAGGAACTGCAGTCTTAATAGAGGGTAGAAGAATCCATAAAGACAATTTAAGATAAACAACTTACCATAAATTTCTCTTTCTTTTTTTTTTTTTTTTCTTTCCTTCTTTTTGCCTTTGCTTTTCCAGACTGACCTTGGTCTTAATAGGTGGTTCATTTGGAACCATAGTCAACTACTCTCAGTCAATGTTCATAGGAGTAACAAACGGTGATGTGGCTACTTACGATAATTATTCCTACGTATTACATACAACAAATCTTACTGACTTTGAGAGTACAATCCAAGAGACTAAAGTTATATTAAAAATCGTTACAGAACAACATTTGATAACCGAACTCGAACTTCAGATTAATGACATACAACGTCTGGACGTCTTAAGAGTCCACCGACGAGTGGCTAGATCCCTAGATTTTTTGGGTTCGGCTCTGTAATTCATAGCAGGAACTCCCGACTATGGAGACTTTGATGTCTTAAAAAAACAATTTGAATAGGGTAATCGAAAATAATAATCTACAAAGGAATCTAAACAGCATAACTCAAAAAATCAACGAAATCACCGATATAATAAATGAATTAACTACGAGGAACATAAAAAAGGATGAAAAAAGACTCTTACTATTTCAGTTACTCATGACTAGGAACCAAGAAGTTATAACTCATTTAAACAATGTTGCGTTATCTATCATGTTGGCAAAGGTAGAAGTAGTTAATTTCTCAACTAATTTTGAATGGCGCGCAAGATACAGCAGTCACGGAAGCCGAAACAGTAAAGCTCTCGGGAACTTACCCAATAAATTATAATAACACAATCATTAACTCTACTATTTATAAGAGAAGTGGAAATACGCCGCCTTTCATCCCGCACCCACCGAAAATCCTATATTTCAAGCAAGGCGAGCATCAAGTTGGACTTTCACTCTCCCTCATACACGGTATATCATCGCAAAACCTAAAGTCGTTAAAAGAGCTAGACACAAAATCCTCAATGAGTATTATAGCCGGAATTATCATTGTGGCGATTGCATTGGCTTATTTTTGCATTAAGAAAAAAAAAGAGGAAAAGATCACAACGTGGACACTGGCAGACCTAGAAGCAGCAGTGGCGTACATCATAAACCGCAACGAGACGTCACGGAATTAAGATGGGAGAGAGTTAGACACAGCCTAAATGAGCCCGCCGACGATGGTTGGACATCGCGGTAACAATATGCAAGCATTATTCAAGTAGGGCAAATATTGTGAAATATTCTTTATTTAAGCACTATTTCAGTAGGTTAAATATTGTTCATTATTTTTTGCTTAAACTTTATTTTTAAGTAGGCCAAAATATTGTACAATACCTTTTTTTATAAGCATAGTTTTAATCAGGTCAAGGTAGCTTTTTATAGCCAATGAATCAACTGTCAGCGGGCATTATCATTATTACTATTGTAGTATTAGTGTGTGATTGTAAAATCCCAAAAATAAAATTATCTTTTTTATTAGAAACAGAGTGCGATTGTAAAATTCAAAAAATTAAATAGTGTGATTGTAAAATCCAAAAATAAAATTATAATTTTTAATAGAAATAGAGTGCGATTGCAAAATCTAAAAAATTAAATAAAGTGTGATTGTAAAATCTTAAAAAAATTAAAAATGACAACACTTAACTGGCGCCCAACATTTGTAATGTAAGTACTGGATGCGTGGTAAGTCTCTTTTTGTATTTTCTCCCTTTTATAAAACCCATGATAGGTGACGCAACATTATGAATAGGGATCAAATTATCGAATTAGTAGGTGCAGCCGTTGACGCCTGAACGGGCGACCTTACGGAACAATTAAGAACTATGTCCGAAAAATTAAACAGTCTGACGCCTGAACCAGGCCTATCCTTCAATCAAGTAGCAATAAATCCCGATGTACCTAATGGATTGACTATATTGGAACTTATAATATCGTTGCCCGAATTTAAAGGCAATGCTCAAGGCTATCCCGCATGGCGAGATGCAGCGCCTATAGCTATGGGTTACTATTCGGAGGGATGAGAAAACTACTTTGTGGCAATGGCCATACTTAGAAATAAAATTACGGGACCTGCTAATAATGTCTTATCCGCTTTTAACACTGTCTTAAACTTTGACGCCATTATCGCTAGACTGGACCAAAATTACGCAGATAAGAGACCCCTCTATATTTTAGAAAACGAACTTAGTGTCCTAAGACAAGGACACAAGTCAATTAAAGAATTCTATGACGCAGTAGATAGACAATTAACACTAATTATTAATAAAAATAGAATGGATACTACCGGCAATGAATCGGTAATTGCTACCCTAAATAATAGAGCACGAGAAAACGCTCTGAGAGTTTTTATATCCGGTTTAAAGCGACCATTATGTGATATTTTATTTTCGTCACGACCTTCTGATTTACCTTTAGCCTTGGCTACGGCTCAAGACCTTGAAGCTAATCAACGCCGGCACGAATTTGCCCAAATATTTGCTTCCGGCGAAACACATAAACAACCACATCAGACACATTTGTGGGCTCCTAATAATAATAACAACGGTAGGAATAATAATAATAGTAATAATAATAATAATTACTATAACAGTAACCACAGTGGCAATCACAATCGGACTAACAACCACCATAATAAAAATAATCGCAATATCAACAGTAATCAATTTTTTACAACCCAAGCAATCAGTCTCGTAGAAGATCGACAAGGATTAACGAAAATCCTATTCCTATGGATATCGACCCGGGATCGTCGGTATTTAGAAGACCACCCAATAACCACAACCCACCTAACAATCACACTTACTCAAACATGAACCAAAGAGTAAACTTAGTCAATTCTGGTCCAATGGGAGACTCTCATTCGCCTTTTCTGATTAAGCCCCACCTGGCAGTCATTTACAAAACATTAAATGGTAGGATTTAAAAATTTTTAATTGACACCGGCACATCTTCTAATTAAATTAAAAAATTAAAAGACCTTAAATTTATTAAACTAATTAAACCATTCAACATTCAAACAGTAAACGCAGTCAGTACTGTTAGTTCCAAATGCCACCTAACTTTGTTTGAACGAACTGCAACCTTTTTTCTATTTGATGGAATTATAGGATACGATCTATTAAAAGAAGCCAACGCAGTCATAGACGTTGGGAAAGGCATTCTCCGCTTTGATTATAAGGAAAAAGCGCAAATAATTAACAGCATAGAAACAAATATTTCTGGGACTGTGAAAGATGAAGTCGAAGATATGCTGGCAAGAAACTGGTTTGCTTTTACCGAGATACGCACTAAACACGACAATCCCATATATTCTAGGTCGTATCCGTATCCAACTTCGGTAACGGAATTCGTTAATAAGGAGATAGAATCTCTTCTAAGGTATGGAATAATCAGGAAGTCTTATTCTGCCTTTAATTCTCCGATACATGTAGTGAAAAAAAAGGGGTTCGATCAAGACGGAAAACCTAAACATAGAATAGTGATAGATTTTAGAAAACTAAACGAACATACTTATGAGGACAAATATCCAATACCTGACATATCCGTGGTCCTGTCGAATTTAGGTAATTCAAAATATTTCACTACATTGGACCTCAAATCAGGCTTCCATCAAATCACCCTAAAAGAGTCCGACAGAAAAAAGACAGCTTTTAGTGTAAATAATGGCAAGTACGAATTTTGTCGCTTGTCATTTGGACTAAAAAATGCGCCCAGTATCTTCCAAAGGGCATTCGACGACATATTGAGGAATGATATGGGCAAAACATGTCAAGTCTATATGGATGACATAATACTGACGAAAATAAACATTTGCAGGATATAGAAAATATCGTTCAAAAATTAGGAAGGGCTGGAATGAGAATTTCAGTAGAAAAATCCAAATTTTTTGAGAAAGAAGTGGAATTTTTAGGTTTTAAAGTGTCAGAAAAGGGCATATCAACATGCCCTTCAAAAGTTAAAGCTATAGCCGCATATGAAGAGCCAAAATCATTAAAATCTCTGAGATCATTTTTAGGACTTTCAGGATATTATAGACGATTTATTAAAGACTATGCCTGTATTGTCAAACCTCTCACTAAGTATCTGCGAGGAGATAACGGACATGTAGGAGCAAAATTCTCGAAAAAGGTAAAAATTGAATTTGATCAGGAAGCAACAAATTAAAACAAATCCTCATATCCGAAGATGTTATGTTGACGTACCCTGACAATAACCATAGGCGCGGTTCTCTCGCAAAATGGGAAACCTATAACAATGATATCTTGAACACTCACTAGGCAAGAACAGAATTACGCCACAAACGAAAGGGAACTTCTTGCAATTGTATGGGCTTTAAAGAGCCTTAAACATTTTCTTTACGGAGTCTCAGGTATCCATATATTTACGGATCTCCAGTCTTTAACATTCGCTATGTCAGAAAGAAACCATAATTGTAAAATTAAACGTTGGAAGCACTTTATAGAAGAGTTTTCACCCAAATTTCACTACAAGCCCGACAAAGAAAACTTGGTCGCTGATGCCTTGACTAGACAGAACATTCATAATATATCGAATACCTTGGACACAGCACATAGCGAAGTGTCTGTGTCAGAAACAATTAAAACAATCGACTATGTTGTAAACCAGTACAAAACTCAACTAATAATAACTAAAGGCGGAAACGACAGTAACCGCTTTAAAATTTACTTTCAAAAATTAACCCGACACTACATAGAAAATCTTCTGTGAATGGCTTAATTGATAAATTAAAATCCATTATTAACACAGGCATCGTTAATGTGATTCAATGCGATCTGCCTACCTTGGCAGAGATTACACAGCCTATTCTCTCGCCCTTTGCGTCCGTTAAATTTCTACATAGTCAAAAACTTGTGGTAGATGTCGTTAGGGAAGATAATCAATGGGAAATTGTCACCAATGTACATAATAGAGCCCATAGATCCCTTAGTGAAAATTTTGCGCAGATTATAAAAGAATACTATTTCCCCGGAATAAAAAAGAAATTAATATCTGTAACGGCAAACTGCCGAATATGTGCAGAGAATAAATATCAGAGGAAACCACCTCAAAATCTAATGAACCCCACACCTTTACCCAATTACCCAGGGGAAATACTTCATATAGATATTCTAATAACAAACAAACAACATTTTCTAACATGCATAGACAAATTCACTAAATTATCCACTATTATACGAATTGCGTCAAGATCAACAATTGATATAAGAGCAGCCTTACTACAAATATTAACAAAATTTAACAATTTAAAAATAATAGTGTCGGATAATGAAAAAGCTTTTAAATCAGGTAGTATAAGCATCTTGATTCGTGACCACTTTGGAGCACAGCAATTTTTTGTGCCAACTATGCACAGCGAAAGTAATGGTCAAGTGGAAAGATTTCACTCAACATTGCTAGAAATCGCTCGCTGCATAAAGGAACAGCAAAGTATAGTGGACCCTATCGAACTCTTATTATTAGCTACATATAAATTTAATCACAGTATTCAATCGGTTAATAACACTAAAGGACAAAGTTAAACAAGCTCAACAAAGACTACTTGATCGAAGTAATAAAAACACAACCACTACAACCTTTCAACCTGGGAATAAAGTTTACGTCCGTAGAAATAAACGGTTGGGAAATAAATTTTCAAAAGTTTTTGAAGAAAAGACAGTAGAAAAAGACTTAGGAACTGCAGTCTTAATAGAGGGTAGAAGAATCCATAAAGACAATTTAAGATAAACAACTTACCATAAATTTCTCTTTCTTTTTTTTTTTTTTCTTTCCTTCTTTTTGCCTTTGCTTTTCCAGACTGACCTTGGTCTTAATAAGTGGTTCATTTGGAACCATAGTCAACTACTCTCAGTCAATGTTCATAGGAGTAACAAACGGTGATGTGGCTACTTACGATAATTATTCCTACGTATTACATACAACAAATCTTACTGACTTTGAGAGTACAATCCAAGAGACTAAAGTTATATTAAAAATCGTTACAGAACAACATTTGATAACCGAACTCGAACTTCAGATTAATGAAATACAACGTCTGGACGTCTTAAGAGTCCACCGACGAGTGGCTAGATCCCTAGATTTTTTGGGTTCGGCTCTGTAATTCATAGCAGGAACTCCCGACTATGGAGACTTTGATGTCTTAAAAAAACAATTTGAATAGGGTAATCGAAAATAATAATCTACAAAGGAATCTAAACAGCATAACTCAAAAAATCAACGAAATCACCGACATAATAAATGAATTAACTACGAGGAACATAAAAAAGGATGAAAAAAGACTCTTACTATTTCAGTTACTCATGACTAGGAACCAAGAAGTTATAACTCATTTAAACAATGTTGCGTTATCTATCATGTTGGCAAAGGTAGAAGTAGTTAATTTCTCAACTAATTTTGAATGGCGCGCAAGATACAGCAGTCACGGAAGCCGAAACAGTAAAGCTCTCGGGAACTTACCCAATAAATTATAATAACACAATCATTAACTCTACTATTTATAAGAGAAGTGGAAATACGCCGCCTTTCATCCCGCACCCACCGAAAATCCTATATTTCAAGCAAGGCGAGCATCAAGTTGGACTTTCACTCTCCCTCATACACGGTATATCATCGCAAAACCTAAAGTCGTTAAAAGAGCTAGACACAAAATCCTCAATGAGTATTATAGCCGGAATTATCATTGTGGCGATTGCATTGGCTTATTTTTGCATTAAGAAAAAAAAAGAGGAAAAGATCACAACGCACCCGCAGTGGACACTGGCAGACCTAGAAGCAGCAGTGGCGTACATCATAAACCGCAACGGGACGTCACGGAATTAAGATGGGAGAGAGTTAGACACAGCCTAAATGAGCCCGCCGACGATGGTTGGACATCGCGGTAACAATATGCAAGCATTATTCAAGTAGGGCAAATATTGTGAAATATTCTTTACTTAAGCACTATTTCAGTAGGTTAAATATTGTTCATTATTTTTTGCTTAAACTTTATTTTTAAGTAGGCCAAAATATTGTACGATACCTTTTTTTATAAACATAGTTTTAATCAGGTCAAGGTATCGTACAATGTTTTGATGAGTTCTTTCACTGGCTATAAAAAGCCAGTGAATCAACTCTCAACGGGCATTATCATTATTACTATTGTAGTATTAGTGTGTGATTGTAAAATCCCAAAAATAAAATTATCTTTTTTATTAGAAACAGAGTGCGATTGTAAAATTCAAAAAATTAAATAGTGTGATTGTAAAATCCAAAAATAAAATTATAATTTTTAATAGAAATAGAGTGCGATTGCAAAATACAAAAAATTAAATAAAGTGTGATTGTAAAATCCTAAAAAAATTAAAAATGACAACATTTAACTTATATATTTGTAATTTTATTATTATTATTATACATGGTGTCCACCGGGAAGGTATACTACTTTGTTTTGCCGCCATTTTGGTAAACATTAGTCTTTGCTGTTCATATTTGGCAGTCGTGAATTAGACACGTGGCAAATTTATTATGGAAAAATATTCGATAAACCAACGTGTTTTAATTGTTAAAACATTTATCAAAATCAATCATTGATTACTGTGACAATGAGGAAATTACGTGAAATTTTTGAGAGAAACAACGTGCTAACAAAACTCAATATTTATCGTGTAGCGAAAGATTTCGAAGAAAGAGGGTCTCTAGGTTATACGCCCAAGCATGGACCACAACGTACTGCAAGATCGGCTGAAAACATTACTGCTGCTCAAGAAAGTGTTCAAAACAATTCATCAACCTCAATTCGACGCAGTGCTCATTATCTTGGTCTTCAAAGAACAACTTTGGCTACAATTTTGCATAATAATTTGCATTTGTTTCCATATAAGATTCAATTGACACAAGAGCTTCTTTGACAAGACCATTTGCGCCGCCGTACATATGCCAATAGGATGTTACAACTCCGATTTTCATGAAAAAATCATAATGAGTGACGAGGCACATTTTTATTTGAGTGGATATGTGAATAAACAGAATAGTCGGTTCTGGGGAATGGAAACCCTCAAATTATTCATCGTCACCTTTGCATCCATTAAAAGTGACAGTCTGGTGTGCAATTTGGTCAGGAGGAATCATTGGACCTTACTTCTTTGAAAATGAAAACGGCGTAACGGTAACTGCGAATGGAGAGCGATATTGTGCTATGATTGAAAACTTTTTAATGCCACAACTGCATGCTTTGGGCTTGATTAACATGTGGTATCAACAAGACGGTGCCACATCACATACACATACAGCCAGGATTACAATGGAATTACTGCAGGTAGTATACTTTCCCGGTGGACACCCTGTATAAGATGGCTTGTTTTGTTTTTTTATCTTAACATTTTACATATATTAATTTTTTTTGCTGCTGCTGTTGTTGTTGCTGCGGTTTAAATTATTATTATTATTTTTATATTTTAATTTTTGTATTACTTTGATTGTATTTTACTTGCTTTTTATCATTTAGTATTTAAGTATTCTTTTGGATTCCATTTCTAGTTTTGTATTTAATCTATCAATAGTTCTTAAGTTGCTAAATTTATATTGTAGCCCAAAATGAAAAGAAATATGTAACTTTTTCAAGTTTTTCCTCCCACCAAGGTTCTTTGAAAAACTTGGTGATGACATCCGCTCCCGTACGCAACGACCTTACGAATCTTTACAAAATTTCTCCCTCGCATTACAGGAATTAATGCGATAGTCCACCAGCTAACAAAATTTTAAACCCTAATACCACTTGCCGAAAATGTAGCAACCAAGGGAATACGTTTGCATTGTGCCAAAATACAGGCCGCTTATTATTACAGCGGTTAGAACTCGTGACTGCTGTAGAGAGCAACCAATGACATCTCAGGCCGCTCAACAACAACGTAAACAATCACCACAAGAACGAGGATGCGGGCTACAGTTCCTAGAAAATCCACTGCTGTTATCTTTAAACGCAAGATTTCAGCTCCTATTCTGATTGAAAACACACCTATAAATGCCATGATTGATACAGGAACTAAAATAGTATAATTTATCAATCATTTTTATCCAAAATGGGCATATCAGGTCATCGTGATTTTGACTGTCGTTATGGCCGACGGTTCATCGAGGAGAATTAGTGAGATCCTACATTTCGGAGTATCCAGCCTAATCTATTGTCCTATTTTACAGTATGTCCAACCAACATGCGAACGCACCTAAATAGTTGAAACTGACCAACCTAATCATGAACAAAACTTAAGGCAAGCACATATACGTACCAGACGTCCCCACAAAACTTGATGTTTCCAACAAACCCTCATCGGGTCGTGAAACTATGCAGCACTATTCACCGCCACCAGAAGTGTCCACCGACCAAAACAACAACAAAAGTTCCAACGTTATCAACGTGATCGAGATAGAAGATGATGCCTGTGATGATGTACCACACACAACAACATCTCAACACAACCGTGCCGAAGAATATGAGCAAAATTATATATCAACACCTTTACGGTGTCAAGAAATATACGAAGAAATATTTGACCTGAGAAGAATGGTATTGTAATTTCACATCCTCAGACACAAATCATCAACACAGCCAAAAATCTTATAAACCGAGCCATCTCTGTTACAGACGTAGAACATAAAAAAGAAGTTTTGTCCAAGGTGAGTAATATACCGAAGTAAAATAGCTTCCCCCAAGACTTTATTAGAACATTCATAACGGACAAACGGACTTATGACAAAAATGAGAATGGTAATAATAATAATAATACATATATTGCAGTACCCTACATCCCGGAATTAACGGACATTCACGACCACAATACAACAGAAGAAATTATAACCATAGCCTACAAAGTACATTTACCTCTCAAGAACATTTTCAGTAAAATAAAAACACCAACACCGACAGAACAACAGAGTATATGATAAACCAAACTAAATGTTTAGAGAATGAAAAAGAGAATTGTGGTAAACTGTACATAGGGACAACAACAAGAGCGCTTAACATAAGAATAAGGAAACATAAAAATGACATTCAAAAAATATTGGAAAAAACTGGACTCTCACAACATATTATCAACACAAAACACACCGCAGACCTAGACCAAGTAAAAATACTAGATAAAGAAAATTACACAAAAGCGTCTTATAAAATAGGGCCTTTATATACAAAAGTTCTTTATATAAAAAAGAAGACTTAGATAAAACAAGGACGACATATTAGTGTGCTCTCAAAAAATAACAATATACTTTAAGCTAGTAGTAGTCTACAGTGAAAACATTATATAAGTTATAAAAGTTTAATTAGCGCTGATTGTGAAATAGTTTAATTAGCGCCTAAGTAAAGTTTAATGACCGATATCGAACTGCTGTCTCATGTATTTCCCACAGTCCTTGCTCGTGTCTGAAATGCAAGCTCGGCACTTTGACTGAGCTTTGTTCGCTGTTATAAATTAGGCAAAAAGAGTGGTATGATCATTCTTTAGTGTTAAGCCGTAGTGAATAGTAAGTTAATAAGAACAAAAAATTATAATAATAGTAATAAATAAATATATTTCTTAAAAACATAAAATAAAATAAAAATATTTTAATTGGCGTCCAACATAGGGCGGTCGGTAATTGAATAACAATTTGTGCAATTAAAGATTATAGTTTAAAAAAAATTAATTTATATTAAAGATCAATATTTAAAATATAATAAAAATGAGAAATCGATAAGGGCGAGTTCGAAACCGGTCCAGGTTCAATCTTTCCAGTCGACGAATATTAAGTTTTCACAATCTTAATACTTTACAACTTCAGTACATATGGTCAAAGCTGAAAACTTTTCAGCATACATAGACTCAGAAAAAGGATCTATTTAAAGTAAAAAAAAAGTTATGAAAAATTTTTGAAAAAAAGAGAGAGCATCTATTTAAATAAACAAAGAAATGTTATAAAAAAATTTCTATTATCACCAAAGATTATTATGAAAAAAAAAGGCATTTAAGAATTAAAGTTAAATATAATTATATAAATAAATATCCTTTCCTACAGAAGTTATTAAGGAGAAAAAAACAAAAATTGAAAATAAGTGATTAAAATATTTTCAAAAATTACAAAAAATTTAAGAATTAGTTTTTAATTTTTGAAATTTGAACAAATTTTAATTTTTTTGAAAAAAGCATTAAATTGATTTGAAATGTCAAACTCACAAAATATTTTAAGAGCGTCCGTATTGAATGGTGCTTCTGCTCCTCCTGCTTCAACATCTTGATCAGCTTCTGCTGCAGAACCCATAAAAGCTCAATTCGAACCTATGGTGTAGACATTGTCACTAGAACTTTGAGTGAGCAAGGGTATAATAAATCTCGTGATTCACTTTGTGCCAATGGACGATCCGGGTACAGAAATAGGTTGGAGGACTTAAACAAGATCCCAGACATGGTCTTAGGATATTCTCAGGAAATCCCGGGTAAACTCAGCTCCTGGATAAACAGTGTGGAGCGTCTTTTGGAAATTTACCAACATTTAGTTGGTACGACTAAATATTACGGCATATTTAGCGTGATCAGGAATAAGATTGTGGGCAATGCCGATATCGTCCTGAAATCTTATAAAACCCTGTTGGACTCGTGAGCGATATGTCTAACACTCCATTATGGAGATGAGCGTGATAATTCGACATTGGAATATCAAATGTCCACATTAATTCAGGGATCGGATATTGTGCAAGAGAAGGTTTATAAACATTTATCCTTGATACTGAAAAAAATAGGCAGCATGGAATTAAAAAGGGAATGGTTTACACTCTTGATACAAATATATATGGGGAAAAGCATTGGGTACTTTCATTAGGAGTCTCAGAGGAGATTTACCGAGATTGTTGGCTATGCGAAAGCCGGTTGATTTGCCACAGGCTCTGCATTTGTGCATAAAACTATAAAATCGAAATTATAGAACTTTGTATGCTAATAAGGCTCATGGACATTTCGCACATTAATTATCTGTTAATAATACCCTAAATAAACCAGCTCCGCTAAAACGGACTAATCAAATACCATTCTATCCACAATTAGCTTTTGTACCACAGCCACAGAGACCATTGTATCAACAAAGACCTTTTTATTCACAGAGACAGAACTACCAAGAAGGACCTTTCCATCAATGAAGACCATTGAATTCACAGGGAGTTTTCCGTCAGCAAAGACCTCCATACCATGCACCACCTCAACCACCAAAACCAATGGATATTGACCCAAGCATACAGGCAAGACAAGTAGATTACTAATGACTTGAATAGACAGTTTGCAACGAAAAGACCATTGACGCAACCGGCGTACACTCCTAACAGCAGAGAAACAATATCGTATATTCATTCTTTACCTCGCTACCTTATTTTGAGGCTAAGATGGGGAGTGGAAACATTTTACGCATATATTTAGACACAGGATCCAATAAAAACTACATTAAACCAAATTATTAGATCGACCTGTTCCTAATGAACAGGCAATTTTTTGCGCATTCTATGGGAGGTGTGTTGGAATTCACGCACCATAAGAAAAGCTAATCTGTTTAACATTGAAAATAAAGAGGCTATATTCTTTTTGGTACCAACGCTGAAATCTTTTGATGCTATCTTGAGTATGGATAGTCTGAGGAACATGAATGCTGTTATCCATACTAAAAATGACTACATGACTATAGAAAAAGGAAAGAGAATTAAAACCAAACATTGGCAAGTACAATCAGTAAACGCTATTAACATCCGAGCAGACCATTTGACTGACGAATAAAGGAAAAGTGTCTATGAAATCGTGCAAAGATATCCGTCTCTTTTTTCTGAACCCAACGAAAAACGGATTTATACAAAGGATTAAAAGGGAAATACGTACGACTGACGAACCTGTTTATTCTAAAAGTTATCTTTACCCAATGTTCCTTAAGGGGAACAAATTAAAAAATTATTGGAGGATGGCATAATAAGACCATCAAAGTCGCCTTACAATTCACCCATTTGAATTCACCATACCAAGAACGTTAAGGGAATTAAGATATTTTTTGGGACTTACAGGTTACTATAGGCGATTCGTTCGGGATTATTTCAAACTTAGCAAACCCCTTACGAATCTTTTGAGAGGGGGTGATGTCCTCCAAAATTTCTTCATTAAAGGTCATTAAGCTAGGCAAACACGAACTGGATGCCTTTAATGACCTTAAAACTACCGTAGCATCTCAAGACATTCTGTTGACATATCCGGACTATTCTAAAGACTTTCACTTAACACGGACGCATCGAATTTTGCAATTGGGGCTGTATTGGAGCAAAAAGGCAGGTCAATTTCTTTTATATTCGTACTCTTTCAGAATCAGAAGAAAATTTTGCAAGAAACGAAAAGTAACTTCTAGCAATTATTTTTGCTTTAAACTCCTTTAGAAATCATTTGTACGGCAAGGCAAGAATTAAGATTTTTACTTATCATCAGCCTTTAACTTATGCCCTGAGCAATAAAAACACTAACACCAAAATGAAAAGATGGAAATTCATACTAGAAGAGTCAACTGGTTTATAAACCTGGGATGCACTGTTTAAGAATCAAATTAATTCGCTAACACCCACAATCCATAGTGACAGCACCGCGGGTCACAATTTAGTTCCAATAGCCCGCTAATGAGAAATAAGAATCAAATAGAGTTTTTGGGGGAAATCTCAGAGGATAGGTTCGAATTACCATTTCCTACTTACTATAGGCACATGAATGAACTTTTTTTGACGAGACAAATCTACCTTCTATCTTGAAAAAAGTACTAGACCCAAACCTTGTAAATGGATTACATACAACCGATCAATCATGGGAACAGTGCAACGTATTTATCCGATACATTTTCAGAGTTATAAAATAAGATTTACTCAAACCATAGTCAAGGATGTTCCGCCTGAAACAGAAAAAGTAGAAATAATCACGAAAGAACACAATCGTGCCCATAGGGGAATATAGGAGAACATGGAACAAATTTTGCAAAAATTTTATTTTCCCTTAATGAAATCAGAAATCAGGAGTCATAGGACAATGTAGGATTTATTTGGAGAATAAATACGATAGACATCCCAATAGAACCGAAATAAATCCAACACCTATTCCAGAGTATCATGGGCAGATTGTCCACATTGACCTATTTATTACACAGCTCAATTTGGTTCTGACGGCAATTGACAAGTTCTCTAAGTACGTTCAAGTTAGGCTTGTTAGATCAAGAGCTGTAGAACATATTAAGGAACCTTTGAGGGAGATTATTATAGCGTTCAGTGTTCCTAAGGTGTCATGGACAATGAGAAGTCTTTAAAATCTTCAGCGATTTTGTTTATGCTAGAAAATCAATTTGGAATTCAACGTGTCAACTTACTCAAGTAATTCGAATGATCAGGTTGAGAGATTTCACTCAACATTAACCTAATTGATGAGGTGTTTTGTGACTGAGAAAAGTCATTCTTCTTTCCACGACTTACTAAAAGAGCTGTGAATGAGTATAATCACAGTATTCGTTCTACTATTAAGAAAAAGCCAGTCGAGATGTTTTTCGGTTTATCGGTCTCAACTGATCCTGAGAGATTGGTAAAATGTTCGCTTTGTTCGTACCAAGTCGCCTCGACATACGGGTCGTGTACTACAGTGCCTCACATTTGGTGACTATCAATGATAGCTTGGCAAAAATCAAAAAGGGCACCCTTTAAGTTTATTTACATGATAAATGTATGGAAGTATGAAGAAGCATTGCGAAATATCTTAATGTACACTGAGAAAGTAGTACCCAAAGATCACATTTTGTACCCCGTAATAAAGTGACATAGATCAGACCATAGAATATTAAGAGAGATTATTCCTGAGAAAAATAGAAATAGAAGATTAAGATATTCTAGGAACTTCTTGAAAATATTTGGCCGGTTCACCGAACCATGACGTTTTAGAAATGATACAATGATGAAACATTTACTAAAAGACTACAAAATTTAACACACATAACAAATGAAATAATAGACTTAATGAAGCGGGGGGATAAAGAGATCGATGGGTTCGCTCTACTGTAGCGAGATAGAATTCGCATGGTTAAAGAAGGATTACTAAACGTCAAATATGCGTTGCAGTGGGCAGGTCAATATTTTGAATTCAATGCTTCGCAATCAGAAAGAAATGGGATTAGCCGTGAATAAACTAGAATCTGAGCGTTCAATTCCATAGAGGATACATTAAGATATAGTAGTGTGAGCATTTTAAGTAAAAATTAAATAATTTTGCATGTTATCACAATACCACTAACTACAATCGAAACCTATTATTGTTTTCTTTTAAAACCTGTAAACAAAAATGGAAAATTAATTAAAGTAGATTTTAATTATATTATAAAAAATGAAAAAGAAATATTTGGTTTAAAAAAGGAATGTATTGAACTAAACGAGGTAAAAATTTGTAATAGAGATAATCTAATAGATTTAAGAAATTGCACTTGTATTTTAAGAATACTAAAAGGACTACATCACGCTGTTGTAATTACAACAGCGATCAGAGCAATGCGGGTGTGGAATTGATCCACCCAGATCCTTTTAAATAACTTCAATGGTACTATCAGAAGTCCGCCCGACAATAACTCTGTTCACGGAACTTACCTTTTCCGTTTGAATAGTATGACCATTTATCTACATCACGACAGATAGGAAAATCAAGAGTCTTTACCCTTCGAGACAATGAAGGCCGCTCTTCAACCTACACCCAAAGAGTTGTCTGTTCTAAAGTACTTTCACTGGAGTCTTTGAATGAACTCCACATTAACAACACTAAGTATTTGAACTCTTTACGAAGAGAAACCCATGTAATCGGAACGTCTGTGGGAGGACTCATTGCGATTGTGACTTTTGCGTTTGGCTTCATTCTGGTCAAGTTAAGACCGAGGAAATTAGTTGTTGAAAATCATGGGAAACCATTTCCTACATTACCTAAATATTCAACCGCCCTTTTCAAATCTCAATTTGAATAACATTCCATATTTTTAAACACGATCGAGGACAATCGCACTTGGATGGGGAGAAGTTATGAAACAGTTTAATTAGCGCTGGTTGTGAAATAGTTTAATTAGCGCTGCTTAAGTAAAGTTTATTGACCGATATCGAAAGTCCGTGTAAACTGCTGTCTCATGTGTTTCCCACAGTACTTGTGCGTGTCTGAAATGCAAGCTCGGCACTTTGACTGAGCTTTGTCCGCAGTTATAAATTATGCAAAAAGAATGGTATGATCATTCTTTAGTTTTAAGCCGTAGTATATAGTTAGTTAATAAGAACAAAAAATAATAATAATAATAAATAAATATATTTTTTAAAAACATAAAATAAAATAAAAATATTTTCATTTATACATTGTTCTGATATATGACCACTGTTGTTGTCTATATAGAAATGTAGAAGATTGTCTGTTAAATAGGTATTGTTTAATTATGTGTCTATTTATTTGCGTATCTATATAATGTATTTATTTAATCATTCATTTATCATTATGTTCTTTACTTCTCACCTACTATTTTTATTATACTAAAAGTGCAGGGAATTTTTGTCGGTGTAAAAAAAAAAAAATATTTAAAAAATAACAAACACCCAATAACCTTAGTAAGTAAGTTTTTCTTTATTATAAAAAAAATTTTCATATAACAAAACAAAAATTTAGAGGCCCTGAAGAAACCGCCAAACAGCGGCGAAACTCTGGTGTTAAAAAGAAAAACAATAAATATTTAAGAAAAACCAAAACTAAAAGGACAGTTTGTGTAGATTATTAATTAGTTAAAAAAGGTCATTAAGAAAATAAATTTCAAAATAATTTTGCTTCATTCCACATAGCAATACTAAGCTTCGTATATGGATATAAAAAATAACTAATTGCATATATGTACACATGTTTCTGATACAATATTTTAACAAAAACTTTTGATATTGTGCTAAGACTTACCAACATTACAGGGTGAGGCATTTCTACCACAGGAAATGCCGCATTTAACGTGTGTGTTTTTACTAGCGGATGATGAGGATGTAGCTACAGGCAAAGAAGATACAACTGATGACAACGATGTAGCCGATGCTTCTATAGTAATTGGTGCACTTATTGTTGATAATGGAGAATGTGGGGATTTACTAGAGATTGAAGTCTTCATTGTTTTATCGATATTGATTCCAATGAAGAAGTGTCACATTCTTTAGCTCTCATATTGAGTTGCATACTAGTTAATTACTAAAAAGAAGTAAAGTAAGAAGAAAGTAAAAACTTTTAGTAAGTTTAAAATCACCTATTTGCTTAAACGGCATTCGGCCTTTCCTACGTACAAACACTTCTAAAAGTTACCAAAGTGAGTTAAATTTAATCAAACAAAATAAACATATTTACTAAATATTTAAAAATAAAGATCCTGTTACAGCTGCAAAAGTATATATTTTCAACCACACATGTCCATTTCATGGACAGTTCATAGCTTAATTTTGGGATAATATTTTTTTTGAAATTTTGGTATCATATCGTATCGTAATAGAAAACAAGTGAAAATATTATATTCGATATAGCCCGACCATCAAATACCCTACATTACTTGATATATTATTCAATTTAGTTTTTTTCTTTGAAAAAGCAAGGTATAATGAAACTTGTACCAATTTTCATCAAAATATCTCAAAACATGCGACCTGTAGTTTGCGCACAAATTTAGATGGAGGGAGGACAGACGGACATGGTTAAATCGATTTCGATTTTGATTCTGAATCGAACGGAATAACTGGAGATGGATGTGATATTTGCCGTTTAAGAATTACGAACATCCGCACAAACTCAACCTTTTCCACAGGGTGGTTTGCTTTTCTAAAAAAAAACGGACTACGTACCTTCAACAGTTTTCTTAATTAGTTTCAAAAATGAAAGAGGCACATGGTATTGCAAAAAATAATTCAAAGAGGAGCAATCTATTTAACTATTTGATAATTTCTTTTAATTGACCTGTTTTATGTATTTTATATAGTGTTAATAAGCAAAAGTTTAGTTTTTGGTTTTTTCCTCAAAACCTTCTTTTTATTTTTTCCTTTCTTTTTTGAACGACGTTTCGCCGCTGTTTGGCGGCTTCTTTAGAGTCTCTAGAACTTATTCATTTTTGTGAAAAGGTTTTATAATATATACAATAATCAAGAACCCTTACTTTCTAAGGATGTTTTTTATTTTAGTATATAGTTTTCTTTTAACGCTAACATTTACTGAGTTTTGAATATAATGCAACTTGACGACAGAACAGACAATTTTAACTTTTAATACGGCGGATACAGTATTGGGGAATAATGAGCAAAGTAATAATTGAGTGGTTACGTACATACATTAAATAAATAGGCAGTTTGTTAAACAATAACTATTTAATAGCAACCATCTACATTTATATGTAGGTAACAGTAGTTTATAGTAGGTCATTGTTATTTTTAAGAGCACACAAATATGTTGTGCTTATCTTATCTAAGTCCTCTTTACGTTGTTGTTATAGAATTTTTGTATAATATATGTATTATAATTTTTGTTTTCTTTTATGAACCGTTTTCGTATATTATTTTCTCTGTCTAGTATTTTTATTTTGTCTAAGTCCCGTTTTTTCCAATCCCTTTTTGATGTCATTTTTATGCTCTCCTATTCTTATGTTGAGGGCTCTTTTTGTTGTCCCTATATATATTTCTCCACAGTTCTCTTTTTCATTTCCTCTACATTTGATTTGGTATATTATATCACTCTGTTGGTCATTCGGTGTTGGTGTTTTTGTTTTGCTAAAAATGTTTTTGAGAGGTTAGTGTGCTTTGTAGGCTATGGTTGTATTTTCCTCCGTTTTATTATGGTCGTGCATGATGTTGTCCGTTAGTCCCGGGATGTAGCGTACTGTAATATATTTGTTATTATTATTATTATTAATACCATTCATATTTTTGTCACATGTCCGTTTTTCATTATGAATGTTCTAATAAGGTCTTGGGGGAAGCTATTTTTCTTCAGTATATTATTCACTTTGGACAAAACTTCTTTTTTATTTTCCATGTCCGTAACAGAGGTACCTTAGTTTATCAGATTTTTGGCTGTGTTTATGATTTGTGTCCGAGGATGTGCAGAATGGTAATTAATGATTCGACCGGAGGCTACCGGTTTTATGTACCATTTTGTCCTAAGCGAGTTTCCTTTTCTTATTATCGTTATATCTAAATGGTTTAATAATTCGTCGTCATCGATGTATCCTATCTTTAAGCTCTATTGTCTTTTAATATTATATATTTTAGATATAAATACTTTAAGATATTCCCCATATATTTGGATAGTTTATAGCATGGCAGTCCTATCGATGAAGATATGGGATTCAGTGGTACACCGGTTTTATGTGCTTTAGGTAGTCCATATAATTTTGGTGGTACAGCTGCATGTTATGTTAATAGGTTTATGTGTTCCTTTGGAATGTACCCCCAAAGAGCTGTGATGGGCTTTCCGATAATTACCTTCTGCCATGAGTCTCAAAAATGTTAAAAGTTTCCTTTCTGCTGTTAATGAATTTTACAGGCGTAAGCGTGGCAATTTACTTTCCAATACATTCAAAATATATTTAAACGCTGCTTTATTTAATCTAAAGTCGATTATCAGAAAAAATAAAAGTAAAGTTTGTTTTTTCACGAAATGCCCTTTGAATTCTTTTTAAAGTATTTTCTGGGTGGACCATGAAAAGTGGTGTTAAATCCACTTTTTTTTGTGTTATTTTAAATTTTGAAAGTGTTCACACTTTTTTCTTTTATTTAAAAAACACAACTTCTTTTGTATTAAAAACACTTCTTCTGTCAAAAACTGTCAATCAGAGCATATTAAAAACAAAGATAGTGCAGTGTACTGAAACGAATGTTATGATACCATTTTCAACGAATGCGGATTTTCAATCAGGTTACTGGTAGGTAGAGGTCGATGATGAAGCTAAGGAGAAAACAGCCTTCTCCATTATTACAATGGTCTTTGGCACTTCAACGTTATGCTTTTGGGGCTTTGCAACGCTTCTGTAACTTTCGAGAGGTTGATGGAATCACTTTTTGAAGGCGTACTTTGGACTGCAGTCTTGATTTACTTGGACGACATTATTGAATGAATGAATCTTTATTTGAGTATTTGTAATACTTTAAGTGATTACATTCAATATTATTATTTAAACTTTAAATAAATAATATATAAAATATACATTAACAATTCATATGATAGTAACAAAATAGATTATGAATTAGTTATCTTTAACAAATTGCACACGTTTTTGTTTGAATATCATTTTATTGGTCTCTATTTTTTTAAATAAATATCAATGTATTTAACATTAATATTTGTTGTACAATTAACCATTTTAATGTATCCAACATATAATGAAAAGATGTATATTTATTACACTTATTGCCCAGTTTTGTAGTTTTGCAAACGCTGCATTTGTGTACAATTGCAACAAGAATAAAGAATTGTACAGCTGTACTTAAAGTATGGTTTTACAAATATATTATATAACTTTATGGAGGTTAATGTTGATAGCTTATCACGTAATCGTTAAACGAAGAAAATTTTTTTCGAAGCTTTTTTACACAAGGTATTAATATGTTCATTAAATTTCAGATTTCTGTCAATAGTGAAACACAAATATTTAATATAATTTACTTTTTCAATATATTCATTGTTGATAGGTATTAATATTAAATATATCACGGTTGAGTTTTTCGTAACATTCTATAGCGTAAATGCATACATCAGTATATCACATTTATTTAAAATATTTGGCAGTTCGTTTATTTATAATGTAAATAATAATGGACCTAAAATCGATTCTTGGGGTACACCAAAATCGTTCATAATACATTCACATACAGTATCACCAACATTCGTTGTCTTTCTTTAATTTAATATTAAACTTTTAATACTCTCAATGGATCTGAGCGATCCATCATATGAATAATAATAATCATTAAAATAACTGGATATAACTCTCAATGGATGAAACATCTTGTAGTTGGTGCGACACTGTGACAGTTTTATTAAAACAAAATGCCTACTAAAACGTAAGGGCACATTTATATAAACTTCATTCAACAAAGCAGGACAATTAACTTCACCATTCAACAGTTCAATAAAAAAAGAGACTCCTAACCAGATACGTCTATTTGATAGCGAAGTCATGTTAGTAAGTTTTAAGTGACTTTCATAGGGAGGTAAAGGACTTTGGGGGTCCCAACCTAAACCACGTAAAGCAAATCGTAAGAAAGACTTCTGAACTGATTCAATACTATCCGTATAAATATTATAGTTAGGTGACCAAACTACAACGGCATATTCAAGAACCGGACGTACTAATGCAACATAAAGAGATTTGGTCACGTACGGATCCAAGAATTCTTTGGACCAACGCTTTACAAAACCTGAAAGAGACTTAGACTTGTTAACTACAGAGTGAAATTGCATATTAAAGTTTCGGATCAAAAATGACGAATAGATCTTTAAAAAATAAAACATTTTCCAACTTATGATAATAAGGGACCTAAATGGCTGCCTTGCGGTACACCGGATGAAACATTAATAATAGAAGACACGTAACCCTGATAAAGAACACGTAACCCTGATAAAGAACAAGCGGAAGACCTATACGATTCAACTTATATAACAGAAGGGAATGGGAAACTTTATTAAAAGCTTTAGAAAAATCAGTGTATAACACATCTGTTTGAGTTTTTTCAGAAAATGAACGGAATATACAACATACTAATTCAAGAAGGTTAGTTGTTGTAGATTTACCCTTAGTGAAACCATGCTGAGCGGCCGTTAAGATTGAAAAGATGTAAGGATGACGTCTATTCACTAATAAGCGTTCAAATAGTTTAGGGATAACGCTAAGTTTGGAGATACCCCTATAATTGCTCATGAAGTTTCGCGAACCAGTTTTAAAAAGTGGAATAATGTATGACTCCTTCCAAATTTTAGGAAAGTACCCATTATTGAGGCATATATTAAAAATGGGTGAAGAAATTACATATTTCAAAGGGGTTAGAAGATTCAATATTATTGAATACATAAATGATGGATATTCTTTAACCCTTCATTTGGAGTTAACAAAATCAAAAAACTTCCTCGGATCACCTAATATTCTGTTTTTCATTTTCAGAACATAATCATCATAATATTTCTTGTTAACAGTATTTAATTTACGCATTTCTTTATAAATGATATAATCCGCAGAGAGACCATTTGTCTTATATCGCTTGAACAACTTATTCCTTCTATTTCTAATAGATTTCAATTCATCCGAAAACCAGGCAGGGCAACATTGTGCACCATGACTTAATCCTACTGGTACACTTAGGGAAATAGTAGAATAAAGTTTATCATATATAACGGACAGACAATTATCAATGTTCTTATAACTCAAATCCCAGACCACGTTAGACAAACAATCAGATAACACGTTGTTATCAGTTTTATGAAATAGGTAACGATTATTGGTTGAAAAATTATTATTATTATTTTCTTCAATAGATACATTTAGCAAAATAGAAATAGAAGGATGATGGGAATCTTCCGGTGTAACAAGAGGAGATGCCCGTAAAATAGTTAGTTTAATTGTAGTAGAAAAAACCAAGTCTAATAGCCGATTATTAAAGTTTAATACATGATTTAATTGCATTAAGCTGAGATCAAAGATATCAAAAATTTCATCATAATATGAGGGATAGCTAATGGGTGAAAAATACCCACAATCCTTATCAAACATCCACGTTACATCAGGTAAGTTGAAATCTCCTAATACGAAGATTAAATCATTCGGTCTTAATCGAAAACACACTTCAGAGATGAAGGTAAAGTGCTTTAAGTAGATATCAATATTAGATGACGGTGGAACGTACGAGCAAGTAATGTAAACAAAAATATTACCGACTCGTACTTGAACACAAATAAATTCAATATCAAGAGGAATAGAAAAATCAAGTGTACGAGACGAAAAGGAGTTAGAAATAGCAATGAGTACACCACCACCCACTTTACCAATCCTATCCTCCCTATAAACCTAATACCTAGTGCTAAAGATTTCAGAATAATGAATCCCTGGCTTTAGCCAGGTTTCGGTGAAAGCAACAATGTGGTAGTCACAGTTAAAAGTATTAAGCAGTAAAGTTAACAATTTAGTATTTAACCCACGCACGTTTTGGTACAGTTTTTTGGAACATTATCGACCGGATTGGAACTAAGTGACACCACAGCTCTTTTACGTGGAACAAAGTCCTTAATGAAAATCCCCTCAGGCCAAAAAGCATTATTCGAAACCAAATTATAAAGATTAGCCGCTAATTGCATTTTAAAAAACGAAATGTCACGCTGTTGGGGGACGCTAAATTTAAAAATGCCAATATTAGCTGTATCCACATTTAGAATTTTAGATTTGACATACTCCATAATCATGTCAACCGTTGTATCAGCAGCAAGATGAGAGATAAAAATTGCCTTGCGAGCAGGTACAACAGTTAAAATATTTTTTGGAGGAACAGATTTTACTGACTCACGCACATTATTGCAATCAGATATACTAGCTGGAGAAGCGGGCGTACCACACGGTTCTATTAAAGGGTCATTCTGTACATTACCCATATTCAATACCTCAGCATTATATAAATCATCCGTAGAATTAACGTTGGAAACTATATCAACATTAATTTGCGGAATATCCTCGACAGCCTTAGTCATAGCATTAGAAGTAGAGGGTAAATTCTCATCAATAACAATAGTTGGAATCGCAAGAGGAACAGAAAGTAGAATCCGAATTTAAAGGCGACATAGATGTCGTGCGATACGGTACTTCCGATACGTTAGGAGCTATTAAATCCTTGTGCACATCAATATGTTACGAAATGCACCACAATCCTGAAAAGAAGCATCGAAATATTTACAAGACGCAAACAGATCATGATAAAAGTCAAACTTAGCTGTTAATTTAGCTAAATCACTACTTAACTCCTTGAAGCCAGTTTGAGTTTGAACAAATAATTTATAAAAATCGACATCCTTCTGACGGCAACTCGGGCAAGACCAGCGCAATCCTTTTGCACGATTGATAATATGGTCGAAGTGTTAGTTATGACATAATCAATCAAAGTTTTAGAGTTTGCTGTTATTCTAGTATATTTTCTTATTATTTGGTTTAGATTATTATCAATTAGTTTCTTGTAACTTTTGCTTATACAGGGTGTTCATCGGAAATTTATACTACTTTGTTTTGCCGCCATTTTGGTAAACATTAGTCTTGACAGTTCATATTTGGCAGTCGTGAAGTAGACATGTGGCAAATTTATTATGAAAAAATATTCGATAAACCAACGTGTTTTAATTTTTAAAACATTTTATCAAAATCAATCATCGATTACTGTGACAATGAGGAAGTTACGTGAAATTTTTGAGAGAAACAAATAAGATTCAGTTGACACAAGAGCTTCTTTCACAAGACCATTTACGCCGCCGTACATATGCCAACAGGATGTTACAGCTCGCCCATGATAACTCCGATTTTCATGAAAAAATCATAATGAGTGACGAGGCACATTTTCATTTGAGTGGATATGTGAATAAACAGAATAGTTGGCTCTGAGGAATGGAAACCCTCAAATTATTCATCGTCACCTTTGCATCCATTAAAAGTGACAGTCTGGTATGCAATTTGGTCAGGAGGAATCATTGGACCTTACTTCTTTGAAAATGAAAACGGCGTAACGGTAACTGCGAATGGAGAGCGATATTGTGGTATGATTGAAAACTTTTTAATGCCACAACTGCATGCTTTGGGCTTGATTAACATGTGGTATCAACAAGATGGTGCCACATCACATACAACCAGGATTACAATGGAATTACTGCGAGTAGTATACCTTCCCGATGGACACTCTGTACGTTGTATTTTTTAGCCAACTATTAGCATACAATTTATACATTGCCGTCTAAGTTTTCAATAAATTGTTCGAAAGCTTCACAGAATTCCATTTCCGAACTACTTGGTGATCTGTAAATCGCTATTACCACAACTTCAGACTAATGTACTTTTAATTTACTTGCTAATATCCAAAACTTGAAATCTACATTAACTTCTGCAATTTTTGTAATAATTAATGGTTTTTTAACATATATAGTTACTCCGCCAGTCCTTGTAGAGTTAGAATAACACAATACTTGTTCATAATTATTTAAACTTATTTTCGCTTCTTCTATTATATCCATTACGTGGGTTTCGGTTAAGATGATAAAATCAGGTTTGTCATGTTTAGCAATCTGTTCTATTTGATTAAAATTATTTACCAACCTTTGCATATTTGTATATATACCATAATTGCTAATCTTGTAAACAAATTTGTTGTTTTTTTAATTTTAATTTATTTTTATAAACAGGACAGTTTTTACTTTTTGTTATATTCTTTTCATCTAACTCCATATTTAGTTTTTTATTCGCTTTAATACAAATTATGCATTTGTTTACTTGTTCATTTTTACAGCTTTTTGTTTTGTGGTCTCCAAGGCATTTTAGACACATCTTTTTATTTTTACATGCACTAGCTTTAGCTAATACTGACCTTTTGCATATTTAAAACCTTTGTGTATGTATTGCCATCCACTTTCATTTTAACATTATATATTATTTTCCCAAATCGATAGGTGTCAAATGTTTTTAATAGTTGTATATCATTTTCACTTATGGTATTGTTTTGTTTCTTAAGTTTGTCTATTAATTTATTGGTTTCAAATTTAAATGACATATCCGTTATAACCAATTCAATTTTTTTAGGTATCTTTATAACATATTTTTCATTGCACCATTTTTTATTTTTTGCAGCTTGCTTATCTTAAATTCGCTTGGATCAACTTTATTATTTGGATCCTCTTTAGTTTTATCTGCATTTTGTTTATCTTTTGGTTTTAGAACAAGTGTTAATTTTTTATTTCAGATGTTTTTTTCTCTTACTATATAAGAGTATCGTGCTTTATTCTTTTCTTCGACTATTGTTTTTAATTTTCTGTGGCATCAGTTTTTCATTTATTTGTTCCATTAACTTTTCTATTTTAGATGTATTTTTTTCACATTCTTTATATTTCTTTGTCTTTCATCGTACCTGTATTCAATGGCCCCTAGAAGGTTTTTTATTCCATTTTCACTTGTTTTTAAACATTCATTAAATTGATCCTTATATCCCATTCCTTACTTTTTGAACGCTGCTATAAAAATCTTTAATTATCAAAACCATGTCACAAGTGCTTTTAAATCAATAATATGGATTTTCCATTTCTCAAAATATTTTTGTGCAAATTTTGAAGCCCTTCGCATATTTATAACAATAGTATTCTATAGTTTCCCAGATGTTAATAGCGCAGTATCATGAGCATAAAATGATCCTACAAGTTTCCTCGGGAGTTTAAAATCTGAAGTGAAAACAGCAAAAGTAACGGTGAAAGTACGGATCTACGAACTGCAGATATGGATTGTGGGTTAGAATTAGTGTTATCTAAATTTACAATAAATGATCTCTGCGTAAGAAAACTTTGAATTATTTTTGTAAATACAAAGGGCATGCAAACTTATTTAATTTATAAATAATCGCATCATGCCAGACACAATTGAAAGCCTTTTCAATATCTAAAAATGTTGCACCCGTTCTTAATCTTTTGCGTTTGTTTTCAGATATTATATTTACAATTCTTAATGCATCAATAATGCTTCAAAATATATATCAAGAATTTTTTCATTTTAAATGTTATCATTATTAGCGTTAATAGCACGAGTATTACTGGTAGCTTCGGCATAAAACATTTTTCCGTTACTCTCAAATGCAAGAGCATTCTTTATACGATTGTGTTTGTGGTCATCCACTTTGTTATTTGTTAGCTGTTGGCGAACGTTTACAGTCAGCCGGACTTAAACTTAGCCCTAAAAATGTCAAATTTTTAAACAACGTGTTCAATATTTAGGCTATATTGTAAGCCGAAACGGCTTGGAAACTGATTTACAAAAAATTTCACCTACAACACGTGAAATTCATTCGCGACGACCCCAGACGTACTACAGAAAATTCATTCGCGATTTTGCCACGGTTGCTAAACCGCTCACAGTACTTACGTAAGGTACGTAAAGGTAAAACAACATTTCAATGGAACATAGATGCCAATACTACATTTAATAAAATGAAAAGGTTAATAACAAATGCACTGGCTCTAGCGTTTCTATGTGAGCACGGGCAATATATACTGGATACAAATGCCTCTAATACTGGTATTGGTGCCATTCTCAGCCAAATTCAAAACGGCGTCGAACGAGTTATAGAGTACTACAGTTGCACTTTGGATAAAGCTAGTGTAAATTATTGTATAACTCACAAGGAATTGCTAGCCGTAGTTTTATCAATAGCACATTTTCGATGCTATTTGTTGGGGCGAAATATCGTTTTTCGAACTGATCACGCTTCTTTACGTTGGTTGTACAATTTCCGTGAGCCTGAGGCCCAAATAGCTCGCTGGTTGAAGTGTCTTTAAGAGTATCAATTTGAAATAAAGGATCGGGCAGCTACTAATCATGGAAACGCTAAAGTGCTTTTGCGACGTCCTTGCGATGTGTTATGTAAGCAGTGTTCGCGCACAGATAAACGAGAAGAATATGAGGTATTTTCCGTGTCTACTGAAAATTTAAATCTGGCTAAAGAACAACGGAAAGATCCGCTGATTAATGAGGTCATTGATTGAGTTCAAAAAGGCCAACTTCCTTCCAAAAGCAGTATAATGCATAATAGCCCAGAATTAAACGCGTCTGTTGTCCAAAATTCGTTTGCCTTTAGATGTACTTTCGAAGCAACCTCCAAGTCAAGTTGTTAATCCGGGTAAGCTTGTGTCGAAACTCGAAAAAATCTTCAGTTAGTTCATGCTTTAGCTCGGGCTGAGCTGCAATTCTTATCTCATGCCATGTCTTCGATCTAAATTTTATAAGTCAAGAATCAAGAATTTTAAAGTCAAGAATCTTGTTTGGGTATTTGCTCCATTACGTCGAAAAGGACGATGCCCCAAGTTAGAAAATGATTGGGGCGGGCCTGGGCGGTACTACGTGTTCTATCAGATTTGGTGTGTATGAAGTGCAGGTGTTTCGCAGCAACAGAAAAAAAGTGTTACATGTTAATCGATTAGACCCATATACAGTTACTGATGATCGGTCAGGACACGCATGCTTGAATGGAAAGGATAATGTTATGAAAAGGTCTGAAGGGGGCGTTTCCATAACGTTCCCGTGTGATTTCGTTCCTAGTTAGAGAATTGAGTTGTCTTCAACGCTTATATAAGTTAATGCCAAAAATATCGTATCGCCTCTAATTCTAATTCTCATAAATTACCATTTTTATTACAAAAGCATTTCATGAGAAATGCTTATGTTACAGAACATTATTTTTCAAGTGCTCAGTAAAATCTGACACCACCAAATAACATTAGAAAGATCAATGCAAGAAACCACTTAAACTATAATTTTGTTTATATTATTTTGAGTTGTCCCAATTTTTATTTTAATATAATGTAAACATTCACACAACGAATCACATTACAAGCATATGCATGAGCTGACCCGTCAGCATAATCTGTGATTCGTTGGTATAAATAGGATTAGTCTTAGAATGTAACAAGTTCAGTTTTTATACGGAATTTCAATAAAGCAGACGTTGCTTTTCAGCAACTTAATTTTTTTAAAAACAAAATATAATTTTGTTTAATTTAGAAAAGATTAAAAATAAAATAAAATTCCTCTCGGGAACAATATAACAATATAATATATTTAACAATATTAATATTAGTAAAAGTAAAAAACACATGATTAAATAAATTCTACCAAAAATTAAAATGATAAAGTAAAAATACTCACATAGAGTACAATTACTAACTCACCTACTCTGACACATCACATGCATACATACGCATATTTCTTTAATATAATATATTAAAATATATTACAAATTAAAAGCAAGATATATTGACGTATGCAAATAAGTAGTAGATAAATAGGTTTCACATTTATAAACAAACAAGCCTTTTATAATCCTCTAAAAAATAAGTTCCTATTGCCATATTTATGTAAATGACTATTTCAATTACTTACGCATATAGTGTTTTTTTTTTTAAATTATAGGCGTTTGCGTTATTCAATCACGCCCATTTTTGGCACAGTGTTGGATAACGGTACCACTTATATATATACCAAATTTCAACTTGATAGGCATAGTATTGTGCGATATATAATTTTTTAAAGATACAATTTTTTCGAGGTATGTTGAGATTTTCATTTATTGTGGACGTGTCTCTTAACCGATTTTGCCCAATTTCAGTACGGAACAGCGAAATTGAACTAAGAATTAGTGTGCCAAGTTTCAATTTAATATCTCGTAATTTTGACCGTGAGTGCGAACAACAGACGGACACACGCACGGACATGTCTCAAACGATTTCTCTTTGCATGCTGATTAAGAATATATATGGTTTGTGGGGTCTCCGAAACTTCCTTCGATGTGTTGTAAACGGATGATCAAAATGAATATACCCTCTTACCTAAGGTGGAGGGTATAAAAAGTAATAACCATTAACAGAATTAACGGACCAACCTCAACATTAAGGAATAATAAAAACATATACAATAACAAGTAAGAAAACTAAATTTGGCTTAGGCCAAATCTTGAATATCCTCCACCTCCACAACGGTGGGCGTGGCAAATATATATATATATTACGCCCTCTAGTAGTGTTTGTATTAAGAATGAGATTGCAAGTGTACTTTTACGTTGAATATGGTTTTTTGTACATTGTGGGCGTGTCTGTTATCTAACCGTGCCCATTTTTGGCAAATCAGTGGATGGGGTAACTATGTAACCGCGTATCGAATTTCAAGTTCTTAGGTAATTTTTTGTGGCAGATATAAAGATTTTTTTATCCATGGGCGTGTCTGTTATCCGACCGCGCTCTTATTTTGGCACAACGATGAAGCTTATATTTATAAATATACATACCAAATTTCGAGTTTATAGCTCAATTTTTGTGGCAGATAAATATATTTTAGTTGATTGTGGGCGTGGCCCTGTACTGATTTTAGCTAATTTAAATAGCGATCTGCGTGCAAAAACTATAAGTATCTGTACAAAATTTCAGCTCAATATCTCTAAATTTACGCCCGTGAGAGTGTCAACAACAGACAGCCGCACGGACGCACGGACATACATGTCTAAGTCGACTCAGTTTTAGACGTTGATCAAGAATATATATACTTTGTAGGGTCTCTGACGCCTCCTTCTGGGTGTTGTAAACGGAAGAACAAACTTAGTATACCCCCATCACTGAAGTGGAGGGTATAAAAACGAACGAAAAACCGATGTGCAACGTTTTATATAGAAAAAACAAGTGAAAATATTAGTCGGTCAAGCCCAACCATCAAATACCCTACACCACTTAATATATTATTCAATTAAATTTTTTCTACGAAAAATTAAAATTTTTTTTCTCTATACCTACTTGTATTTTCAAAAATTTCTAAATGATACGTCAGAAAAAAAATTGTTTTTGTTTGTTTATAAGATCCAAAAAATTTATGTGGGGTGGAGTTTTAAAAATGGTCCGATCCTATCCATTTTTAATAGGGTTCCCCTTTGGGCCAATACATTTTGTACCAAATTTCATTGAAATATCTCAAAAAATAATAGGCCTCATATGGGGAGTGCCTTGCTTTTTGGCAATTTATTAATGACAAACGCTAAACAATTTTAATTTTGATACTGAGGATTTAGATTCATGTGTGACTTCATTTTATACTATGCTTAATAATTCTATCTCAATGTGTGTACCTTTTAAGACAATTAGAATTAGTTTACATTGTCCTATTTGGTTTTCACGTGAATTGAAACGTTTAAAAAATGAAAAGAGATTGTTCAAAAAATTTCAAAAATCTGGGTCATTGGTTGATTATTTAAAGTATTCTGTTTCTCGCCAAAAATATTCTCAATTGAATATCCTATGTTATACGAATTACCTAAATAAAATTAATAGAAACCTTAAAGAGAATCCTAAATCATTTTTTGCATTTGTTAAGTCTAAAAGGAAAGTGACCTCCATTCCCCCATTGTTGAAGCTTGGGAATTGTTCAGCAAGTGATCCCTTTGAAATGTGTAATTTATTTGCGACTGATTTTAACAAAACTATTAAAAAAATAGTGGTCCATTGAATTATCCTTATAACATCTCATCATATAATTTTTTACTCCTTTTCTGTTTGATGAAATTGATGTTCTGACGGAAATAAAAAGGTTAAAATTCTCAACTGTTCCAGGTCCTGATGAAATCCCATCAAGTATCCTTAAGTCTGCAGCTAAACTTGTATATAAACCTCTGACCAGAATTTTCAACCTATCATTATCAAATAGTATTTTTCCATCTATATGAAAAGATAGTTTTATTATGCCTCTTTTTAAATCTGATAGCAGACTTCTTGTTGAGAACTACAGGGGTATAGTAAAATTAAGTGTTACACCGAAGCTCTTTGAAAAATTAATTTGTAACTCTAACTTCTGTAATACTCCTTCTCAAAACGGTTTCATGAAAGGAAAGTCCACGATTTCGAATCTTCTAGAAATGGTGGTCATAAAGATTTTTCTTCTGGGTTTCAAACGGATATGGTTTATACAGATCTTAGTAAAGCTTTTGATAGACTATTGTATAAGTTGGACAAAAAGGGGTTGCCTTTAAATTTAGTGAAATGGTTTCTTATTTGTTTAATCGTTTTCAATCTGTTTTATGCTTCATCAATAAGTTCCATAAAATTTCTGTGACATCTGGCGTTGCTCAAGGTAGCCATCTCGGGCTTCTTCTTTTTACGTTATTTATGTATTAATGATTTACCTCAAGTAATTAAATATGCAAAAACTTTGATGTATGCGGATGATGTGAAAATTATTTGTCATGTTATAAATCAAAATTCTTTTATTAATCTTCAGGTCGACCTAGATGCTCTAATAGCATGGTGTTGTACAAATTTATTATCTCTGAATGGTAAAAAATGAAAAGTCATGTCCTTTTCTAAACGTACAATTATATTTAACGATCTTTTCAAAGGCGATGTTATGCTTGAACGGGTGGATTTTTATATAGGTTTTGGTATTCTGTTAGATTCTAAATTGAACTTTGATAGTCACATCCAATTGATTAAATGCGAATCTATGGGTTTCATAAAAAGATGGAGTAAAAAATTTAATGATCCATATATATTTAAAACCCTTTTTATTAGTATTGACAGGCCGGTTTTAGAATATGGATGGTCTACTAAAGAAATAAGATTGATAGTTTAGAATCTGTTCAAAAACAGTTTTTTTATTTGCCCCACGTGGGCTAGGGTGGAGACAGGATATCCTCCTTGCCGCATTATACTGATCGTTTAAAATTAATACATTTACCTTCACTTAAAATTAGGAGAATTTATCTGAGGTTTTTATTTATAGTTAATTTGATTAAAGGTGTTATTAATTCAACAGTTTTGCTTGGTGAAGTTTCCATTAATGTTCCTCAACGTCAAACACGAAATTTTAGCTTTTTAAAGTTATCTCCGGGTCGCACGAATTACGAGTTGTATAGTCCTTTAAGAAATTTATTTACTATTTATAATATGTATTGTGATCAGTTTGATTTAAATGATAATAAAAATAAATTAAAAGACGTGGTTTTTAATTCATAGTCTATATTGCCTGCCGGGCAGACTATCTCCTTTTTATTATTTTTGTTTATATAATTTTTATTACGTCTTATACATTACTAATTTTAATTAATTTTTTTTTGTCATTTATTTAGCAATATATATATATTTATTATATTATTATTATTTATATATATATTTTTTTATTTATACATATTTTTAATAAATTTTTGTTTCATTATTCATTTTGTTTTTGTTTTTATTTATGCAAATACTAATTGTAATATATTAATTATCCTATGATAAGAGCTCAATGTTAGATGTAGAACCAAATATTAAATGTAAGTACTCATTAAGTTGACTGGACATAGCCATCATCATCATTTCTAAAAAAACACCTAATTGAATAAACATATATTATATCTTTATATATATTTTGTATTACAAATTTCATATTAAATTGTACTACATTTATCTTTTTCTTATATTTATTTAATGATTGTATAGGAATTTTTTAATTTCATAATTAATTTATTTAATTATTATGAACTTTATATTTTGCATACCTTTGCGTTTATTTTGTTATGCATTGAATCTTATTAGCTGTAAGCTTATTTTACTTATAGTTTAATCATAGAAGCTGTTTTGGTTGTTGTTGTTGTTGTTGCGGAACTATTTTCTGTTTCCTAGATTTAAGATAGTTTAGTTGGCTGTTATTGTAGCTAACTTAAAATGTAATAAATAAACATAATTAAGAGAAAGAAGAAATTAAAATTAAAGAAGGGGAGAGAGTCGCGGCAAAAGATTACTTTTCAGATAAAAAGTGGAAATTCAGGGTGATAATAAAAGTGTTTGGTGAAAGGCACTTTATGATTTTATTGGATTAGGAAGATTGTGGAAACGTCATATTAATCAGTTACAATCTAATGGAAAGAATGTTCCACGAAGCTATTTACATCATACGTTAAATGATTTTGCACTTGAATATGTAAATATGGACGAAACCGTAAACCAACCAACAATTATGCAAATATATACAAATATAAACATTACTTTGTCATTTATTTTGGAATGCAGCCGATCTTGCAGTACGTCATTCACTACACGATAAATAGTGCGTTTTGTTGGCACGTTGTTTCTCCCAAAAATTTCACGTAACTTTCTCATTGTCAATCGATGATTGATTTTGATAAAATGTTTTAACAATTAAAACACGTTGGTTTATCGAATATTTTTCCATAATAAATTTGCCACATGTCTACTTCACGACTGCGAAATAATGTACCTTTATAGTAACCCTTTTTGTTTTATTTATTTATTTATATATATACTTTTATATATAGTTGCTTTTTTGAAGGTTAGATGGTTATTCCACTTTAAAATGTTTCTCATATGATTGTTGGTATGTTGTATTTCCTTCTTTATTTTATTTATGTTGTAAATTTTGAGATATTGAGTAGAAATTTTGTACAGACACTAAATGGACATGGTGGAATAACAGATACGCCTACAATTTACAAAATATTATACTCAGCGTAAAACTTCACTTGCAAGCTGATACGAAATACATACACTATTAGAGGGCGCATTATATATTTGCCACGCCCACAGTTTACTTTTCTTATTTGTTATTATTATAATATAACAAATTAATACAATAAACATAATACTCAAGCTAATGAGCTAAATTGGGAATGTTCCTTATTCCGGATCATAATAAGGATGTAATTCAAGTAAAAATTCGAAGAACTGCTTCGAAATTCTCATCTGTTATGTTAGATATGATTTTGCTCTTTATATGTTTCATTAACGAAAATGTAATATTGTAAAGATAAGGTTTATGCAAAGGATGTCAAATATTTTTATGCATAATGTAAAAATATTTTGAAAGATTTCTGGATTTAAAGAAAATTTTTAGCAAATTGAAATTTTAATAGTGAATTCTGAATATTGGTTGGTGAATCGTTGACATTAAAAGCAATACATAGACTTACTAATGAAAAATTATTAGAAATTTTTTGAAAACCTAAAAATTTTTGGATATCATTATCTTATCATATCACAATCAAGAAAACATATTTATCTGCCACAAAAATTGAGCTATAAACTTGAAATTTGGTATGTACATCTATAAATATAAGCTTCATCGTTGTGCCAAAAAAGAGCGCGGTCGGATAACAGACACGCCCACGGATAAAAAAATCTTTATATCTGCCACAAAAGTTATGTATAATCCGTTCCAATTAAAGTCAATTTGTATTTATTAATTCAATTTTTAAATATATAAATAATATGCATATTCAAATTGTAGGGTAATGGTTTTGTCGTAATAATGTGTCTAAACAATATGAATAACGTTCAAATCGAAAAGGTATCGTCCATCAATGATATTGGTGTACCGCTTGACAATAAATTATCTTTCAACGCACATATTAATACTGCTGTTAACAAAGCCAATAGAACTTTGGACTTTGTTAAGCGTTGATCCAAGGAATTTCAAAATTTATATACAAGCAAATTTGTATTTACCTCACTAGTCAGTCCAGGTCTTAAAAATGGCTGCTTTGGGATGCGAAGTATGAAGTATATATCAATCAAATAGAATCCGTTCAAAAAAAATTTTTACTTTTTTGTCTTCGGGGCCTGCCAGGGAACTCCAACCAGAGATTACCATCACATACAAGTCGTTTAGCATTAATAAAACTTCCTACTCTATATACCCAGAAACTTTTGCTTGCTATTTATCCATTATTACAGGACCAACTACAGTAATAATAACCCAAATCGACGATTATGCAAAAATTACAATGACAACTATCACTTGAAGTGCTGATGCAGTTAATAATAAAATTGTTAAATTTTTGAACACTTCCTAATCGCTTCTTATATATCAGCTGAAACCATGATGTGTGGCTAATTCTCATGTTCGGTGTCGGTATCACGATCTGCATTATAACGCAGATTTATTCAATTCCTCTATAAAGGTTTGGATCATCGCTCGTTCCTTCGGAATGGCGATGATGATATTGGTATTATTACTACTAATGCCTAAACCGATCTGAACCATTCAAAAAAAATACCTGCATAAAATTAATATTTTCAAACTTTATATTATTAAATTATATAAATAAAGATTTTTTGTTTGAATTTTTGTTATTTTAATCATTGAAATTTGAATAATGTTTTTAAATGATAAAAATATCCCGAGTCGGATTTCTCATTTTTTTTTTTTTTGTTGGCGTTAAAATAATAATTTTCTATGACCCCAGTGATCGCGCCAATTCCGTTATAGAATTTAAAAGATCAGTTAATTGGATAAGTTTTGCTTAAACAAAATGCAATCAACAACAACAATTATCCTACCACAACCTTCATAAGTTAAAGGTTGCAGTTTCATTACCTCTTCACTCTATACTACCACATTATCAATCTCCACTCAATTCGGCGTCGCACCACTCTACTATTACTGAAATTTTTAATCAATAAGTGTTTGTGTGTCTGTATGTGCAAGCGTTATCCAGCATCCATCATTTTCAATATAATTGGAAATTACATCAAATTTTGCAAACAGTATCTACTTAAGCAGCAACAGTAATCGTCAGAGCATCCAATCTAATAGAGAGGTTATAATAATACTTTTGAGCTGTGTGTGTGAATGATATAAACAACATTAACAGTAATAACTTATTTGTACCAATACCAACATACTTAAATAAGCCACGACCTCACACACAACATTCTTAGCAGCTAACCTATCTCGCCAATACAACGCAGCAACGAGCACAACCTTAACAACAGCAGCAGCAACAACAAATAAATAATGAACTATAGAGTAATAGTAATGAACAAAGGTAGCGTAATAGTTATATACAATATAATTTAATTCTGGACTAAATGCTCAGAAGCATGGTTTATACATTGCGAAATACATTTTGAAAACAAAAGATAGCGATATATACATATGTAATTTCAGCACTCTCACAGGACACAATTACAAATCATTCAAAATCCATCACCCATCAGCCCGAAACGTTAAATGGAGCATTCTTCCTTATCGGATAAAGCGAATCTTTATAGAGTCCCTGGTGATTCCGAAATCGGTGATCGTACACCCTCGGAATTCTATCGCTTGCTTGCTCAACTTGCGGGTGCAAATTTCGATAATGAATTATTTTTAAAAATATGGCTTAGAAAATTGCCAAAAAATTTAAATGTGACTTTTAACGAAACAAACGTCACAGATACGACAACGCTGCTCAAGATAGCTGAAAGCATCTACGAAGTATTATACAGTGGAGAGATAGCTTCAGGGCCAACTTAACAATACACCATAAATTTCAAGAGCAAACACGGAAAGGTTATAAAATATGCTGGAAAAATTAATAGCCACAACAAACGTCTGTGAAAGTTTCAATAAACTTTCAAATAATGTTTATGCTATTATACAAGTTATTTATAAGGCTAATCAATATAGAAGTAGGAACTTTAGTCGAGGAAGAAGTGCCTTTCGAAGAACTTCACCTCGAAGGAACTGGATGTGTCGCTACCAATACAGATTCGGCAACAAAGCCCTTAAATATGAACAACCATGTTTATTCAATCAACAAACTAAAGAGACCCATTGTAGTGGCGACATACAATGGAAAATTACCTCTCGTCGCTTTTTTATATTAGATAACACACTAAATTATTTAATAGATAGTGGTGCAGAAATTTCGGTCCTTCCATTCTCCAAAAAATTCACACATTTCAAAAAAGTTTCTGATTTTAATTAAGATTTCAGAAAAGATTTCCCGTTTACATTTACAATAACCAATTATATGAGCAGACTGTAGAAAATGTAAAAATATCATTGTACCTCTTTACTTAGTTCCCATGAAAGAATCAAATAAAATTGACTACGGGGTGGTGATTTCAGAAGACTAAACATCGTAACAGTCCCAGATATATAGATACCCTCTCCCACGTATCCATGATCTCAATAATATGTTTAACAATTTTTTTTTTTTCAAAAATAGATCTTGCTAAAGCATACCGTCAGATTCCTATGGCTGAGGAAGACATCCAAAAAACAGCTATAACTACATCGTTTGGGGTGTTTGAGTTCTTCCGCATTCCTTTTGGTCTAAGAAACGCTGCACAGACTTTTCAACATTAGAATTTGTATTCTTTTACATTGACGATGTTCTAATTGCTGGTAATAATGAGAAAGAACACAGAGAACATCACAAAATTGTTTTCAAACGATTAGAAGAATGCGGTTTGTATATAAAGCTAAGAAAATGTACTTTCGTAATTTGGAATTACCTTCCAATATTAAACAAGCTCTGAAATTTTTAGGTGTTGTAAATTACTATCACAGGTTTAGCTGAAATTAACCACAGCGATAAATAAAGCTAATAAAAATAAAATTAAAACATTGGATTGATCATTCTCGTAATTCTTTTCAATTAATTAATGCAAAATTTTCGGAGAAAGTATTATTAACACACTTTAATGGTGAAGCTCGACTATCACTTACAGATGCTTCATCTAAGGCAATACTCCATCAATTTTTTCGCAACAAAACAGAACCTTAAGCATTCTTTTAAAGGAAACCTTCACCATCCGAAAGTAAATACAGTGCATTTGATAGAGAAATGTTAGCAATTTACTCAGGAATAAAATACTTTAAACATATATTTGATGTAAGCGAATTTACAGTTTTTACGGACCATAAACTATTAGGCAACGCATTAAAGTCTAAAACTGACTATAGTCCGAGACAAACTAGACATTTAATTTACGTCTTATATACAATACAGTCGAGGAGTATCCAATATAGTTATCGACACTTCCTCCCGCGCATTTTTAGTAGATGCATTAGAGGTAACAGACTTAAATTTATAGATTTTATCAAATGCACAACGAGACGACACAGAATTGAACGATACCTTAGAAAACTATAATAGCACAAATACAAATTTAAAAAAGTGAAAATATAATAGTCGGTCAAGCCCGAATACTCTGTACTACTTATGATATATTATTTAATTTAATTTTTTTCTTTGAGAAATTAACATATATGTACCTTGTACCAAATTTCATCGAAATATCTCAAAAAATGCGCGCACAATTTTACATGGATAGAGAGGCGGACAGACGGACAAGGTTTAATCGATTCAGATTTTGTATTCTGAATCGACATTTAGGAGTTACAAACATCCACACAAACTTAATGTACTCTTTACCACAAGTGCTGCATTAAAGTTCCATTCCTAAAAAAATGCAAAAATGCAAGACCATTTGTACCATGACACTGAAGAAAAATTATTTTAGTGACATGGTCACATCCAGGCGTAACGGGCAAACGTAAGCTAACAACTAATAGATACTTTTGGCCCCACATGAATACATAAGTAAATCTTTGGTCAACCAGTTGTATTTACTGCCAAAAAGCAAAAGTTTACAAATAAACAATACCGCGTATAAAGAAAATACCTATTCCAAAGGGGCGTTTCGAACATATTATTTTTAAAATTTCATACTTGACGACCTTCTTAGAGAAAACCCGATTTTAGAGTAAACAAGTATAAAAGTTATATTAGGCATATGCCAAATCACATCGTTATCTTCTACTATATTATATAGTACATAAATTTTTTGATATTTGTAGAAAAGTTTAAATGATGTGTGTACATGCACAAATACACTTGCTTATATTAATTGCACATTATAAAATTATTTTATAGATATACCATGTAAACATCTTTTTAATGTACAGCTGACCTATTTTCTTTATTGCCATTAAAATTTTAAGGAGAAGGGCTAATTTAAAGTTATTTTAAAATCAAAATTTGCTTGATTGTAATCGATATATATAGTTTAGCCCAACACATTGAACTGTGAAAGTATTGTGATGAGAAAATTTTAAGGAGTAAAATTTCCATCACACACTTGCTACAATTCTTTTTTTTCTTTGAATTTAAATTGCCATTGTAAATATCCCATTGAATTAATGCTACATTACCTTTTTTTTATCATGTATATTTAATTAATTTCTTTTTTTTTTCTAATTTGAATTTATAATATTTTACTTTTCTTTTTTTCCTTATTACTAATTTGAATATATTTGTAAATTTTTCTTATTATAGTATATTCTAAGTTACCCTGTAAGTTAGTCGTAAGATCAGCTGTAGGATATAACCCCGGTTTATTGTAAAACACATGAAACAAGATCAACTGTAGTGATGCAAAGCTTATATCAAAGCTCTTACAAACAACACAAAAAGCTAGGCCATTGGCCTATAAAAAGGCTATAAACGCATAGCAAATCAGCTAGTTTTAGACTAGCTTAGCACTAGGTAGGTTGTCTAGGAGACTAAGATAGTAGAGTTGATGTTATCCTCTCTAGTATGGCCAATATTTTTGGTAGCCAGGGAATTGTTCTTTAGGGCAATAGGTAAATTAGCTGGATAGACGAGTTGATGTCATCCTCTCTAATCTGGTTAATATTTAATTTGGTAACCAGGAACTGGGTCAGACGAGTTGATGTCTTCCTCTCTTTCTCAGTTAAAACACTTACACTAGGCCAAAGCACTTACTAGGTAATAGACACATTAGCCAAACACTACATTAGGCGAGAGTTGATGTTATCCTCTCTTTTACACCCTAACGCTCGACGTTACGCGAAATACAAGAAACTAAGAACACAAATAGCACAGCTGACACAAAAAATACCCATACGCATCACCTACAACTGAGTTTCTTGCTTAATAGAATTAGGACATATTGAAGAAAAAAGCAAAGATACTAGATAAGAAATATTCTCAAAGCACCTATCGTTATAGCAGAACCAATTTCTTTTTTTTTCTTAAAATTTTATAAATAATAAATAAACAAAGCATTGTATCTCTAAGTTACGATAAAAAAAAATCTATCGATCTCTGAATTAATTAGTCTTTGAATTGAGCTCTGGCCGGCCCTGGGTCTACCCCAGTACCCTTCAGACTTCTTTACAGTATTCGTTGACGGATTTTGCTCATTTGCAGTACCAAACTGTAAGCGAAGATTATGTATTATAATTCACCTCGATTATGTGTTATAAATTCATCTCGATATCTCAATTGTTGGAAATGTGAGGGTGCCAAATTAAAATTATGATGGTGGATATAAAAATTGGAATTTCAGAAATGAATTTGCCGTTATTAAACTTTTAGTTTTTCGTTCCAAAGGTAAACTTCTTTTCAATTTAATATTAATTAAAATTTGATAAATTTACTTTAGTATATATGGAAAATTCAAAGCACCACTCTTGGAAACGAGGCTTTTACCAAAAGTATAGGCTATTCAAGTTGTACCATATGTGAAATCGGTTTGCTTTCAAAAAACTGTAGTTTGGCTCCATAGTATTCATATATAAATTTAATTTAATTAATGCCACTCGCTTTACTTTTTTAGTATATTCCTTGCTCCAACCCATGCATATTTAATTAAAGGAAAAGGGATACACTTTTTAAAAATCTTTACTGAAATTAACTTTATAAACCTTTTAAATAAAAAAAAAATGAATGAATTTTATAATATCATTAATAAAAGCTTGATTAAGATAAAAAGGATATACATCAATGTAAAAATCATTTTATGAAATTTTCAAATATGTAAAATTTTCAAATCTGGTAACGGTTCTTTAAGATTCTTTTTTTTAACTTTGGGCACTCCTCAAACGCTTGTTTTTTAAAATTCGAAGGGTAAATGCGTATTTTCCAAGGTGCACCACTTTATAATTTTAAGCAATATTCAATTATGTAATATTTCGATATGGACCAGTCTAGATATACGTTTCTCAATTGGTAACTTGAATAGATTCCGACAAAAACTCTGTGAAATTGGTATATCGGAAGCTCATTTTTATATACATAAAAGAGACCTGTCATTACAAGCTAAAGTTTGAAACTAACGAAGTTATCAAATGGCTGAAAGTCACTTTCTGAGAATATCTTTAGTTTGCGCAAGTAAATAGCAACAAAGCCCTATTATTTAGTTACTACAGAAATTTAATATGATTAAAGTCTGCTGGTGGAAGAAAAACAAGACTTATTTTTACAAAGTCAGAGGATATAAAATGTTTTCACATATTCTTTTGGACTAGCCGATTGAAAGAAGACATAAAAATATGTGTACAAATCGTTGCGTTTTACTTCAATTTCATCAATTAGTTTTTTCATTCGATCTAATCTCGTCACACACATATATTTTTAATTTTTTATGTTTTGTGTACATAATTATTTCATTTGAATCGTTTATATCTAATTAGGAGATTTTAAACACTATTTTTTTTCCGGTTATTGTAACACTTTATAAAATTATTTTAATGTAACATGTCTTTATTAACTGAAGTGATATAACTTTTTTACAATTGTATGAAATTTTTCATTAAATAAACAGAATTAGAATTTATATGAAAAAAAGTGCACATGAATTGAATCTGTAAATCGTAGAGCCTTATGCATATTGTAAATAACGAAATATGAATATTATTTATATTAATACTTATAGTATAAATAAGTATATTATTACACACATAGTTCTTTTATATCCTTTACAGTTGTGTACTCACTAGATTTGTTTTGTAGCATATAATACTTAAACACTCATTGAATTTTTATGCATATAATATGTATTTATTACATATGAGTATCTAAATTATTTTGATTGTTGCCCATTATAATAACAATTTATTATGTTTTATAATTTTTTGGCATTCTAATTCAAATATAGACACCTGCAATCAATAGTTTAGAGGATAAACTCGTTTAATCTTATGTATACTAACAATTTATAAGTGTGAAGTTAACAAAAATTAATTCTAGCAAAATTTATTATAGCAGTGAGGTTAACAAAAATAAATTCTAGCAGAGATTTCAAAGAGAAAAACCCGAATTTTTTTTGGCTTAGTGGCAATGCTATAAGGAAGTATACAAAGATATATTTTAAAAGAGAAATTTCCAAGAAAGAAAATTACACAAGGAAAATTTATTATATGTTTTTAATTAATTTTGAAAGTCGATTTAATCGAGATTTCGATAAGAATCTACAATAATATTTGAAATCTGAATCTTGAAAAATCGATCATTAAATATTATACCTTTACGGCATGCACGATCACTTTATGTGAGAGGTTAACTTATAAATTAGTTAAACTGAAAGTCACTTTCCGCTTCAGGCGAGTATGTTTCTCCGTCATCGGGAGAGCACCGCAATTTGGATGGGTTAGAACTTTACTAACATATTTAAGGCCATTTTCTTTATTACATCCTTTATTAATGGTACATTTATCTTTATGGATGTGTAAATTGGTTATGTACCATCCGGGACGCCTATTATTATAAAGAAGATTTTTGATTGCCTTCTTTGCAGTTTTTCTATATTAGATGTAAAAGCTGTTCCCCGTAACTGAATTTCGTAAGCCTAAGTTGGTTTTAAAAGAGCGTTATATGGATGAAATTTATTATTAAGGTTCAGTTTAGATTTCGAGTTCAGCAGCCACCTAATAAGTTTATGTTTTAATAATAACTCCAATAAAATGTTTATGATTTAATAATAACACCAAATACTTTATTTAGTTGAGTTGTATATTAAATACTGTTGTTTAAATGAACGACAATTTCTGTTTTGCCTTTTGCCCAACTCTGTTAGTTACGCTAATAAGTTATATCTTACTTTCACTTTTATGTTCAATAAACTCTCTTCTTTTTGAATCATCATAATAGGTTATGGGCCGCATGACAAGCGTTTTTTTTAAGATATAAACATTGGTAAAATTTTTCTTTAATATTCGTATTTAATGATGAACTTTCCACTAGAAAGATTTCAAGGAAGAGAAAATTATGACATTTGGAAGCGGCAAGTAAAATCTTGTCTGATAATTAAAGGTTGTTGGAGTGTGGTACAGAATGGTGTAACTGCTGAAAAAGATGCTGAATTAAATGAACGCGCACTTGCAGAAATTACAGTAATGGTATGCCCAAGTAATTATGGTCATATAGCTGCGGCTAAAACAGTAAAGGAAGCTTGGGACGCACTCAAAAGTGCATACGAAGATACTGGATTGACACAAAAAGTGTAATTACGTGTTTTCTGAATCCATAATTTTTTGAAAATGTACAAAAAATATTAAATCCGTTGTTCTTCTATTGCGAATGAAAAATGAAATACTTTGCATGAAATTCGATTCGTTAACAACAGTTATAATACGAAATATTTGTATACACGTATCAAACTGTTTAACCATCCGCATTCTGTATTATCGATTGTAGAATGTTTTTCTATTACGTATTTTATGGTACCAAATTTTACGAAAAAAAAAAAATTCGATCCGATTCTAAGTCATGATAAGGGCGATTACTCTCTTTTAATTTTTGTAGGGATTTTTTGATGAGAAAAGTTGTCCCAGACTTCCTGTTAAAAATATCCATTGAAAATTATGCTCACCATCATTTATACTGTACGTTTGCTATGAAATTTCAAAAAAACGAATACTTACTGAAAGTCTGAAAGACTGAGACCCGTTATTACAGTCACTACTCAAACAATGGTTGACCATAAATTTCGTGTCAAATAACAACGATTAGTCAATGCTTCTCCATTGCCTAAACACCACCAAAACAGCTGATCTAAGTGACAAACACAATTTGTAAACATATTAAAACAAATATATACGTAATATTATAATAATATTAATAATAATATTATAATAATATAAAAACGTAGTGCCTTCAGGAGCTGAGTGGCTAAGGCGTTGTCTTAGTAAACTCAGCTTGCTGCAGACACGGGTTCAAATCCAGCTAAGGAAAAGAGTTTTTCAGCTGAAATTTGAACTCTTAGGATTAGGATAATGATTTATAAATTAATAATTAACTATCTGGACATATGAGCTGCGATATCAGTCAAAAAATTAAACAAACAAAAAAAAATATAAAAACATAAAATAAACAAATAAAAACATGAATTCGGATTATAGTGACTGCGAATTAATTTGAATTAATTAGTTCAAAACATAATAATTAATAGAAAAAAAAATTATACGGAATCGGCAGCACTATTTTCAACTTTACAATCTCAGCGATTTTCGCGAAAGATTCCGTGTTTCCAAACAAGTTGCTTAACAAGTGTACTTAAGTAAAGTAGAGGGAATAATTGTTACCACTGCTGTGCTACATAATATTTGCTGCATAAATAACGACACAGATCCTCCTAACCTATCATTTGATGAAAACTATGCAGTTAATAATTCACTGTTTGTTCCTACTAACTCGATCTCTACCAGGAACAGTCTAATAAGGCGGCACTTTATAAATAACCACATTGCTAAACTATAATTTTTTAATTATTTTAAAATTTATTATAATAAAAATAATTTAGTTATCTCCTCCTCCAGTAGCGTACAATACCCGCCTTTCCCCTGCTGCCATTTTTTTAAAACCTTTTATTATAAATAATAAATATTTCTTATGTATAAGATATGTATAAGAAATGTATTGAACTGTTTGAAACCGGCCGATAAGCTACTTGTGCTTGGTGATTTTAACTTAGCTAGTGTCACATGGGCCTTCAATGTTGAAATTGGTGCTAATTATCCCTTCATTATATAATGATCTTTTTGATTCCATATATGATCTTCGTCTTCTCCAACTCAACCATATTCATAATTATAATAATAGGCTTTTAGACGTGCTCTTTTATGGTGATACTAATATACGTATTAACCAATCAGAACCTTTCTCATTACAGGAGGACACTCACCATCCCTCGTTATTAATTCACATTCAATAATTTTTGCAGAGTAGACTATACAAACGATACAAACGGAGTAATCTACTTAAGGACTATATTATTTATTCCAACTGTAACCGCGAATTTAATGCTTTAAAAAATAACTTTTACGTTAATTATATTTACCACATAAGGCGTAAGCTGCTTCTTGATCCTTAATCATTTTATAGATTAGTTAACTCGAAGGTCGTAAGGTTGCGGGATTTCTCTCGATCATGTATTACGATAAGTCGGAATTATCGAATATATCAGAGTTATCTAGAGGGTAATCACGTAACTTTTGAAATTATTGTCGTAGTTGGTAGTCGATAGTAGTTTTAGTTTCATTCATATAATACCATCACTCCCATCGTCGTGTTATTATTCATTGTGAATGACAGAAATTTCAAATGACGTTTATTTTAATAAAAAGAAGAACGCAACTGCTGTTTTTAAAGAACGCAACCTTTTATTAAAGGAAACAATGACAGTGCGCGTTTGACTTCTGAGCTTAACAAACGTGCGCGCACTCATTTATTTTAAGCTAATGGATACGTCTCTTTTTTGCACGATTTTGTGCTTGTGTTTTATTTATAATCTACTTCATCTAAATCTGATGTGATCCTGGCAGTTGGCGTCTTTGTCAGTGCGACTTACTCTGGCTATATGAGTCTTAGTCATTCGGCCATATCAACTTAATACGAGAAAAAAAAAAAAGGAAACAATGATATTCAAAAAAAATTTAATGAACAAATTTTAGAAATTTTGTTAAATCTAATAAATAAAATTAATATTTTCATTTGGTTATCACAAATCTATTAAATGAAACAAATAACAAATATATGTACATATAATATAAGTACATGCCTTTGAATTAACTTACCACCATTGCATTTATACTATGTTTTCCTTTTCTATTTATATAAATGCTCTCATATTCTACGGGTTTATCAGAGTAAATTTGCGTTTCATCGATACATGCAATAATTTTATAAATTTAAATATTTTATTAAAATGTATAAATAGAAAACTTAAAATGTAGGTGTATACCACCGGGAATACCACATTTTTGCATCATTATTAATATTGAAACTAATCTACTTTGAACACAATTTATGTTCCAATTGTGTAGTGGTTTCTTCCAATATTGCGCAAAGGGTACTTTGTGCTACCGAAACAGCATAATCGGACGCACTTAGCCACTGGTATCCCCCAGACCCCAAAACTTCTAAGGTCATAGCTAACCTTAAAACGGGTGGAATAAAAGTATTCCTTAACCCGTTAACATCCATTTCACTTAATATATATACAAAAGCGTCTTTTGAGACACGAAATTTTTCAGAAAATCTAAATAGAAAATAATAAAATATTTAGATATGTTGATCACAAGTAATAAATTTTTAATTACATGCTAATAGGCAAACTAAGCGGGTTCGAATTATCACGCAAAATTCTTCTCTGTATTGTATGCATTTTCATGTCTTCTCTTTCACTTTCCATTAGCATAAAAAGAAAAATATTTCTATGCATTTTTCCTAGAAATTTAAATTCTTATTTAATTTCTTCACAATTTAGTAATGTATTACTTACCTCTTTTAATTTTATCTTTTCCTTTTTTTTTCTTTTAATTTATTTTATTGTTAAATGATAGCTATTTTGCTATCGCACGATAACGGTTGTTTGCACGATGCTACATGACGGTTTATAAGCATACGAAAATACAAAAATACGATAATAGTTTGACGATAATGCTTTCTATCGCTTACGAAAATGAAAATTTGAAAATAACTATTGTCGTACCATCACTATCGCTTACGTGATTACCCCCAGACCTCAAGAAGAGGTGATAATTAGTTGATAGATGTAAGTATGAATACTAATTGTAAGTAACTAGTTGAAAATCATGTGAGTGATGATTCCATTTAAAGTTGAATTTGGTTAACATTTATAAAGTTTACCAGCTGATGAAAGGCTTTGAAATTTCAAGATTTAAAAAGATCAACCAGGTTGTTGAAGTGTAGTAGAAGAGGAAAATTATTTCTGGACAAATCATACTTGGCACATTAAGTTTTGTGTTTTACGTCTATACCCGTTGTGGAGACTCTATTAGACGTTTGTAGAGAATTAAGCATCCCTGCGCCCCCCCTGAAGGGGGTTCCAATTTTAGAACTTACATAATAGGCTATGTAGAGTTCACTCCTTGGTGACAGGGTCTTTTGCCATGCACTACCAGCGATTTTACAGCCCCCGCAAAGCTCCCACAAGGGGGCCTACCCAAGAGTACGTACTGGCAAGAACCTTAGTTCTTGGGGCTCCAGTACCCCGCGGTACCAAACTTAGTCTTTGGTAGGACTGTCGATCACTTGATCTCCCAACTTCGGACAGCCTATTGCCCATGGGTTGGTATCCCATTGGTGTTATGTTTGCTAAAAGGTTGATTCCTGGAATTATCCAGGGGATCTTATATAAATTGCTTTTTTCATATTGTTTTGGCCCCGTGATCCTTTGACGAAGCACCTATGCCGGTACTCCGTTTCAGGGCGGGGTCCACCATACTTGGCACAGTTAAAAATTAGGTGATTGTTGTCTTCCTTTACTTGGCAGATTTTGCAGAGATTGTTGGATTCAAGGCCAATCATGTGGAAATAGAACTTGTTATATGTATGATCAGACATTAGTCTGTTAATAATTAATATCATTAGGCCGAAATTTCTGATTTTTGAACCAGTGATGAGATGGAGGAGTCTCAAAAATTTTGAAAAAGGAGTTTCCTTTATAGACCGATTCATTTTTGTAAGTGTTACTCCATTGATTTTTAAGATTGTGAAGGATCATGGTGGTAGCTTCTTTTATAGATAGTTTAGGATGAATGATACAGCCACATTGACTTGCATGTTTGGAAAAGTAGTCAGCTCTTTCATTAATTTCTATGCCTATGTGTGCGGGTGTCCATACGAAGACAATTTGAACTATTTTGGACATGTTGATTTTTTGAATGATGTTCCCTTTATGACAATTGTCAGTGCTTTGGGCTGCTAACAGTAAACAGGCATTTTTACTGTCAGTAAATATAGCGGCTTTTGGGATTTCATCCTCAATGATAATGCTCTTTTTCAAGAGCAACTAATTCACCCGAGAGGGAAGATAAAGATTCCTCGATTTTAAACAGAAAATTGTTATTATTCGAAATATTGCAGATCGCAAGACCTGTGGAATGATAGTTAATTGAGGCATCAGTGGATATTATTGAGAAACCAGAATTGATGGGATTTGAAATTTTTTCTACATAAAGTGATTTGAAAATCGCAGGGGAAAAATTTTTATTATCAGCCAGACTGTGTATGTTCAGGTTTACCGTTAGCTTTTTTGAGTATTCGGTGCAAATTTTTGGACATAGACGGTCAAAGATGTCTTTGAAGAGGTGATAGACATGGCTGCAGCTGAAATGAGACGGATCCAAGTTGAAAAAATTCGTGAAAAGTAAGGGGTGATGAAGTTTGATTTTGAGAAGTTCTTTGGCCGCCGTCAATGTCAACTTTTTCATTACCAAGCATGATAGTGCGCTTGGAAAGAAAGTTATAAATCCACTTACTGATGTGTATGAGACAATATATATGTACAAGTATGTCATTTAACTTGGATAGAGAAACACAGTCATAGGCATTAGAAATATCGAAAGTGGCCATTAAGACTTTCCGACCTTGATTTTTCCAGTTGGTTATGTGCTAAAGAATATCAATGATGCATATCGTTGTTGAATAGATTTTCCTGTAAGCATATGACTTGTCGGGCAAGATTTTGTGTTCATCCAAGAAACCAACAAGGCGTAATTTGATCATCATGTTGAGTATTTTGAGAAAAAACAGACAGTAAAATATAGGTCTGAAGTCTTCAAAATGGTCAAGATTTTTATTTTTTTTTTTTGGTATAGGAACAATTTTAATAATTCGCCAAGCATCTGGAATTACACCAGTTGACCATTCTATTTTTTTTAGAAACAACTCCTTTTGAGTAGTTGTAAAATTTTTTATATATTTTTCAACTTAACGTCATAAAGTTGATGTTCATAATACCAAGAAAATGGTTGAAAGTTGAAAAAAAAATTTAAAATCAGTGGCAGCATTGTGATTTATACAATTTTCGTGTCAACGGTTGAAAATCGTAATACAAAATTAACAATTTCAACTCAAATCTTATCGAAGTTGATGTTCTTAATAGACCCCCTACAAATTTTGCTTCAAGATGGCACTCTTTTTAATTTTAAAATTCGGGTATCCCTCAATACAATTATTTTTATATGAAATTTATACATTTTTGTCTTTAACGTTGTTTTAATAGAAATCTATATATATTTCGTATTAAATTATCGTATTTATTAAAAATATATGAATTTAAAATTAAGAGTATAAATTCCGTCTCTATATTAGCGGTATGTGGTAGTAAAAAAGGGCGAGCAACACAAAAAAAGATTACTTATGTTTTGCTTAGGTTCCACTAACGGTATTTTAAGTTTCATGAAAATCTGAGAAGTACAGTATTGAATCATTAATTATATAAATTCAATGTTATATTCTTTTTGATAACTTCACATATGCTGCTCTAAGTTTGAGCCAATACAAAAATGTGTAAAAGGGATGTTTGTATAAAACAGTATTTGTTTCTAAATAGCACCACAAATAAAAAAGAGAAAGATGTATAAGTTTTATATTGGTTCAAAAGGTGTGCTGTTTATCCAGCTTTACGCTGTGTTGTAGGTTGCTTAAGTATAACAAAAATACACTAACAAGAATATATTAAATAAATTTTTATTTATAAATGCCTGGTTAAATTTTCAAACAATTAAATGTATTTTATTTCTATACATATAGTTCACAAAAATAATGTTAAAGTGCGCGTTAATAAAAGAAAATTTTATAAAAAAGGTGTTATGAAATACTTTAAGTAGGCGGTATTGTGTCGAAATTTTTTTTTCCAAGAAGCATCCATTACTTTCGTAGTCGCACTTAGGCTTGGTCTATTGGTCTTTAATATAAAAATATTTATTCGGCTGTGATCATAGATCCACACGTTGATGCTCATTATATAAAGGTAAATAAAATTACATATTTAAGTTTTTTAAAAATACGCGTAAAGAGTTCGGCTGTCTTTGAAACTATACATTCAAATATTTATAAAAAGATAAAATATACATTTTGGTAGAGTTTTTTTTTCAATATGAAATTTTTAATCCCTAAAAAATTATTAAAACTAGCTGTTGTCCGCGGCTTCACCCGCGTGGAGTTCGGTTATCTCGCGGGATGAAACGTTGCTTATGCTCTTCCCTAGGTTCTGAAATTTTTGAAACCGATAATGCTCGATTTTAGTTACAACCTGCCTGCAGACGCACATGTGTACCAATTTTCCCGGTGGTGCATCTGGAGTGGGATCCATAACATATGATCTTGAAATTCCATATAAATGTTGCTTTTATTCCAAATTAACAAAAAAGAAATGGTCCGAAAATCCAGTATTGGCTAAAAATCTCTCCATAACCTAGTGGTGCATCTGGAGTGCGACCCTTAGCATATTTGCTCAGAATACTCAGAATACAGAATACAGAATACATACTCTTGACCAGCATCAAAAACTGAGTCGTTTTGGACCTATATGTACGTGCGTCTGTCTGTTGTTAGCATTCTCACGGGCAATATCGGTCAAGAGCCATGTCCACAATCAACAAAAATATGTATATCTGCCACAAAAATGTTACTATGAACTTAAAATTTAGCTCACATATTCATAGTTATCCCATCCTTCGATATGCCGGAAATTGGCGTGCCCAGATAACAGACACCCCACGATCAATTAGAATATTTATGTCGGGCACAAAAATTTACACTTGAACTTGAAATTTGGTGCATATATTTACGGTTATACATGGGCATGGTCGAATAACGCTCCCACAATTTACAAAAAACTATATTCCACGTAAAACTCAACTTTCAAGTTGATATGTAATACATAAACTATTAAAGTGACGTACCTGTCACGCCTGTTGTAGATGTGGAGAATACAAATAAGGCAAATTTAGTTTTCTTACTTGTTTTTATACCCTGCACGACTCTAAGGTAAAGGGTATATTAAGTTTGTGCGGATGTTTGTAACTCCTAAACGGCAAATGCCGCACCCACCTTCAATTATACCGATCAATTCAGAATCAAAATCTCAATCCATTTAAGCATGTCCTGGCCATGTAAATATGTGCACAAGCGTCGCATTTTTTGAGATACTTCGATGAAATTTGTATAAGGATATGTATTGGCCTAAAGGAGAACAAAGGGGGTAAATGGACCGGATTGTACTATTTTTAGAAGCCTTTCTCATATAAGGTCCTATTATTTTTTGAGATATTTTGATGAGATTTGGTACAATGATATGTATTGGCCCAAAAATAAAACCTATTGAAAATAGATAGGATCGGACCATTTTTAGAACCCCCCTCCCATATAAAAAAATTTATTTTTATGAGAAAGAAGCCAGAAAACTTAAAGTATAAGCCGCGTTTTTGTCGAGGTCTATATATACTTCGCCACATAAATGAAAGGTTTATTTAAACCTTGGGTTAATAGGCATAGATTTATTCCAATAAATAGAGCGACTTCGACTTTATGTACATACATAAAAGATGGTGTTTATAAAAAACAATAATTACTTTATTTATAAGAAATTTTTTCTCTCGGACTATTTGGATGAAGTGATAATTGAATTAGAAAAGTCAAAAATTATTGAAAGAAGAAACTGGTTCAAGTTCAAGCCAAATTAGGCAAAAATACGTACCAAATATATGAAAAAACAATTGCTTTATAATTGTAATCAATTAAATTTGAATATTAAAATTATTGTATATGGAGTTATAAGTTTTTCGCTGCTAAAGTAGATTTTAGTCACTTTAGGTTATGTCAATTAAGCAAAGTTTATATAGACTTTGACTAAATCGCACCTATATAATCTTTATATATATTTTGGGAGTTTTTTGTGCCATATATTATCTAATATTGGGTGTACAAATATGACTCCGTCCTTTTTTTTTTTTTGATGAATAAAAGACGTTTGTTTGTTTATATAATGAAATACAAATTTATTCAAAATATGCTCCATCTGAATTTACAACTTTTTCCCATCTTTCAGGTAATTTACCAATTCCCTCCCAATTATTAAGCCAAATTTGGATACCTTCGTAGGAAGTGAACTTCGTTTCAGAATGGTCTAATTGCATCGATCGAAATATATAGTAGTCTGAAGGCGCAGTGTCTGGTGAATATAGGGGGTGGGGTAAAATTTACCATTTCTGCTCTTCTAAGTAATTTTTTACTGGTCGAGCAACTTGTGGTCTGGCATTATCATGTTGAAAAATTATTTTATCGTGCTTATTCTTCCATTCTGGTCGTGCATACTCTATAGCTCGTTTCGACCGCATTAGTTGTCGTTGGTAGACATTGCCATTAATCGTTTCAGTCGATTTCAGTAACTCATAATGGATCACACCTTTCAGATCGCACCAAATACAGAGTATAACCTTCTGACAATGAATATTTCGCTTTGGCTGTGATGGACCAGATTTACCTGGCTTCATGCAAGATTTTTTGCGTAGGGATTTTGTCTATTAAGCAGAACTTCACAAATGGTTTTTCGAAGTTCCCGGTCTCTTTCTTTTAATTCATGTGGTAACTAGTTTTCGAATGATTCCCAGTATTTGTAAACGTTGCGAAACACATTGTTGAGTAATATTCAATGCCAAAGCTAACTCCGATAGTGTTTGATATGCATCTTCGTCCAGTAGTTCTTCCAATTCCGCATCTTCAAATTTTTTTGATGGTGTTCCATGTTCTTTGTTTTCTGTGTCAAAATCTTCGTTTTTAAAACGTCGAAACCATTCTTTACAGGTCGTCTTTGATGGAGCATCATCGTCGTAAATTTTTACGAGCAAACGCTGCACATTTCTTTGCAATAAAATAATGCAAATGACGCCCATTTTAAATAAAATTCAATATGTTTACTTGATTTAAAGTAATCCTTGCATATGCGAATAACAAATGTCATGTACCAACAAAGAAATCTTACTGTGTCGCGTGTCAAATATACTTGTTGACACATTTAACAAATAAACACAACAAAAGTAACGACATCCATTGAAAAAAGGGCGAAGTCATATTTGGACACCCAATATTTTTAATATGTCACAAAAAAGGGCAATATTTCTTATATTTAAAGGCTCCTCTAATTAGTGATACGATTGCGATATTGTTACATTAACAAGTGATGTTCATTTATGTAGAGAATAATTTTTTTAACAACTGACTATGTAGCACAATTCTTTCAAAGCTCCTAGGTTTAAATAAAAACTGGAGTCTTCTTTATCCCTGTTTAAGTGTCATAACAGTATTGTCTACGATGCGTGCTTTATTTACCTTTCAATTATTAAGAACTTTTATTAATGTTAAACAAAGTATGCTGAAATAAACATAATTATTTTGTGATGTATTATTATAAGTTAGCATGTGATTATTTCATGTTACACTTGTTCTAGTCGAATTTTACGACTCATTCATTTCGTTTTATTGAATTCTAATGCAATTCAAATACATCTTTATTAATGACCTTACAAACTCATAAAACTAAAACTGAACTATTACAACATCTTTCTCTCTAAGTTATAAATATAAAAAAAAATATATTTTTTATAAAAAGTATTGTTGGTGTATACGAATTAGCACAAATATACTGTATAATATTTTGTTTAGATCTAGTAGTTTTATAATCATAGTGTACTATATATATATTCTCTTACCATAACAAAAAAAAAAGTTAAAAAAAAAAAAAAAGAATTGAAAATTCTTATAATGTCGGGAACGGTTATTTTAACCGCTAAACGCGGAAAACTATGCAACGTGGAATTTGCAAATGCGTGTTATTTTAATAAAAAATGATTTATGGTGTTATGCAGATGGCACAGCTGTACGTCCAATAGGCATAGGCGAAGCAAAATGGAAAGAAAAGGATCAAAACGCCTGTGCGGACTTTACGTTATCAATCGTTCCTTCAGAACTGGGATCAATTGCTGATTGTACAACATTTAGAGAAATGTGGCTTAAATTAGAAGACACTTTCCAGTCTAAAGGTCCTGTCGGAAAAGCTATTCTTCTTAATCGCATAGCATTAGCACATTTGAAGGAGAATGAAATCATTCGTGATTTTTTAAATGATTTCTTTGATGCTGTCAGCAAATTGAAAGAGATTAATGTTGTTATAGGGGACGATCTTGCTATATTGTTTTTATATAGTCTAACGGAATCTTATGAAACTTTCAGATGTGCGGTGGAATCACGTGATAAGCTACCAAGTCCCGAAACTTTTAGAGTGAAAATATTAGGAGAACATAATTTACGAACATCCAAAGAAAAAAAATTGAAACACAATGTTTTATTCTCGAAATGTAATAACCAAGTATTTTATGTGCCAGATTTGATAACAAATCTTCTATCGGTTTCGAAATTAGCAAATAAAGGTTGTGAGGTAAGGTTTCGAAAAGATTCTGCAACTGTTTTTAAAAATTGCAAACCAATATTAAAAGCTAAGCGAGATGGAAATTTGTACTACATAAATACACAAATGCAGACCAAACTTATAGAAAATGAAAATAAAGCTATAGATGTTTGGCACAGAAGTAGTGGTCACTTAAATGAACACGATTAAAAGTTGATGTTAAAATCTGTTCATGGCTTAAAATTTTTTTA